>OY757905.1:53867278-54144778 GCA_963585895.1 Sepioteuthis lessoniana | reverse complement strand
GGTCTTAGTGTTCAAATTTTCATCATACAACGTGAGAAAGCACGTGCGATACCCAAGCCTCATCAGCCGCCAACCAGGGTGATAACACAGTTTCGGTAGCTCAAGGCGGTACTGCCACTCCTGGCGCTACCGAGCAGCTTTTGCCACCGGATAGGGTATTTAAAAAAAAAAAAACTATGTATATACAATATCAACTAAAAGCAGACATTACATTAGACGTTCGTTCATCTTCATTTTGGTGCAGTTTGTGATTTAAAAAAGCGTTTACTTACGGCCGTTAGATGTCATAGCAACCGTTTCTTGATTTTGCGTAATTACACGAGAATGGTGGTTACACGTGTATAACATTCGTGTTGAAATCCTTTCTATATCCGTTATCTATTGGATTCGTTTTCTTTCAAATACATATATATTTACAAATATATATATATATATTTACAAATACATACATATATATATATATATATTTACAAATACATACATATATATATATATATATTTACAAATACATACATATATATATATATATTTACAAATACATGCATATATATATATATTTACAAATACATATATATATATTTACAAATACATATATATATATATATATTTACAAATACATATATATATATATATATATATATATATATATATTTACAAATACATATATATATATATATATATTTACAAATACATATATATATATTTACAAATACATATATATATATATTTACAAATACATACATACATATATATATATATTTACAAATACATACATACATATATATTTACAAATACATACATACATATATATATATATATTTACAAATACATACATACTGTGACGGCAAATTGATTAAAATCCCTAAACGGGACTTTATTTTCGCACGTGTGAAGACGGGGCAGGTTGGCACTTGATCCCCTACAGAAATAAGTCCTGTTCAGAGTTCTTTTCTCAGGCAAATAAGAACTGGCATATTACGTGAGGGAATAATTTAGGGCCAGACTGGCCACCGCTGGCAAAGGGGTCTAAAATTTCACACTATCACACACCCACCAGGCCACTAAACTTCTTTCCCTCGGATAATTGAAGAATACGGGCCTATAGGTCTTAGTTGTAATAATATTAATACTGCTATAGTGGTAGTCGGTAACTCCGGTTTCCCGTGTGATACTTTAGGAATTAATAGGACAGTTCTAAGCAAGATAATATAAGGCGAGTAGAAGCTGAAAGGAAAGCATGGAATAATAACATAGACCACATGGTAAAATGAAAATACATAAGTTCTTTACTACGGTTATATACATATATATGTTCAAAATGTCAAAGATATATAATAGGATAGTCCATGAATATAAATGTCTTTTCTTGGCTTTTATCCTTTTTCAAATTGAGAGAGAGAGTGGTAAACAAAATTTGGGTGTAAAGGGAAAATGTCCCAAAGTTACTTATCTTATTTTTTTGACGGGGTTCCACTGGAGAATTTCTCTTCTTTCACGGGCTAGTAGACTTGGTACTGTTTTTAATGCTGGCTTGGAGGATTTTGGAGTTCTCCGTGTCTCAGTCTTTTTGTCTTTAGCCCGGAGCAAAATGGCTATCGTCCGTCTGCCACGAGACTTGTCCAAAAAACTTCCTTTTTTTTTGTCTTTACTTCCGTTGAGGGGAAGGGAACCCCACTTCCGTTTGGGGTCCCCCCACCAATCATTTTGCTTCATTTTCTCTTTCCCCTTCCGATGTCCGGCGACCCAAGGTCACTTAAGTGCAAACATCTGTGTGACCCACATTCTCTCTTAACGGTCACTTTTTGACTGCTAGATAATTTTAGTTCAACGGGGGGAGAGTATCATTCCCACCTCCTCGTCTCCGTGAGCCATCACGTGACACCTCCCCGCTTAAGAGAAGAAAGGGAGATGAATAGAAATACCATAGAAAAAAAAGGCAATTCAATTCACTGTTCTTTCTCCTTTTCTTTCACTTCTCTTTTTTTTTTTTTTTTTCACTTTACTTTTCTTTCATCCCCTTTCTTCTTCACGCTTTTAACGAATTCTTTCCTTTTCCTTTTTTTCGTCCTTCCTTTTTTTTCACTATAGGGGAAAACAATTTCTCTTCTCTTTCTTTCTCTCTCTCTCTCCCTTTTCTTTTTCTTCAATCTTGTTTTCCTTTCTTTCCTTTTCTCTCTCGGCTTTTGGCCGTATCATATTTCAAACCTTGAGGAGGTAAGCCCTTCTTTCTTTCTTTCTTTCTTTCTTCGTCACTTTTGACGACTTTATAATTTTAATTGTCAAGCTTTGGGGAGAAAACTTCCTTTTCTTTTCTCTCTTTCCCCTATTCGTCACTTGTTGACGAACCACTTTCTCGTCCATCTCGTATTTCAACATTGGGGACGAGAATTCCTCATTTTCTTTAGTTTCTCTCTCTCTCTTTCTTTCTCTCAACAACTATGAAAGAATATTCTGCTACTACATTTTCGTGGGGCGTTAGAGAAATAAACTTGGGTACTTTTTTATTAATTTTTCTAAGCCCCCTCTCTCTGAAACAGACAACTGGCCTAATTTTTCCTCGAATTTATTCGGCATTGCCGAGTTCTCAATTTTTCGAGGTTGGCCTTCTTGACGGACATATCTCTTCAATTTGTTTGTGTGACACACTTGTGTCTTCTTCTTTCCCTCGTTGGTATCAATTCTGTATGTCCTCTTGTCTATTCTCTGTGATATTACGTAGGGACCTACATATTGTCCATCACAGTGTGGTCCTTTATTTGATGATAGTAGCAGGACTTCGTCGCCCTTCTTAAATTCTTCCTTCGTAGCCACTTGTGAGGGTCCTCTTATTTTCCTCTTATCCTCTCGATAAGTATTAGGGAATTTATTCCTAATATTCGTTGGACCTTCATCCTTTTTCTGACGACTGGTCCTTTTATCTTCTTGTTTATTGAGGGGTGGAAGGTTCACTTCTTTTCTTTCCACCTTCTCACTTTGCGAGCGACTGTGTCGTTTATATCTCGCACGTGGCTCAGCCGCCATCTTGTCTCCATGCTGGGCGCTCGTTCTCGCCATCTTTCTTTCTTCATTTTTGGCGCTAATTTTCGCCAACTTCTTTCCATGTTTGGCGTTCATTCTCGCCATCTTTCCATCTTCATTTATGGTGCTTATTTTCGCCATCTTTTCCGGGTGACACTTTTTAGTTTTTACTTCATTTCCCAGTATAAGGGAAATTCCTTTCATGGGTAGTTTATCTACCACCCCAACTCGAATTGGTCCGTTTTTCCACTGGGACTTAAGGGTTATTTTACATAGCGGTATTTTTACCCTTTTTCCGCCGATACCTTCTATCATCACAGTCTCACGTGTTGCTTCTATTACCCTTTTAGGTAATTTATTTCGTAGAAGTAACGACTGAGATGCTCCGGTATCTCGTAAAATTAAGACTTCCACTGGTCCTCCGTGTGGGCCTTTTATCATCCCTTTTTTCGTCCAGGGTCGATAGGACTGGTTTCCTCTGGTTGTTGTCACAGCTCCTTGAGGTTTTCTCGGCTGGGTCTGGTTTCTTTCAGGACCTTTTCCAAGCTGACACCTTATGGCTATGTGTCCAGCCTTTCCACACTTGTAGCAGACCACTGTTCTGCTGCTACTTTGGAAGGTCCTTCTATTTCCTTCCTTAGGTCTTCCTTCAGGACTTAATTCAGCTTTGAATTTCACTTTACTTCCCGTGAACGTTTTTTCCTTTGTTTTTCGGTGTGTGAGGATGTATTCGTCTGCTAGTGCGGCCATTTCATAGGTCACGTCAGTTTTTCTTTCACTTAGGTGAACCCTGACTTCTTCTGGCACACAGTTTAAAAATTCTTCAGCTAATATTAGCTGCCGGAGTTTCTCAGCATCTCCGTCTATCCTCTTAGAGTCACACCACTTATCCAGCGCGTTCTCCTTTTCTCTCAGAAATTCCACATAAGACTGGTTTTCCGTTTTTCTCTGTGTTCGGAATTTCTGTCGATAAGCTTCTGGAACCAACTCGAAGCTTTTAAGAACCGCTGCTTTCACCAAATCATAGTCGGCGCAATTTTCTGTGGGCAGAGTTGCATATGCTCTCTGTGCTTTTCCTGTCAGCACAGTTTGGAGTAGCATCGACCAGCATTCTTTCGGCCATCCAAGATTTAGTGCAGTTCGCTCAAAATGTGCGAAGTATCCGTCCACGTTGGCTTCTTCAAATTTTGGGACTAGCCTCGCTTGCTTCGTTACTTCGAAACTGTCATGGCTTTCTTTGCGTCCTCTTATTGCCAAGTCGACTTCTCGCAGCCTTGTTTCTTGCTGAATTTTTATTTTCTCCAGTTCCATTTTATTTCTCTGTAGTTCCATTTGTGCTTGTATTTTAATTTTCTCCAGTTCAATTTCTTCTGGAGTCATTCTTATCATTTCCGTTGGTAGCTCTTCTAATACTGCTTCCTCGAACACATTTTCGTCCACCATGTGCCTTGCTATCTCTCTCACGAGTTCATGCTTTCTCATAGAATTCTGAACATTTAACTCAAGCTTCTCGCCAATTTTTATTATCTCGCTTTTTCTTAGCCTCTCCAACTTTTCCATGGAGGGTTCTTTTAAAAAGTTCTCTATTTTGTCCATTTTTTTCTTTAATTTTTCCAAACAGTGATATCAACCAGTAATTTGACTGTTTCAGCAATATTCCTTTTTTTCTTTCACGGTTTCCCAGGGTAGGTTTAGACGGCAGGAATTGTCACACGACTACTAGCAATAAATATTATTAATAATCATTCCGGAAACGAGCCCCCATAAAAGGTCTGTGACGGCAAATTGATTAAAATCCCTAAACGGGACTTTATTTTCGCACGTGTGAAGACGGGGCAGGTTGGCACTTGATCCCCTACAGAAATAAGTCCTGTTCAGAGTTCTTTTCTCAGGCAGATAAGAACTGGCATATTACGTGAGGGAATAATTTAGGGCCAGACTGGCCACCGCTGGCAAAGAGGTCCAAAATTTCACACTATCACACACCCACCAGGGCACTAAACTTCTTTCCCTCGGATAATTGAAGAATACGGGCCTATAGGTCTTAGTTGTAATAATATTAATACTGCTATAGTGGTAGTCGATAACTCCGGTTTCCCGTGTGATACTTTAGGAATTAATAGGACAGTTCTAAGCAAGATAATATAAGGCGAGTAGAAGCTGAAAGGAAAGCATGGAATAATAACATAGACCACATGGTAAAATGAAAATACATAAGTTCTTTACTACGGTTATATACATATATATGTTCAAAATGTCAAAGATATATAATAGGATAGTCCATGAATATAAATGTCTTTTCTTGGCTTTTATCCTTTTTCAAATTGAGAGAGAGAGTGGTAAACAAAATTTGGGTGTAAAGGGAAAATGTCCCAAAGTTACTTATCTTATTTTTTTGACGGGGTTCCACTGGAGAATTTCTCTTCTTTCACGGGCTAGTAGACTTGGTACTGTTTTTAATGCTGGCTTGGAGGATTTTGGAGTTCTCCGTGTCTCAGTCTTTTTGTCTTTAGCCCGGAGCAAAATGGCTATCGTCCGTCTGCCACGAGACTTGTCCAAAAAACTTCCTTTTTTTTTGTCTTTACTTCCGTTGAGGGGAAGGGAACCCCACTTCCGTTTGGGGTCCCCCAACCAATCATTTTGCTTCATTTTCTCTTTCCCCTTCCGATGTCCGGCGACCCAAGGTCACTTAAGTGCAAACATCTGTGTGACCCACATTCTCTCTTAACGGTCACTTTTTGACTGCTAGATAATTTTGGTTCAACGGGGGGAGAGTATCATTCCCACCTCCTCGTCTCCGTGAGCCATCACGTGACAATACATATATATTTACAAATACATACATACATACATATATATATATTTACAAATACATATATATATATATATATATATATATAAATATTTACAAATACATACATATATATATATATATATAAATATTTACAAATACATACATATATATATATATATATATATTTACAAATACATACATATATATATACACACACATATTTATATATATATATATATTTAAAAATATATACATATATACTTACAAATGTGTATATATATATATATATATATACACACACACACACACACACATATACATATACACATACAAAAATATATATAAGTTGGCGACCGTAGTCGAGGGCAATCCGAAGGCTCCCTTGTCAATAGCTCCTACACCAAAGTGTTGGTGAGGGCGCTACTCATTTCCCTGAAACATACCTTATAATACTGAGAGTTAAGCAAGGAGGTATCAAGTACCATCTTTTTAAAAGTCTTTGGTATGACTCGACCTTGGATTGAACACTGGTCTCCGGACCATCGGCGAACACTCTACTCACTGAGCCCTCAACTAAAGTCGACAAATTTACTTATATATATATATATATATATATATATATATTTGTATATATATATATTTGTGATCTGGCGTATATATATATATATATTTCTTATAGATACCCAGTCTGGTGACAAAAGCTGCTTGGTAGCGCCAGGAGTGGCAATACCGCCTTAAGCTACCAAAAATGTGTTCTTACAGTGGTGCCTTCAATAAGTTTCCAGACTTTTTTGGTACAGGCATTTAAAATTGTTATAGACTCTTGAAAATTCACTATGTTATTGCTATACATCTTATGAGATGACTGACCAATTTTTATGATTTCAGGTTCAAATCAACAGCTACAGCAGGAATTGGAATACACCCTACTAAAGCCTGATTGTCACAGCTGGTGAATTTCAAAAATGCAATCTGGACGTGAGGTCACTTTAGAAGAACAATATGCAATAAAATTGTGTTTTAAACTAGGAAAAAATGCCACAGAAACGTATGGAATGCGTCAGACTGCTTTTCGACCATCTTGCATGAATCGAGTATCAGTTTCAGAGTGGCATAAAAGATTTAAGGAAGGCAGGGACTCTGTGAGGGATGATGAGTAAGGAAGTCAATACAGCAGAGTTGATTGGCCAAAGGGTTAGGGTTAGTGTCAGGGTTAATATGTTTAGGTTTTAAGGGAGTTCAGGAAGAGATTCTGTCTGAAGAGGCCAGCACTCTTCAAATTAAGCCAGTAGCATTTCCACCAGGATAATGCACCAGTCCACAACTCCATCATTGTCACAGACTATTTGACCAAGACAGGCATTAAGACAGTTGCTCACCCTCTCTATAGTCCAGACCTTGCTCCCTGTGACTCCCTGCCTTCCTTGAATCTCTTATGCCACTCAAAAATTGATGCTCGATTCATGCAAGATGCTCGAAAAGCAATCTAAAGCATTCCATACGTTTCTGTGGCATTTTTTCCAAGTTTAAAACAGAATTTTATTGCATATCGTTCTTCTAAAGTGTTAGATTGCATTTTAGTAGGGTGTATTCTAATTTCTGTTGTAGCTGTTGATTTGAACCTGAAATCATAAAAAATGGTCAGTCATCTCATAAGATACTGAATTTTCAAGAGTCTACGACAATTTTAAATGCCCATACGAAAAAAGTCTGGACCTCGTATATATATATATATATATATATATATATATATATACGCAAATATATAAATTTGGCCAAATACCTGTGATAACTCTTAATGATTTTACATTTGCTTTTTTTAATAATTTGAATGTATCTTGAGGCTTTGTCAGTGAGACTTAGAATATGCTGACTGTACCCTTTGCTAAGAAGGAAGACCCATCTCCACAAAAAAGAGTGTCTTCTGGAGATCTGGTGTGTGGTGCCTTTTCATTGCCATTGATCCCGTGTCCATTCTCACCTAAAGTGATAGTACCTGTTAGGGTCCAATCTATGGGTCGAATATATCTGTTTGAAAATTATTAATATCAGATAAAATACTTGATACCATAAAACTGTAAATTATTAGTATTAAAAATAGTTACTTGTTTATTAAGGATTATCTTTATTAGTTACTTGAAACCATACAACCGTATGTAAATTATTTGTATTAGTTAGCAATACTTGATATCACATAACAGTGTCCAAAAAGCTCTTAAGAAATAACGACACAAAAATGTAAAAATGAACGCGATTTCCTAATGTCTCGGCATCAAATAGCCCTATACAGGTTGGCATGCCGTTCAAATCAACCAGTTAGATGTATTTTAATAAACGGTGTAAGAAAAAACATTCAAATATGTATACATTTTGAGGGACATTATACACACAAGTATTTGTGGTGACAGCATAATGGGTATCGGCAAATTGAGTTCAAATTCCAACTGAAATCGTTGGTATTTAAGTAAGTAAAGTTGGCAACTGTAGTCGAGGGTTACCCAAAGGCTCCCTTTTCAATAGCTACTACACCGAGGTGTAGAGGAGGGTGCTACTCCTTTCCCTGGATTGCTCCACTTTACCCTTGATACGTACCTTATAATGCTGGGTGTTAAGCAAGGAGGTATCAAGTACCATTTTTGAGTCTTTGGTATGACTCGACCTAGGATTGAACCCCGGTTTCCCGGACAATTGGCGAACACTCTACTCACTAGGCCAGTGAGCCGGGTGGTATTTACTTCACACTAATACTGTTGGGAAAGGCATAAATCCAACTACGGAGTAAGGCAACCGGTCTTGTAGAAAAATTTGACTTTCCTGCCAACACGTGTAGGGGTTAATAAGACATAAAAAAAATTAAAAAGTAACATTTTCCCTGGTGTCCTCTGATAGGAAACGAAATCAGTGCATACCTAACTGAAGGGGCTTCCTGGCACCGAAAAAAAAATTCTTCCTCTATAAGCATTCGTCACTTTACCTGGACGGACATGTCTTTTCTTGGCTGCCTGTAGGTGCTCGCTGACACACGGGCTTCGCAGCAGGTTGTATCACCTGCTAGAAGCCGCCTCGGCTGAAAACACCTACAGGACACACGACGCTCTTCAAACTTATAACTCTCTAAAAATAAATATATAATATATTTCTACTGGTTCAGAAAAACATTCCTCATCAGAGAATAGTCATAAACCCCAAAATAAAGTTTGAGTTTAAAAGTATCGTTTCTCTTTCCTTCTGTCCTTAATTCTCTGACAGCTTCCACAGATAAGATGAAGACAACAAGTGAATGGGTAAGAAGAAAAAAAAAAAAAGAGTTAGATACAAAATTCAAAATCATCCCAATGAAACCGATAACCATTACTACGAATAGAAACATTCTAATTAAGCCCCGTAAACACCAGGGTTCAGCTTAGAAAATTAAGGCGAATCACTCTTGATGTATTTCTTAGTCCACTGATGGAACGGAATATACGTATATATAAGGTATCTGCAAAAAAAAAATTCTGTTTTCAAAACAGCCTTGGGAACTTTTTCATATATATAAACACGCACATACACATGCAGATAACCCATGAATCGTTTTAATAGAAGCTCATCATGATGATATTGATGTTTAAGAAGGAGAGAATACTAATCAGTGTTTTATATTTAGTTTTGTTACATCGACAATTTAGATAATTAAAAAATGACGTTCAAAGCGAAGAGACCCCCCAATTATCATTCAGTTGCTAATCGGACTGGAATTTGAAGGAAATTTTAAGTATATTGCTCAAATAAGAGTATGATGTAATAATTCTTCTGGGTTATAGTTACACACACATATTAACGTAATGGTTATTGTTGTAGGAACTGGAAGCTGCGACCCGAGTTCAATAAAAATAATAATGCACTTGAGAAAGGCATGAATCCACATTTACTACTAGTTATGAATGAATAATAGGGAAGGTTGGGTTCTTTAACCTTGGTTAGGTTAGTTGGATTTCATGGCATATCAACCCTTGTAGGTTATATATGCCAAATCCATTTTTAAACAAATAATCAGTTCTATTTTAAACAATTCAGTTTAACATGAGTACAGAGTTTAATTATCAAAAACATTTCTAATTCAACCAATTCAGTTTAGTATAAGTATAGATTTTGTTTACACATAGTTAAATGTCAAAACAATTCTATTTCAAACAATTCAGTTTAGCGTAAGTACTTTCAATGACAAAAACAGTTTCATTTCAAACAATTCAGTTTAGCATGCAAAACAGTTCTATTTCAAACAATTCAATCTAATATAAGTACTCAGTTTAAATGTAAGTACACAGTTTAATTGTCAAAAACATTTCTATTTCAAGCTCTTCAGTTTAATCAAACAGTTAAATGTCAAAACTTCTATTACAAGCAATTCAGTTTAGCATAAGTATGCAGTTTACATATCAAAACAGTTCTATTTCAAGCAGTTCAGTTTAGCATAAGTACGCATTTTAGTTCTATTCGACCAATAGATAGGACTCTAGCAGGTGCGACCACTCCGGAGCAGAGTGGATCTGGGAGCGATGGCAATGAAGGGGTACTCCGCATTCCCTAAAGCTCCAGCATTACTGAAACCTTTCTATCAGATTGTTTACTGTATATCCAGGACACTCGTTGGTGAGGGGTCTTACCCCTCTGTAGAGATGCAGTCGATGTATTCTACAGCCCCAGCCGACTGGGCAATTGGTTAGGTCAGGTTATTTGGTTTGATGGTATATCAGCCCTTAATGGTTATCTAATGTCAAATCCTGTTTACACATAATTTTTACAGTGAATAGTTTGTAGGTAACATTTTCTAAACGAGCCAGAGCTCATTTGTTTGCACACAAATAGTTGCAAGTATTGCTGCTTATTGTTTCAAATACAGATATCCACAACTAATAGTTGTATTTGCACATTTAAGAGATTTTAAGAATGATTTCATGTATAGCAAATGATTAAACAGTTCTATTTAACTTATAGATGGGACCCTAACAGGTACTACCATTCCGGGTCAGAGTAATGGCAATGAAGGGGTATTACGCATTCTCCAAATCTCCTGGACTAGAGCCTCACCATCAGATGCAATTTAGTATCATATCCAGGACACTCGTTGGGGAGGAGTCTTATTCCTCCGCAGTGATGCAGTCGGTGTATTCTACACTCCTAACTGACTGGTTAGGTTGGGGTTAGGACTGGTTTAGAAGGAAACTCTGAATATATATATATATATATGTGTGTGTGTGTGTGTGTGTGTGTGTGTACGCCCGAGCACTGACACATCAAATGGTATTTTGCGTTAAAAATACCGGATATGTAACTAAAAATAGTTAGAACTGAGCATCACCTTGCCGCAAGCAGTTTCATATCATAAGGGTGTGCCCGACAACATTTTGAAAAAGTCTATTATGATTTTGAAAATTAATGTTCTCCACTCGGATTCATTGATGTTTCATTCAATCCTAATATTAAATATTAATGAAAGCCCAGTTTGACGTCAGTAACATCAGCAGATAAAAAAAATCTCCACAAAACAAATAAACTCATAAGAATGAAGTATTAGGTGTGTGTAAAAGTTCTCGGCATTATTATCTGAAAACTAGTGACTGGATAAGTAGCTCCCCTCCTCCTCCAAAAAAAAAAAAAAAAAAAGTTTTGCTGAAAAGTTTTGAAACACATTCTTCATATTTAAAATATATTGGCCACCTAGCAATAACTAGAAAATTAGTTTCAGCATCCTGTCCAAGTTACAGTAAGGCCCATAAATAAGAACGCCTCAACCAACTTTTATCCCTTTTATCTTGAGGACATAGTAAAAGAAACACGACGTACTAGCTTTATACAATACAAAAAATGGAGTTTCAGAGAGGCTTCTACCAATGGAAAACTTGCTGGAATGCCAAGATGACTATTTTGTGGAAATATTAATATTTAATCTATTATCTTTTTCTGTCTTGATAAATTTTGCTTGATACTTACTGAGCGCGCCACATATCTAAAAACACAAGAAAATAATATGAGAAAGATAGAGTATCGCCTATAAATAAGTACACTCCTACCAATTCAAAAAAATAAATTTAATGTTTTCTAAACCAAAGATATCAATATTTTATTATTTTTAGTTAAACATTATATAATTAAAACGGATATTAAAATCATTCGCTGAATACCTTGTTTTTTTTTTTTTATATTTGTACATTTACACAACGTCGGATTTACTTCCATTTTCCCAGTTATATTATTCATTATTAAACTTTACAACAGTGTAGTGGAAGAGAGTATCTTCCGTAATTTATGGGAGTTACTTTCAGGTTTAGTTCCACAAATATAACACAAATTTTACAAGCACATAAACAAATAGAATATGACAACAACGAACATTAAGAAACAAACAATTTAAGATAACAGGATAAAAAATAATTAGAAATACAATGTTCATGTCATGTACGAGCGGCCTTTGTAGAAAATACAACTATGGCCAGTTGAATGAAAATAGGATTGTTCACCCGTGTGTGTGTGTGCGCGCGTTTACATGTTAGTAAAGTCTATTGAATCAATGCGTCCATAGTTGGCCGAAGTAAAGAGGATAAAAAGTTGACTTTACTAACATTCATGTGCATGCGTGTGTGTATATAAGTGATGGACCTTAAGTATGTGCCTTTTGTTTTCTTAAGTCCACACGTGCGTTTTTATGATCTTTGGCGACAACGTGTCGCATCTGGTAGTCGGCAAAGAAGGTCGCATGCCTTTTCGCTTTGAGTCTTATGGCGCGGATTTCTGCTGTCTGTCCTGGCCTCCTTTGGTAGTGGAATGGCCTAGTAAATTAACTTCTTCGTTATTCATACTTTTTGGGGTCACTAAAGTGAATCAAAAATAGGATCTTGTTAGGTTTTATTGTGGGTCCTAAAATTCAAGCGCGCAGACATTTCTTGACCAATCAGATTCGTATATTTATTTATTTATTTTGGAGCCTAAATATTTTTCTCTTCATTAGTTTCTGAGCCGGATTTTCTAGAATGTTCTTATTTTGTGTTTTTAGCTGATAGGTTGAAAAATATAAAAAAGTAACTTTAATGTTAATGTGATTTTGATCAGAAATTTCTAGAATGTTCTTATATAGGAAAACTGCAGCTCGAGATACTTTCTGAATGGCCCACCTCTTAGTTCAATATCTTATTGAAAAAATCTTTTTACAGAACAAAAAATATCAACTTTTCCCTATTTTCAAGGCAAATAGTCTTCTGCAGTGAAAATGGTAAAAGTTAGCTTCAACACAAAATTACCTTGAATTATCTTTAGTGGTGCGGCCTGTCTCATGATGAGCGCTGTCTGAGGTGAAGCACTTCTTGAAAAAGATTGCTCATACCTGCTCTACAGCATCAGTGTCATATCTAGGACACTTGTTTGGGGAGGCTCACTATGCTGAAGAGATGCAGTCGGGGTATTCTGCAGCCCCAGCCGACTGGACCATGAAGAAGGTTGGAGCAGCTGAAATGTTGTGAGTATAACAACCAAGATGAGGACACTAGCCTGAATAATGTAAATATCATAATTGGTCACAAATAGGTTTGGTTTGGTGGGTTTTATGGCATATCAACCTTTGTAGGTTATTTAACGCCAAATCCATTTTTATGTGAATAATCTGTTCTATTTAAAACAATTTAGTTAAGCATAAGTACACAGTTTGTCAAAAACATTTCTATTTCAAACTATTCAAGCAGTTATATGTAACAATTCAGTTAATTGTAAATACAGTTTTAATGTCAAAAACAGTTCTATTTCAAATAATTCAGTTAACATAATCACATAGTTTAAATGTAAGTATGGTTTAATTGTCAAAAACATTTCTATTTCAAGCTATTCAGTTTACTCAAAACAATTCATTTTAGCATAAGTATGCTGTTAGTTCTATTTAACCCATAGATAGGGCCCTATCAGGTGCAACCACTCCGGGCCAGAGTGGACCTGGGAGCGATGGCAATGAAGGGGTACTCCACATTCCCCAAAGCTCCAGCACTACTAGAACCTCACCATCAGATTGTTTAGTGTCATATTCAGGACACTCGTTTGGGGGGGGTCTTACCCCTCTGCAGTGGTGCAGTCAGTGTATTCTACAGCCCCGGCTGACTGGGCAATGGTCACAAATAATCCCAGCTAAATGAATTGCCTGCCATGATACACAGTGTAATTTCTGAAATGGAGTGTTATTTATTGACACTATCGTAACTGTTCCAGCTACTCAAACTTAAAATCCCCAGGTTAGAAAAAACGCTGAGTCACCTGTGATGTCAGACAAAAAAAAAACAACAAAAAACAAAAAAAACTTCTGTTATTAACACACAAACTATTTGTCGGAAGGGATTAATTCTACTGCCTGTTCGGAAACGCTTCGTAGCTACAGAATAAAATACATCATATTTAAAAGCTTCTCTTCAAAGTACGATGAAGTATTTCATTATTACTTATATTTGATAAAGGAACTTCCTGTACACAGAAGCCTCTCCACTCAGCCTAGTAAACAAGCAGCGGCTGCTTCCATATAAACACAGCAGGCAGTGACTGGAAAGATAATTCTAGAGCGCAGCAGGCCTTTGTGTCCAGAGGAGGTATCTGTTCCTCTTTCGCTTTTCAAGGTCAAGGATAGATTCGAGGCCGAATGGCATCTGGCTTCGGCTGGGCTACTTGCAGGTGGGTGAAGACGTCATTAACAAGTTCTGCATAGCCCTAGACTCTCTGTTCAAGTTATGAGCAGGCATATGCAACTGGCTCACGTTACATATCGGTTGAGTTCAAGACAAGCAGGGCTCATCTGTCTCACATTGCACTAAGTGAGCCGATGACCAGCAGTGCCTTCCCTCCCTAAACCCTCACTATAAAAAAGACCTTCGTGCACGGAGAAAGTATCTGTTCCTCTCCCGCTCTTCAAAGTCAAGGACAGATTGTATAGCACTGGACCCCTTCGTCCCATTTAAGCTATAATCAGGCCTGCGTGCATGGACTCACGTTGATCAAGTCTATGTCCAGCTTGGCTCATCAGGCTCATACTGCATTAAGTGAGCCGATGACCAGTATAGACCAGCAAAGCTCAAGCCTTGGCTTGTGACCGACCTCCCTCTCCCTTAATTCTCATTATAAACCGACCTTGTGTCAAGTCCTGTCTGGTGGGAGGCAGTGACAAATACTGAAGACAAATGGCTCCTGGCTTTGACTGGGCCACCTGCAGGTAGGTGATGACGTCATTGACAAGCATTGTATGGCACTAGACTCTCGGGTCTAGTTTAAGCTATAAACAGGCATCCGTGCTGGGCTCACATATATCGAATGAGATCCAAGCTCAGCACATGCTCATCTAGTTCACATTGCACTAAGTGAGCCGACGAGCAGCATACGTCCAGCAGGGCTCGATTCGAGGCTCATGCCCGACCTCCCTAATTCCCCATAATAAAATAACTGTGTCAAGTCCTGGTTGGTGGGAGACAGAGACAAATATAGGGCCTTTGTGTCCGAGGAGAGGTGGTATCTGTTCCTCTCCCAGCAGCAAGTTCATCCTTCTCTCTTTAATCCGATGAACAAGGGGTAAACTAAGTTCTTGAAATTTTTGAGATTTTTTCTAACACTTCCTTGTCTTTGATTTTACCCTTTTTTCCTTACTTGACAACCATGCGGACTGTACTGGGTAACATCAGGATTGGCAACTTGAAGACATTTCCAAAGAGACCACACACAATTTTTATCAACCTAGGTTTGTGAGAGTTCTTGAGCCAAAGCTTGATTTTCTGACAAAATCCTGTTCACTTTAGATTAATTATTCTGTTTAAAAAATGTTTCATATTTTGTATAACTTTTAGGGATTCATAGGCATTTTTACTTTATACAAGTTTAATACTCAGAATATACAAGGTTTAATATCCTGTTCTACTGGTCAATATTCAAGCACTTTTCTGATTGAAGAAAAAAAAAAAACAAGAAAGTTTTGATTATTATTATTATTATAATATATATATATATGTGTGTGTGTGCTATCCTACTATCCAGATTTGGCTCCTTCGAAGTATTTTATCAATTATTAAAAGGCTGACGATTTCAGTCAGTAGAAGAGATAGATATTGTAGCACATTTTGTCTAACTACAACTTCCAAAAATGAAAGAAAGACATCAACCCCCACCTCGCTTGGAATAATATATCATTAGTAGAGGGATTATTTTCAAGGTCACAAGTGTTACTAAGTCGTAAGTAAACCAATACATTCATTTTTGAATTAGCTATATTTCTTTTTGTATACACATATCAAATTCATCATCACTAAGGTGTGCCAACAGCACTGATTCACTTGACATTCTCTTGCCATCTGTTCCTATCGGCCATGGATGTTAGCAAGTTCTCTAGAAAGCATCCAGTGTCTGTACAAAGCTGATGAATGCAAGTTTTTGCTGGTCAGCCAATGCTTGTATGCCCATATGTAGGAATCCACAGGAGAATGTTGCTTATGAGTTTATCCTTACTTCGCCAGCATAACTTGCTCATCTTATTTGGATAGTTTGTGAGATGGGAGATAAGTTGCCATACAGCTGCTATTTTGTAGGGTGCTGCTTCCAGATTAAGAATAATTCTTTAGATCCATTTCTGTCAACAAATCTGAGGCTCAAGACAAAATGGCATCACTGCTTCACTTTTTATAATCTTTTTAATACACAAATATCTTTAAGTTTAGAAATGTTAAGATTGCTATAAAAAAATCAAGTGAGGAGCTGGTTTTTCTTTTATAATACATTTTACATGAACATATGCAGTGAAACACTTGAAAAATAAATACATTTTTATAGGACATTGACTTGGTTATAATTGTTATGTAATGTTAAACAAAGCTTGAAGTAAATTCTCATTGATTAATCAACTATTCAATATAGTGAATTGTCAATAAACATCTATATGTGCTACACCTGGTTCAACACTGGTCGAGTCAGGTCATTTCAGACTCTCTTATGGAGTTCATGTATATGTTGACCAAGTCACCAAGTGCTATTCTAATTTCTTGGTCTGATATCACACACAAAAAGAAGGAAATAATCTTAAGCCAGACTTAAAAAAAAGTCGTTGTGAGCAGTGAATATTCATTATAAATAAAAATAATCTCATATTCACTGGGAAAACTTAAATTGTAATGAAAATTTTAGTATGGTTATAATCAAAATTAATACAAGTGAAAGAGAAAACAAGAGAGAGAATTCCTAATTTCAATAGATGATAAAAAGTTTAAGTTTTTAGTCACTTAAAGGCTGACTTTGGCAGACATTAAGTTCATATAGAGTCACATCCTATCTATAGAATCTTTTATCTATAAAAATCATAGTAACCATCTTTGTTTCAGAATTTGATGTACTTCATGCTAGCTGGGTGGGGAGTTTAGATAGACTCAACTAAATTAACCATAACCCTCATACCCATGCAGTATACTTTTATTTCACAAGTGTTATATAATGGCTTCCTCCACCAACCTACCATTCAATAAGAGTGATTAACAGATGTCATGTCAAAATGAAAAATTTCCAACCATAAGAAATTGAGTGTCTTTGTGCTTAATATGGTCCCATGCAAATTACAAAAGATTAAAAAAAAAATGTACAAAGATGAGTTTTGATACCAAAAGACAAACATATATTTTGGGGTTTCAGTAAGACATCCCTGCTGAGGGTTTGTTATGATTGATAATAGAATGGATCTTTCCTTGATTGACTGAAGAAGAAACCACCTCACATCTTCCCGTTTATGAAACTGGTCTAAAAAGAACTTGTAAAATCCAAAATAAATGTAAGTGGCTTTTTGTCTGTCTTTTTAATCTACTCTCTTGTTACCTTTTTGTTACTTCAACTTTTCTAATAACCTACAATGTTACACAAGTCTTTGAAAAAAAACAAAATAAAAAAAAACATGTTTATATGGATAGAGTATTAGCAGATGCCATTAACATGAAATCCTTATTTATTAATTTACAAGCTCTCACAAAAAGATTATGCGGTATTATATTTGTATTTACTGTTTTGATAGAAGTTGACAAAATTCATAACTAATTTACACAACTTAAGTTCTACGTGTAAGATGAGTTTTCAGCAAGTTAATAAAATTCAATGAAAATTTTATACCTTGACATTGAACTTAACGGACACTGAAGGGGGCCTTTAAGTGAGTTGGAAATAAATAGGAAGAATTATTCAATAATTAACAGTTAATAGCTACCTTTCTTGAAAAAAAAAAAAAAAGAGTAATAATACTTACTTATATTACATATAGGTTCTGAGATGGTCACAGATATTCATAAATTACTATGTATTAAAATCTTTTATCGATTTAGGCTTTCAAAAAATCTCATCGTAATGTTGTCTCTCCAGAGGTTCTTTCATAATGAAAATATTTGCTGTATTAAATCTGGCTAAAAATGATGGAGCCTTAGGGGTACTGATGGACAGAGACAGATATTTGAAGATTCATGAAAGCACTGATTATTCATTATTAATTTGCAAATTGGATTGTATCATTGTATTAACAAAAATCATGCTATGATTTGCCATTTTTGTTGTTACACTTACATACAACATGGAGGCATGCTTAGTGTAATGCTTATCCTAAAAAATACAATTGACAAATTGAGTTCAAATCCTAGATGAGACGACTCGCATTTCACTTTCTGCTAATGCCTATAGAATATGCTCTCCTTTCAGCTATGAGTAAAATAATAGGGCTGACACTGTTCTATAGCCTTGGTTAAGCAACCAGTCTAAGATAAAAACTCTGAATTTAAACCAGCTTTACTACATTTTAAAAATGACCTTGTGTCACATCCTGCAGGTAGTGGAGGGGTTAGGTAAATACAAACAACAACTGCATCTGATAATCCAAAATTAGAAAAGAAAACAAAAACCCCAGTTCAGGAGTGCCAATTTTTTAGAGAGAGAGAAACTGTAATGTTTAATTGTTATATAAAAAAAAGGGTATAAAGAATAAAAAGATGGGAGAGACTATTGCATTGACTTTATTATTTCTGTTGCTATATTAATTATTGAACAGCAAATTGAAATATGCATTCATGAAGCACAAAGTCTGGCATTTCTAACACAAATAACAAATGTAAAAATAGTGAAAGTCAAAGCTTTGATGGTTCAGTTGCAATAACAAATTTGATGATATGGAAAAATAGAATTAGGAAAATATTAAAAATCTGAAGTTTCTTTTCAGAGGAGGGAAAAAGTGAGCTGAATATCCCCTTAATATGAGACAAGAGATCTTAGGGTGGGGGAACAGGAATCAGCTGGCTCGAAATGAATTTGCAAATGTGTTTCCATTTTTTTTACCAAATAAAAGCAAATTTAAAATTAAAAATATTAGGTTGAAACATATATATATATATATACACACACACATACACACACGAGTGTGGGCTGAAAAGTTCATGCGATTTTGATCAATGGGACCCAAGCACATACCGATGGAAGAAGTGTGTGGACTACAAGAGGGACTATGTTGAAAAGTAAATGTCATTTGGTCACATTTTAAAAGACACTTTGTGTGTGTGCATGGGCACATGTGTATATTTGAGCAGCATTTCTTTGAAAAACATTTGATTAAACAATATAAACATCTTTTGTCTACACATTTTTATATTTATCCTTTTGAGTTGCCATATTGATTTTATGGTAGCCAGCGGGAATTGATTAATAAACCTCCCATAATTACTTGGTTCCCTAGTAGTTTCTGCCCGATCTTGGGCTATCATCATATTGCAAGAGTGTTTACTATTTATAATGGTGTGTTGTTGTAGATTTTATTTTTAAATTTGGTTCTATAAGTAGCAGCAGTAGCTAAAGACATTTAAGTACATTAATACGGGATTTGAAATGGCTTCTATTGAGTTTAGGTAGTTTCTTTCTGATGTGGAGAATTTTTTGCTTGTTATATTGTAGTGTTTTCAGGAAGAATTTTCCGAAACACAGTTTCTTGGGCAGGAATGTTTTTTTAGATGTTGTGCTATTGAACTGGTCTCAGAGAGATGCATAGTGAGTCGTCTTGATAGGGTAGTTGAGGTTAAACCAACGTTTATATTGTTATTTTCAGAGATACAATATCCTAAAGGACATTTAGATTGATATATAACATTTGTTTTTTTACAAAACCCTAATCAAGAGGGAGGAATTATTGTTAATAACTAAGTAAGAGGTTTTAAATTTACTATAGTATATGATAAGTTTTATTTTTTTATTAGGATCAGTTGAGAGCATATTTCTTTTAATCAACGTTTTTAAAACATTTTCATCTAATTTATGATTGTAGTGCATTTTGTTATGGTAAAAAAGTTTGATAAATGTTTATTAAAAATTTAAAAATAAATGCTACAACACACCAGTATAAATAATAAATGCTTAACACTTACAAAGTAGTAATATACATGCAAAGGTCACATCGCTTTTGCAATATACACACCCCTGATGATGGCCCAAGATTGGGCAGAAAGTACTAGGAACCAATTAATTATGGGAAGTTTATTAACTGGATACTATAAAATCAATGCATCAGCTCAAAAGGATAAATACAAAACTGTGTAGACAGAGGATGTCTACATTATTTAATCATATGTGAAATATAAAGATTGTTTATTCAAGTTTTTTTAATTAGGTTTTTTGGAAAAAATATGAGACAATATAAAACAAATTTATTTCTTATATGCAGTCTCATTACTTTCAACCATTGTTAGTCATTATCAAAAATGTAAGTGTCATAATGTACCTAAAATCCAGAAATTTGTCATTTTATCAAAAAAAAAATCTCATGAATTTTTTTAAATGACTGCTTTTATCACATTCTTGTAAAGTTAAGTTAACCTTTTCTATGTGAAAATGGTAATTTATTTTATTTCAAATTAATAAAAATATAAAAGGGAAGCACATTCATATTTTAGTTTAAGAAAACATTTTTTGAAACTTGTACCAATGTTTTTTAACAAATTTATAACCAAGCCAAGTTGTAACTAAAACATATAAAAAAAAAAAAAAAAGATGTAGAGGAATTTTTGCATATAATAGCTAAAGAAAAAAATCCTTTTTACTTTAGGTACCTCTGGAAATTTAAAACTAAAAGCACTGCTTGCTTTGCAGAATGTTTGAAAGAAACTGTTGTTCAAGTTATGGTGCCGTGGCCTTGTACCAGACTATGCCCAGTAAATATGCATTTACAAAACTTAGTCTGACACAATGCCATAAATATGGGGTGTTCTGTAAAATAAAACTACTACTGTAATGGATACACATATATACAGAGCATGTAGTATCAAAACTTTTATAAGAATATAGATGCACTTATACTGCATATTCATTACATAAAAATCTTGTGTGTGTGTGTATATATATATATATATATATATATATATATATATATATATAATACAAGTCAAAATATCATAATTAATGTTATGACAATTAGATGTTGCAAACTCTAAACACAGTGGTGTGTGTGTGTATATATATATATATAAAAATGGAGAATATAGTGAGTGAAAAGTTGGGAAAAAAACTCTTCCATAACAATCACCCAAACCAATAATTAGTTATAACATATTCTGTCAGTCTTGACAGACAGCTTTTATATATATATATATATATATATATATATATATATATATATATATATATATATAAAATGTGTGTGTGATATTGCTCTGCATTTTCAAAGATTCTATGGATTAAAATGCTTTTAGAGCTAAATTTTAATTATACATATATATATATATATATATATATATATATACATACATGTATGTATATGAAACCAAATAAACTATTTAAGGCATCCTCATTAAAACAACTGCAAAGTAGAGATGATAATGGGAAATAACTTTTGGAAGTATTATCAAATCTGTAGATTTAACAGCTAGATGAGTAAATGATATAAACAATTCAAATCACATGATAAACTTAGAGAATGTTACAAGTTTCTCATGGATACATGTAAGCTTTGTATAGCTTCCCTTTGAATTTCAACTTTATTAAAAACTGACATTTTCTTTCTTTTACAATGAATAATAAAACTCAAAGCACAAAAGAATTTTAACCAATACAAAAAAATGTTATAACCCAATTATTGTTGTCGTCCTTAAATTTTATACAATTTTACACAAAATTTTATACAACTAAACTGAGGATATTTTTACTGTATTGTAATGGTTAGCAAGCTAACCTAGTAAGACCATTACTACTGTTTAGAGAATTTTATTCATACAGGGTGCTCCACAGTTGCAGCCTTTTGACAGACTAAGCTTACTACTCAACTAAATTCCTTTTATTTTCCTAATATATTTTTTACAGGTTGACTGTATTTGTAACTAAAATATTAATTATTGAGGTTGTCTATTTTCTGAATTTATTAAATTTTTTCTTTAACATGCAAGATTTAAGTCCTTTCTCATTATACTTACTTGAATATTTAATTGTAAATAGGATGAATATAGTAGATGAGTGAGAAATCAGGAAAAGCACTCTTCATAATCATCAGCCAGACAGCAACAATTAGTCATTATATCCTCAATTCATCTAAGGTGTAGTTGTGTCAGTACTGTTGTATGGTTGCACTGTTAACAAAACACTTAGAGAAAAAGCTAGATGGGAACTAATGCTGCAAGCTGTTTTGAGTAAATCATGGAAGCAGTACCCAACAAAGCAGTCCCTGTTCAGCCACTTACCTCCCATCTCACAAATCATCTAAAGATGAGCAAGATGAACTGGGAACTGGTGGGAAAGTAAGGATAAACTCATAAGTTCTATTTTCCTATAACTGGGAGTGGGGAAGAAGAGATAGATTCATGTCTATTTAAAAGGTAATGGCTTAAAGTTATATGCAAACCATTACACTATTCATACCTCCTACAAATGAGGGATTTATCAAATATACTTGCTAAACAAAGAAAATCCCATAGTGCTGAAATCCATAGTAATGTCTTTTCTGATAAATTACACCTGATAAGGAATGAAGAACGGATTGGTAGAAATGTGTTGACATCAAGAGAATAAAGGTGTTTAATTGTCCAAATTAAATTGAGAATGTTAGTGACATCTTAAAGTTATAGGCAATATTGACAATAAAGAAAATTACCTGGAAGGAAAATTAGTAATAAACAGTAGATACAATAAAGTGGATGTTTAAATTTAAGATGAGAAATTGGAGAATAATTGGCAATCACACCCACATGCTACAAACTAATAATGGTAAAGCTTGCTCATGAACATAATGGAGCAGAAAGTAATAAACTAAAAACTAAACAAGAACTAGTGTAGCTGCACATTATCTGAAAAAAGATAATCTTTGATTCATTTCACATGGCAATGGCACTTTCCTGGAGAATTCTGACAGCACTAAGAGTTTATAGAAAAAAAAAAACTTGTTAAAATATGGTAGATAGAAAATAGGCTAGACTGTCACACATGAAAAAATGTTATCTCACTATCATTAAACAGCGTTGTAAAGTAAAAAGTTCTTAGAATAAAAGAAATATCTGTTCCATAAGATCAACCAAATATTGATTAAAATATGATGAAACACACAAGTAAATATACTTAGTCATATTTTCTATAAAAATGCTGAAGATATTTCAGTTGGTAAGAATAGTAAGTAGTTAAAGATATAAAAAGTTGCAATCATAAATGTAGGATGTTCCCCCCACCCATTTGGCGGCATCAAAAGTGATTTCTTAAAATTATCAAATTAAGAAAAAAAAAAAAAAAAAATCTAACTGCATCAATAATACGTAAGTTCTTGTAACTCAATTACTAGAAAAGTTAATGTATATAGGTAAATTTCACTAAAGTAAAATGAGAGTTTGAATTTTGCTAAGAGCTAATTCTTTATTTTTAATCCACATTGTTTACTCAGACTGATGATCTGTGTAATTGCAATAAAGAGCAACTGAAGTTAAGACAAAAGTACTAGTTCAAACATGAATAATGGTGACAATGCTTAATGTAATAAATGAAATCAAGATAATATTACTCTTAGCATACATAAAGACATTAACAAACAAGTGATAAATGATTTAAAAAAAAAAACAAAAACATTGTTAGTGAGTTCAGTTCTCACTCAGTGCCTTATAATTCTAGTTTTTGGGCCCAAATAAGCCCAGCCTTGTACCTATAGTAGCTGTTCAATCAACTGAGCTACCAGATCTTTTTCAGTTGTCATTTACTAGGCTTCCCAAAATAAAAAGGATGTGAATTAGAGTTTTATCTAGAGCTTATTCTTTATTTCTGATTTGTATAATTGATTACTTGCTGTATACTGATGCTATGTATAGTTGTGATAAAAGCAACAAAAATTAAGATGAAAGGAATACTAGTCAAAAATTAATGGTGAAAATGCTTAATCTAATAAATGCAATAATGATAACATTATCAGTATTAATGATATTAAAAAAAACTATTATAGAATTACTAATTTTACTCTATTTCGTAATTTTTTCATCAAAGGTGAATCAGTTTTCATAAATGTTTCTGTATTAAAAAAAAAGAAAAAGTATTAACAAGTTTTCACTAACAAATCATTTCTTGCTAATAAAATTGTTCAACTATTTCAAAACAGAAAAAAAAATATAAATAAATAAATTGACTAAAATGATATTTTAGAGAATCTGAGATAAGTGGAGACAGATTAAGTATAAAATGTGTTCTCCTTATTCATTGACACTCCTATGAGTCTCTTGTTTAGGAAGCACATTGGTTTCTTTGTTTAATGATATCAACCTTTTGTGGGTTATTCAATGGCAAAGCCATCCTTGTAGAAGAACAAAAGCAATACTATTTAACCTATAACTGGGAGGATAAGAGGGTTCATAGCTTTCCCAAGAGTATTAGTCTGAAAGTGAACATAATAGTGTGATTGGATTTCAAACTTGCTTACTTCAAAGGTGCAGTCCAGTACTTTAGCCATTATACTACAAGGACTGACCCTTTTTAGGAAGCACAAATTAACCAAAGTCCAGTCCCAGGGTCTATGGCATTTAAAAAAGGGGTAGGGTCAGAGTCAATTTCCAAAATGAGGATGATGATAGGTCTAAAATATTTTTCTCACTACTCTCATATAAATCTTGACCAAATGTCAAGGCGGTCAATAAATAATGCTTCTAAGAATGAAGTAATTATAACAATACTTGTTATAGCAAGTCACACTGAAAACACCAGTTTCCACTAAATCATCTCATTTAAGCTCAGTACTTATTTGGGTGATCACTTAGAAGCAGTAGGTACTGTAAACAATTTGGATCCATGTGAAATAATACCGTGGCGACACCGGTCGCGGTTCCGGCTCCCAGCGGTTAGAGTGTTCGCCAATGGCCCGGGAGACCTGGGTTCAATCCCAGGTTGAGTCATACCAAAGACTTTAAAAATGGAACTTGATACCACCTTGCTTAACACTCAGCATTATAAGGTACGGTTCAAGGGTAAAGTGGAGCAATCCAGGGAATGGAGTAGCGCCCTCCCCTACACCTTGGTGTAGTAGCTATCGAAAAGGGAGCCTTCGGGTCACCCTCGACTATGGTCGCTAACTTTACTTACTTACAAACCAATTTACTGGGCCATTGGCCTAATGAGTAGTGTTTGCCAATAGTCTGGGAGATTTGGGTTCAATCCCACATTGAGTCATACTAAAGACTCAAAAAATGGTACTAGATGCCACCTTGCTTAACACTTAGCATTATGAGATAAGGATCAAGGGTAAAGTGGAGCAATCCAGGGAATGAAGTAGTGCTCTCCCTTACACCTCGGTGTAGTAGCTATTGAAAAGGGAGCCTTCAGGTTACCCTCAACTAAGGTCGCCAACTTTACTTACTTTACTTTTTATAAACCAATTTATATATTCATATTTTAATAGAGTAAAAATTACCATGTCCAATTAGTCAAATATATTAGTTTGTCATTGTACAATAAAGTTTGAGAAGCACTGCCCTAAAAAAAGAAAAGGGTATCGTTCCTTAGATGATGAAAATAAATTTCTTTTGAGCCCAGAAAATTTTTCTTGTTTTTTAAACTTTAACATTTCAAGTTCCAACCTTTTAACTGGTTTTTGATTTACCAAAGAATCTTTATTTTTGTTGGATGATAGAAATCAAATAAAATCCTTAAATCAAAAATGAACATCCCAATATGGTCAAAAATTATTTCTGTTGTGGAAAAACCCACAAAAAAAAAAAAAATCTTTCAATGCAGATAGATATGTAAGTGAAAATATGTCATACATACACACATTAATAAATGCATACAAATTACACACACAAATATATATAAGAGGATTAGACCAGAATAGAAATTGGTCTTTTTGTTTCTGTACTTTGTCCAAACATTAAAAAATCTTGAATTAAAAAGAATTACAAAAAAAAAAAAAATGTAAAAAACAAAATATTGATGTAAAATAAAATTCTTTTACCTATTTTCAATTAAATTTCTTATCGTTGTTACTTTCTTCTGATAACAAGATTAAGTTCTATTTTGAAAAGGAACAGAGAAAAAAAGATTACTAATTATCTTTGAAATCATTTCCCAATCAGATAATGAAGGATTATATACTACTAATTCCATGTCTATATTAAATAGAATATACTTAAATTCAAGAAGCAAAAACAATTTTATGATGTTTAGATAAGATAAAACTATTTGAATAAAAAGGAACAATTCTGTTATGAATATTCAATGTCATATCTTTAGATGAAGCAATGTCAACTATCATTATTATCATCAATTTTGACTAGTATTTCCTTTCATCTTAATTTTTAGTTTTTTTTTAAAATTTCAACTCATTGAGGCTTTCAATCTACTACAAGAAAACAAGTTAGATAGTAACTGACAGCCTGTGTGAGATGGCATAAAAAAGTGACTGAAAATTAAGATGGTAAAAAAAAGATAAGTTAAAATTATTATAAATGATAATAATAGCTGACATATAGCTATAATATGCTTTATATAAAAATAAAAGATATTACTAATACTATTACAATACAATAACAAATATGGTATGTATATAATGATGTACAGATCTTATGAATGAATGACTAAATTATCAAATTAATGAATAAAAAACAAAAAAAACGTGTGTGTATGTGGGAGGGAAAATAAGGTGTGGTGGAAATTTTATGTAAAAATATACATTTTCTCTGAAATGTCAATTTCACTTGTAAATGGTCTATAACCACATGTAAAGACATATATATATATATTTATATATATATCTGCATGATAATTGTACACACTATATGAAACTTCAAATTATGTGCTTTTGGTGTTCACTTGATTATATTTTTAGGTTTTATACCTACTCTGCTATAATAGTATCAAGCACTTTTTTTTAAATGCAAACTTTTCTTATATATATATATATATAAGCATGACTTTGCTTCACTGATGCAATGAGTTGTAAATTAACCTAGTGGACCATTAGTACTATAGTGATTTTGATGCTCAGAGTGCTCTATAAATGCAGTATTGTGCAATACTAAGCACATTTTAGAGATGTCATTTTACATATATAAGAAAATATAGACATATCAAGGTTTATAACTATTTAGATACATCTATGTAGACATGCCTATGATGAAAAATAGAGATAACTTTTCCTGTAAAAGCTTTTTAATTAAGAGATAAAATTTTGTATCTAAATTAGGATAGTGTAGACAGTCATCAGCACTTGAACAGATGATCACACATGTGAGAAAGTGACAGTCACCAAGTGCCATAGACTGCATCTATGATATCCCAATTTACATCTGCATATGCTCTATTAATGATATTGAGCACTCTTTATTTATAAATATAGCAAACTACAATATCAATATATGAAAAAATACATATAAATGCTGACAAATAAATTTCCTAAATTTGTTAAGACTGAACAGTTATGATTTTAAGCTATCATCAGAAGAGGTTTAGTACAAAACATATATATAATATTTGCATTATCATTTAGATATCAAGTACTCTTAGTTTTTAAACTGCTTATCAGTTAATTAAAATAGAAATAAAAAAAAATCATGTTTATATAATAAAAAACACACATGAACTCACAGCAACAAAGTAGGTAAAAAACTAAAAATCTACATCTAAATTTAAATTTTGTTAAAAAAAATCTGTGGGGTTATTTGTTTACTGAGCTGAAGATTATTACTGCTTCATTGTTCAAATTCTATCATTATCTATTTTATTGATATTGTTCTATGTATTTGTTCTGTGTATACAGATTTGAATAGAAAAGGAAAAAAAAAGGTTATATTATATTTTCAAACAAGAGCTTTCATTACTAAAAATGTATCATTTGAAAAGACTGCATTTAAAAGTGTATTCACTTAAATACCAGCTAATTGATAAAAAGATAGAAATAAAAATATTTTAGTGAGAGATACTTTGATTTTGTTGATTCTGTAATAATATATATCCTGATGGAAAATAAAATTCCAAAATATTGAAGGACAATACCCCAATTCTGACCTGGATACAGTACAGGATGTTTTCAAAAATTTGATATCATTTGAGATGTACAGGATGTTTCAGAAAAATCAATGTCATTTTGTAATCTAAAAACTTGACCAATTCTCGTTCAAATCATCTCAGATTTTAACAGCATGTGTAGAAACAACTCAAAATTCTGTGTTAAATCATTAAATTCTTTTTCTTTTTCAGTGAATAGCATTTCTGTATCTGAAAAGAAAAAATGTAAAACATTAAATGTAGAATTTTAAGTTGTTTCCACAAATGCTGTTAAAATTTGAGATTATTTGAATGAGATTTGGTCAAGTTATTAGATTATAAAATTATATAAATTCTTATGAAACACTCTGTATATGCATGGGGATGTGAGTACTGTGGATACACCTCTTATTTTAGAACCTGTGCAGAGATTACTGTGCATATGGTTGTTTATCATCATTTAATTGGGCTGGTCCTTTGGCATAAGAGAGTGTTTGCCAATAGCCTGGGAGACCGGAGTTTAATCTTAGGTCAAGTCATACCAAAGACTCAAAAAATGGTACTTTATGCCTTTGCTTAACACTCAGCATTATAAGATATGAATCAAGGGAAAGTGGAGCAATCCTGGGAAAGGAGTAGTGTTCTCCTCTATACCTTGGCATAGAAGCTATTAAAGAGGGAGCCTTTGGGTTGCCCTTGACTATGGTTGGCCAACTTATTTATTATAATCCAGTTTTATAACCTGTGTGTTTTATCTTAAGTTAAAGGTAACATATATTTAGGATAGAGCAATTTTATTTTCCATCAGTGTATTTAGATCTGCAGATATCTAATTTTAGAGATGTGTAAAGTTCCCAGCATGTTAATTTTTTTTCTGAAAAGTAGAGACTAGTTTTAAACTTCTTTTTCTTTGGAAACTTTTGCACATATCTAATATTTGAATCTGTGGGTAATTAGTAAAAATTAAAAGAAAAGTATAAAAACTGTAAACAATGCAAAATTTTAATCATGACAAACAAACTGATACACACATTCACAGAGTAAGCAACATATGATTAACACTTTTAATGTATTTTTTTTCTTTTGATGTCAAGAATGGAATAATAGAAATTCCCCATAGCATGGCTGGGAAGTAATTATTATTCACAGCAGTATAGAGAGAATAAAATCAAGACAAGGTGTAAATTTCAAAAAGGGGATGTTACATAATTAACATAGTTTGGCACTTAATTGATAAAGTAGTAAAAATGTTAAGGTCCTTTGGCACTGAACGTATTAAGACATAAAGGAGAATTTTAAATCCTAAATTAAGAACATTAGAATTAAAAGATTAACTTGTATTTAACTAAAAGAAATAATTCCAAAAATTGAAACAAAGAAACAAAACCAAAATTCACTTTTGTTTGATAAGCAAATATTGATAACCAGCAAGACTATTACTTGTAATATCATAATCATTATACACTGATGTACTCAGAATAGTTTATTATATTTTGCCCTCCGACTTTGCAAGTTGTGACTAATAGCAAACAAAATGAGTACATCAGTATATACAATAACTTTGTTTCAGAAACTTAAGACAAAAACTACTTGTAACTATATTCGCACTCTTTGGTTTGAAGCAATTTGATGAAAATAGTTAATATTTGTTGTATTTACTTAAACAAGCACACCTTTTGAATAAATAGCTCAGCTTAAAAGAAAGGAGTCAGTTTCTCAGTAGAAGATCTACTAGCAGTAGATTTATTTCAGGTAACAATAGCTGCCACTTTTGAAATATTTAATATAAGAATTGTATGTAATAAAATCTCATTTAATAAACAAAGTTGTGACTATGCATAACTTAGTTTGGTACAAGATCAGAAGTTGATGATTTGAAAAAAAGAAAAAAAAAACTCTCAGGAGGTCCATTCTATCAGTTATACAAAATTATACATACTCTTTCAATTTTTATCCTTATTTTTGGTCAATGTATTTAATAGCCTCTTACAGATTGATACTTTCATGCATTGACAAAGAAGTCTGCTATATTTGCCCTTGATGAAACTACCATTGTATTATTTATGGGTGCCTCAGGTGGCGTAATAGTTTGCAAACTTGACTAGCAAACATTCACAAATGAGTTTGAGTCCCATTGGTTCCATTTCCTATGATGATAACAGTTATGCTAAGTATGCCTCCTGTACTCAGTAGGTAATGGGTCAAGATTACTGTAGGCATGGATTACCACTGTAATAACCAGTGCATCCTTGTTGAATTAGTCTTCCCACTAAAAGTCAATAATTTTAAACTACAGAAGCCAAAAAAAAAAAAAAAAAAAAAATACTAAGAAAGACAAAAAAACCCAAAAACAAGACAAAACCCCCCAAAAAACACCTGGGGTTGGGTACAAGACCAGATGGAAACTAATGAAAAACTTAACATATCAATTCCCATTGAAAATTTTACCATGACACAACACTTTTTTGAAATAAAGTTATTTACTAGCTTAGTCTAATGCAAGTTCTCAAACATGGGTTACTCAGTGAGTACTGAAGTCTCTATAGTATTGGTTCAAGATAAGATAGGTCATCCTGCTATGGCAAACTACCTCAACTATTTTAATGTAATTTCTTGAATATTGCTTTCATATTTCTCTTAAGCTATAATCAACTTGAAAGAATTAGCACTTAAAAATGAATATTGTGCTTATTTGAGTAAATACAATATCTATCCTATTTCTTGAAAATAAAGCTGGTTTATTTTTATTTTCTCCAAATGAATAGTAGGAGAATTCCAATCACAAATTCTACAAATTAGGATATTTTATAATGCTGTCAAATGATAATTGTTTCACTCAAGAAATAATAAAAAAAGATGCAAATTTATCTTTTTATTATGTATATCTAATGTATATTCAAATATTTAAAATACAAAAATAAAGATTTATTGTATGTACTCATGTATCATATGACTTTCTGAGAGCTAAATTTTAGTCTAATATTGGAGTGAGTGGGTTGCACCATACTTGAGATACCAACTTTGTGTGTGTAAAGTTTTCTATCTTGCATATGGTACAGCCTCTTAATATTAGGCTAAGAAAGTTGCCGGATAATCACCTTTCTTGTGTTATATTTCACCACTACTTCCAGTTACTTACCTTTTAAATTCCTCATCAAAAATTCAACCAATTTTTAAAAAATGAAAAATAAAAATTACTCTTATGGCTGATAAAAAATTTCATGCTGATTTTAAGCCATAATAGATTAAGAATTCAAGAAAAGACAAGCTTAAAAAACGAAAAAAAAAAAATGTTTAACTTATGCACTGCTGTTAGCCATGTGGGATTCAAAAAAAAATGATCTGATTAATTTTGAGTAGTATTTTCTTTTTTTTTTTTTTTTTTTTATCACATACCACTTGGGTCATTATTTATATCAGTGATTCTCAATGTAGGCCTAAGAAATCCTTAAAATGGGCCTGGAGTTGAACTGAAAGAGAACCAAGTATTGAGGGGAGAAATTGAAAGGGAAGGATTGATTGGATGGCTGAAAGTAAAATTCTCCAATATCATGCTCGTTGGTTTTCTCACCACCTGGTTAGTTGAGACAAGATTTTCTGCAGTAAATGATGCACTCACAAATGTAATTCATTGCAGATTGAAAAAAGAGACATGTCTGAAGTTAAAGGAAAATTTGAAGTTCAACTTGACAAGCTGATTGATAGACACCAAGTGTAGTCATTGGCCTAGATTTATATTTTCTACTACATTTTGCTTTTGTAAATCAAATGTATTTCCTGTTACATGGAATTTCTATTTGTGCTTATATGGGCCTGAAATCTTTTACTACCAAAAATAAGCCACTATAAAGGAAAAGTTGAGAAATCAATGATTTATATGACAGAGGAACAGAGACTATCTGAGACAATTATAAAAGGATAAGCTTTTGGTGTGACTCCAACACTCATACTATTTTTGCCACAACTCTGAAAGCTTCTCTGTAACTACTGTCTCGATTAAATAGCTGTTGCAAAAATAATGATTTGGATGAATTTCGATAAAAAAAACAACTCAAATTAAAAGATGAAAGAAAAATAGTACTCAAAATTAATAATCATAATGATTCACATTGGTTCATTTAAAGTAATAAAATGAAAAATTTTTTGTTGACAAAACGGGTTTTGGATTTGGATTTAAAAGTAAAAGAAGCAGATCTTTACGGTGAATTTCAGATTTTAAAAATTAAGGGATTTTTTAAAAAATTTTCAAATATAAAAAAAATGAGGATTTAAAATCTCAAAAATTTTTTTAATGTAAAACCTATTAAGGTAAAAATTCGTAAATATTTGTATACAACACATATATACTATGTGTCTGTGTTGTATACAAATATTTACAAATTACATAGTATATATTTATGTATGTGTGTGTGTGTATATATATATATATATATATATATATAAAGATAGTGAAACAAACAAAAAAAAAAAAAAAACTTTAGGAATTCTTGAACCCGAATAAAAGAATAAATATGACTCTGGGGGGGGGAAGAGGAAAGAAATGCTTGTAGATATTCAGGATTCAAATAAGAAACAATAATTATGGCTAATTTTTCAAACGTGTTTTCAGCATCTTCCTCACAACAATGGAAAAACAAGAACAAAATCAACCATGTTTCTTAACTGTAAAAGGGATTGCATCCATATATATCTACAAGCTTGATTTTTAGAGTTACATATTTAGAAACTTAAAATTCTATGCAATGCTAGCACACACAATTATGCATTTAAAATTTAGCTCACCCACATTATAACTGTATATGAGAACTGGTATATAAATACTTAGTGATATAAAACAAGATGGCTATATAGTCATATTTATGCATAAATATATAGAAATATCAATATGCATTAAATAACTCTGTGTGTGTGAATGTTGACTTGGGCATGTCTGTAGATATTGAATAGCTTAACAATTGTACAAATATATGTTCCAGTATCTGCACATGTATATATCACTAAGCACAAATGTGTCTACATGTGAGTGTATGTATACAGCTACTTCTTTGGGGTATGAATTCTCAAACTGTGTACATATGTATATGCACACAAATTTAAAGGTTTTTAAAATTGAAACTTAAGAACACAACTAACACCATCTAACAGGAACCTTCAATTTACAGACAAAATGTTTGTGCTGGATTCCTTGCATCTGTTTTGTTTAACAAGATCAGCAAGTAAATGCTTAAAACACAATGCATCTTAAATTGTTAACAGCAGTGATTCAGTAAAAGAAATAGAGCTAATCTGGTTATATTGAGAATAGTTTGTCGGTCAACTTGGCAAGGAGAACTTGGACGTCCAGGAGCCACAGAAATTATTCATTTGAGCATGAGTTAATGTTGAACAGTAGGTTGTCATGGGAAACAGTAATGAGAGAGAGAGAAAAGCTGAAAACTGAAAGGATTGGTGAACCTTTGAGTATGCATCATATACCAAAATGTAGAAAGGGTTGCACAACAAACCAACATACAAACATGTATACACTAATTAAAGTGTAATCATGTACATACTAAGTAAATGAAAACCTATGCATGTGAACTATTTAATGGTAGCAAAGGTTAGGTGGTATTTTTCTTTTCCTGCATTTATAACAATGGTGGGTTAGTGTGTGTGTTCTTTCTTTTCATTTTTTTTTTGCACGCCCTACAAAGAGTTTAGCATCAATCTGATTCATAAGTTACATGTCGGACATGAAAATTAACAACATATTCGGCATTAGTTCTTTGAATACTAATGGCAAAGGGTTCATATGGATGAAATGTAAAGGCAACCAGACGGCGAGCAGTCGGTGGAGGATTCCGCCCCTGCAGACCAGCATAAATCTTGAATTTGAGTAGCCCAGAATCCCTGGCATAAAACCTGAAAGAAAAAGAAAAAAATTCAGAAAAACCTTATATCAACCTGAATTTATGAAATCAGGTAAATATAAGATTGATGGGTATAAAGCCATTCAAATTGCATTAATCAATAAACAATCAATCAAATATGTTCAGAAAATAAGGGTCAAACAACTACAAATATAAATTAAGATTGTTGTTTTGTAAAGGAACTGAAAATGAAAGGAATGATTAAAAAAACCCCAAAAAACTTATAACTTTTCTTTGTAAATAAATATCATTCAGAACTGATAAACCACATGACAGCACCTTTTGGAAGCTTAAAGAAAGAAAAATGCTTGGTTATTTGATTATATATATATATATATATATATATATATATATATATATATATATATATATATATATATATACACACCAGAGAGAGAGAGAGTGCATCAAATAAAAATAAGAATGTATAATGTGACTAATAATAACTTTATTTAAAAAATTATTCTAATAATTTTTTATTTACAGATAAAGATTATGTGTCATTTTATATATACACACACACACACACACACACATATCCATCCTTGAATGTTCCCGGGATATTGCTATTGCAAGGAAAATGATATGTATACATTCCCAAAATTATTACTTGAAATGGTAATATTCTGGGGACATATATATTTACAATATAAATAAATAAATAACTAACTAAATATGGCTTCTGTTGTTATTATCATACATTGTTCAATGTCCAAGATAAACGTTACTGCAGTGTAAACATTTTCTTCCAAACGGATTGAAGTCATTTGAAGATCAAATTGTATTTCATAAAATGATCAGTTATGTAAGAACTTGTGTTAAAGAACTGGTTTTAAATAATTTTTTCACATACACAATGTGTGTGTGAATATGATATACACATTAATGTACATAAATATACCCCTACAAAATTTTAAATAAAGTTATTTTTTATAAATACAAGGATTTTGCTATTTCTAGTGGAACATTATACAAGACAGGTAATATTAGGTATTATTTATTACCAAACTTTACAGCATTGAAACTGTAACAAAAATATGAATATGTAGCAGTCCAAAAATACATTGTTATAATTATTTTATTGAAAATATGAAATTATTTTGGCTCAAGGAAGTTGTGGAGCAGTCAGCTATAAAAATAATAATATTTTGAGCGGGTGATCAATAGTAAAATAAACAGGTCATTTTTGTTATTGTTAAATCCCAATTCTGCCATAAACATTTTTTTTTTTATTCAGCTGAATTCACTGCTTTCAGCTGGTAACATTTTGTTCTATTCTATAAGTGTATGTGGGTATGAAATTATTTTGTACTTTACAAATGTGGGTGGATCAATAAGTCTGTAACCAGATATGAAGTTATTAAATGAATTTCAATCAAAAGGAAAGATTATGTAGAAAAATATTTGTTATGTAAAAGAAATGTTTTTTGCATCAATTGATCCACCTAGATGCATTTTGAAAAAATAATAAAAATAAATGCAGCCGAACATATCAATTTGATTTTCTATATTGTCTTTTTTCTTTTTATTCCAAACCTTAACCATAAAAAAAGGTAATGTTTGGAATAAAATCTGATAGTACAAGAAAAAGAAGACAGTATGGAAAATATCAAATTGACATGTTCATCGAAATGAATTTTTTTTTATTACTTTTTCAAAATACAATTTAATTTCTGATGAAATAATTATTCCTATATTAAAATATATCAATTTAACTTTACATAGTGTCTTCCTTTTCTTTTGTTTGTATATATATATATATATATATGGAGGAGTCTTGATGGTGCAATGGCTAAAATGCTGGATTGTGGCCTCCAAATAAACACGCTCAATCTCTAATCACGTTATTACATTCAGTTTTGGACTAATACCCTTAGGAAAGGTATGAACCTCCTTATCCTCCTCCTAGCTATGGGTTGAATAGTATCACTGCTGCTGTTCTACAAAGATGAAGTTTTATATGCCATTAAACAAAGAAACCAAACCAAATAGTATCAGTCATTAATATTTAAACAGACAATTTACTTCAAATTACTCAATTTTCAAAGTTTAAAATGGAAACATTGTGTAAGATACAATTTTTTGAAATTTTAATCAGCATAGTAAGACATACATTTAATTAATTTTTGATTATGAACAGTACTTTCTGAAGCCTTAATGAGTATTACTCTATAAAGTACTGGTCATAAGTATTTGAACAAGCATAAAATCTATTATGTTTTTAAATAGTCTAAAATTGCAGTGACCATTTAAGCAGGACTAAGGATTCAGATGAACTTACTAGTTTGACAACTCTTTCAAATAACAATGTGAGTTTTTTTTTTTCAATCTCTTTGATTCTAAACAAGATTTATGATATAAACCATTTTAGTTTTATTTACAAACATTTTTTTTAGAAATTTAAATTTCAGAACCATAAAAAACATGCTTTATGGTATGCTGATTGCCATAAACTTTGTTTTTTTTTGTCTTGTTTTAAACTGTCAAAACCAATTAAAATAAAACTGTTTGCTCAAATACTTACAAAAAGTATTAAGAGTGTATTATATATATATATATATGTGTGTGTGTGTGTGTGTGTGTGTGTACACTCAAAATGATACTGTAACATGTATATTGAAACCATACAACTCCCAAATTTACTCATCTAGTGAATAACATGCATACACTTTTATATAGCATTATTTATAGAAACACAAATATGCATATTGAATATATAAAAGTGCCAAGCAGATGGCCAGGATATTTCAAGGAAGTGAATGCTCAAGTACCCTTAAAGTTCCTGACCCTTCTAATCTCCTTGGCATTCATGGGAACAAGATCTAAAGAATGCAAAGATATATTATATCTGATATTTTCGATAAATTTCAACACTAGTGTAGATATCTTTATATTTTTGTGGTTGATAGTTTGGTTTGGTTTATTTGTTTAATGGCATGTCAACTCATTATGGATTATCTAATGCTGAAATTTGATTTATTCATAAATGTTTTATTATAATCATAACTATTTATCTAATACAAATAATTTACATTTATATGGTTTTAAATATTTCTATAATTTATATATAATTATATGGTTTCAAGTAACCACTTGGAAATAATGTTTGCACAGTTATATGGTTTCAAGTATTCCAATCTAATACTAATAATTTTCTGACAGATCTACCCATCAATGGGACCCTAACAGACACTACTACTCAGGGTTAGAGTGGACCTAGGAGTAATGGCAATAAATGGATACTCCACATTCCCCTAAGCTCAAAAGCTAGAGCCTTATCACTGGATGCAATCTAGTCTCAGAAACAGAACATACCCCCTTTTTCTTTGAGGGGAGAAGGTCTTACTCTTTGTAAGAAATACAGTTGACATATTCTAAGCACTACTAGTAGTGTTGCTTGTAATTTAGAGCAATTATCACTACTTGAAGACATAATGTGCTTCACATGAAGGGAAAAACTTTCAGACAATATATAAAATAAGCAGCACCCTTTATTTGGTAAATCAATCAAATACATGTTTCTGGGCCTCCTAAAAATGAAAATCATTATCTCAGATATTGTATTTTGAGGCAGCCAATGATATTTTGTTTAACATATGTGGTTGCTGCTCAATCTGTCTTCATTGAAGCAAACAAGAAACTCAGTTTGAGATGTACATTGTAAAACTACCTTTCTATATTGCATACACTAATATAAGAATAAATAAAAACAAATTGTCTACTGGCATTCACCTTATGAACCTTTCAATTATGTTTCAACATTTTTCATATTCTATATACTGGAAGTGAATGACAAATATATTATTTTACAGCTGGGAATGGTAAAGAGTAGTTTGATGTTTTAAAACAATATTTTAGTCATATAGATTCATAACATTATTATTACTCAGTCATCAAAGCATTTTCCTTAATTTTTTTTTTTACACTTTTTCATAACTTTTCAGATAGACTATGAATTTACTTAACCCTTCTGCCACAGGAAGGATGTAACACAAGGTTAATTTCTAAGTTGAGTACAGCTGGTTTGAATACAGAGTTTTCTTTCTAGAATGGTTGTCTAATCAAGGCTAAATAAGTCAGTTTGTCCAACTAGTTCCTACTACTAAAGAAATGAATTCATGCCTTTCCCAAGAGCATTAGTATGAAGTCAAACACAAACAGCATAGTCAAGGATTTGAACTCAGGTAGCTGATTCCATTTCTTACAATGATAACCATTAAATTAAGCATACATTTCAAATAAACTATGTATACAATCGTAAAAGAACAATTCCAGTTTTGATGTAATGTATCATTTGTGCAGGCTTTTGGTTGAATCCACAAAACAAACATATCATGTTGAATGAAACAAGACAAAGAATCAGATCTGGAGAATTTACTGTATCACATTTGCTACATGAAGACAGGTATTATTATGCAGCAAAATCACCAGTCCTTACACAGAAGTTTTTTTTTTTCCTCTAATGCACCATTCAAACAAGCCAATTGCTCATTGTAGCACTACAATGAATGGACATTGCCCTGCAGTAAAACCACCAGATAACTTGCCCAGAAAAAGGTATTTTCTTTTCTAATGCATCATTCAAACAAATTGATCTTAACAGTATGTCAACCCATCTGGGATTGTTTTATGCCAAGAGATTAGGGAATTGCATACATTGCACAGTCATATGATATCAAATATTCCTATTCAATACAAATAATCAGCCAACAGATTTATTCAACCCATATTAGATGGGACCCTAACAGATACTACCACTCCATGTAGGAGTGGACTTGGAGTAAAGGCAATGAAGAAGTACTTGACACGCCCAAGAGTTCCAAAACTGGAGCCTTACCACCAAATACAATTTACCCAGGACACCCCTAAGCCCTGCTGACTGGATGACCAAATAAGTTGACCAATTCACTAGTAATTTTTTTTTTGCAAATTTACTGTTCTTTGTACTGCATTTTCCTCGAAAAGATGGGCACCTTGAGTGGTGTAATGGTTAGTAAATTAGACTACAAAACCATTATCAGTGATTTTGAGCCTTATTGGGTGCTCCATAGATCCTGCCTTGTGCCACAACTAAGAAAAGCTTAGTAACTAACACTTTCCTTGAAAAGTTTCTCTAATTCATTAGTTCTCAATTTTGGAGGTTTCCAGAGGGTCTTGTTTCTTCCACTCAAATTCTCTTTTTAAAACAAAAACAAAATAAAAAAAACTTTGCAAACCATTTCCAACATGTACTTTTGCCTAGTCGGCTGGGCTGTAGAATACACCAACTGCTTCTCTGTAGAGGGGTAAGACTCCCCCAACGAGTGTCCTGAATATGACACAAACAATCTGATAGTGAGGTTCCAGTAATGCTGGAGCTTTGGGGAATGCGGAGTACCTCTTCATTGTCATTGCTCCCAGCTCCACTCTGGCCTGAAGAGGTAGTACCCAATAGGGTCCTATCTATGGGTCAAATAGAACTAAATTACGTACTTATGCAAAACTGAATTGTTTGAAATAGAACTGTTTTTGACTTTGAAACTGTACTTAGGCTAAACTGAATAGCTTGAAATAGAAATGTTTTTGACATTTAAACTGTGTACTCATGCTAAATTGAATTGTTTGAAATAAAACTGTTTATTTGTATAAAAATGGATTTGGTGTTAAATAACCTACATGATATGCCATGAAACCCAAACAACTAACCAACCAAACATGTACTTATAACATCTAATTGACATTCAAACTTTTGACTATCTTCCATTGTACTCTCCCTTTCATATTAAACAAAAAAGTAAAGTCAAATGAGCATTACATATTCAGCCATGTATTTTTTTTTTGCTAAAATTAAGTAAAAGTATCATTTTACATAAACAATTCTTAAAGAGAAAACATGTAAAAACAATGAAAAATTGAGTAAACTTTAAAGACACTTCCAAGATTTTATTAACATTGAGCAAAAGGTGAGGGGGTCTGGTAACTTTTGTATTAACCAAATAAATTGTAGTTTGAAGTGAGTATTTGCCTTGTACCCTCATTTATCTTGCTAGAAATGTATACACACACACAATTGAGTGTATATATAGATATATGAAACCAATAGACATGTTAATGATATTTCATATATATTTTGGTATACATGGTATACTTAAGTATAAGTACTGAGAGGGGCCTTATTTCTAAGTGATTAGCTTTATCTCATCTTAAAAGCAAGATGAAATCTAAAGATAAAGACAGCTTAACAAGAAGTTGAATGAGCTAGGTGTAAGGTTACAGATCTTTTATGCAGTACATGTATGGCATTCACAAACAAAGGCAGACAAAAGTACACACATCATCACACCCATCCATGTACCCAGAAGCCAGACAAAGTATCAGTATATAAGAGGATAAAATGGAGATGGGCAGACCTAATATCTTTCTTACTCTTCTTTAACCTTTTAATGACAAAACCAATGTGAAATAGATTGATGCAATGTTGCTTAGTAGATTTGTCATTGATCTGTTGGATGCATGTCACCAGGAATAAATTTACAAAATTCTACAGTGCCAAGACATGAATTTCACAACATAAGCAATCACCTTTTTATAAGTTTATATGAGAGTGTTTTCTTTTGTTTCTAACAGAAAGGTAAAATAGGAACAAAATAGTGAAATTTTGGTAAAATTGTACATGTGCACCTATTCACTAGAGTTCACTAGAGAAAAAAAGTTTTCAAGTAATTTCTTTTTTTTTGTGATTTGAACTAATTAGACCCTCAAACTCACCGCCGTTTTTTAAAATAAAAAACCCCCAAAAAACATTACTTTACATTTTATAAGAGGGTTCACTTTCATATTTTAATTCAATGTAGAATGATCACCCTTTTTTGGAACAATTAGCATTGGAAAAGATGAATAACCAGACAGGTTGAATTATTTTTATTTTTTTTACTTTTGTCGTGGTGATATCCTTTTTTCAATACTTGTTCCAGAAATAGGTGGTCATTTTATACTGAATTAGAATGTAAAAACGAACCCCCACTTATAAAATGAAAAGGATTTTCTTTTCTTTTTTGAAAACTAGAAAAATTTGTGGAGAGTTTAAGGATTTAATTAGTTCAAATCATACAAAAAAGAAAATTTTTTTTCTCAATGAACTTGAACAGAGACACATACAGAATAATACAGAAATTTTGTCATAAGATCAATTGTTAGAAAGAAGAGACTAAATTTAATACATTTTTTAAGGATGTATATATATTCAATGATAATTGCAGTTCTGAAGATCAGGATTTAAAAAAAATTTTGATCTAAGTTCCTCATCATTTTTTTTTTTTTTTTTGGGAGTTTTCCCCCCACTTGGTAAAGCCTAAAAATTTAGTGGATTAATCTAAAGTGTTAAAATCAATTATTCAGTAACACAGGGAAAGCAGTAGCACCCTCCCTTACACCTCGGTGTAGTGGCTATTGAAAAGGGAGCCTTCTGGTCACCAACTTTACTTTTACTTATATCACATACAAATTATTACTTGAGAGTTATTTAGCTGGTTTGTTTCTTTTTATAATTCTTGCTCCTTTTAGACTGCTTTAATTTATATTTCCTTTTTATAATAAATGAAAATATTTTTTTTCTTCTTTATATATGTTAGGAGGTTCATATAATTTAGGAGGTACACTTAATGTAACAGTTATCATTAGAAATGAAATTTGCAACTAAAGTTCAAATCTTAGATGACACTGTTTGCATTTCATTTTATGCTAATGTCCTTCCAACTATGGGTAAATAGTAGGGCAGATTGGGTTCATACTAAGGCCCTTGGAAAAAGGGATGAATCCACTTCTTTCTGCTATGAGTAAATTGTAGAGAAGTTGGAACCCCTTGTAAAAGGTAGGATTTAACACATGATAAATTTTTAAGTGGTATACACCTGTTTTGAATTCAGAGTTTTTCTTCTCCAAGATGGGTTGCCTTAGCAAAACTAAAGCACTTAGTCTGCTTTACTATTTACCTATAACTACAGGGGAATGGAGAAATGTGCTTGTGTCTTTTCCCGGGGCATTAGCACAAAATGAAGTGCAGGCTGCCATATGTAGGATTTGAACTCAGTTTGTCAGGTTCATTTCCAATGATAATAACTGTTATGCCACATGCACCTCATTGCTGCTTGTACCATGTAACCTAGTACAACCTGTTGCATGTTGTTTGGAGCCAGTTTTATATGGTCTTGGTTATTGGCATTGGGCAACACAATATCATTTTGGAAAAAATTAAGGTTTAGTGTTTAAAGAACTAAACATTTTGTAACGAATATTGTCTGTGGATTACAAGATAATTTTGGTTAAATTGTTATGAATTTTATCATATAGGAATATTTTTGAAATATTAATAATCATTTTGTTTTTAATTTACTCTTAATATTATAGAAAGGTGAAAAATGCAGCACTTTAAAAACTGATTATTATTCTATATTGATTCAATTTTTCAGAAAAGGAACTTTTCAAAATTTATTTTTTGATTCTATAATTTTTTAACTTTTGGTAAGGATAAATGAAAAAGAGTCTCATTATTTTTATTTTTCACTTGAGTCTAAGTGACAGCAAATCTCCTCAGTTCTCCAGGACTCTTCTAAGTATCCTAACTGATTTTAGTAATGATGTATTCTGGATGGTTTCTATTCTTCCTCTAATTTCTAGTTCATCCAGACTCTTCTTTTCTTGGTTCTTAGATATTGTTCCAACTATGACTGATGTCACTGTCACCTCCATGTTCCACAACTTTTTCAGTTCTCTGGCAAGGTCCAGGTATTTGTTCAACTTTTTGCTTTCCTTCACTGTGTGGTCTGCTAGAATGGCAAAATCCATTAGATGAAAAGTTCTTTTCTTTTACTATTATTATTACTAGCAAAAAATATGTTCCCTCTGGGTGCAAGTATTTGAGTTTAAATGTAATAAAATATTTTATCAAATTTGAAAATCAAAGATAAATAAGAATGCATATAAAAAGATTACTTATTTTTATCTTAATTTCTATATAAAATTATACACAGGATTCCTTTTAAGGTTAGAGAATAAAACAATATTAGAAATCAATAACACCAATTATTTGTTAAAACCAGAATGAAAATTAACCATACTATATAAAGTTGTAAAAGTTGGCGACTGCAGTCAAGGGCTACCCAAAGGCTCCCTTTTCAATAGCTACTACACCGAAGTGTAGGTGAGGGCACTACTCCTTTCTCTGGATTATTCCACTTTACCCTCGATTCATACCTTATAATGCTGAGTGTTAAGCAAGGTGGCATCAAGTACCATTTTTTGAGTCTTTGGTAAGACTCGACCTGGGAATGAACCCCCTGGTCTCCTGGGCCATTGGCAAACACTCTACCCACTAGACCAATGTGTTGTAGGATTTTAAATGCATTAATAACAGGCTGTTTTGAGGCAAATCTAACTCAGCTAGACTTTAAAAGAGACATCGTTCATAAATATCATGCTAATTAAGATTAAATAATGATAATTTAATAATCATTGAGAATATAATGTAAATAACTAAGGGAATTGTGTATCAATAGTGACAGCTTTAGTTGCAGGCAGACGCAATCTCCATTATAAGATTTACCTAACTAAATTATACTGTTGAGAACAAAATCAGTTATTTCTTTATTTTAACAACTTGTTCTTTTTGTACATGTGTGTGTAAATATTAGAAAAATATTAATATTGGGCAAAGCAAAAAAATAAAATAAAATAAAACAAATAAAAAAATAAAAAATAAAATAAAAAACAGCATTTAATATTATTTAAAACTGAATTATTATGCTAAACTTATTTGAAACAGAGGTGGGTAAAATTGGTTTTCATTGATAAATTTTCCCAATTTAAGTAAATTAGACAGTAAAGAATAACATTACAGTGATTTCTTTTGTTAATGGATTTCTTTTAAGATTTATTGATGGAATTTTTGTTTACACTTATTGAAATAAAATCAAACACTTAGAAATCAATAATACCAAATTATATTGATATGAATATTATTTGTTTTTTTAATACCTCCTTAGGTATCTCCACTTTTTATATCTTCTTACATCAAACTTAAAAAAGATCTTTGTATAGAATATACACACTATTAATACAATATCTATATACAGATCCAATTCGGTTAAATTATTCAATAGTTGCCAAAATTGTACTCTTAAAGTTTTTTGCTTACCATTATTTCTGAAATCATCTAATTTAATCTTAAAATTTTCTACACTATTGCTGTTTTTGATCTGATAAGGCAATTTGTTTCAATAACAATCTATTAACAAAAAATCCAAATGGTTAGTAGACTTAGTTTTTGAAATCTGTTTTGGCAGTAAATTCCCAGTTTGACAGAGAATACTGAAAAAATGTTTATCAATTAGAAATCCCAATTAGATTCTTCTTTCTAGTAAAGTAGTTAATTCTAATTTCTCTAATCCTAACCTATAACTGCGATCTTTAACTTTTAAAAATCATTTTTGTCATTCTAGGTATGCATTCCAATATCAATATTACCCTTTAATTTCTATTATCTTAACAATAGGGCCCAGGTCTGAGTACAATATTGTATATATTTTAACATTATCATCATAATAATAATGATTTGATGATACAAATAAACATTGGCATATTAATATGGACTGTGATTATTATATAGTTAATCAAATATTCATTTAAATAGCATATTTTTTAGAGTTACTCCTATGCTAATATCACAGCCAGCACACCAATTTTTACTTGGGAAAATTAAAAAAGACAAACACAAAATTAGTCAAAAAGGAAAAAAAGGTAATACCATGGTCTGTAGAATACAGGGGGAAAATAGCATCTTTAACACATGGGAAGTACAGTAATGCGAGTTATATATATTTACTGGTCATGCAACTTAGTCTTACTATAGAGTAAACAGAGATTGCTTTGTTATAGTAACATAAGGCATTATTTAAGTAAACAAAAGAAGAAAGGAAGAAGAAAGCAAAGAGAAAAAATATGAAGTGGAGAAGGGAGAAAACTGAAGGGGAGAGAGAGAATTCATGTGTAAATAACTTCACTATTTATGACAGAAATTATACTAGTTTACAAATAAATAAGGACCATGTCTCAACAATTGTAAAGAAAGCAATAACAATATAGTCATCAGTGTCCAAGAAAGCTTCATTGTCAAATCAAATCAGGAAGGGCCCATTTGCAGGCTAATTTATCAAACAGGTGCATAAAACAATAGCAAAAGTAGTCAAGAGTAGTTAGTCTGAAAATCCTCCTCTCCACCAAATTTCAGAATGATCTGCAAAACTGAAACCCAACAGAGAAAGGATAGTTATAAGAGTTAATTTTAAAATTGGACATCATGGGTAAAAGAAATCGATTAGGCTGGTAGAGAAAAATTATTGAGTGTTGGCATAGAAATAAAATTACCAAAGTAAATATATATATATATATATATATATATATATATATATATATATACACACACACACACAAACATGTTTGGTTCAATCCAACAGGTAAAGTGGATAGGGTGAAAAATAATTAGAAATTTGCATGCAACAGGTGTGTAAACTTTAATACTATGACATGTGATGTGGGGGATGAGGAGATATTTTGTAAAGGTTTTGAGATAAAAACACTCTTGGAAAATAGGTGATATCTATAAAGATATTAAATGTCCTTAATTTTCTTCAAAAACAAAGATACCAGGTTTTTATTATTTTTAGCAGAACATTATACAGTCAAAATAGTTTGGTTTGTTTGTTTTTTTTTGTTGCTTAAAGGCATATCAACCTTCATGGGTTATTTAATGCCAAAGCCATCCATGTAGAAAAAAAAGTGTAGAGTTACTATTCAATCCATAGCTCGGAGGATAAAAGGGTTCATACCTTTTCCAATGGTATTAGTTCAAAAGTGAACCTAATAGCACAACTGGAGTTCAAACTCCCTTACTTCAAGGCACAGTCCAGAATGTTTGCCACGGAGCCCTCAGCCCCATCAAAACAGATACTATTAGGCATTATTATCAAATTTTACAGCATTGAAACTCTCTAACAAAAATATGAATATGTAGCAGTCCAAAAATAAGTTGTTACAATTGATTATTTTATTGAAAATATAAAATTATTTTGACTCAAGGAAGTTATGGAGATGTCAGCTATAAAACTAATAACATTTTGAATTGGTATTCAATATCAAAATAAACAGGTCATTTTTGTTATTGTTAAATCACAACCTTTTCTTTTTTTAATTTAGATTAATACTACCCTTCTAAGTCTGGTAAATGATAAAATAAAATATTTATTAATTTCTAGGGGTTTTTGAAGGTAGCTGAGATCTCTAAACAAACTCATAACAGTATTTGTATGCTATGCTTGGTGTAAAAAAAAAAGAAAAAAAAAAAAAAAGCAGTAACCTGTAGTAAATAAACAAATAAATATGAATAATTATCCTAAACTTGAATAAAATCAAAACTGTCATTTATTTTTAATAATGGCCATCTTACAAGCGGTATGTTCTATGGCTAAGTACAGCTAGTTTATATAATTTGATACTCTAACTTAATGGCTCACAGCCTTATTTTACCTATGCGCCCCCCCATTCCTATTATCTCTGGTTGACCTCATATATCATATTGTATTTTTATAATTAAATATCACTAGGAACTGTATAAAAACTGTTCAAATATTTTGTGAGGTGTAGAAGTATAACTAATTTATTGCACATAAACAACTAAATTCTGTGGAAAATGAATCTTCACCAGTAAAATAAGTCATAAATATACAAGGTTATATATATATATATATATATATATAAAAAGAAAAAAAAAGTATTACTTTAGTGTTACTTTGTTCAACCTTGTGGTTGAAGTTACTCTGCTAGTTTTGTAATATTTCGTTCGAATGTTGTCAATGATAATCAAAAATCATCTCTGTATAATGTTGCTTCAGTTATAAGCTTTTGATAGTGACACAGGTGGAAACAAATCCAACAAGTTAAAATGAAGGAAAAGCAGTAAAATACAACAATAAATATGTTTAAAGCAATTTTTTTTATTAACCACTAACATACAAATGTGCCCCCTCCCCATTTTACAATTTTGTTTGCATGGACCCCCAAAAATCTTATATAAACCCTCTGAGACCAACCATTGCTTTAAATAATACTATACTAGGGGGATTATAAACTATGTAGACCATGCATGATCTACATGTGGCCTTTTATGACTTTCTGTATAGCATATAGAAATCTTTATTAAAAAGTTTGTTTCTTTTATTCACTCATGCTTTTTCTTAATTTGGTGTAGCTAGGCAATTCCTCAAATTATTAACCAACAAAAATTAATAATTTAAATTCTAAAATGTTTCATTTTTGTTTCTATCAATTTTAAACAACTTGTGACAATTCTGAGAAACCAAAATCTGTATTAACATGTGCATATACGTAGCATTAACAAGTAGGAGTGAAATTTATCATTTTGAAAACAATTTATGAATAAGCATTTCCAATTACTGAAAACCTTGTAAACAAAAAACATTCTTGTTAAAATTCATAAGGAATTCATTATATAAAACTTGAATGAATTTTCTTTAAAAATGGTGTTATCTTGAAGTATTTTGAACTAAACAATATTATTTACCAAGTTTACTCTATTTGAAGCATAAGGCGAGCAGTATATATTTACCCAGTCTCTCTGCCACACTGGCAGGATGTGACACAGTTTTTTTTAAGCAGAATAAAGCTAGTTTAAATTCAGTTTTCCTTCTCCTAGACTGGTTGCCTAACCAAGAATAAAGAACCCAGTTTACCCAATTATTTATCCATAGCTGAGGGAAGAACAGAGGGATTCATCATCATGTCGCGCTCTCAGCACGGATATCCCTGACCCTCTCTTGCCACCCACCCCATCATCCATTGCTTCCGGCAGGTCCTCAGGGCTACATCCTGTATTGGCACAGAGCTGCTGTATGTATGTTCAAGCTGGTCAACCTGCCTTTGCATGTCCATGTGAAGGGGTTCACAGGAGTACATCACTTATGAGCTCATCCCTATTTCTCCAGCAATGTTCCATATGTCTGGTTTGTCTAATTTTGATAGTTTTCGTGATGGGTGGTAGTTGGCAGTACAGCTGCTGCTTTGTGAGGTGCTGTCTCCAGGACTTGTTTTGAAGGATTCATACCTTTCCCTAAAGCATTAATGCAATGTGAAATGCAAATAGCCTTGTCTAGGATTTGAAGTTGGTTGGCCAATTCTATTTCCTATGAGGTTAAGCACTAGGCTAAGTGCACTGCCAGCAGTTAGGTTGGCTGGTTGGTTGATTGTTTGGGTTTTATGGCATATCAACCTTTTTAGGTTATTTAATGCCAAATCCATTTTTATAAAAATAATCAGCTCTATTTCAAACAATTCAATTTAGCATGAGTACACAGTTTATATGTCAAAAAAATTCTAATTCAAACAATTCAGTTTAGTATAAGTATAGTTTTTGTCTAGACATGCAGTTTAGATGTCAAAATAGTTCTATTTTAAACAATTCTGTTTAACATAAATACGCAGTTTAAATACAAAAACAGTAAACTCTCGAAACAACAGTTAAGTTCTATTTAACCCATAGATAGGGCCCTGTCAGGTGCTACCACTCCGGGCCAGAGTGGACCTGAAAGCAATGGCAATGAAGGAGTACTTCCCATTTCTCAAAACTCCAACATTACTGGAACCTCACCATCAGATTGTTTAGTGTCATATCCAGGACACTTATTGAGTGGAGGGGGGTCTTACCCCTCTGCAGAGAAGCACTTGGTGTATTCTACAGCTACAACCAACTGGACAAGCCAGGAGTTTGGAACAACCAGTGAGATTTGGAATTAATAACTGTTACATCATGTGAGGTAGTGTAAATATGTTTGTTAAATCTTTCTGAAGTTTGGTGCAAATTATAATGAGCAATACCTTATAAAACTCATTGCCTAATAACTGCTTTTAGATAAACATGTAAGTCAGTACTCATCAAAACAAGTTTTCTTTTAAGAGAATTATGGTTTAGTAAGCTTCACTAGTCCAACATCAGGAAGTAAAACAAAGATTCTGTAGACTAAAATTTAATTCTTTAAGAGTATATGTAGTAGCACAGTTGTTAGTGTACTGGTCTTTCAAGCTAATGTGAGTGAACTTGATTCTTGCTGTGCACTCATGGCTTTGCATCTAAATTACCATCGATCAACAAATACCTACAATCTCAGTACCACTGAAAGTGCAAATATATATACAAAAAAAAAAAAAAATCATCTGAAAACAAAATCACTTTATGGACTGTTTTATGTCAGTCACCTAACACTTGGGTTTTTAAGAATGAGCCAATTAGATTCAAGATGATTATATTAACGAGCTTTACAAATCCAGGATTAATCCTTTGACTGATTTTAATGGTATGTCAACCCATCAAGGGTTATTTTATATCTAGGAGTTAGGGAAGTGTGTACATTGTATGTTTATATTTACATTTTTTCTATAGTTTCTTCAGAGTTTTTTTTGCACACAGTTATTTGATATCAAATGTTTCTATCAAAAACAGATAATTTGGAAATATCAATTTGACCCATAGATGAGACCCTAACAGGTACTACTATTTAGGACCAGAGTATAATGGTAATGAAGGGGTACTCCACACACCTCAGAGCTTAAGAACTAAAGCCTCATCAGCAGATACAATTTAGTATTATATCCAGAGGATGCAGTCAGTGTATTCTAAGCCCTGCTAACAAGGCAGATTAACCCTTTAAACTCATAAGCTTGGGGGATTGGGAGAGTACCCATGGTGTAGAGGCTAACATGCTAGACTGTAACATGATAGTAAGCAAATCTAAACTCTAGTTATGTTATTACTTTCACTTTTGAACTTATATCCTTGGGAAAAGTAAGAACTCCTCCCAGCTATGGATTAAATAGTACCACAACTGTTCTTCTACAAAGATGGCTTTGGTATCAAATAACCCATAAAAGTTGATATGTCATTAAACAAAGAAACCAAATCATAAGCCTGATATTTTAGGCTGACCACAATTTTACTATACAGTATACAGAGATATTTTTGGTCCATGAAAATCACATCAGAACAACAGTCTAAAAGGATAGTTTTAAACAAAGATGCTTTCTCTTGGAGCAAGATTTGAACAGATTTTGTGCTTGATTTTTTTTTTTTTTTGCATCAGTTTAGGTACAAAGAAGCTGAGGGTTCAATGGGTTAAGTAGAGCACAGATAAAGACACAATGCACTTAAATAACGTATAAAAGAAAATGTAAAATCATCATTGGTTTAGGGAAAAAAACTACACTGAAGTTAAGAGTTTTCCACCATTTGAACAATTTTTGAGAAAGTAACCTGAGATTTATGCTGATCTTAAGAACCTTAAGCGTGTAAAGTTAAATTGATAGGATAATTGACTAATACCAAACTGGAAAACATTACTTGTGTGTGCGTGTGTGTATATATATATATATATATATATATATATATATATATATATATATATATATATATATATAGAGAGAGAGAGAGAGAGAGAGAGATAGATAAAACTTAATATCCTCTTTGACTAAAAACCCTTGACCTAGTCTGAGCACAAGGAATAAAGAATGTTGGTTTTAGAAGAGAAAGACTATTTTTAAAAAAGTACATTAGTAAAGTAAATATTTGTGAAAAGTTGAGGTTCTTGATAATGATATAAAAAGTGAGTAAGATGTAAAGAGAATGAATAATTATAGAAAAAGAAAGGGATATATTTAGTGATGTTTTGAGATGGTGGGGAGATAACAAGAATAATGGGGCTTTATTATTAATTTCTTAGCAAGGATTGGCATATTCAGTCAATCACTGAATTTCAATGTCAGTAAATAAATACCAATATTAAAAACCTTGAAAGGCTTTTTAACATAATCAGTGGTTAAGTACTTATTGAACCAACCAAATTTATATCAGCAGAACCAATTCACAGACTAAGTGTCTTTATTAGAAAAGTTACAAAACACAATCATTCATTTACCTGAATATGTTTAGTGGTAATTTATTCTATTAAATCATAAATAACCAAATTGAACAAACATGACTTAACTAATTGATATTTTTAACAACTGAATATACTTGTGTATTGGTTGAATTTTGACAATTTAATTTGAGGCAAAAAAAATTAGTGTTGACCTGTACATAAGCACTAATTTTCTAAGGTTGAAATTCAGACATAATAAAAAGGGTAGGAATAACTCTTGACTTCATTAATTCCATAAATTAATGATTTTATGACCATAAAATCAAGCTTTGACCTTTACATGAGATAAACTTATACACTAGTATACACAGTATTTATAATACACAATTCAATGCTACATTAGTCAAAAATGTAAATATTTCACATATACATATTTTCACATTCATATGTGATGCGACTACATGATCTATAACAATCTAAGTACCATTTTCTTTAACCCTCAGAATGCCAAGCACAAGCTTGGGTCTCCAATTACATTTTCTATGATAATAACTAAGTACACCTCCATTAGTATGGAACAACCAACAAACAGTGAGAATTGAAATCAGTAACCATTACATGAGAAGGTGCAAGTTAGATGATTGTCAAATTTCTCTGTCATGTGTAATAGTCATATGGTTGCACTAATTTTCTTAGGAAAGTCATGAATTTCTTTCTGCTAGTTGGTCAGGTCTCAAGGGTGACCCCTTGCTGTTGGTACCATATAACCCAATACTACCATTTATAAATTATTTAGAAAGGAAATGAGCTCCGACAAGTAACCTTAATAGCTTTAAGAAAAGAAGAATCTGGCATCTTGATGATCTACTAAAGTCATGAGATAAATAGAATTTTTAACATGGCTATGAGAAATTAGAAAAATGAAGAATAAGTTCATAGTTTTGGAACTAATTTAGATTACCACTTCTTTGTACCCCCCCCCGCAAAAAAAAAAAAAAAAAAAAAAAAACCCAACAAAAATGGATTAAATCTTTTTTTCTTTATTACCCCCCCCCTGATTTCCCTATTCAAAATATTTGTTTTCATTTCAAACTAGACATTATATGCCAATCCAGTAACTGGGAGTGGGTAAAAATGTTCTATAATAAAGATTCTGTAAGTAATCTACCATCAGAATTAGTAGAGAGAAAGTAAACCATATGTGCTTACTTAAATGTTGGATCACACACATGTACTACTTTCTAGAATTTTGATAGCCCCAGTCCTTTATGAGCTATAAAGAAATGACTTGTTTTTCTCTTTTAATCTCGTTTTATATTAAGTAAAAATTGGATTGAGAAATGACCACCATTGTCTCTTATGAACCTTAACCCCCCACCCTTCCAAAAAAATAAGTATTTTTTCTTACAACTTCTGAAAGAATAAGTAAATGACCTTGTCATTATATTCAGAAATATAATTAAAACCCACTGATCTTTATTGTTGAATCTTTCACAGCCCCAACGTTAGGAATTGAGGGTTGTATTACTTAAGATGACAAGTAATCACTTTTTACAAAACAGAAATAGCTTTGTGTAACCTACTTGTTGACAATATATAAAGAATACTAAAGTTTAATTTTTTTTTATTAATCCCACAAGCTGAAAACAAGCATGGAACCAAACTAAGTTTTTGTGAGGATATTAATAAACTTTGTGGAGAGTTTGACATTTATTGCCCCTAGTGACCATTATACATACTACAAACATAAGTACAACATTTTTTTTCAAATTTTGATTTTACAGTGGCTGAAAAAGTCATGGAAAAAACATTATAACTTTGGTTTCTAGCAAAGAAAATTTCAACTAGATATCTATTTTATACTGTTAAACAAAAGATTCTATTTAGTTGGTTAAAGTAATGATCAAATTCAGCATTATATTTACATTGTATATTTAACCCCTCACTAAAAACTGAAAAAGTTATGGAAATTTCAAAAGCTAATATATTAAAAAAATGCTCAAGGATTCTCTTAGTAAGCACAAAAAATTAGGTAGCTATAGCTCTAGGTTTTTCTTAATTTATTCAATGATAAATTAAAAAAACAATTGGTCACTTACAGTATTGGGTGCCCCATTCATATGGCCTTGTGCCTCATCTAAGCAAAAAGCTTAGTAAATTACTACTTATAGTAAAATTTTGGTTACTAGGGAAAAAAAGAGCACCTTTTGTAAATCATTTTTTTGGGGTTCATAAATTTAAAGAAATTCTTTTTTGTAGTTATATTACATCCTAATTATTTCAATAAGAGATAACTTATCTCAAATCAAAAATATTTGAGGACATTTCTCTTGCATGAGGTCCTTAACACAGACAATTTGGTAGGTATAGTGCTAGTTTATCATTGAGTTATTCAATGATAGGTTAACAAAAAAACCATTGGTCATTTATAGTAAAATTTTGGTTTCTAGAGTGGGGAGGGGAGAAATGAGCATCTTTAGTAAATTTTCTTTTCCTTAGAAATTTAAAGAAAATCCTAATTATTTTAAGTGACAGTCTACAACTCACTTAAAACAACAATATTCGAGAACACTCCTTTTAATTGTGTGAGATAGTTTAATTTGCTTATATTTCATTCCAATGTCTTTGTAAAAATAATGTTAAGTGTTAGTGAAGGAGTAAAGTATAAACCACAGCTTACCAAATTTTGTGTTGTGACACTTTAGCATGTGGTTGAAAATCTTTATATAGTTGTTCTTTTGTTAATTATTAACTAAATTTTTCATTAAATAATTTCTTTTTATATACATTTTGAATTATATAGTTGATTTTGTTAGCAGAACCTATGTATTAACACAAAAATCAAGTTTTGCAAATAAAAAATCTGGAAAACTCTGGTATAAACATAAATTGATCAAAGTGATGGTTTAGTTGTTAAAAAACTTAAGTTATGTCTAACAATATTGGAACAAAGAAAAAGAAAAAAAAAAGGAACAAAATATGAAATTCCAAGAAACAACAAGTATATATCTACATAACCCTCCAGCATGAAGAAGATGAGGTACAAACTCAATTCTTAAGTGAGTACAGTTGGTTTGAATTCAGAGTTTTCCTTCTCCAAGATTGGTTGCCTAATCAAGGTTAATGAATCCAGTCTGCTTTGTAATTTATTCATAACTCGAAGGAGAACAATGGGTTCATGCCTTTCTCAAGAGTATTAGCACAAAGTAAAATGCAAACAGCATCATTCAGGAAAGAACAAGTGTTGGAAAAATTCTAAAAGATGGAATTTAACTCTTTTTGTGTTTACCTAGGACCAATGCTCTTGAGAAAGGTTTGAATTCCAGCCCTTCTCTTCCTAGATAGGTAAAATAGTAGGATAACCTGGACTCTCTAGATTTGGCAGTAATCAGACAAGGAGATGGTTGGTTGTATTTTACAGCATATCATCAATCCTTGGAGTTTAGGGTTAAGATTAGAGTCATTTAATGCCAAATCCTGTTTATACAGCTTAAATATATGAGTCATAAATGAATAGTTTGCAGGTTGCAATTTTTAAATGTGCAAGAGCTCATTTGTTTGAACATAACATATCACTCAATAAGACCTGGGCCTGACATACAGATGGTGCCACTAATAAAAATCCATATGATTTTTATAAAGTACTAACCTTCAAATAGCATGTGTCAAAATTTGAGCCCAATCGGATAATTAGTTTATAAATTACAGTTATTCAAGTAAAGCTACTGTTGCAAATTTTCAAAACAATGGAAAAATCTGAATTCCATATGTTGATAAAGCATTGCTTTCTGATGGAAAAAAATACTGCTCAAGCAAAGCAATGGCTTGATAAGTTTTATTCAGACTCTGTTCCGTTGGAAACAACGGTTAAGAGGAGGTATGCTGACTTTAAACGTGGTTGTACAAACACAAATGATGTTGAATGCTCAAGTTGCCCAAATTCGGCAGTTGTCCTGAAAAACACCAAAAAACTCTACAAACTTGTTTAGGCCGATGTAAATTGAAGTTGCGTGAGATAGCAGAGAGAAGATGTCAGAAGGCAGTGTATTCAGCATTTTGTATGAACATTTGTCAATGAGAAAGCTGTGTTCAAAGTGTGTGCTGTGTTTGCTCAATGCAACAAAAAGGAATTTTTGTGTAAATATGTGACAATGGATGAAACATGGATCCACCACTTCACTCCGGAGTCAAATTAGCAGTCAGCTGAGTGGACAGCAGCAGGTGAAAGCTGTCCAAAGTGACCAAAGATGTGAACATCAGCAGGCAAGGTTTTGGCCTCTGTATTTTGGGATGCACAAGGTATTTTGTTCATCGATTACCTTGACAAAGGAAGAACCATTAATAGCAAATATTATATAGCATTATTGGTGCTTTTGAAGGAAGAAATTGCTAAAGAATGGCCACAAATGCACCATGTCACAAGTCAATCGCGACAATGGCAAAACTACATGAACTGCACTTTGAATTGCTTCTGCACCCACCCTATTTTCCAGATCTGTTTGCAGACGTCCAAAGAATAATCCAGGGAAAGAGATTTGGCTCCAATGAAGAAGTGATATCGGAAACTGAGACATATTTTGAGGCCAAAGACAAATCATTCTACAAAAAAGGCATCAAATTGTTAGAGAAGCTATTGGAATCTGTGTATCAATCGAGAAGGAACTATGTTGAGGAATAAAGTCGAATTTTGCCTAAAAGTTGTTGTTTTATTAGTTAGGCCTGGGACTTATTGAGTGATGTGTTAGTTAAATGGTTTTAAGTATTGCTATCTTACACTGATAATTTTATTTGCATACAGTTAAATGATTTCAAGTATAGTAAATGATTGAATATTTCTGTTTGACTCATAGATTAGACCCCAACAGGTAGTACCATTCTGGGTCAAAATGGACCTGGGAGCAGTGACAATAAAGGAGTACTCCACATTCCCCAAAGTTCCAGGACTGGAGTATTTTACAGCCCCAGATGACTATCAGCCTAGGAGAAAGATACCTCTGACTTCAAAACCAGCTGTGACAGGGTAATGGATCATAATTGCTTAGGAAAATAGCAAATTACTGACTTCATCAACGTGTGACATTTTTTCCAGTAGATGTAGCTATATAAAAAAGAAATGGACAAAATATATCTTATATAGAGTATGATTCCAAAAAATAATGAGCATTGGAAAAAGTACTTTAAAAATGATAACAGTATGTATTTACCCTTAGCTTGGGGCAGAACAGATGGATTCATGCCTTTTCTAGAAGTATTAGTGCAAAGTGAAATGCAAACAGTTTTGTTCAAGATTTGAACTCTGGTTGTTGATTTCATTTTCTATAGCAATAATCATTATGCTAAGCAGCTATAAGTAAATAGTAGGGTAGACTGGGGTCTTTAACCTTGATATAGCAACTGGTCTAAGAGAAAGAAAACTGAATTCAAGCCTGTTGAACTCCATTTAAAAATAGACCTTGTGTTGCATCCTGCTTGTGACAGGGAGGTTGGATAAATACATATGCTAAGTAGGTCTCCTAAAAATGATAACAATATTGATTATGAGAAAAGGATGATAGACTAGTAGATCTGATGCTTATTAAAAAAATGGTCTGGCCAAAATCATTGTGGTAAAAATACTGTAACTCTGAGGATCAGAAAATTAAGGTTTCAGTTTTTTTTTCTTCTTCAACTAGGCTAAACAAATCTAAACATGATTTTTACAAGATTATGAAGTTTCTGACAGTCTTAACTATAAAGACTATAAATAGCTGTCTGCAGGGCTTTGTGTACCTGAAGTGTTTTTCGTCTCCTGAACTAAAATGACAGATGAAGAGAGAATGAGGAAGCTACACTGGAGTTAAGGTGAAAGACAATCACCTGGCACTTAAATGATAAGAGCACTAACAGTGACATGGCTATGAAAAGTTATGTGAGTTAGTATGTCACCAGGACAAAGGTGCTGATGTATAAGAGAGAAAGAAAAAAAGAGGATAAGAAAGAAACTCCTGTAAAAATTCTTAACCATTAACAAAATTCCACCAATTCTTTGACATTTGTTGAATTCTTACAAACATATGATGCCACTATTAGCAGTGACTTATATCTAAGCACACTATGAATTAGTACATTCTTATATGACAGCAACAAAACAAGCTCTTTAATTTAGGTACAGGTGACACGTACAGGCATTTGATGACAAAGACAATCTTTATTATAAGGATAAACCTACAAAAAACCTAATCTCAAATGAAATTGGAGATACATTAATATCTATTCGGGTCACATAGAAATTCTTTCTTTGTTTACCATGTAGAAGTTATTTTTTCTTCAAGAAATATAGAGAACAAAACTATCAGATTTACAAAATTTCTTCTACTCTGTCAGCTGGGTCTGTAGAATATGACAACTGCACCTCTGCAGAAGGCTGGGACCCTTCCAATGAGTATCCTAGTTGTGACACAAAGCAATCAGATGGTGAGGCTCTGGTCTTGGAATTTGAGGAATGTGGAGTAACCCTTCATTACCATTATTATCAGGTCCACATTGACCCCGAATGATAGAAAGTCAACGCTTGATGGTTCCACTTGTTTTACATCATTACCTTACAGTCACATGATATATTTTTGAAATATGAATACTAATTTATTGATCAGACGGTTAACACTCTCCTCTTCTTCGTATATATAATCTCCTCTGTTTTGTTTTTCGTTAAGTATTCATTGGTGATCTAATGATACTTCATATCTTTTTTAAGTCCTGATGCGGGTTTATTGAAACCAAAATCTTATAATGTCAACTTTCTTTCATATTAAATTTTTCAGTTTGGATTACTTCGTTTTTCAATATTTTTCTCCACATTGTTGGATTATTTTTCATTATTTACTTCCAAATCCTATATATGGATAAACAGGATTTGGCATTAAATAACCATCAAGGGTTAATATACCATTAAACCAAATAAACAAACTCAATAAAATTTCTTTTAATTTCAAACTGAAAATGAGCAGATAATTGTTGGTTAGTTTTATCGCATGTCGAATCTTGAGTTATTTAAGGCTGAAATCAACCACTTTTTGGCAAACAATGACATGGTTTCAAGTAACTTATGATAATTATTTGTGAACATTAATAGCATCAAATAAATTTGGGCATCTCTTGTAGATCTTCACAGGATCAGAGAAAATAAGTGATAAGCATGTTTAGTACTGAGATGAGTGACCCTTTAGGAATCGCAGGTACCATAAGCAACTTGTATTCCAGATGAATTCAATCTTGATAATTTCTAAATGCTATTACAAGGAAGCTGGTAAGAGCTATCATGTTTAAGGCAAGATTTCCCACTGGATCATTGATGTTAAGCAGTGATACACGTACTCAGTAATTAGATGGGTGACCATTTATGAATAGTAGGTACTGTAAGAAAGCTGTGTGGCAGATAAAAAGTTTGGAAGCTGCAAATAACTATATAATTTCAAGTAACTATTCTTAATACTAATAATTTATACACAATTACATAGTTTCAAGTATTCCCATATAATACTAATAATTTATAATGACTTACATGGTTTTAAGTACCTATTCCTGTTTAATAATAATGTTTGTACAGTTATATAGTTTCAAGTATTCCTATACAATGCAAATAATTTGTAATGACTTGCATGGTTTCAAGTAACTATCCATATTTAACAATAATCTTGTTTGCACACAGTTATATAGGAATAATCAAAACTATAAAATACTAATAATTTGCAATGACTTGCATGGTTTCAAACAACTATTTCTGTTTAATAATAATAATCTTGTTTGTACAGTTATATAGCTTCAAGTATTCCTATATAATACTAATAATTTGCAATGACTTGCATGGTTTCTAGTAACCATTCCTATTTAATAATAATCATGTTTGCACACAGTTATATGGTTTCAAGTATTCCTATTTGATAATGATAATTTGCAATGACTTGCATGGTTCAAACAAACAACTATTCATATTTAATAATAATCATAATCAGTTATATGGTTTCATGCATTTATATTTAATACTAATAATTTTCAAACAGATCTATTTGGCCCAAAGATGGCACATTAACAAGTACTACTGTTCTAGGTCAGTATGGACCTGGAAATAATGACAATGAAGGGGTTACTTTACATTCTCCAGAGCTCCAGAAACTGGAGTCTCACCACTAGAAGCAATTTAGCAGATAAGAGGAAGATTTACTAGTTCATATTTCTTTGAATCCTTCACTAAAAATTATAGTAGTTTACCAATTTTCATAGGATTTCCAAAGATCAAAACAAGACTATCAGCACCAAGATAGTAACTAAAACTTTTTTAGCAAACAGATGTCTCCTTTAGTTGCCTCTCATAATTCTGTACATAAGGTAATATAATTCTGCATGTCATTTGGAAAAGAGTGCATAAGTAGTATTAACATGAAATTGAGCAGTACAAGTTAAAGAAAAGAAAATATTAATTAATCTTATTAATTATTAATCAAGCAATAACTTAAATTTAATTTTCTAATTACAATGCATGAAAAAAACAAAACAAAAACAAACAAACAAACAATCCTTAGCTAATGAATAATATGCAATAAAAATATAAATTGGCTAATAAGCATCTCTATTATAAAGATCTGATTTTCATTTGAATGTTATTCTCATTATATTTGTATATAATGTAACTTTAATCATAGCATTATTTTTTTTATTCAAGCAATATACTTAATAAGCTCTAACTTAGAGAATAAAGCAACAACCAGTAAAAGTTGCAATTAAATGATAATTTTATCATTTTTAATCATGTAACGGATAACCATGAACAACTATGTTCCTAAAAAGAAGCATCAATATCATCATGGACAGTTACAATGGGAGCTCAATGGGTTCATAGATAATCTGCAGGGTATCTCAAAAGTCTGGATACACAGAAAAAATATTCTAAATAAATAAATGAGTTAACAATGTTTTATCTAATAGGAATATTAATCAATAACATCTTCAACCTGATTTTCCACTATTTGTGATGTAAAGTTTAGTGCATTTTGCAAGATTCATATGAACCAGATGCATTAACTACATGTTAAATTTTCTAACCACCATCCCTACTGTTGATAAAGCCAGTTTGGGTTCCTCCTGGAATTACATGCATTAAAAATATCTGCTATCTTTTGATATAACCATCTTTCACATCCACTGAGAAGTATCAATTCAATTCTTTCTTCTTTCAATAAACCCATTTAAAGATGTTTATAGTTAGTGATATTTCCTATGTCTAGACTTTAGGGATATCCAATAGAATCATAATTATCATTGCCCAATCAGCTGGGGATGTAGAATACACTGACTGCATCTCAGCAGAGGGGTAAGACCCTCACCAATGAGTGTCCTAGTTATGATACTAAATAATCAGATGGAGAGGTTCCACCAATGCTGAAGCTTTGGGGAATGTGGAGTACCCCTTCATTGCCATTGCTCCCAGGTCCACTCTGGCCTGAAGTGGTAGCACCTGATAGGGCCCTATCTATGGGTTAAATAGAACTAGAATGTGTCCTTATGCTAAACTAAATTACTTGAAATAAAACGTTTTGCTATTTAAACTGCATACTTATGCGAAATAGAACTGTGTTGAATTTTAACTGTGTAAACAAAATCTATACTTATACTAAACTGAATTGTTTGAATTAGAACTGTTCAACTTAATTGAATATCTTGAAATAGAAATAATTTTGACAAACTGTGTACTCATGTTAAACTGAATTGTTTGAAACAGAACTGTTTATTTGTATAAAAATGAATTTGGCATTAAATAACCTACAAAGGTTGATATGCCACAAAACCCAAACCACCAACCATAATTATCATTTTTATAGCATTTGATGAGATAAACCAGGAACTTACTTTCTTGAGACACAAAAGTGGTTAATACTATAAAATGTATTCTGAGATAATTAGTTTCATAAGAAATTGAAAGTAGATAAATCATAATATAGTAGTAATAGGTGTATGTGAGTATATGCTATTAAGTAAAATAATGCAAATTAACTTAAGAAAATTAATATTAAAGCATTTTTCTATGAAACTGGGTATTTGTGTGTGTATACATTTACAGATGGGTATATGTATGGGTATCATTTGATGAAACAAGAGCTGTTGTATTAACAGTAATTCATTGCATGTACACAACTAAGCCAATAGTCTAGCTACCCAAGTTCTGCTTTGACTAATCATAGAGAAATTGTATAAGGGGATAGATAGGTTTATATTACAAGATGCATTACCTTTTACTCTCCACTTCAATTCCTGCCAAAGTCCTACCCATTTCCCTGCCAAACTCTGGCTCATGTCCTAAACTCCAAGTAGGTCTACATCTATAATTGATAAACACTGATTGCAGTCAGGTGGTAACAGGCTTAAATTATAACAGTCAGAGAGAGACATGTCTTTGCAAGTTTTAAAAATGCATTCCTCTCAGTTACTAATGCTTCTTTCTCTCTTATTATACATGTTTAACTTCTTAGCTCCACCCAGTATGTCCCATCCAACCCTTTTTTGTCTCATTGTAGGACAAATGAACTTAGTTGTATGTGTGTGTGTGAGAGAGAGAGAGACAGACAGACAGACAGAAAAATGAATAAATAATCTAATAAAAAAGAAAAAAAAAAAGAAAGAAATGCAGAACAAAAAATGTGAATGAATGATGGGACAGAATTAGAATGAATAAATAGATAAAAAAAATAATAAAATAGAAAAAAGCTTGTTCAATTCTAGTAGTTCTAAATCTACTCAACCCACAACAGCAGCTAATCAGCTGAGAGTGACCAGAGAATGAGTTGATGGTCACCTGATCAATAAAGCTGATGGGTAGGCATACATTATGTGTGTGTGTGTGTGTATATATATATATATGTGTGTGTGTGTGTGTGTGTGTGTGTCTGTGCGTGCTTAAATTAGTGTATATATATATATATATATATATATATATATATTTATTTGTGCTTAAATGAGTATAAAATCTATGAATATATTCCTACATTAGTAGGGTGAATGCAAAAGAAAAAAAATATATGAACATGTCCTAAACAGAGGGAGAGTATGTGTGATGAATGAATATACATTTGCATTCACCTAAGTATGCATTCTCAAGAGAAGTAGGAAGGAGATGGAAAATGCATATGTGTGTGTGCGCACATTTCATGTGTCAGCCATTGATTGGTCAGCTTCTGCTGGCTGACCAACCAACTAACCAACCAACAAGCAGCCAGTCTAACAACAGGCAAGCAGCTGCATTATGACCAGTCCGTGTGTCCATACACACATGTTGAAAGTTCTCAGACAATCAACGCAAGTGCAAACAGATGCTTCCTAGCATGACCTCAGTAACAAACTCCAATACAAACTGATCTGCCCATGAAGATCAGTTTGTCTCTTACTGTTTATTGCAGCCAACTGATATTTAATGATAAAATGACCTGCTTTAGAATAGGTTGTGGCCTGTCCTTAAAGAAAAAAAAGTTAGATGCTGGGAGATATTCTGAAATAAAGTGGACCCTAAATAGTAGACATGCAGATTGGATTTAATTTGTAATTGTCATTTATTAAACTTAGCTTTAATGGACAAAACCAGAAGTATGGGATACCCTGGGAAAATCACGTATTAGATATATTCAAATGAAACTTAGCTGCCCTATTAATGGGGCTTAAAATAGATGGACTACAATCTCTTGCAGAGAGTAAGGCACACTCTCAAAAGGAGTGTCCTAGGTAGGACAATAAACTGCATCCAGTGGTGAAGCTCTAGGCCTGAGGAGAGTGGAGTATACTTTCTACTACTCCCAGAATCACTCTTACCTAGAGTGGTAGGACTTGTTAGGGTCCTATCTATGGGTCAAATAGATCTGTTTGAAAATTATCAGCATTTAATATGAATATTGGAAACATTAGCAAACTATGCATATCAAGAATAGTTACTTGAAGCTTACAAATGATTATCATTAGTTAATTAAAACCATATAATTGCTTCTAAAAAAAAAAAAAAAAAGAAAAAAAAACTGACTTAAGTATTATATAACCCAACAAGAGTTGACATACTGTAAAACCAACAAAGTAAATGAAAGTTGAATAGATAGCTTTGTATTAGATGTTGCATGTCTCGTTGTTCTATACTTAGTGGAAGATGTATAAAATATTATTTGTTATATAGTGAAAGTTAAATTTGAGTCACTACAAACTTGGTAACATGATCCTTTTTTAATCCTCAAAGTTTATATAATGACTCAAATCTAATTTTTGGCAGATGAGGCAGTCAGCATATTCTGTGCTTTGCTAACTGGGTGATTCTCAAAGAGGTAAAAAGTGCATGATAGAAAAAGTGAGGATAATATTAATAGCAAGTCTCTTCAGTGAAAAGCTGAGGGATTTAAAAAAAAAAAAATTGAATAATATCAGTGTATTGTCCTAACAGAAAGTTGTTTGCCTTTTTTTATTTATTCTATCAGGTAGTATAATAATATTGAAATATATTTATATATACAGTTTTCCTTTAAATAATGAGAATTAGATAGTAAACAAAAGTAACAGTTCTCCAATTTCATTTTCTTTCACATCACCTGATACCCATACACCAGGTGTTCACAAAATTGCATCTGCTAGTAAGGCTCCAGTTCTGGAAAGTGTGGAGTCACCTCTTCATTATCATTACTCTCAAGTTCAGTATGACCTGTTAGGGTCCCATCTATGGGTCAAAATAGATCTTTTTGATATAATGAGATGTTTATCTGTTTAAAATGATTATAGGATACATTTTTGTAACACAATAGGAGACCATAATCATGAATTTGGCATAAAATTACCCAACAAGAGTTGACATGTTATAAAACCAATGAACTATATACCAAAATTAGAAATTATTTTTACCCCTTGTACCTGGTTAATACTTAACAGTAAAAATCAAGTAGGATAATTTCCTTTTATAATGGATGAGTAACATATATACTCATGTACAAGTTAACTTGCTTGATGGATATGAAATTAATCTATAGAATTATTTTTTGAAGTGTTGATCCAATTATATTCCAATTTCAACCTTGTAAAAAGTATGTATAATACCAATTTTTTGCCAAAAAATTAGGTCTTCAAAATTTGATTCACATACAAATATATACAATAATTATAAATTTAGTAGCCAAATTTATATCTTATGTATCTCATTAAATTATTTTTGGTAACTAGAAGAGACAAAAGACAATAAGCATCATTCGATATCACAAGTAATACTGGAATTCAGTTTTTTTCATATATAAATACATGATATTTGAAAAATTTTTGACATTTGAACAATTTGTATTTAAACTATTTAAGCTTCTGTGTAGCCTTGAAAACAATAGTTGTAGACAACTCAATCTGCAAAGATAGCTTTTTCAGACATTTTCATGGTGAGTGAGTTAAATGCTCAGACACATTGAGATTTTTTTCTCCAACAATAATCTTAGATTTTTTTAAAGTCCAGGGTTAAACTGAGTCTTAGCCTGTCTTATATTTTGGATTTCTGTTTTGTTGTTCTTTTTTTAATATACTTCTGTTACAGTCTTACCATGGCATTCTATATGAAAGGACTTCACATGTTGTAGCTAAGGGCCAGAACTGGGACCTATTTCAAAATGATTGAGAGTGACATTTTAATTCTGGTTTGAGATTTTTGCTAGTTTGCTTCTGTAGTCAGCTTGGGAAATTCACAGAAAGCTTTACTTTTACACTTCAAATAGCTTTTACCATTATTTAAATGAAGATTTTATTTATTTTACATCCTTTGCTGCCATGAGAAGGACTTTAATATAGAATGCCATAATCCTTACCATTTGTCATTTTTTAACCCTTTGCCTATCTATAGTGGCGACTTGGCCTTGCTTAGTGTGAATATATATATATATATATATATATATATATATATAGAGAGAGAGAGAGATAACAAAGATAGATGCATTGTATATTTTTGATCCATGTACACTCCCAGTCTCATGAAATTCATCAACTAAATGCAATATTGTCAATTATAAAGTCTTGTTATAAAGAATAGACTGAAAATTTTTTTACATCAAATTTCTTTCTTTCTTGGAAAAGGAATAAATCAATCTGTTCTCCCCCACTCCAGCTATGGGTAAATAAGAGAGCAAACTGGGTTCTTTAATTTTGGAGAAGGTAAATTCTGACTTCAAACCAGCTTTGCTTAGCTTAAAAATTAGTCTTGTGTCACATTCTACCCACAGTGGAGAAATTGGGTAAATACATACATTAAATTTCTTTCTCATAAACTTGTAAGATTTATACAAGAATGAAATAGGTTCAATCTTGAAAGACAACATCACTAAGGAATGGATGCTTGAATGAACCTAGTGTATAATGCAATAATGTGAACTGTTAAATTATGTCATCTCTTACTACACCAGTGCTATATAAGTAATATTGTAGCATAAGATTTGTATATGCATAAATTGATTGATTGGGGTTTTATGGCATATCAACTCCTGTGGCTTCTTTAATGCCAAATCCTGTTTATATGATTTATAAACAAAAAGATCCACAGATGGGACACTAACAGGTACTACCAAGCCAGGTCAGAGTATACCTGGAATATCCCACATTCCTCAAAGCTCCAATAAATTATATTCGTTTATCCTTGAGTTGCATCCTTTAAAAATATCCTCTATACACATTCACACTGATAAATTCTCTTGAGCACATATACTATAAAGTAATCATATATATTAGAAGAAATTTATCATAGAAATTTTATTTGGCACCAATGCTTTCTTTCTCTCTCTCTTGCTAGACATTCTCTTATCTCATCCATATACAATGTTTTTGCACAAGTTCTTATAGACATTACGGACTTTATTTATGCAGTTAGCAATGTGAAATTCAAGTCTTGATGCAATGACTTGATTTATCTGAATGGAACAATGAAACCTTAGACTACTGCATCAGAGTTCAAGGCCACAAACACCAGCCAGAATCAAAGCTAATCTTAAATGTAGCAGCAACAGAAGCCATAAATCTATTTTAACTATCAACATTTTAGAGAAAGCCATAGTTGAACCATCAACATAATCAAGCAACTCATCTAAAAGTTGTTAGGTAAAGGCAATAGTTTATCTCTCATCAGCTGAAACAGTCATCAACATTGTTATAGGCACAAATCTAACTTTTAGCTTTTTAGTTTTGATATCAAGATGTGTAAATAATTTATGATTGTCAGATATAAAGAATACTAGATAACTCTAGAATCCAGTAGATTCATGTGGTAACAGTGGTCCATAATGATATTGATGTTTCTATTTAGGAAAAGTAAAGGATGCTCATTAGCATTTCAGAATTATCTCTATAATATCAGGAATTCAGATTATTAAAAAAAGTAACAAATACCCTGCAAAATTCATTCAGTCAAATTGGATTGGTAACTGTTTTATTCACTAAAAGCATTTCAAGTGTATTTCTCTAAATCTTCCTATAATGTGTAGTTTTTGTTGGGTTATGGTTATATAATCATATACAGATATGAGAATCCTTATATGTAGAGACAAACTACAATATACTTTGTAGTGTACTTGTTAAATCACTGACATGAATTTGAAGTTTTAGTTATCAAGATTGAAAGTTCATCTATAAAAAGATTATTAAAAAAAATCTAAGCAGTCAAATAGTCACCAGCAATAGCTAACAGTGGAGCCATCATCTTTTTGCTCAAGTTTTTAAAATGAGAATTTTGAAGTGAACCAAGAATTAGTTTTTGTACATTGACAAGGGGTTATGTATAACTAGTAATACAAGCAAATACTATTACATTCTTCAAAAGTATAAAAACCAGGATTAAAATGGTAATAATCTGAGAAAATATATATATATATGATTGGCTCTCCTTTGTTGATTTTGATGTATGAGGGCCCAACACTTCAGTTAAAGAAGTGAATCATAGGACTACCTACACAATTGATTTGTTTATAATGATGAAAGTCAGTGTATAACCAGCCACACTTTTTGGATAAGCTGCTAAAAGAAAAATAGTACACCAATGTGCCATAGATTTTCCTGAACAACACTTCTCAGGTTTTAATTCAGTTTTTCCTTACCCTAAATTGGTTGCCTTATTAAAGCTAAAGAGCCCTACAAATTACCTATAGTTTTATGGAAGATAGAGATTCATACCTTTCTCAAAGGCATTAGCATAAAGTGAAACACAAACAGCCTCATCCAGGGTTTGAACTTGGCTCATTGTGTCCAATTCCTTATGGCAATAATTGTTATGCCATGCATGCTTAACAGATATTAAAATCAAGATAAATAATTTTTCTAAAAAAATCAGGTATATATATGTATGCAAAGCTATAACTTCATCTAATTTTTTCCAATCCATGATTTTGTTTGGAAAGTGTCTAAAATGTTAAGTTGCTATATAAAACTTATGCATGTCAACACTTTTTCGCCATACTTGCTTAAACTGTAACAGAGGCCATAATCCTTTTTTTCTAAAAAGGGGAGTAACTAAACATCAACATTTTCACTGGAGAACCGCAAACTTGAAGATAAATTATTTATTCGTTCTCCAATTGTGATGTTTCAAATACTTCCAAATATATAGTAGAAGCACCTCTTTGTCAATGAATCTGCCAACTGCCAAATACATTTTTACCTCCTCCTTTATATTTCCCTTAATCTTGCAATATATAACTCTTAAATCTTTTGTCATTAACAAAACTCAAGGTTTGTAAAACACTTATGCATTGTCCTTATACTATTGAACTGGTTAATATAGTCAAACCCAAAGATTTCTTGTACCAAAGAAGATTTTAAGAATGCAGCATCTGATGCTTCACTTAATATTTCTGACACTAATGGACTTTTTGTTATCCTATCAAACCTTTTAGATAACCAGCTGATTGGTGCAACCTTCTTGTTCTCACCTTGAATAAAAATAATCATTTTTCACTGGGAAGATCCATCTTCCAGGTTGGCATATATATTAAGTAAAGTTAGGGACCATAGTTGAAGGAAATCCGAAAGCTCCCTTTTCATAAGCTATGATACTGAAGTGTAGGGGAAGGCGCTACTCTTTTCCCAGGATTGCTCCACTTTACCCTTGATCCCTACCTTATAATGCTGAATGTTAAACAAGGAAGCATCAGCTACCATTTTTTGAGTCTTTGGTATGACTTGATCTGGGCTCGAACTGCCAACTTCCTGGGCCATTGGTGAACACTCTACCCACTAGGCCAATGGACCTGTAGAATCAGTATATTCCAGGTCCTTTAAATTTTCAGTATTATTTAAATTAGAATATCTATAGCAGTTTTTTTAGATTTCAATTTAGACAATGCTTTATTTGCCTCATGAAAATTTGTTATAGTTTGGTGTTTCCTGTATTGTTCAGAGTACCAATTTCATAGCTTATATCTGGTTTTGTGAAGTAACCCACATCATTTGTCATTGTTTTCTTATGTTTTTTTTTTGCCATACAATTTTGTGTAATAGAGAATATACAAATCTTAATTTTTTACCATCTTCTGAAGTTTGTAGAACTAATTCCTGATACTTACATGTGTGCTCATAAATATTTTCTTTTTTTTCTGTTCTTAGAAAAAATTATTACTGCAGAAGGTAAAGCCATCCACGTGGTTAACCATAATTCTGATAAGTGAGCCACACCTATTATGCCAAATAAACAAGGCTTTATCAAAGCAATGTACTCCTGTGGACCCCCACATATGGATGTGCAAAAGTAGGACGACCAGGACGAACTTACATACAGCAACTATGTGAGGACACAGGATGTAACCCTGAAGACCTGCCGGAGGCGATGAATGATAGGGAGAAATGGCGAGAGAGGGTCAGGGATATCCGCGCTGGCGGCGCGACATGATGATGATCATATGAACCTATCACACCTCCTTAACTTTCTTGGACTAAGATCTAGGTGTATCATTTAGTCTGTAATTAATTTCAATAAACAGCCATCATGAAGATGTAAGAATGCTCCTCTTGCTAAAGGACCACCTTATATAAATGCTGCTGCAATATTTGTAGCTTCCAGGACATTATTGCTGCTATTAAGAATATCAGCCAGAGACATTCTCTGTTGCAGGCTGGAGAATCTTTCTTAAGATTGTTAGTATCCTCCTCAAAGTTATAAGCTACCAGTCTTGCTTTAATTTTCATTTCCCTATCTTTATATTTCTTGGATATAATCCAACAAGATGACACAGTAACTTGATTTACAAATGGAACTACTTCAATCACATCATTACTAATCAAAATCTTCAGCTCTCTCTCCTTAGCATCTTGAGACATTTCTTGAACAGCTGTTAACAGAATGCTATTTTCTGGATAGGGTAGATCATTCCATTTTTCAACACAATCCCAAGTAACACATATTGGTTCTTCTTCCTCAATTACATATTTACCTAGTTCTTATATTTTCTAGTTTGTTTTGGTTGCATACTAAGTACTTTAATTTTCTTCCATGCATCTGTATCCTTTATCTTATATCTAATAAAGAAATTTTTGGTTGGCTTAGTCATTACTTACTGAACCAAATTTTCCCATCTTCCACCAGTATTATCCTTAGTAAAGAACTCACTTTCATTTGGTATATAATTTTCATCTTTACAGTTGTCATTCCTGGGTGGTTCTGAATTATAGTCTTTTTATATTATTACAATTTCACACCTTCATCAATTGACATGGATGAATACAATAGTTACCTCCTCCATGGTGTACCAGCAGAAATTGTCCATCTTTTCCAAATACAACTACAGAGCTTTTTTCATCCTTCAAAATTTTTTTCTGCAATAATAAACTTTATCTTCATGATTATATACCACATTTGCATAAGTGTGTACATTACACCTGAAGGCTCTCCTGATCTTTTCACTTGATTCTGCAGCAATATAATTTTGTCTGGTGTTATGTGAAGCATCCATATTCTGATGTATAATGTCACAAGATGAAGCTTCCATGGCAAGTAGTTTATTTTCTATGACTGAAGGAAGATTAGGTTGGTTGGTTGTTTTATAGCATATCAACCTTTGAAGGTTATTTAATACTAAATCATGTTATATATAATATATGTGATTTCTAAACAAATAGTTTGTAGGCAACATTATTTTAAAAATGAATTAGATCATTTGTTTGCACATCATTAAAAGGTTTCAAGCCTGGCTATCTAACACTAATAGTTTTATTTGCACACAGTTAAATGGTTTCCCGACTTGCTATGTAATACAAATAGTTCAATTTAACATTAGTAATTTTTTGCACAGTTGAATGGGTTCAAGTTTAGAAAATGATTACATATTTCTATTTGACTTATAGATGGGATCCAAACAAGACTACTACCCTGGGTTAGAGTGGACTTGGGAGTAATGGCAGTGAAGGGGTACTCCACATTCCCTAAAGCTCCAGGACTGGAGCCTCACCATCAGGTGGTTTAGTGTCATAGCCAAGACACTCATTGGAAAGAAGATTACCCCTCTGCAGAGATGCAGTTGGCATATTCTACAGCTCCATCCAACTGGACCAAAGGAAGATTAGGGTTAAAACCAAACACCAGTTGGTTTAGATTTAAAACAACCATTATTTTATGAGTTCTTTTTGGTTTTGACACCAAGCTATATTTTTGTGAGAACTTATAAGTGAATAAACATTGACAAGTTTTTGCAAGGAAATTTTTACTTATATGTCTAATTTATATGGCTAAACAAAAAGATTTGGTTTAGCTAAGGGTTTAGTTTAGTATTATATTTACATAATAAATCAAATTCTTGCTTTTGTAATTTTCAAAAATGAATATGTGACAAACATGTTTTGATATTCCATTAGTAAGTATAGAAAATATAGTACCCTTTGGCTTTTACTTTGAGTTATATGAGAAAAAAAAAAGAAATCTGGTGAATTATACTAAGACAGACTTAAGTCATATCATTGCCTAATAATCATATAGTGAGAAACAATTTGGTTATAGATTGAATACTAATAATTTAATATGTACAAATTCATTTTTAAATATACTTAAAAAAAGTTGGCGACCATAGTCGAGGGTAACCCGAAGGCTCCCTTTTCGATAGCTACTACACCAAGATGTAGGGGAGGGCGCTACTCCTTCCCTGGATGGCTCTACTTTACCCTTGATCCGCACTTTATAATGCTGAGTGTTAAGCAAGGAGGCATCAAGTACCATTTTTTGAGTCTTTGGTATGACTCGACCTGGGATTGAACCTAGGTCTCCCAGGCCATTGGCGAACACTCTAACCGCTAGGCCAATGTCTGGTAGTAAATATACTTAAAACAACCATAAATGTTCTGACATACTACATCTTGCTCAATCTGGAAATTTGTACAGCAGAAATGCTCAATTTATTCCAACTACCTGAATAACCCTAATGTCCATGGAAGAAGAAAGTTCATCAAAAGGGCTTTCAAATTAAACAAGAGCCTATTATGCACATTCATCAAGGAAGCAGAAGAGAGAAATATCACTGACCCAACTCTGGAAATGTGTTATTGACCTTCAGATGCAAAAGTAAAGCTAATGTTAATCAAATTAAACAGGAAGGGTTAAATGCTGCAGGGAATGGACTATAAGCACCTGATAGGTAATAGAATTGGAGATAGATAAACTGATTAAGATCTACCACAAAAAAAACAAACAAAAAAAAACAAACTTAATAAGTAATTGATTCAACAGCTGAGAAGGAAGCCTGAAAACCAAAAGGTTTCAAGGTTCTATTCCAGTTGGAAAAGGTTGGGTAGAGAGAAGTAAAAAAAAAAAAAAAAAAAAAAATGGTTTCAGATCAGGAAAAAGTATTGTTTTACCAACAGTCAGTTAAAAGTAATTCAAACAGAACTCATATCCATGTCATACATAAATATCATCATCATCATCATCATATCGTGCTGGTAGCACGGATATCCCTGACCCTCTCTCGCCACTCCTCCCTATCGTTCATCGCCCTAGGTAGGTCTTCAGGACAACATCCTGTATCCTCACATAGCTGCTGAATGTACGTTTGAGCTGGTCGCCCTGCTTTTGCGTGGCCATGTGTAGGGATCCATAAAAGTACATCTCTTATGGGTTCATCTCTGCTTCTCCAGCAGTGTCCTGCATGTCTGGTTCGTCTAACTTGAATAGTTTCCGTGATAGGGGGCAGGTGGCCGTACAGTTGGTGTCTTGTGGGGTGTTGCTGCCAGGACTTGTTCAGGATTGCACGCAGCATTCTTGTGTAATTGTCATCTAGTTTCTTCTCCAGCCGTTTTGTTAGCGTCCATGTAGTGCATCCATATAGCAGTATCGATGTGACTGCTGCCTGGAAGAAACTGCGTTTCATTTTATCGGTTAGGTCTGATTTCCATATAATCGATAGCCTATTGATAGCTGTCCATGCTTTCGTTAGCCTCGTTTCGATGTCCTTTTCGGTTGATTCGATGTTGCTTCCTAGGTACGTGAATTTGTCAACTAGTTTAAGTGGGGTTCCTTCTAGAGTGGAGATGTCCCCCGTTTGGTTATAGCACATATATTCCGTTTTGTGTGCATTAACATAGAGGCCTATGCTTGCTGCTGCTCGTTCCAAACTATGCAGAAGAGTTTCGGCTTGGTCAGGTGTATTTGCCAGTATCGCTATGTCATCGGCGTAGTTGGCGTCGGTAATTGTTGTTGCGGGGTATCTTCTGCTTCTTTTCTTCGTCAGTTCGAAGCCATTCTCTTTGATTTTGTCAATTGATATTCTAAATACGTAGTCTAGACAAATGATAAAGAGGTACGGGGCCAGCGTGTCCCCTTGTAGTACTCCTGCTACAATGTCGAAGTATTCTGTGTCTCCATCCGGTGATCGTATTTTTACTTTAGTGTTTCTATAGAGAATCGTTATTGCCGCTACGGTTTCTTTAGGTATGCCGTATGCTAGTAGGATTTGTTCCATCTTTCCTCTGTGAATGGAGTCGAAAGCCTTGGTAAAGTCGACAAATATTAATGTCGCTTGTAGGTTCTTTGCCCGTACACCTTCAAGGATTCTGCGGATGGTTAATATTTGTGAGGTCGTGGATCTATTTCTTCGGAAGCCATTTTGGTTTTTTCTAAGTATGTTGTCCCCACACATTATCACAATATAAAATAAGGAAAGGAACTGAGATATATATAGATATATATATATACACACACACACATTGAAATTTTACAGTATTTAAAGGCTGTATTCTCTAGTTCCAAGATAAACCAAATAAAATGGATGTTTATGGCATACTGACTCCTATGTAATGGTCATATAGTACTATACATTTTTTTCTTTTTATTATTACCTTACATACTTGTACATAAGTCAAAGTTAGACAATTTAATTTGTAAGCAAAATTGGCATTGACTTATGAGTAATAACTTAGTAAGGTTAAAAATCACACATAATGGAAAGGATGAGGAGCAACCCTTGGATTAAAAAATTAATTTAATAAATTGATTTCTTGACCATAAATCAAAGATCAATTCATTTGAGTACATGTGGTGCTTACTTGCATAAGTTAAAATCAAACGTGTGTGAACAATAAAAATATATATAAATGATAAATAGATATGAAAAAAAAAATAGATTGACAATAGCAAATAGATATATATGAATAGATAGATATATGCAAATATACTCATGCAAAGGTTGAATTTTAACCTAATTTTTAAGTGAAAAATTTTGGAATCAACCTACACATGAATACTAATTTTTAAAGGTTGAAATTGAGACAAGATGAGAAGAGCTAGGAATGACTCTTGGTTTCAATAATTAATTCTATGAATTAATGAATTCATGACTATAAATCAATTGTTCACTTATACACAGCTATGTTGAAGACTTAAGTTCTTTACTAACTGGAGATTTTTCCTTTTGAATTTAAATTTGTTTGGGTTTTATGACATATCAATCTTTGTAGGTTATTTAATGCCAAATCCATTTTCATACAAATAAACAGTTCTATTTCAAACAATTCAGTTTAGCATAAGTACACAGTTTAATTTTCTATTTCAACCTATTCAGTTTAGTCAAACAGTTCTATTTCAAACAATTCAGTTTAGTGTAAGTACATTTTCAATGTCAAAAACAGTTATTTCAAACAATTCAATTTAGCATACAAAAACACTTCCATTTCAAACAATTCAGTTTAGCATAAGTATATTTGAATGTCAAAACAGTCCTATTTCAAACAATTCAGTTTACCATAAGTATACAGTTTAGTTCTATTTGACTTATAGATAGGACCCTATCAGGTGTTACCATTCTGGGCCAGAGTGGACCTGGGAGTGATGGCAATGAAGGGGTACTCCACATTCCCCAAAGCTCTAGCATTAGTGAAATCTCGCCGTCAGATTGTTTAGCGTCATATCCAGGATACTCATTGGGAGGAGTCTTACCCCTCTGGAGAGAAGCAGTTGGTATATTCTACAGTCCCAGCCAACTGGGCAATCTGAATTTAAAACTTTTTCAAAATTTCTTACATTTGAATGATTTCATAGATTATGACATAAAGGTAAAAAAAGATAAATTTTCCATGTAGATTCTTTTATTCCTTATATATATATATATATATATATATATATATATATATATGCAAAGTTTTTCCAACATTAAAAGATTTTAGATAGTTTGGATTACCAAAAGAAGAATGATAGAATTGCACTTTCTCAATGTGATAAGTACTGTCCTAAAAATAAGAATTTTAGAAACCTACTTGATGATCCTGGAACCCAATTGATGATATTGATACTTTTATCAAGGAAAAAAGTGAAAGATCCTAATTAGCATTTTATAGTCATCTATATATCAAGAAATTAGATTGAAAAATAAAATACAATGTGAACAAGTACATTATGAAATTAGCATTCAGTTGTAATTTGGACTGGAAATTGTTATAATTGCTAATTTTAGAGCATTTTACATAAATTGTTCTAATAAAAATCTCAATATGATATGCTATTTTTTGGGTTATGGTGTGTGTGTATATATATATATATATATATATAAAATGCACACAAAAACATAAAAACTTTAGTAATATAGAATTTTTTTTTAATTATCTGTGAAAATTCATAAGAAAGGTATGGTAAAAGCAAAGTAAAAGTCTTTTCTGATTTAGGGATTATTCCAATATTTGTAAAATCCAAGACAAATGACTTCTAGTAGGCCTAGCAACAGTAGTATTCTGGTATCATTTTATTTTACTAAATGATTAAGTTTTACATATTTTGTTTCTCTTGAACCCTTTGTAGCCAGTTATAAAATAAAGAACAAAAAAGTTAATTGATCTAAACAACTGACATATTGGTAGAAAAAAAAAAAGTAAAAATTTTGAAAATAATGAAAAATATCCCATAGGTTATGAAATAAAGATAAAAATAGAGGCAATAATCATGTACAGTCAGCTGACACTAATATTTTACAGGTAATAAGGATAGCACTGGTAATAAACATAATACCTCATCATATATATCATTAACTGCATGACAGACTTATACACAGAGTATATACAAAAATTACAGGGTGTGGAAGCAAAATATGAAATAATTTTTAAGACATTTTTTTTAGTCTGATTAGTCCAATTTTTGAAAAAAAAAAGAAAGAAAAGACACCCTCCCAAACGATAAATCTAAATTTTCATGATTAGCTCTATTATTTAAGAACTTTTTCATTAAAATTCAGCTCAATATGAGTGAACAAGAAAAGAAACGACAAAGAATCTATGATTTGCTTAACATCAAAATCAAGCAAAAAAAAAAAAAAAAAAAACAAACCCTGAAATAATTGCAGTTTCTTTATGGCCTCCATCAAGTCCAGACTTTAACCCCCTTGATTACATTATAAGGGGCATTTTAGAAAACATTAATGCAAATTCCCACTCAAATATTGGTTCGCTTAAGACCACTATTGAGGAGTTTGGTTGTTTGAGTTTTATGGCATATCAACCTTTGTAGGTTATTTAATGCCAAATCCATTTTTATACAAATAATCGGTTCTATTTCAAACAATTCAATTTAGCATAAGTAAACAGTTTAATTGTCAAAAATATTTCTATTTCAAGCTATTCAGTTTAGTCAAACAGTTCTAATTCAAACAATTCAGTTCAGTATAGTTTTTGCCCCCACATAGTCAAAACTTCTATTTCAAACAATTCAGTTTAGCATAAATATGCAGTTTAGATATCAAAACAGTTCTATTTCAAGTAGTTCAGTTTAGCATAAGTACACATTTTAGTTCTATTTGACCCATAGAGAGGAACCTATCAGGTGCTACCACTCTGGGCTAGAGTGGACTTGGGAACGATGGCAATGAAGGAGTACTCAGCATTCCCCAAAGCTCCAGCATTACTGGAAGCTATTGAGGAGGAATGGAATAAAATGTCTGAAGAACTCGTTTTGAAGGCGTGTTGATACAATAATTGTGAAAAAAAAAAAAAAAAAAAAAAAAAGGCAGTCATATTGAGTAAATTTATTTTTTGGTTTATTTTTCAAAATTTAAGATTAATTTTGTTTTATTATACTAGAATATTCCTAATTTTGTTTTCACACCCTATATGTCTTCTGAACTGTGAATTACCAGAATATTCAAAGATGGCAGCATTTCCTTATAATCTAGGAATTTATGAGTTATTGAAATTGATTTCAACTTTATAAACAATATATATATATATATATATATATATATATATATATATATATCTGGGAATCCAAGGTAAGAAGTAGCACCCTCCCCTACACCTCAACGTTGTAGCTCTTGAAATGGGTGCCTTCGGGTCACCCTCAACTACAGTTGGCCAACTTTGACAGGCTCATTGGCATTATGGTTAGAGTGTTTGCCAATGGCCTGGGAGACTGAGATTCAATCCCAAGTTGAGTAATACCAAAGAATCGAAAAATGGTATTTGATGCTTCCTTGCTTAACACTCAGCATTATAAGGTATGGATCAAAGATAAGTGGAGCAATCCAAGGAAATGAGTAGCGCCTTCCCTTACACCTCAGTGTAGTAGTTATTGAAAAGGGAGCCTTTGGGTCACCCTCGATTATGGTCAGCCAACTTATATACATCATTCTTTATGACTTGTAGTCATATCAACCTATTGGTAATTTTATTTCAGGTGATACTTCATATCTAGATATTAAACTATGCTGACAAATGTGATGTAATGTGTACAGAGGCTGGTAATTGGTGTTTGACCCCCAAGGTCAAATATCTGTGGAAGTGGAGGTTGACAGCTGTCAGCCAGCATGTGAAGGGAACAAAATAGGATTTTGGTTAAAATTTGCCCCCTTGTTGGTTAATGGGTAATCTTGTGATGAAAAAACACTATACAGAGTTTTTAAGTTACTTTTGGGATTTTGAGTCATAAAAGAGTACTGTTGATTTTACAAAAAAATTGTGAGTACCAATTTGCAAGGCAGTTATAGTGAAAGAGCTTATCTAGGAGTTATGGTATTCATTAATCTGAAGAGATCATACTTCCATGGACACAGATCAGAGCAAGGTTGTAAAGAAGACTTGCATTTGCATATGTAGCAAGTCTCCCTTTTTCAGGGGGAAAAACTATCATGCTACACATTACTTATATATTTCATTTCCATCTCTTCAGCAGTTCTAAAAACATAAAATCTGTAATAAACTCAGAAGTGTCCTGTTTCTAGGAACAATTCTGTTATGTCTTTGATTGTCAGTTTTTTTAGGCTTTTCTCACTACCCAAATGATCATCCCATCAACAAGATAATGTCTGAGCCTAAACAAAACTATAACAGTTGCAATCAAACCACAGAAAAAGACAAATACATTTTGAAGATCTTCATGTTTAAGCTCCTTTGAAGGGCTTCAAAAAAGAAATGAAGATGTAAATGATTTTCTCTTTCCTATGAAATAAAGGATGGAAGCTCACAGAAAATGCCAGCCTTTCATCACTTGGGACCAAGTGACAACCTTTTGATATGCTTGAAATTATCATACAGGACTAAACATATCATACCAATTTAAATGCAACAAGTACTTTATCATTCACTCTATAAAAACTATGGTCATCATGCTTAAAACAGAAAAACCTAAAAAGAAAGACATCATTTGAAAAAACACTGCACACATGACAAAGAAATTATCCATGGCAATTTCTGTGACATGAATTTCCCATGAGTTGATTTTAGGAGCCTTTTAATGTCAGATGAAATTAGTAATGTAAACATTGCCTCTCAGATCTCAAATATTTGTTGCAGTATAGAGTCTGCTTACATCAGTGTAATTGCTTTAAGAGAAATACAAACATCTGGGTAATATCATTCATATTTTTTTTTCCAAAATAGGCTAGTCAGTATCATTGGCACAAATATCGTTTCTACTTTCCTGTTTGAATATGAAGAAATTTCTGATTGTTCTATAGAATGTTGAAGAAAATAAAAGATAAGTCATATAGCAATTTACTAAGCCTTTTTGCTTAGATGTGGCACAAAGCCGTATGAAAAGATAAGTCATGTAAGGTATTTGTAAAGTAAGAAACATCAATTACTTCTGGTATATCATTAAAGCATAAAAAGATTTAATTAATTTCAATGGCATGTTAATCCACTTGGGGTTACTATTTGTATAGATGTTAGAGAAATGTATTCATTGTATGTTTATATTTACATTTTCATGTAGTTGTATTAAGATTTTTTTGCACAGTTATATGATATCAAGAGTTCTTATCTAATATAAATAATTTGCCCACAGTTGCATAGTTTCAACTAATAATTATAATTCTTAGTAAACAATAATAGCTTCAAGTAACTATTCTTAATACAAATAATTTAGTATCAAGTATTCCTATCTAATACTAATAATTTTCAAACTGAATTATTTGACCCACAGAGGACAATCCAGCAAGGACTACCATTCCAGGTCAGAGCAGACCTGGGAGTCATGGTAATGAAGGGATACTCCACTCTCATCAGATCACAAGAACTGAAGCCTCATTATCAGATGCAGTTTAGTGTCATATTCAGAACACCCTTGGGGGGGGCTTATATCCCTACAGAGGATACAGTCAGTGTAATCTAGGCCCCACTGACAGAGCAGAGCATAAAAGGTGGACGCTACATTTTATAATGCTGCATAAACACAATATTTAGTCCAACATTTAAAATACTTTAATTCATCAATAGTGAATTTATTCATAACAAAATACAACCATCAGCGTACTGCATTAATGAATGATATGATAGGACCTCATTATCCAAAGTTGATAAGATTCCAAGAACCTCCTTGGATGGGAAAATCTTTAGGCAATAGCATAGCATATAAAGAAATTATAAGTTAAGATTTTATTCCTTGTTCAGATCATTGAAACACCAGTCAGTATCACTTTCTTTGAAAGGTTTAAGCAAATCTTTGCGCAAGCAGTGATTTTGGAAGAAAATTTACTTTAAAAACATACATAAGCACTATCTTTTTGAAAGGAAATAACTTTTAGGGTAATTATTTAATGGGTTCTGAAACAATTTTCTTCAGATACTGGAAAGTTTGTGGCTCGTTTGTTGTAAAGCTATGATAACGGATTTTAGATTCTAATAATCCTCTGTCAAAACCCAAGCAGGATAAATACCTATTATTAACAGCATTGTATCAGATAATCTTATTTGCATGCAAGATAACTGTGGCAGACTGATATATCATTCTACTGTAGATAACACATTTGTTGCAGAATGAGAAGAGAAGTTAAATTCACATTTTGCAGAGGAATCTGATGACACATGATGTTGCAGATAATGATGGTGCATAAAAGTGTAGGAAGCAGTAAATGATATCAGAATTCCTTTCAAGAAGAACATCTGAGGAGATAAATGCATTTTCAACAATTCTTTAGCAACCACTATGCTGTCTGAATATGTTTATAGCATTTACATTTTGAACAAAGACAAACATGTAGGTGTCTTCCCAAAAAAGACATGCTAGGTATAAGTTTATACATAACAAATTGATGCTCAGTAAATATAAGGAAACAATTTTCTTTTTTTTAAAGAAAAACTCCAGGTTAATGTTTTGATGCAAATTATCTTCCAAATTCATTTACCATTTTAGGATATTAAAAAAATAAAAGCCAGAAATGAAGATAAAGCCTAAAGTTAGCAACAAAAATGAAGTCTAAATACTTAGGAAGGTTGTGAAAAGAAGGTTAAAAAATATTCACGGTGATGGATTCTTTGAATTAAAGGAGTTGCCATAGGAGATTTGAAAGGTTCACAAAAAGGTGACTTCAGCTTAAGTTAGCTTGCAAAATTTCATGATGTCCTGCTTTTGACAGTTGAAAAATTTGCTTAAACCTGGATTCAAATCATTTAACTATTCACCAACTATGTATTTACCCAACCCCTTTGCCACTGGCAGGACGTGAACCAAAGTGGAGTAAAGCGGCTTTGAATTCAGAGTTTTATTCTAGACGGGTTGCCTAATCAAGACTAAAGAACCAAATTTGTTTGATTATTTACTCATATCAGGAGAGAGAATAGATGAATCCATTCATTTCCCAAGGGCATTGGCATGAATTGAAATACAAACAACCTTGTCAAGAATTTGAACTTGGATCACTTATTCCATTACCTATGATGATAAATTATGGTTGGTTGGTGTTTTATGACATATCAACCCTTGTAGTAGTTTATTTAATGCCAAATCCCATATATATATGTTAAATATATGATTTATAAATAAGCAGTTTGTAGGTAACATTTTTAAACAAGCTATAGCTTATTTGTATTCAAAGAGTTAAATGGTTTCAAGTATTCCTATCTAACACTAATAATTCTATTTAGTATTAATAATTTGTTTGCACACAGTTAAATGGTTTCAAGTATTGATATGTAATATTAATAATTTAACAGTCATTTGTGTTAAGGTTATTTGGTTTAATGGCATATCAACCCTTGATGGTTTTTTATGCCAAGCCATGTATGTATAGTACATATATGATTTTTAAGTGAATAGTTTGTCAGTAGTCTTGTTTTTAAATGAGTTAGAGATAATTTGTTTGCACATAAATGGTTTCAAGAAATGCCATCTAACACTAATAGTTTAATTTGTACACAGTTAAATAGTTTCAAGTATTGCAATATACACTAACAATTCAACATAAGTCATTTGTTTGTATATAGTTAAATGGACAAAAATTTTTATAGGGCCCTAACAGGTACTACCACTCCAGGTTAGAGTGGACCTGGCGGTAATGGCAATGAAGAGGTACTCCACATTACCCAAAGCTCCAGGACTGAAGCATCACCATCAGATGGTTTAGTGTCATAGCCAGGACAATCATTGGTGAGAGATTGTAAGGTCTTACTTATGAGTATATATGGTTGCTATATTATTTGTAGTAATCACAATAGTCCTATTATCCCTACATTTTGGTAAATGGTTTTAACTTAACTGAAAGATACAAAACTAAATTTTGAAATGTAATACTCAAATTATACCAAATCTTTAGCAAGAAAATCATTAAAAAAATTTTGTAATGAGATTGAAATAAAAAGTACTTCTTTATAGATTTATTTACCTAACTCCTTTTCCATGAGCAAGATGCAACACAAGGTCAATTTTTAAATGGAGTAAAGCTGGTTTGAACTCAGAGTTTTCCTTTTTTGAGACTGGCTAAAGAAACCAGTTTGCCTTCCTATTTTCCCCTAGTTGAGAAGAAACAGAGTGATTTATGCTTTTCCCAAAGTCAGTAGAACCAAGTTAAACACAAGCAGCCTTTTCAAGGATTTGAAATTGGATCATTGATTCCATTTTCAATGACAGCAACTATTATGCTAAGTGTGTCTACTTTCTTATGTAATATTAATGCAAATAGTAATACCAGCAGAAGGAAGATTAATAGAAATATTAGTATTAATAGTGTAGAAATGACAGAGCTTGTTTATGTTGTAGTAGTAGTAATAATAATAAGTAATAATAGCAGTAATTTTATAAGTAAAGGTGGTAGCAATTCACTATAAAAAGTAAGTGTAAATTTTAAGATTATTTGATGACCTTTAATGATAATGTTGTAGCTTGATGTCATATAATATGCCCAGTTGGAACATTTATTTAAATGTTTAGTTTCAATCTGAAAGATCAATTGGGTCAATTGTCACAAGCCCACAAAATATTACAGCTGTATGAGAACTAGTTTTAAAGATACTCTGACCCAAATTGAGGAAGAGGAGGAGGATCATCATCATCTATGACCATATTACTGTAGTTGCATTTTATGTGTGTGTGTGTGTGTGTGTGTGTGTGTGTGCGCATGTAGGATGGATAGAGGGCAGATTAAAGTTTGTCATCTTTTATCATCAGAAAGATGGACATGGGTACTTATTTATCTCAGAGACCAATAAAATAAAAACCCAGAAGAATTCCATGAAACTAAAGATGTCAAATTAATAGAAATTGCAACCCAAAGTAAATATAAATTCTTTATAGTTATATACGAAGCTTATCTTATTTTTTCTAAGTATAGCACATCCAGTGTGGGTAAAATTCATGATATAGTAATAATAGTTTTCTAGGGAATTTTGTTAATTACTTAACATGAAATCAAAGAGAACAACAGTGAGACATTCAAAGTGTAAAAATTAAATAAGAATAAATTGAGATATCAAATTATCTCATAAATCCAAAATCTGATGACAATACATTGAATAGTATTTTTACTATTCTGAAATGTCTAAATTATACATGCTTATACATGTTTGTAAAGATTTGAAGTAAAGTTGGCAACCTTAGTCAAGGGTGACCCAAAGGCTCCCTTTTCAATAACTACTACACTGAGGTGTAGGGGAGGGTGCTACTCCATTCCCTGGATTGCTCCACTTTACCCTTGATTCTTACCTTATGTTAAGTAAGGTGGCATCAAGTACCATTTTTTGAGTCTTTGGTATAACTTGACCGAGGGTTGATCCCTGGTCCTCTGGACCATTAGCAAACACTCTACTCATTAGGCCAATAAACAAGTTATGTGATCATAGTTTGATTTAAGTAACTTAGTTGCAAACTTAAATCTCCTAAAACTGGATGTATATATGGAGTACATAAGGAATATGCAATGCTCTGAGTAAAGAAAAAAGCAATAATGCTGCAAATGTAATTCAAAATAGTCGTGGTTTTTTTAAAGGACAGATTCTTTAAATGAAAGGAATTGCCAAAGATGGTTTTGAAAGGTTTACAAAATATAAATTCAGTTTAAAATTACTTTGTGAAAAGCATGAATCCATCTATTCCCCTCCCCCCAACTATAGGTAAATAGTAGAGTGGATTGGGTTCTTTAGCCTTGGTTAGACAATCAGTTTAGAGGGAAAACCCTGAGTCAGCTTTACTCTACCCAAAAATTGACCCTGTTTCACATCCTGCTTGAAGTGGAGGGGATAGGAAAATACATACTAGTTAAAAAAAAATTAATTAAAAAGTTTTGCTTTTAGAAGATTATATATTACTGTTTGTATTTCAAGTACAGATATTTTTTTTTTACTATATTTCTTTGAGTCAACAACAGATTGAAGCAGTAGATTTGCAATAAATTGACTGTATAATAATAATTTTCTCTTTGTACATTCATCATCACCTGCTACCTTTGAGAGAGAGGGATAGAGAGAACCTAAACACTTGCTCCCTCCACTAAACACAGGGATGTCACCTCCCCTGGCTGTCTGCATTCCAACTATGCATGTGAGGGGAGTGCAACAAGGAAGTGCAACAATGAGGACAAGATAAAAGTATGTTGTTGTGACGGCAGTTAAGCAGTGTCGTTGGATCCTACTCTGAGCACCTGTATCAGATGTCCACAGGCAGAGGGAGAGAGAAAGGGAAAATCTGCTTGTAAGATACTGAGATGAGACACTAAAATAAAGCATTACAGTTGTAGGATGCATTAACACACAAAGTAGAAGAGTTTTAAAAAAGTGCTAAACTTGAATAATATCCAAAGTTTCAACTTCATTAACTTACATTCCAGATAAACCTAATTTACATTCATTATAAGTGAATTACATTACATAATGAAGGCATGCTTAGTGAAATGATTATCATCAAAGGAAATGGACCAGTCAACTTGAAGCTGTTTGTGTTTTACTTCATGCTAATGCTTAATGATGAATCCATCTGTTCTCCCTCCAGTTATGAGTAAATAGTAGGATAGACTAGGATCTTTAACCTTGGGAAGACAACCAGTCCAGGGGAAGGAAAACAGAATTCAATCCAGCTTTACTAAAAAATAACACACACACACACACACACACACACACACACACACACACACACACACACACACACACACACACACACACAAAAAACCAAAAAAAAAACAACAACAAACAATGCGCAGAATGGTTGGTTGGTTTTATGGCATGTCAACTGGTGTTAGGTTATTTAAATCCTAAGTAAGTCTTTTTTATTTTGCTAGCAATTATATACTATCAAGTAACTAATGATAATCATTTGTAAACAATTATAGTTTTAAGTAACTATTCTTAATACAAATGATTTGCACACAGTTATATGGTTTCAAGTATTCCTGTCCAATACAAATAACTTTCAAAAGAATCTATTTGACTCATAAATGGGACCCTATGGGTACTACCACTTTGAATTAGAGCTAACCTTGGATGATAACAAATAATTGACTCCATACTTCCAAGAGCTCCAGAAATGAAGTCCCATCACCAGATGCAGTTTTGTGCCATACCCAGGACATCCCCTTTTTTTCTTTCGAAAGAGTGTGTATGTGTGTGGGAAATCTTATCCTGTTGCAAGTGATGCAATAGACATATTCTAAGCTTCCTTAACAGGGCAGATATGAGGAATGAGATTTTGTTTTGATAACTGGCTAGACCCATGGAAATTTCACAGATGTTGACAACTAAGTTATCCATTATCCGAGATCTCATCTAGTCTTCACTCACCTTTCACCTGCATCTTTTCATTCTCTCTTTTATTGTTTCCAGTCTTTGTCTCCTCTTCAGGGTTTTTTTTTTAATCAAAAGGTTATACAAACATGGATTATTTTCATGAGTGAAAAAGAAAGAATGTGCAAATATTTTCTACTAAAACTTTTTCTATCTTTCTTTTGCTCTATTTCTCCATAAAGAATCAACATTTTTATGCCTTTCCATTTCTACATGCCTTTTAATGTTTCACTCATTGGATTTTGATAACCAGCTGGATCTTTATGTTTTTCCTTCATTTCCATCCATTCCCCACCACCTGATCCCCACTCTCTCTTGATATATATCATGTCCTGCCACCAGCACGGATATGGCAGGTCTTCAGGGCTAAATCCCGTATCCTCACATAGCTGCTGTATGTATGTTCGAGCTGGTTGTCCTGCTTTTGCTTGGCCATATGTGGGGGTCTATAGGAGTACATCACTTATGAGCTCGTCCCTGCTTCTCCAGCAGTGTCCTGCATGTCTTGTTCATCTAACTTGGATAGTTTTCGTGATGGGAGGCAGGTGGCCGTATAGTTGGTGCCTTGTGAGGTGTTGCCGCCAGGACTTGTTCAATATTGCTCGCAACATTCTTGTGTAATTGCTGTCTAGCTTCTTCTCCATCTGTTTTGTTAGCGTCCAAGTGGTGCATCCATACAGCAGTATCGACACAACCGCTGCCTGGAAGAAACTGCATTTCATTTTATCAGTCAGGTCTGACTTCCATATGATCGATAGCTTATCAATAGCCGTCCATGCCTTCGTTAGCCACGTGTCGATGACTTTTTTGGTTGATGAGACACTGCTTCCTAGGTAGGTGAATTTGTCTACCAGTTTCAGAGAGGTTCCCACAAGTGTGGAAATGTCGCCTGCTTGATTAAAGCAAATATATTCAGTTTTGTGTGCATTGACATGGAGGCCAATGCCTGCGGCGGCTTGTTCCAAGCTATGCAGTAGTGTTTCGGTTTGGTTGGGTGTATTTTCCAGAATCGCTCTGTTGTTAGCATAGGCAATTGTTTTTGCGGGGTACCTTTTGTTCTTTTCTTTGTCAGCTTGAAGCCATTTTCTTTGATTCTATCAATCGATGTTCTAAGTACGTAGTCTAGACAGATGATAAAGAGGTATGGGGCTAGCGTGTCCCCTTGTAGTACTCCTGCTACAATGTTGAAGTATTCTGTGTCTCCATCTGCTAAACGTACTTTCACTTTGGTGCTTCTATAGATAATCATTATTGCTGCTACGGTCTCTTTTGGTATGCCATACGCTAGTAGGATTTGTTCCATCTTCCCTCTGTGAATGGAATTGAAGGCCTTGGTAAAGTTGAAAAAAGAGGTTTATGGTTCTTACTAGCTCATGGTGTGTTGATGGAGGACCAAATGTTGCAGTATTACTAAATAGTACTCAATATCAATGACAGAGCATATATATATTTTTTCCTCCTTTAATTTTACAACTTTTCTGTATGTTTAAATGCTTTATAATCCAAAAACATAGTTTCATTACAAACTTCAAAAGCTGGTAGCATTATCCCCACCCAAAAAAAAAACACAAACTTTTTAGACTGAGAACAGAATTTCCAAAAATCTTGTGTCCCACTCCTAATAAAAGACACATGCTTAATTGAGGAACAAGGCATAACCTGCGTTGTCCATTCTTTTGTTATTCTTATGCTTAACAATATGAAAGATGAGTTCTAATATGAATCTCATATTGCTAAGATTTTTAAAAAAAGAGGAATTAGCAAAGTCAGGAATTGGAGTCAGATGAGTTTGGTAAGCAAAATCTTTAATTTTATTACCTTTTCTGTATGTTTAATTTATTTATTACTCAAAAATGTTGTTTCTCTACAAACTTACTGGTACCATTAGTAATTTAATAGTAAGAACCAACAGAAATATCAAGTAGTTAAAGAGGATATATATATATATATATATATATATATATATATATATATATATATATATACATATATCAGTGGCGACTCTAGCCTATTTTTGCTACTTGTGCCCCCCCTCCCTCTGTCAACTTCAGTTTCCAACCCGTGGTCCGTGGACCCAAAGTAAGTCATCATAGTTGCTATTGTGTGATTCTCCATTGTATAGCACAGATTGACAAACGTACTTTGCATGGTGTTTTTTTTGTAAACAATCAAGATACTATATAATTTGTAGTCTTGTTAATACAGTAGATAAGATAATTTTTTTTCCTTTCAAAAGTATAGAAGAAAAGAGAAGATGTTCATAACTATGACGAGAAAAATATATTTATTAGAATAAAGAAACTGATGACAATATACACAGACACAGCTAGTAGTTTCAATTTCACTTAAAATAAAGATTATTTGTTGAAAATGTATTCAAATAAACAAATTTTAGTTACAGAATGTAATATATGCAACATTCATTAAAGAAATAGACATCTGTTAGTGAAAAAACGAATTAAAACATGCTGTTTAACCAACATTTACCATAGCGATGATGATGACATCGGCGACGGCTCTAATCTGCCCCCCCCCTCTCTCCCCAAGAAATCTATCAGCAGTCAGAATGTGCTAAGATTTTTGAGCACGGAGTTAGGGTTGCTCTTGCTATTGGCTACAGCCAAAAGCGTATTTCTCTAACATTACTGTTATTATAAGGGTCTAGTGCCTGGCACAGATAGCGTGTTCAACATTATAGCCGATTTTATGGGATGTTCAATGAATCTGACGGTGGCCGGACAAAGACCATCCGTTCAAAACAGCATCGTTGTATTATTCCCAGATATATTTATGAACTTTTAGCTACTTAGTTATCAAAACATGAACAGATACATAATTTAATTGAGATCAAACCAAGTATGTTTGCTTGAAATTAATGGATGATTTTTAATCCATTTTGAATAACATTGACCGAGTTATTGGTCGTGCCGGGCATGAGTAGCACTAGTTCCGTCTCTGCCCCTGATATATATATATATATATATATATATACACACACACACACATCTCTCCTCAAGTTGTGCTGATAGCACAGATTCCCTTAACTCTCTTGCCATCCCCCACTACTGGTCAATGTTCCAGGCATCAAGTATCCACACAGAGCTAATGAATATAAGTCTTTGCTGGTCAGCGAACATGGATTGATTTGACTCATAAATGGGACCTATATGTACTACCACTTTGAATTAAAGTTAACCTTGGATGATAACAAATGAGTGACTCCATACTTCCAAGAGCTCCAGAAATGAAGCCCCATCACCAGATGCAGTTTTGTGCCATACCCAGGACATCCCCTTTTTTCTTGAAAGAGTGGGAGGGGGAATCTTAATCCTGTTGCAAGTGATGCAATAGACATATTCTAAGCCTCATTGTCAGGGCAGATGTGAGGAATGAGATTTTGTTTTAATAACGGGCTAGATTAATGAATATAAGTCTTTGCTGGTCAACCAACACTAGTGTGTCCTAGTGTGAGAGCCCACTGGAGAACTCGCTCACGAGTTTGTCCTTGCTTCTCCAGCAGTACCCAGCATACATTGTATGTCTTACTTGAATGGTCATTTGACCTTGTGTCAAGTCCTGTCTGTTGGGAAGCAGAGATAAATAAACCTTACTTGAATGCTTCATCACATGAGAGTCAAGTGGTCATACTGCTGCTGTTTTGTGGAGTGTTGCTTCCAGGATTTGTTCAGAACAGCGCACATAATTGTATAGTTCCCATCAAGTTTATTCTCTAAGCATTTTGCTAAAGTCCAGATGGTGCAACCATTCAGTAGTATCGACATGGCAGCAGCTTGGAAGAACTCCAATTTTATTTTAAAATATAAGTATAAATAACTTTATAGATTAAAATTCCATATAGTTGATTACCTGTTGATAGTGGTCCATGATTTTCCTATGCATACATTTACAACATGTACAGTAGAAGAGATGTTGTTACCAAGGTATGTGAAATTGCCTACTAATTTCAGAGGCTTGTCATTTAATGGAGAGTTGGCATCATCTTGTTTAAAATATATGAACTCTGATCTGACTTCACAGAGACCAATGCCTCTTACAGCCTGTTCCAGTCTATGTAACAGAAATTCCACTTGTGCAGGTGCATTTACAAGAAGCAATAGGTAATCTGGATAGCTTGAATCTCTGATAGTTTTGGTGAGATACTATCTGTTTCTTGCCTTTTTTAGCATGAGACCATTTTCTTTTATTAGATCTATTGATGTTTGTAGCATTGTAATTTAGGCAGATTATAGATAGAAATTGTGTGAATATATCTGCTTGTAAGACTTTAGTGACAATATCAAAAGAGTCAGTGTCACATCATCAAGTGAGCAAACCATTACTTTTTTTGTTTTTGTAAAGCATCATCATAGCAGTAACAGTTTCATTGGGGAGACTATATGTTATTATTTGCTCCATCTTTTTGTGTATAGAATCAAATGCCTAGGAGAAACCGACCAACAATAGTGTTGCCTTGAGATTCATTGCACATAATCCTTTGATGATTCAACAAATAGTCAGAATCTGAAAAGTTGTGGATTGATTTCACTGAAAACTGTTCTAATTTTTCCTAAGATTGTGAAGCAGGGCATTATAAACCTTAGCAGCCATAGGAGAATTCTATGGTCACCTTTCTTCAGGAAGAGCAGCATGCAGCCTTTCATCCATTTCTCTATTGTGTTTTGTTTATACAGTGTTGTATAATTTAAGAAGTATGATGTCAAATTTATTTGTCTTTCATACTTCTGGTGATATTTCATCAAAGGCTTCAACTTTTCTGTTTTTAATCCTTTTTTAGAACTGAGTCAAGTTTTTTCTCCAAGTCTGATGTCTAGTTGGCCATTAAAAATATATTCAATAGGTTTATCTGTGATATCAAAAGATTTCCAAACAGATTCTTGAAAATGTTTTTCCACTTCTGAAGTCTTTCTTCTAAGCTGGAAGCTTTAAGTTTTGCGCTCTTTAATCTATCCATCTATCTATATATATTTTATCTGTTTTTTTTTCATAATTTTCTTTTTTTTTTTTAAACACATCCTATCTTTCCTCTTTCATGCCCTCTTTTTACTTTTTTCTTTTACCCATTTTCTTTAATTCATTTTAACTTAATATCATTATACAGGTTTTTCACTCAGAAAGCACAATTTATTCTGACTCAGAAAAGCAGGGAATCAGGCAGTTACTGCACTCTGATCCTAAGTAGAAAAGTACAATGAATGTATATTCAAACAAGTAGAATAATAGTATAAATCTTTTGTGTAAAAAGAACTGAATTGTATATTACCGGGAATTTATCTAAAGCTCATATCATTAAAAAAAAAAGAAATCCACAAGATCTGAAGTCTTAGTTTTGAGCAGATGTTTCTTGATACAACTCAAAATAGAAGTAGTCAAGATAAAATCTGTGATATGTTAGTAGCATAAGTATTATAGACTAATTTTTTTTTTTTGTTCTAATAATTATGTCTTATTTTTTCATGTCTCTCTTCCTAAACTTTTTGTAAAAAGAAAACAAGAGCAATGTATATGAAAGAATGGCAGATTTCCCAGTGCCACTTGTAACAACACAAAGCTAAAACTCTTCTCAGTTACAAGAAACACAAGTGTCAGCCAAAAATAAAAATAAGGCCATTTTCAGTTTTTGTTATGCAGTTAAAAGACTTATTCCAGTTCGTTTATTTTTTGATAAATTTTATCTTAAGCTCAAAACAATCTTGACATTTTTTAAGCTATCTTAAAATGGCCATATTTATTTGACCAAAATTCATAGAATAATAATTTTGAAATGTTTATGAGACTTACAGGAGAGCAATTAAAATAAAAGAAATTGGTATAGGCATATTTAGTTACAGACCATTAATGTAACAACCTTAATGTGCTTGTAGTCAATAAATGTTCTATCCATGTTATGGGTGAGTTAAACCCAAAAGGCAATGTTCTTAATGAAAGCTAACTGCAAAAAATATCTACTCATATTTGTTTTGAAACAAATAACTTGAAAAATATATAGATATCTTGAAAAGAAACTGTATAGGATTTTATTAACAGAAGGAAAAAATAAATATAAGGTAAAAGAAAAAAGAAATATATATATATATATATATATATATATATATATATATATATATATATAATGAAAATACAATAACCCAGCATTTGTATTTTTATACAATTTCTTATATTATTCCTGACAACATTCATACAAATAAAAATCTGTTAGCTACAACATGAGTTGTTTTAATTTTGTTTAACTAGTACTGTTGTTTTATATTGATTCTGAGTTACTTAAAAAACTACTTAGACTGTCAATTTAAAACCATGAGGTAAAAACATGGATTGAAAATAATGGATAAACTCTTGGTAAGATTTGAGCTGACATCCCCTTTACCCCAGAGAAACCTGGTTAAACACGCTAGCTACTCTAATCAAAGAGGCATTAGTTTGAAATAGTACAAATCAAACCTTAATTAGAGCAGCTGGAGATAAACTTCCCCAAGGTAAAGGGGTCATGAATTTGAATCATGATTTCAATTTGTGTTGTTGTTCCTCGTTGCTATAGACTGAAAGCCTGAGCAAGTTTCAATGAAAAAGAAATTAAAAGGAAAGAAAATAATAGTCAATAGTCATTCAGAAATAATAAAGTGTTTTCTTTGGAAATTAGTTTTTCAGCTTGTTAGATAATACTATCTCTGTTTAATAAACGTTGATTGATTTTGTGTATGAAATTTATGTGCAAATTTAACTATTATGGGACAGAAATAGTATACAAAGCTTACCCTGTTAAGTATTGTAAATAGAAACACCTGGAATTCATTTTTTTTATACTTTCCCAATTGCACTTTTGTATATCAAAAACAAATGTATATGAATTGCCAAAATGTAGAGCTAAGAACTTTAATTTTACAATTTTATTTAGGCTGACAACTTTGTCAGCTTTAGTGGTATGTTAATGCTTGTAATATGGTTTTACAATATGTCTTGCTGGAAGCAACAATTTGTGAATATTATTCAGCTTGTATTCATTAGGCAAAGAGTTAATTCATCAAGTTGACTAGTGAACAAACAAGTAAGTTCTATTTTAACATTGATTGACTTACAAAGCACAGACTGCCATATTTGTAATAGCGGCTTTTGTAATCTGAAAATGTCAAGTCTGATTGATGACAAAGGTGGGGAGTCTAAAGGCTGTTTCTTCCAATAGGTTAGGGACAGGAGATCTTAGGAATGGTAACTTGCAAACTGAATAAACAGATGCAATTTAAAAGAAAAAAAAAGAAAATTTCATAACTGAGACTTTTCAAGCATCACAACAAAAGGATTTTTAATGTCAACAAATTTTGAGGATTACCCTAATGGTCAAAAAACCTGAAATAGAGACCAGAAAATCTGTAGTTGAAACATAATGCTGTTTAGGTGAGACTTGTTAACCCAAAAAACAACTTTAATCCAAGATTAAAGAGTAGTGTCTGATTATCTCCACCCACCAGCCATGTTCTTTTCTTTGGACATGACACAGCAAAGAAAAAATAAGTCCCTGGTTCTGTTGATTTCAATACTTTGTTAAAATAGTGGAGGTTTTGCCAAAGAGTGAGGATCAGAGTAGTCAGAACCTTGCGTGGCACTGGTCACAGGGATTGGGGTATCTACAGTTACACAGTGAACTCTACCATTAGCCAACACTTATTAGACAATCATGTTTGTGCTAGGGCATATGAAGAAGATTAGTTTGAGTTTTTTAGTATTGGCTGCTCTTTGTATGAAGGTTTTGAAGTCCATTTTTATCACTAGCCAACCATCTTTACTGTGCAGACAAAAAGATCTTATCATATTTTTGGATCTCTTGAGGTACCTAATTTAAACTTGTCAGATTTTCTCACCCACCCACCTTTTTATTGTGTCTCTCTTTCTCTAGTCATGGTGTTCTCTTAAATTCAGTTTTAGTCTTTTAGTTATTATTGAGTTTTTTTATTACCATGACTGGACAACAAAATTAAAGGCAATTAAAAATCCTCCTGTATGATATGCACTAAAATTTATAGCAACTAAATTTAATCTAAATTTCACATTTGTTCAACTTTTTATCAGTTTGTTCTGACTAAAAATGAGAATTTATATAGTTTACATTATGTCTTATGTCTTAAAATATAATTTACTAATTAAGTAGAGCAAATGTGAACATGTTTAGACAAAAATGCAACAAGCTTGTGAGCTCACATTAGGAGAAAATTATAAACAAACACACTCCAGTGAACATTTCTCTGTAAGTAAGTAAGTAAAGTTAGCGACCATAGTCGAGGGTGACCCGAAGGCTCCCTTTTCGATAGCTACTACACCAAGGTGTAGGGGAGGGCGCTACTCCATTCCCTGGATTGCTCCACTTTACCCTTGAACCGTACCTTATAATGCTGAGTGTTAAGCAAGGTGGTATCAAGTTCCATTTTTAAAGTCTTTGGTATGACTCAACCTGGGATTGAACCCAGGTCTCCCGGGCCATTGGCGAACACTCTAACCGCTGGGCCAGAATGATGTAAAACACTTTAGTTTGGCTGATATAACTTATTTTCATTAACTCTATCCAAAATATAGTGAGGCATGTGACCAATAAAGGGAAAAAAAAGAGAAAAAAAAAAAGAAAAAAAGGGAATTATATAGTTCTCAGCAGTGAAATCCTTTCCCTCTGATGAGTATCAGGAGAAAAAAAGTGAACATTTTAAGGAAATTGTAATAAATATTAGAATTTTATTTTCAAAATTCAAATTATGAATCCACTTTTCATTATTATCTTAAGATTATTCATCTCTCCAGATTCTCTCCAGAGAACAGATTCAACACAAGGTTGTGACTTATGTAGATACCAGGATGTGTATATATGGGAAATTCTAGAAATTAACCAATCTTGTTTGCATTTCCCTTGTTAGATCATCTCAGACAGCATGGACTGATTCTGACCCTAATCCTTTAAGTGTTACATAGAAGTGCAGCTTAGGACTAGACATTTTGTGTATGTACACTTCAGGACCTAAAAGAGGCTGAGAAAGCACTGTAGAAATTGAGTTTATTTAATAGCTTGTGAAAAAGTAGTGTTTCCTTGTATGATGATTATATATTCTATTTAGATTTACCAATTTATAGCATAAATGACCTAGTAAAAAATAACATTTTGGTTATTGGATTAATTATTAATTTAATGATTGTGACAGAAGATAAATATTGTAGAAAATAATGAAATTGGTTAATGATATTAAGTTTTCTGCTTATCCCTAATCTAGAAATATTAAAATATCTTTACATATATTTAAATAGTCATAAAGAAACTTATGGATTGACCTGAAGTAAAATATAAAGAAATGATCAAAAATGAATTAAGAAAATTTTGAAAAAGTTTATCTTATAGTATTTTGGATAATAAATTAAGATGATTAACTTATCTTCCACCCCACATACAGAAAATTCTTAATTCCTTTGGACCTGATGTAAGCATTATTGGAATGTTATTACCTGAAAGTAGTAAAATCTAATCTTGATTTTAGTTAACTTTGGAATGCTTAGAAATGGGTACAAAAAATATTTACAAGATATTTGCGGAACCAAGATTGATTTTCATATAACAGAACTTGGTATGATTTTTTTTTTTAATCTACCAGAATTGGATAGGATTTTAATGTTAAGTTAAAAGTGATTTATTTCAAATTCATATTCTTAGCCTTCTGCAACAATATATCTAGTTGAGTGTGAAAAATATAAGAGAAGCAGCTTTAGTAGGTAGCTTATTAATGGATCAAAACATCAGGAAGATATACACCAAGACTTGACATACAGCATCAATCTTTTTCTTGGTATAAAAAGAAATTATATAAAGCATTATTCAAATAATTGCTCTTGCTAAATTTAAAAAAAAATATGAAAAGAGCCAAAAAAGCAATTAGTGAAAAGAAGTAAACAAGAGAAAGATTTATGTACTTGTAGAATATTAAAAAATTTCAAATACCATATTTAATGTCATCTGAGACCTCATTTAAATTTATGTGGTTGAAGAGCAAGTAAAATGAAATTTACTGCTCAGCACTGAGATTGAACTCAAAATTTCCAGGTTATGAGTAATGTTTTTTTTCTCTCCTTTTTTAGATCTATCACCTCTGTTAATTAGAATGATTTGGTCAGTGAAGAAATACAAAAACCAAGACAGTTTTTCTCCAAGAAGGACTTTTTTCCTGTTACCTGGAGAACCTTTGTCACTCAGCTTTAACCCTCCTCACTTTCAGGATATCTGCTATATTTACTGAGAAAGTCAAGTGGATTGTAGTAGAGAGGAAGAAAGGAAAACTATCAAGTCAAAGTGAGCAGAGATTGAAATAGACAAAGACTGTTCCTTAATTTAAACTACAATTTAACATTATTACAGGGTTAGGCTGAGTAGAACTATTGATTGGCTATGGATGACTGGCTAAACATTAGCTTATTAGGTGCCTTAACTTTGTATATAAGACCCAGGAGATATTTTTTGAGATATAAAGAGTTTTGTAAGACAAAATATGGTAATAAAGAAATATTTACTTGACTTACAAATCAAATAGACTAAATATAAGTTAGATTGAGGAGACAGCAGGAAGGAAAATTCTTTGGATAAGATAGCAGCATTTATAACTAATAACAAGTAAAGGTTCTAGTAATTCTGCATTGGTCTAAGTCAATTACTATAAGGCTGAATTTGTGGTTAACAGATTGCACTAGGTAAGTCTTATCAAACAAAAGAACCTGTAATAAGCAATCTATTTCATTGGGATAAGAGAGAAAAGAAAGTAATTAAAAGATGGTTCAAAATAAAATTGTTGATCTTGACCCTAAATATCCTGAACACAATGAAAAATATTTTATTCACACACACACACACACATTATATATATGTACATACACACACACTGAGCCAGTTAATCATTGTTCAAGAGATACTTAAAATGTTTACAAGCCAAAAATATCTTGTTGCTATTTGCAGATTATTGAAAGAAACATAACAAAATTATAACACGAGATGATGAAAAAGTTTGAAGAACTTTTTAGTTAATTGAAATATTTGACTATAGCAGTAATTTCTGAATTTTTTTGTTGGTCAGACACTCTTTGGAAGAAGCAAGAAAAATATTTAGGTATTATTTGTATGTAAAGTCAAAAGTATATTTATAGTAGATATCTACATAAAATCTTCACATTTTGCCATATATATATATATATATATATATATATATATATATATATATATACACACACACACACACACACACACAGCTTTTAATATTAGTATGAAATAAATACAAATTATAAAACAGTTGTTCCCAAACTATTCTTGTTCACGGCACACTTTAGAAACAAAATATTTTCTCAAAATCATTGCTACTCTATGACTAATAATTTATGCTGAGAAAAGAAAATTACATTATTATAAAAAAATATCAAATAAATTTATTTTGAAGAAAGGTTATACTAACATAGTTACAGCCAAAATGATGGAATAAATTGACACGAATTAGATGTAATATTTGATACCCAGATGGTATAAACATTTCAGATGTAAAATCTGATTTGAACACCTATACCAAAAGTTTTTTTGTCTCAGTATGTTGAATACTAGCTCATCTTAGGATTGACAATGTGAAACACGGAGTCAAGAGTTTTTATGCGGTTTTATCATTATCCTATTTTATACTTGAAAATATTGTGATTATATATAAACTGTACAGACAAGGAAATTAGTATACAACTAAATAATTAATAATAAAATTGATATTACCTTTAAACAAAGAGGAATGTACAAGCTTAGTGCTGTAGTATATTTAAAATACAGAAGTAAAACTAGTTTGTTTATTTTTTATTGTAATGCCAAATAGACTGTGTATTGAAAAGGCCTGAGCCAGTTGACGGACAGGCAAAGTTAGGCTGACAGAATAAGATTATCAAAGTAGAACTAAGGTGTTGGTTGCAGGCTGAGGCACAAGACTGGTGCTAAAATGGGAACATTATGAACAGACAAGTTTGTACAAGTATATGGTATGATACTAAAGTGAGTGGGAGGAAGAAAAAAGTGAAGGCGGTCATATGATAAAACAGAATAGAAAAAAAAAAAAAAAAGACAGATAATCCTCCCACCTACACACATTTTTACACATGGATATAGGATAAAGCCCAGTGGTAAATCATAGTCTTACAAGTCACTGAAATTTTTTTGAAGGGAGTGGGCAGGGAGAACATGTTAATAAGGCTAGTTGTTGGAGAATTGCTTAAGAATGATCTGATTTGAACGCCTCTCCCCAGGTTCTTTTTTGTTTCAAGATTCGGATAATTAAATATAATATTTGATACCCAGATGGTATAAGCATTTCAGGTGTAAAATACTAACATATACAAATAGGATTCCTGTACACAAATTTTTGTTTTGATTACTATATAATGATAGGACACAGAAAAATAAAAATTATTGTTTCAAACTCTGGTTGCCAATCACTGGTGTCATTTCATGCAAATGTTTTTGCAAGACACATTTTCTCCTGAATACTCTACTTTATCAGGACCTTCATTCTTGTTACTGAAATGATAAAAGAATTGTACAGTATAGGAAATCTGTACAGTATGTATTTACCCAACCCCTCTGCCATGGGTAGGATGTGACAAGGTCAAATTTTAAGTGGAGTACTGCTGGTTTGAATTAAGAGTTTTCTTTCTGAATCCAGACTTTCCTTCTATTTACTCATAGGTGGGAGGAGAACAGACGGATTTATATCTTGTTAACTAAAGAAGGAAGTGAATTCATCCTATTTTTCAAAAGCATTAATGTGCGAATAAAAACGGCCTTGGTTAAAACCAGGTTCAAGTTTCATTTTTGAGGTGGGAAACTGTAATGCTATTCCAATCTTACAATACAACACAGTTTTTTTTTTTTCAAATACTTAATTGTGACATAACAGAGTATCTTGCAAGAAACACACACAAATGACCAGTAACTTAGAATTATAATTTAAGTGTTTATAATATATACTAGTCTTTTTATCATCTTTCAATAACTATCAGTTTTGTAGAGAAGACTTATTATAATAAAATGCCTTTGTTTTATGCAATATTTGTAACTGATGAGATTGACTTGACTAGGAACATTCCAAATATTATATATCAAGAGAAATTCAATGCTGACATCAGACAGAGAACAATATTTGAAGAGAAAATCTTTACATAAATGTTCAAAAAGCATAAAATATTCCCTAGTCTTAGGCGAACTTACTCCCCAAGTGAATATTAAAAAAAGTGAAAATTGCAAACAATGTTGTAATCAAAATTGTCCTTTTGTACACCTTAAGATAAAAAAAAACTTTGAAGATTTTGTAATGGAAAATTTATTCATTTTACTGTTTTGGAACATGTAAAATTTTAGTTGGCTCAGAATTTATTTGGTATTTGATAAATCGCTTTTATTAGTCACTCATATTCATTTAGTGTTCATTTGCTAAGAGTGTTAACATCATATCTGATAATATAAACTATCCATTTCCCTTAAGAAATACTGATAACTTTGTATTTAGGAAATATTCCAATTTCCTTATCAAAAGAATTTCCAATACTTGTGAACTATCTTATTTTCAGCAAAGAGAATCCATAGTGTATTTAGGCTTATCACAAAAATAAAAAAGGGTTTTAAAACATATATATATATATATATATATATATATATATATATAGGTAATATAAATGGAAAGAAACTCAACAGGCTGTCATGATGCTATTATAAATTTATTTTGACATATTCTACATCTGAATAGTTCCAAATTCATTGTCTCTGGTCAATTATTATATATGTCTTTGGTATTACTATAGAGTAATAAGCAATTCCATCATATCAACACATGCCATTAGTTGAACATTTTTCTTGTGGTGAAACACTACCACTTTTTATAAAACTAGAAAAACTAATACAGATTTATGTCTTAATTTCTGTGCTAGTGAGGCCCATACAAAGGTGATAGGTGTGTGACAAATCTAAATTCCATATGAAGCTTACTATCTTTTTAACAACCCTCATATATATCTCAATGGTAATAGCTACTCAGATTATAATTTTAATCTCTCTCTCTTTTAACATTTGTAAACTTTAATTGATTTAATTTCTAACAGAAATGTTAGTCTGACATTATATGGCATAATGATTAAGTATTAAAAAATAAATTCTTCCTTGTCTTGATACTTACTAAGCCTAACATAGTTATAGTACAAGGAAAAATAAGAGAAATGCAAGTAAAAAAATTGTTATAGCTATTTTTCATGTGATAAAAGCCTGTTTGCTCTATAAAAAAAAAAATCCTAGTTTTTAATTAGGCTTGAACACCAACCTTTGGTAATGTGAGTTCAGCTATAAAGCAGGCTCTGATCTTTAGTTCAATTGGTTTCAAAATACTATGCTATTTACATATCTTTTAATATGCCAGAAAGGAGTTGACAGGAACATTATATAAAATTTGCCAGAATTCATCAAGTATCTAAGCAGGTGCTGAAAAGTTCTCAATCAGACTATGAAGGGAATGACTTGAAGCCATGAAATCTACAAGCGTTTCTATGCAATTATCCAGTATTTGATGCCTTTCTAAATTTTTTTTACTCTTCAAAAGAATTTTTTTCTTTTGAAGGGTAAAAATTTTTAGAAATGTGTCAAGTACTGGATAAACAAATAATATAATCTCTCCTTGGCTGTGCTGAAAACTTTTCAGCAACCCCTTGCATATAAATTTTCTGTCATATGATTGATTGATTTTAATGGCATGTCAATCAATCTAGGGTTATTTTATGCCAAGGAGTTAGGGAACTGTGTACATCATATGTTTATATCTACATTTTTTGGTGTAGTTGTTTCTAAAAGTTTTTTTTTATTAGATAGGAATATTTGATATCATGATATCAAGTACTCCTATCTAATACAAATAATTTACATAGAGTTGTATGGTTTCAAATATTCCTATCTAATACTAACAATTATATGGTTTCAAGTAAATTTTTTTCGATTTAATAATAATCATTTGTTTGCACAGTTATAAGTGATCTGTTTGACCCATAGCTGGAACCCTAACAGAGTCAACCTGTCAGTAATAGCAATGGAAAAGTACTCTGTATTTTCCAGGTCTCCAGAACAGGAGCCTAACCATCAAATGTAATTTAGTGTCATACCCAGGATACCTCCTGTTTTTTTGGAGGTGTGTTTACCCCTCTATAAGAGATACAGTCAACATATTCTAAGCTCACCCAACTGGGTGGGTTTTCTATCAGATTTATGATCAAAATTCATTTTACAACATTGGCAGTTAATAAATCGCAATATTTGGATTGAAATACCTGAATAATGCAAACTAGCTATGCAAATGTTGATAGAAAACACTCTTGATACCTTGGAGAAGTGTATGAACAATTGATTTTCATGTTGATAATTTCCCAATTCTATAAAAGAAAGGTGAAACTTCAAGTTTTGACTTGCCAAAAAAGGAAGGAAATTCTTTTATTGTACTGACAGCCATGAAAAAGCATCAGATAATTTTCCTGCCATTTTTTATTCTATATTTTTGTGGTCAATGACACTTACTAACCAGCATAGCAAAACAGTAATCAATAAGAGTTAACTAAACATATCCTGTATCTGATAAGCATTAAGAAAAAAATAAATGCTGTAGGAAACTTACATAAAACTATAAACCCAGCAAACACCTGTTCCACCAGTAACAAGAATCATTTTATAATACTTAGTGTTAAAGTATAAAATAACTTTAGATCTGACTTTTAGTTTTAAAATTCTAAATGGTTAAAGAGTTAAATTTAATTTTGAAAAAAATAAAGATGGAGAATCTGGTTAATTATGATTGATTCATTTTAATGGCATGTCAACACATCTAGGGTTATTATTTGTCTGAATTTCTGAGACAAAGCTTGATGATTTTTATCATTAAGGGTTTTCTGACTATTGTCTTCATCTTTATTGTTATTCACACGTTTGGCTGATATGTCCTCTGGCCTTCTTCAGGTGTTTGTCAAACTCAGGAACCTACACGGAACTTTGAACTATGTCCTTTACTGAATTCACTGGGGTCGCCTGTTCTGATTCCGTCAACCATAAACAGGTACAAGTGTTAAGAATTCCTGTATGGTTAGTCACCTGCAGTCAGGATTGAGCCTGCAACCTCCAGATGATTGTCTCCTTAGAAGCTTAGGGAACCAACACCTATAACTGTTATGCTATATATCCTGCTGGACACATAACGTAACTGTGTAGGTTCCAGAGTTCAACAAACATCTGAAGAAAGCCAGAGGACATATCGGGCAAAACTTTGTGTAAATAACAATAAAGATGAAGACAATTGTCTGAAAACCCTTAATGATGATAAAACATCTAGGGTTACTTTATAATAAAGGGGTACTCCATACATCCCAGATCTCCAGAACTTAAGTCTTACCATCAAATGCAGTTTAGTGTCATACCCAGGACACCTCTTTTTAGAGGGATCTTACCCCTCTGCAGGGGATACAGTCAACGTATTCTATATACAAGGGGAGGAGAATCTGGGTTAAGCAAATGAACACCAACAAAATAGTCTAATTCAATAAGAACCAACGTACTAGACGAAATAAGAGTTCCTTCCATTTACAATTAATATTACAGTACTAGTTTACTTAAGCCATAAAAATGACAGAAATATATTTAATATATACAGTTATTCAAACATATCTTACAATAAATGTTATTCTATAGAGCTAATCAAAACAGAAGAGTTCCTTTAACATGATATTTCTTGTATTTTTATTTATACTTATAAAATACAAAGATGTTACACTGTTTTGCAGTTCATATTCAATACTTTCTGAATTTAAACTCAAAGTAAAATTAAGTAAAGATAACAATTGATCCAATGACTTGTCCCCTTGCTATAAATGAAGCCAATTTTTAATATATGCAGTTATTCAAACATATCTTACAATAAATGTTATTCTATAGAGCTAATCAAAACAGAAGAGTTCCTTTAACATGATATTTCTTGTATACACATTTGTTGACTTTTCAGACAAAAAAAAAGTTTTGCCCCACACTTTTATTTACTATTGAATAATTATGAAATTTTATTTATTAAATCTAATATAAAACTATTCCCTCATCAGCAGAAAAATTTTATTTCATTATGCCTTGTGCTGTCATAAAGGAATTTCTCATTATTCTGTAGTGAGATCAGGTTGTGTGACTGAAAAAATATATAGCCACATTGTCTTTTATATATGAGTAGCTTATGCAGTTAAGTTGGAGTTTGGGTTATTAGGTTTAATGGCATATCAACCCTTGATGCCTGCTAATGCCAAATTCTATATATATATATATATATATATAGTTTATTGGCAACTTTATCTTTAAACAAGTTAAAACTCATTTGTTTGCATAGTTTGTAAATTGGTTTCAAGTATCGTTATTTATTGTTTGCACAGTTAAATGTCTTCAAGTATTGCTATTTAACACTAATCATTCTATTCAATATCAATAATGTTAATTCCTAGTAAAAGACTGAACAGTTATATTTGACCAGTAGATGGGATCCTAACAGGTACTACAACACCAGGTCAGAGCGGACCTGAGAGTAATGGCAATGAATAGGTATTCCAAATCCCCCAAGGATTCATCCAGGACTGGAGCTTCATCATCAGAGGATTCAACGTTATATACAGGACACTCTTTGGAGAGTCTTATTCCTCTGCAGAGATATGCAGTGTATTCTAGAACCCCAACCAACTGGGCTGGAGTTAGGTTTGACCTTTTATTTTAATAGACATGTCAACCCACCTATAGGTAAAGGAATTACATTCATTCTATGTTGATATTTACATTTTTTGTGTAGTTGTTTCAAGGTTGTTGTTTTTTGTACATGGCCCAAAGGAGTTAAGTTAGATGCAAATACTTATAATCTGTAGTCTTTGTAAACATTATCTTACCAGATACTTCAACTTCATATATAAACTCTGAGAGATATTTCTTTCACTTCTTTTTAAAACCATATTTGGAGAAAAAAAGAGGTGGAGGTTGTTAAATGTTTCAAATTGACGAGACTATCAATTGAGTAAGATTTTTGACATTTATCAAATAAATTTGTCATTTATAATAATATATACTAGGTATGTTAGCTCTACAATGGAAACAGTTACTTGATTTTAAATGTCTTATTAATTAATGAGGATTTGACAGATTTTCCTTTTTTTTAAAAAAATAGATACCCATTTAAAAAAAATATATACCCATTTTTTTCTCCAAAAGCAAATGACAAGTAGCAATATAGTATCTTTTCATTATTGCCTATAATTCCTGTAATGAGATGACAAAATAAAGCAGATATTACCTTTTCCTATCTTTCTAATTGGCAACCAAAAAGGTTGAAATAATGTAATTTAAGTATCTGGTCTGTAGTTTTTATTCATATTTTTATACCTTTAAAAGATGTCTGTCGCTGCTTATTTGACTGCTAAGTGTAATGTAGTCAAAATTCTGTACTAAAACCAAACTTTTAAGAAGTAGTATAAATCACTGAGGAGTGCTCAATCATTACAATTAAATATAATTTTCCTAGGAACCATAGAATCACCTTTGAATTTCACTCAATTCTAGTATCATCCTTTTAGATAGTTCAAGTATAGTATTCCCAACTTTATGCATGGAAATGTGATTTATTCTAGGCCATGAAGATGACAGCAGTGGTAGCAGTATATTCCATACCAGATTTTGATTGGATTAGTAAAAAAAACAACAAAACAAGATGATACTTACATGCAAATGAGTAATACCTAGAAATTAATTTCTAGGATAGACATTATCATCATCATCAAAAAAAAAAAAAAAAAAAAAAAAAAAAAAAAAAAAATCTTGAGTAGTGAATGAAATGAAGAGAGCTTTTCCCTCTTTTTCCCAAAGAAAATTGCTGTAATATCTGATGTAGTCAGATAATTGTGTGTTGGTCAGCCCATATATTCAGTTGGTTGGTTGTTTGGACAGTAAGTAGTAGTGGTTATTAGGCCATTCGAGAAATGACCAGTTCTTCAGCCACAGGCCAGCAGCATGCAGTTGTTTTCTATAAATAACCAGCAGAGAAAGCAAAAGAGTGAATAATGAATCCAGTTCATTTGACCTCCCCTTGTCTTGCCTCCATAGTGTTTATTCGGATGAATGAAGTCACACTGCTTAATTCTGCTACACTAAGCCAAGTTATTAATTTTTATGTCTTTTTTTTTTCTTTGATTTTGGATGATTGGAAAAGATATGCCTTGAAATGGGGACCCCCAGCACAATTTAAACTTATCCTGTAATTAACTGGATTAAGGTTGATGCTGGGTAGAAATCCTTATCAAGGGTGGTGTGCTTGAAATAAGGAGAATTTAATGAGGATGACAAATGGAATAGAGGGCAGTGACACTTAGAAATGACTGGTGGCAGTACCACTGGATCATCCTGATGTAATCATCATCAAATGAAATCAAGCAGACATTGTGGCGCTAACAGGTTTTCTGTTATGCACACTAACTATCCAATGCAGACTCGTTTTCTCTTTCTCTCTTCTGAGAGTGTCTTTGAGAGTATTAAAAAAAGAAAATCAATTCATTATAGTCTAAATACAATGTAGCAAAGCTTATGATATTTCAGTTTTAGTAGATATAATATGTATCAATTTATTTATGTAATACACAAAGCAGGTATTTGTTGTCTCACCTTGAAACAATAAAATGTTAAATAGAAAATATCAAGTGTTTTGAAAGTACCAAAAAATTATGAAACAACTGACATTAATTTTTAAAAAAATACCTTAATCAATTTCAATTTATTTTAGCAGTCAGTAATCTAATGGCTAAAATGTCATTTTAAAACATGCAAATAGATTAATAATCTTTAAAGTACTGAAATTGTAATGTCAGTAATTCCTTACAGAAAGATAAATACTAAATCACAATACAAGATAAGGTAATCCTAATCTTACTAAGAGTTCAGTTAGGTTTAGTTTGGTTTGATTTCTTTGTTAAATGGCATATCAACTTTTGAGGGCTATTTAATGCCAAAGCTATCCTTGTAGAACAGTAATGGTACAATCTAACCCATAGCTAGCAGGGAAAATGGAGTTAATACCTTTCGCAAAATGAACATAATAATGCAACTGAGTTTGAACTTGCTTACTATGATGTCACAATCCAAGATACGTTAGGAAAAAATATCAAAATGATCTATTTGATTATAATCATAACTATATTTTCAATTTTCCATTTCATTTTTTAAATTGTACTTTTATTTGCCCATAATCATGTTTACATAGTTATATTATGTATTCTATCTAATACAAATAATTTTTACACAACTGTATGGTTTAAAGTATTCCTATCTAACTCTAGTAATTTATACAAAATTATTTGGTTTAAAGTAACTATTTCTATTCAATGATGATCATTTTTTCTGCACACATAATTCTAAATATTCCAACCTAACACCAATAATTTACAAGCAATTATATGGGTTCAGATAACTAATAACAATCCTTAGTAAACAATTATAGCATCAAGTAACTAATCTTAATACAAATAATGTTCACTTGGTTATATAACATCAAGTATTTCTGTGTAATACATATAATTTTTAGATAGATTGATTTGACCCATAGATGGGACAACCTGATCAGAGTGGACTTGGGAGTAATGGCAATTAATGGGTACTCCATACTTCTCTAGCGCTCCAGAATTGGAACCTCACCACTGGATATAGTTTAGTATCATGGAGTACAATTAGTATAGCTAGTATATTGCTCATAGTGTTAGGGTTATTCCAATTTCAGAAGAACTGGTGATATCAAGACTTATATAAAGAGGTGGTTTTGATAATTAGTAAGACAATACAGAACCTTCAGCTACAATATATTAACCAGATAAAATAACTGCAAAGGTTACCCAAGTCATTTTGACAATTTTATTACACTATCTCCCATATCTTAATAGATACAGTATCACATGATATCATAATTCAACAAAATTTCGACGCATCACGTATTTCAAATAATCACAATGTTGCTAAACTTCTTAGGAACTAAAACCCCTGAAATTGTTCTCGGAAATATTAGAAATGTAATAAAAAGATTCTGAATATAAACAGAGATAGCTGTATCAAAAGGTCATATCATGTCAGGTCAGTATGAGCCAAACTGGTGAGTCTGTTTTTCTATCAGACTAAAAAAATTTGGAATCTATTTCTGTTGTGTACTCACAAAAGTCAATTATGTGCACAAGAATGCATACTCTTCAACAAATATAGATAATTCTGCTATTTCCTTTAAAGAATCAGCTGAGCAGAACTAAGTCACTGGCAGGCCAAAGGGAACACATGTTTATCGACTCATGTAATATTGCAAGAAGGAGTGAACACTTGGTCCTTGCTGCTCTATCGTTTCTCTTCAATGAAATCTTTGTCTATCTGTTCCACTGTTTAGCTTCTTGCTGAATTTATTTGCTATATCTATAGACATCAGTAAATGAGAGCTAAAATTTCTAAAGATCTCAGAAGAAACCTACTGCATTTTTAATAACTGGTATACACCAATGTATGTAGGCAATACACTTATTAGGGTCCGATCTATGTATCAAATAGATCTGTTTAAAAATTATTAGTAATAAGAATAATTGAAATCATAATTGTGCACACAAAAAAACTTATTAATAAATAGGAAAATATATATATATATATATATATATATAAAAAACACACACATACATACATACACTATATATATATGATAAAATAAATTGTCCAGAGATAAGTTTGGAATTATTTAAATTGAGAATCTATGAGAAATATATAATTTTCCAGGAGTGCTCAATGTATGATTATTAATATATGAATATATAAATATCATCCAGAGTAAATATATCTGTAATATAACTGAAAGAAAAACTGAGCAGACAGTCATTTTTGTATTAGAAATTTAATTCAGCTGGCTACTACAAGGCAGCTGTCCTCTTCAGATAGCAGTCATATAATGGATAAGGAAACAATATTTGTTGAAGAAAAAAAAAACAAAATCAACTACCTTTAAGAGGAGGGAAAGATCAAATGGAAAATAAAGGATTATTTTAGGGGTTATTTTTCCTTTCAAAGTTACATTTGAAATTTAGTCTTTCATTAATTTATGTAATGGTATTTTAATATTTAACTCTGAATACCATCAATTTAATTACTATTAAATTCTACTATTATTCTATTTATTAATCTCTGATAATTATCTCCCTAACTATAAACTAAAGATTTTTTTTAGAAATACTGCCAATGCTCTAAAGCTAATTTATACTGTTATTATTATTTTTATTATGCTCTTATTATTGTTACCTTATTACCACTAGTATCCACATTAGAGCAGATATCAAACTTCATTCTCCTATTCTGATACCATAACCTTCAATCTCCACTTAATTTTTGGTGTTAGGCCACTTTTTATTTCAAACTCCAAAACAACCTTGACAGGGCTGTTTGGTTTCTAAGTAACAGATTGGCAAAGGAATGTCTATGGTTATAGAACCTCTTTTTCTAATTTCCCACTGAGATTCCAAAATAAACCTTCTCCTCCTTACTATTTTCAATGGGGAAAATATTTGTTTGGTAGACCACATTCTCAGAATTCCACCTTCATCTCGTGGGGCAATCTTTTTTTCTACAATTACAATGCACTTTATTTGTCTTCAGATTATCCACCCGTGCTTTATCAATTAATTTTCTGTTGAGGTTATAGATAATTTTCAATATATTATTCATGCAGAAGTAACTAATTATTAATGTGTTCCTATTAAAAATTTCATTCAATGGGTTGTCTTTTTGGAAGTGTTTTTCAATCAAGTTAAGGAAGTACTTGCCTATATTAATTGTAGAACGTTTACAGAAAGTTGTGAATTGGATTGGAAATTGCTTTATTCTTTAAGAGAGAGCTGTTTCTCTGTAGAAAAAAAAATCTCAAAGATATGCCATTTTTGCAGCAACATATACGAGGCGTACTTAACGTAACAATCATCATCATAGGAAGTGGAATTGGTGACTTGAGTTCAACTCTTTGACAAGGCTGTTTGTGCTTTCTTTTACAATTATACCCTTTGGAAAGGAATGAATACCTCTCTGCCCCTTCCTCTAGCTATAGGTAAAATTGTAAGGCAAGGTGAGTTCTTTAACCTTGGTCAAGGAAACAGTCTAGTAGGAAAACTGAGCTCAAACCAGCTTTACTCTGCTTAAGAATTATCTTGTGTCATATCTTTTATGTGATGGAGGTGTTGGGTAAATACTTGTACATATTTATACCAAAATCTTGTATAGATTACTAGATTTTTGCTTAAAATTTTTGTATAAACTTCTTTTATCATTTGCTTTTTTGTCAATAGACCAAAGCTATTTCACTAGATTCACTTTTTGGTTTTGGTTCAGTTCAGTTTCTTTGTTTAATGGCATATCAACCTTCGTGGGTTATTTAATGCCAAAGCCATCTTCCTAGAGGAAGAGTAATGGTACTATTTAACCTATAGCTGGGAGGATAAGAGAGTTCATAACTTTCCCGAGGGTATTTGTCTGAAAGTGAACGTAATAGCGCGACTGGAATTTGAACTTGCTTACTATAATTCCACAATCCATCACTTTAACTATTACACCATGAGGACACCCCATCACTTTTAGGCTTGGTTTCTTTGTTTAATGGCATATCAACCTTTGTGGGTTAATTAATGCCAAGTCATCCTTGTAGAAGAACAGCAGTAATATTATTTAACCCCTAGCTGAGGGATGAAATGGTTCAATACTTTTCCCAAGGGGCATTAGTCTGAAAGTGAATGCAATAGTGTAGATTTACTTTTTTTTTTCCTTCCAGATATTCTACATTAAGCACTGAAATTTCATGGGTGTCAAATAATTGTGACCAGGACTCTGTGTGTGTGTGTGTGTGTGTGTGTGTGTGTGTGTGTGTGTGTATATATATATATATATATATATATATATAAATATAAAAAAGGAAAACGGTATTTATAATTTTTAGCTTAATAATATTCAAACTACAAAATATTATTAATTACTTTCTTATTCAGTAAATTAAGGATAGTTTTCAATAAGAAACATATTTGATGTTTCTTCATAATATTTTCTATATTAGAGCGTAGATAAGACAGACTGATTTGCTCTTCAATGAACAGAATTATTTCTATTTCAATGTTAACATTAATAAGAGATGAAAATCCTTATATATAAGTAAAAATCAGAATTAAAATAGTGAAAGCTTTTTTTGGTTACTGAACAATATTTTTCTTCAATAAAAATCCAAAATGTATTAATAAATGACTCCTAATGCTTAATTTTAAGTTTACTTGACATAGAAATATCATTTATCTCAAATGATTAATCATAATTTTGTGTTTAATGATGGAAAATAAGAATTTAATTTCTGTTCCAAATTTGTCAAATGCTCTACTAGAATAGTCATCATTTCTTTTGTACTGGTTTTATGTTTACTTTTTTAGAGTGCACATAGCTACATCTTAAGTCAAACCAGTGTGCCATGGCACACAAGTTGAGAACAACTATCTTGATAAAGAAGTTATATATATATATATATATATATATATATATATATATATATTACATTTAATCAAAACTTTATCCCATTTAATTGACAATTCTAAAAGCCATCTGATACACTAAAACAAATTCATAGTGAAACAAAAAACATGCACATGCAAATTCATGGCAAGCAGGGGAATTTGTTTAATTAAGAGTTCAGTTTTTATAGGATAATAATTATGGCTTTTAATATTAAATTACAATTTATCAATATTACTAATTCAATAAACTTTGTGACATTAAAAGCATTTTGATCATTAGAGCTACTCCCTTAAGTGTTTGGTTTCAAACATTTACTTTTGTGATCAAAGAAAATAAAGTTTGATTTTTATTCTAACTTGCTTAAAGGACATCTTCCATGGCCATTAAGCTAGATATCAAGTTATATCCTATCGAAAAAATTTACGTTAATTGCTAATAAATAAAGAAGTACTCAATAATTAGCATTTAATTTTCTTCCTTAAGAAATTATAATGATCAGTATGAGCACAAATGCAGACACCACATCTCGTATAGATTACCAGGTTTTTTGCTAATAGTTTTTGTAAACAATACCTTATGTCTTTGTTAACAAGGTATTAAGATAAGACCAATAACTTGTTATAATAATACATACTTTTTTTTTATCAAAAACCATAGGAAAGAGAAATATTTAAGAAAATCTGACAAGAAGCTAATGTGAAATTTGTTATTTTAAGAAAAAAATCTTAAAGACTTCATGAGTCATTCTTAAACTGCAGGTTAGAACAAGCATTTTTAACTCAGTAAGTAGGACATGTTGAATACTTTTCTTTCAGAACAGTCCCAATTTAATCTTATTATATATATATATATATAACTTAGGCTGAGAGCAAGTAACAAAAATTACTGCTTCTACTATTCCTACAAGCTTTCAATTTCCAAAATCCATGTTATTTCCTGATCACATGATAGTAAGTTTGCAGAATGTTTTTTTTTATAGGTCTGTCCTCAGTAAAAGGTCAGACAAAGGTATTACTCGACAGATCCTGGCACAAACTAGCACATCAGAGCATACAAAGTGAACACACAAGATGAATACTGTTTACAAAAAATAAATAAATAAAAACGAAAAAAAAAATTAAAAAAAAAAATCAACAATGTAACAAAAAAAAAAGAAAAAGAAAAAAGAAAGGAATTTGATACCTTTGATAGTTATGCTTACCTGAAGAAAAAAAAACAAAAAAAAACGCAAAACAAAACAGATACAGCCTTATATACAAACAGAGTGAGTAGAGCAGTTCTGAGCAGATAGGAAAAGGTCAACAATCATAAGAGAGGGTAGGGGAAAAAGAGGGATCAGGTAGGTAAGAATCTCAAGAGAGAAGAAATGGGAAAAGGAAAATCTGCAAACTCATCAGACCATAAATCTTTTGAATGTAAGCTATGAATAAATATATGTTAATTTAAAGCCAATGATAAATCCTAATTAAATAAGAAAATATACATAATATACATAAATAAGAAAATATACATAACTTTCTGAGGAAGAACTGTTCTAAAAATTCAAATAAATGTTCCTATGTGTTCAAGACCAAATGTAAATGTACTTTTCTGTTACTCCATTACATATTTTTAAAAGTGAAAGCGAGATTGATATAATATCTTAAAATATTTAACTTTTATGAATAAAAAATAATTTTTTAATTCACTGGTTACATTGGAGTTAGGAGGCTAACTGAAAAATCAGTACTATGAATGATAACATCATACATATTAGAAAAAAAAAGATTATTCAAACATTGAGAGAAGGTGAATAAATGCATATGCATGTGTGTGACATAATAGTCATTATCATAGGAAAGGAACTTGAGCTGAGTTTAAATCTTGGAGAAAGTTGTTTGCATTTCACTTTGCATTAAAGGCCTTAGGAAAGGCAGGAATCCATCTTTTTTCCTCCAAGGTATAGGTAAGTAATAGAGCAGACTAGGCTCTCTAGGCTTGGCAGGGCAACTAGTCTTGGAGAAGGAAAACTGAATTCAAAACCAGAAGATCCACTCTGGGGTCCCCATATATTCGTTATCGGCTCACCCAAAAAGTATAGCTGATCTTACACAAGCATTTACCACTATGAAAATATCACCTGTGTAAGGAGTCTAGTGGTTCACACCTTTAATTCAACTGTTGTGCACAGTGGGAGAGCTACTATATATATATATATATATATATATATATATATATATATATATATATATACACACACACACACACACTCATCCTATACATAAGTATAAATAGTAGATCATATTTACCAAGCACTAAATAATTACCTCTTTCTTTAGCCAACTGTGCTTGCTTTTAAGATTTATGAATACAATTCTAATTTTTTTGTATTTATATGGACTTTTTGTTCAATAAATCATAGATGTAGTAGTAGCAACAATACCTATCCAGCTTTTCTACCTGATCTTCTTAGGGCCAAAGACATTGGCTTTGTGGATTTTACTATAATTCATAGCCTGTTGGTTGATTAGTTTTATGGCATGTCAACTCTTATTAGATTACTTAACTTCTTTTTGCAAGAAATTATATGGTTTCAAGATTTGTAAACAATTATAGCTTCAAGTAAGTTTTTTAATACATATAATTTGCAAACAGTTATATGGTTTCAAGTATTCATATCTAATACTAATAATTTTCAAACAGATATAGAGGGAATCCCCATGGTGAAATGGCTAAAGTGTTGGACTGTGGCCTTGAAGTGAGTTTGAACTCCGGTTGAATGATAACATTCACTTTCAGACTAATATCCTTGGGAAATGTATGAACCCCTTTATCTCCCCAGCTATGAGTAAATAGTATCACTGTTGTTCTTCTACAAGGATGGTTTTGATATTAAATAACATGAAGTTTGATATGCCATTAAAACAAGGAATCCAATCCAAAAAGATATATTTGACCAATAAATAGGAACCTAACAGGTATTATCAATTTGAATTAGAGTAGACCTGGAAGTAATGGCAATGAAGGAGTGACTCCATACTTTGTAGAGCTCCAGAACTGGAGCTTCACCATTAGATGCAATTCAAGTGTTATGTCAAAGACATCTTTTTCTTGGGAGGGAGAGGGTTTTTTTTTTTTTTTTACTAATCTACAGGGCATATAGTCAGCATGTTCTAAGCTCCTCCCTCTAACAGGAAGGATAGCCTTAAAGTAAAGCTATTCAGTTCAAAGTATAGTGAACTGATTTTTTTTTTTTAGTTCCTAGATCATCTTATCTTTATTTTTTTTCTTTTAATGTTGAAGGTGGTATGTCTGCAGAATTGGATGGCTTTTATTCAAGCTGAAAGAGTAAAAGATGAAAGGTCAAAAGCTGTGAAGAAGGGAAACTTCAGGTGGAAGCCCTGCCTACTGCCAGAGCTGCAAAGTGGGTGGGTGGTCTCTGGATTCAAGATAACCAGCTACATGTTTCACTGAAGCTGATAGAAGCGCAGATTAGTCAGTCACCCATAAGATAAAGAGGAAGTAAGGTTACTTGTTATTACCCTCATTCCCAAACACAAGACCCCTGGAAAGTCACTCCTCTTCAATAGCAGCAACCCAATCTGACACTAACTGCTATTGACATATTGCTGTTATGAAGAAACAGTCTAATTCATTCATGACCTCATCACAATTATCAATTGACTTGTGCAATTACAGATAAGGAACTCCTAAAACAGAAGTTTAAAAAAAAAAAAAAAAAAGTTTGATTTTCCTATGATGAATTCATGTTGATCCATCTAGTTAAAGAATATTTTATGCTTATAACTTCAGAGAGTTAAAGAGAAGAAAACTATCAGCAAAACTGAAGATAAAATGATTTACCCTAGTTTTTCATGTATAATACAACTACTAGATTTTGAGGTGAAAAATAGGTATAAAATTGCAGCTTCTTGTATAACAGCATTTGATTTGACACAACTGTCTGGCAGTTTCACTTGTTTTTCTGCTTGAAAGTTCCAAATTTGTGGACTGCAATAAGTACCTATTACTTTTATGCTATGTACTGTCACAATGGGAATTATTTTAATTTCATCAAAATAACATAAGAAAAAAATAAAATCAAAAAAAGGTATCTTACCTCGTGCACTCATTGTTCTCATTATTAAGGTCATATAAAAAAACTATCATCAAAACTTATTGAATTAAAAGTACTTTGCAAAATACCTCTCAAAAGAATTTATATATATATATATATATATATATATATATATATATATATATATATATAAATAAAAAGACATAAATGTCTAAAAATAATAGTTTCCCAAAAATATGTCAAGAAATATAAATTTAAACATCAAGGTCCGAGTCATCAAATTTTCCAAAACAATGTGCTTATTGCGAGGCTATTGATGTTGCATGTTTTTATCACGAGAAATTGTATGGTACTAAAAAAAAAAAAAAAATCAGAGATAAAAGCATTAACCCTTTGAACCAGAGTAGCAGGTATTTGTGCAGCTATTTAGTAGTAAATATAACTGGGGGGCCTGGATTCCTATTTCTCTATTGCTACTGTCTATAATTAACAATATTATTTCTATATCACTATTGCTAATAATCAACAACCTGTATGGCTGTTAACTCTTTTACTACCAAGTTAGATTGAAACTATTTAGCAATAATTCATTGAAAAAAAAATCTTTGTGCTGCTAGCCTCTTACAGATTAGCTCAATCTTTAACACTTTCATAACCAAATTTGCTTTTTTAAATTTTTTAAAATTCAAAATTATGCTTTGGGGGTTAAGATGAAAATGAAATTCAACAGGGACAGTAGTGTCCCAGGAAGAGTGAAAGGGTTAAATAACAGTTCACAATATTTTATATTTTTCAGCCCAGTGTTCCAAGGGTTAATTTTATTTGTATATAAATTTTTTCTATGCCTAATGCACATATAACATGAAGCCCCCTCCTCCTCTATTTTATTGCCCAGATTTGGGTACAATTTTTTTTGTTACATATGAAAACATATGGTAGTTGTTTAGATGTATCAAATGAAAAGCTTTCAGTTAAAAATATGTCATTAATCTCTCTCACAAAATTCTCAACATGTTTTTAGTGCATATATATATATATATATATATATATAATGTTTTTGGTAGAGAGAAATGTGTTGGTTTGTACATGAAAACATCTTAAAAAAAAAAAAAAGTAGTAACAAATCAGAATTGATAAAAAGTATTGTTCAAAATCCTATGATAAAATCCTAACAAAAGTTTGAAACAATACTGAAAATAATACATAGCACAGATAATGTCAACATATTCCCAAAGCCTGGTGTCATATATTTCATAAACTCTCATTGAGTCACATATTCAAGTGAAAAAGTAATAATTGTTTTCTATTCTGCTAAAATAACAATGTCACTACAACAGAAATGGAAGGTAAAACAAGTAATAGCACTATTTTTTTATGCCTTTTATTGAAAGTAATAAGTCGAGTGGTTTTTTTTAGTACAAAAGTGAAATTGATAAAAGTCAAATGTAAAAGTTTTGTGCAGTCATATCCCCCCCCCCAATTTAATCAATAACTAATTGTCAGGGAAATAATTTACAATGTCATAAGATACTTTCGTCCTGAAATATGCCAGTTGTTTTTATTCTGTCTGAAGTCAATAAGATTAAAAGTGAAGTGATGTCTATGTATAGCAAATCATAGTTTTAAAAAATTAAAAAGGCATGTAGAGAATGTATTTAAATCTCAGATGCAAATTTTATATTCCAATATATTTACTCTTATCAGACAACCATTCATTTAAATAGCCAACCATAAAAGGCAAGAATTGTTCCTTTTGGCTTCTTTAGGTTTATATTCACATAGAATGTTTTTAAAAATTAGATGTATAAAGTTAATCTATATAGGTATATTCATATTTGTTGCACCTTCCTGGCATAACAATAATGTCTAGTACTGATCAGAGATTACTGATGAAATCATTGAGAAATCACTGCTGATATGAATGTGACTTGTCTGAAGAAAGTCCATTAATTTTATTCTTAGATTAGTAGGTCTTAACTCAATACTTTGATTAATCTGATTGAAAGTATTAAATCTGTTCTGCCTAAATTATTCAAATAAAATTTAAATTAACTCCCTTGCTAGCCTCTTTAAGAAAAAAAAAATCCCAATCTTGTTGCCAATGGTAACCATTGACGTCATCAACTGTATAATAGTATATATAGGTGAATCTTAACATATAAAATCTTTCTTTTTCCATGTGCCAGCATATCATGTAAGGCTCAAAGAACTGTTCATTAATAGTTTAAAACATTTTATAGTTTTGATTTGTACATATACATTCCACTAGCTTTCCAAATGTATACTTTTCCATTGGAAAAACAATTGACATTAACTCAAATCATTTTTCAAGAGTTTGAAAAATACAACAGCTTTTAAAATAGAAAGCTTTTTCTATGATATGATATGAATCTTTTAAAAAATTCCTGTTTACAAATGGACAGAAAAATGACCAATGACAAATATTCATTTGTTACATGTAACTATTTCTTTCTAAAATTAAGCTAATATTAATTTAAAGCCATGAAAATGATAAAATGTCTAAATACAAATGGAATTCTTAGACATTTTAAATATGTCTCTTTTAGGACAAATTTTCTTATTAGAATTTTTATATCATTTGCATTCCATATTTTTCTTATCTTTAAACCTTTTAATCATTTTTCATTATTTCTTATTAAATCTGTGATTTGTTTATTCTTTGTGGGTTAAAAGAAAAGATGAAGGGAGATCTCTTATGGATATGTTGATGTCTAAATTCTAAGCAATCATAACATGAAAATTAAAATTATTTAAAGCGGTAAACCCCAACTAATAAAATGCATGTTGTAGATTACACTATGTACCAATGTTTTTAGTATAACTTTAGCATAAATACATTTATATTTTGATTCAGGCTTTATTCAGACCTTATGTTAATGAAAATGTGCAAATTTGCCAGTTTTTATATAGAAAATAGGTGAATTTTTACATTTCATTATCAAGGCCACGAAAAGTATGGAGGAAATAATGGCCATTTTCTATACTTTTACAATATGCAATTACAAATAACACTAACTATATGGGAAGAAAATTTGTGTTATATAGTTTTATTGGAGAGATTTAATTCAACCTTGCAATAACAACACCTGATTTTTTTTGTAATCTATCCTAATTTTTTCATAGCTGTGAGTTTTTATTCACTGATTTCCTAATTTTTTACTAGTTAATTTTTCTTTAAAACTAATATTTACACACTGTCTCTCAATGTGATATTTTGCCTCTAGCAAAAAACCTACTGATACTCATTATGTGTATTTATAATGGTAGATAAGATTTTATAGAACAAACATGATCATGCAGTACCGTGTAAGGTAATTTTTATTTAAGTAAATTCTCAATCATATTTCTTTTTTTTTTTTTTTTTACATATACTTAAAAAAAAAAAAGAAGTTCAATTTAAATGTCAGAAAATTTGTGTTACCCAAATATAACAAAAAACTGCCTGGACATGCCCCACCTTACCCAAGGGTAATCTGAGACAATATGAAACAAGATGTTCCCTGAGGGGTTTTATATACCTAGCTACATGCTATCAACTGGCAGGTCATTGGATGATAAAATCCCAAATAACCAATAATAATAATAATGATTATTATTATTATTCCATAAAACAATTTACAAACAAATGATTGTTATGGGAGTTATTTGGGTTATCTGTCTTTCAGCATATCTTTTGCCATCAGGAATTTTGAACACAGGCTGTTTCCATGACAACCAAAATTAGCAGTTAATGATATAAATGAAAAAGGTTGTCAAATTTCAACCTCTTTTCTTGATCTTCAGTAAATCATATAGAGGTGAAAATGGTTGTTTCCTTAGCTCTATATAAAATCTAATCATATTTACCAACCCCTCCGCTCGGGTAGGATATGACACAAGGTCAATTTTTAAGTGGAGTTTAACAGGTTTCAATTCAGAGTTTTCCTTCTCCTAGACTAGTTGCCTCACCAAGTCTGAAGAACCCAGTCTGCCCAACTATTTACCCATAGTTGGAGGGAGAATATTTGGATTCATACCTTTACCAAGGGTATTAGTGCTATGAGAAATGCAATCAGTCAAGTCCAGGATTTGAACTTGTGTCACCGTGTCCATTTCCTATTACGATAACCATTTCACCACGGGCAAAATATATATATATAAAATCTAATAAGCATTCAAACACTATATTGTAAATAAGTATGTATGCATACAAATTTAAATATGCTTGTATGTTTTTTACCCAACTCCTCCACCACAAGCAGGGTGTGACACAAGAACAATATTTTTAAGTGGATTAATGGTAGTTTGAGTTCAGAGTTTTCCTTCCAGACTGATTGCCCTATTATTTTCCATAGCTGGAAGATTAGATGAATTTATGCCTTTCCCAAGGGCATTAGCATGAACTGAAATGCAAACAGCCTCATCCAGGATTTGAAATTGGGGTCACCATTTTGTACAGCAATAACTGTTATGCTAAACATACCTCCAATTTGAATCTGTTTGTAATCATTAAAACTTTGGCCAACTAATACCAACATCCTTAAATATTTTTTGTTTCTTCTTTAAACTCTTGTCTCTTAGAGACATTATATCCAAAGGATAAAATCTGTCTTCAATGAACTGGGACTAACAAGATACGTACATCCATGTTACTTTAAAAGTCTGTTGAAATTTTAATATCAAACTTCTATTCATCTTTTGTGGTAGGTTCTTTCAATTTGTCTTCAAAATATTCAACACAACATATTTAAATTTATGTTGAAGAATATTAATTTCTCAGTAAATTCAGAAACTTACCCGTTATATAATAAAGCAATGAAAAAGCTTTTTAATAAAAATTTTGTAAGATAAATAACATCTTTATATCATTTCCTATTTAATATTTCAGAATGTTTTCATAATGAAAGCATAAAAAAAATTGAAAGCAATTTAAATAAGTATATAAAGTATGAAAAAAGAAAACATTTATTTGATAAATTTAGAGGAATACAGGACTTTGCTTTCATTATAGAGAGGAGAAAATTTGGTAGTCAACATAGACAAATATTTGTATATTTTCTTATCAAATCCTACCACATTGCAATGAAATATAAATTAATTCTCAAATCTATTTTTCTTATGATAAACTTTTTTAAAGATAAAACAAATCCAAAAGCCACTTTTTACTGCTGCTTGCCAATTCCATTTTCTGTGCAGATAACCATTAAATTACCTGCACATCAATATATGGGCAAATAGAAATGCATCTGTTTAAAATGGAGGTGTGGTCTAATGGTTACTATCTTAGGAATGGAATCAGTTCAAACCCTGGACAAGGCTGTTTGCATTTCACTTTCATGCTAATGCCCTTGGGAAAGGCATGAATTCATTTCTTCTTCACCCAGCTATAGTTAAATAGTATGGTAGACTAGGTTCATTAGCCTTGTTGCGGCAACAAGTCTAGAAGGGAAAATTTGAATTTGAACCATTTGTAGTCTGTTTAAAAAATTGAGCTTGTGTCACATATTACCTGTGACAGAGGGGGTGGATAAATACATGCACCTGTTTGAAATAGAAATGAAGAACATATGCATTTATAGGTTTAAACAAAAGTAAATGTTAAATATTTGTCAACAAATAAAAGGTTCAGTGCTTTTCTTGAAAAGGAGAATACAAAAAAACTCAACAAAAACTGTAACCAAGTCCAGTGGGTAGGATATAGGATAAAGACAAAAAGAATCCATAAGATATCATCAACTAGAATAGTTACAAGACAGAGAGAAGAGACAGCTGGTTATTAAATAATTATGTAATAAAAATCCAGGATTAATCTTCATTATATTCCTGGGAGATAATCAACAACTTACAATGAGAAAAGGAAGACTTATTCAATTTCTAATGAAAGATAAGCTAACATGTAATTACAAGAGGAGAATTGTAAGACTCCAACTGTAAGTGTACACCAATTAGGATGGACAGTTGAGAACTTGTTCAGAACTGAAAACAATGAGAGCAAACTGAGAAGATGAAAAATAGTAGTGAGACAATTTGATAGATTAGCGGTTGGGTTGTTGTGGTTATAGCATTGCACATTAGGGAGTCTGTAGAATGTAGTAATTGGTTAAGGATAAAAACATAGAAGAATTTAATTGCTTGCTGATTTGCTAGAGTTAATCTGGTTCTCTGCTGAACATCAGGAGTGGGGAGAGAATCAGTGATCAAGGCTGAATTAATTGGTTTAGGTAGACTATGTCGAAGAAGATTAATTTCTTGATAAATTCAAAAATTTATCTTTATATAATAAATGGGTAAAAAAAATTATTTTTTTATGAGAATTTTGTGAAAAACATTTTTTAGATGATTTCCTTTTTAATATTCCCAAAAACTTTCACCATGAAAGTGTAAAAATTGTTAGAAAAAAAGAAAGAAAAGGCAATTTAAAATAGATTCTACAGTATGACAATAGTATAAGCATACATCCACTTTTTTTTTTTATTTGGCTTTGAAACCTATTTGATGGTTTGAGAAGAGATTGTTTGATTCAAGAGACCCTATCAATCTTAGATTGATTATCCTTTCAAGAGTTTTGCAAGAACAGCTGGTTAAAGCTATAGGTCTATAACTGGTAGGAATTGTGGAATCCTTTGGTTTTTTGAGTTTAGGGATGGTTGTGGCTTAAGGTAGAGATGTGGTCAGAGATCAAGATATTGTATATATTTAGGAGATATTTCAGGGATATTGTTAGTTCTTTGAGGAGGGTGTATTGGATTTAATTTGGACAAGTGGCTGAGTCATTGGATTTGGATATTGAGTTTTGGAGTTGGGTTAGGATGAAGGCTTAGCTTTCAGTATTGTCGAATGAATTTTATGTTCTTTTCTTTTTTGGTTGTGAGAAAGTTAAATTTATTGGAGTAGTTTTTTTGGGATGATGCTTGAGAAAAATTTTTTACAATCAGGTTGAATAAATGTTTTTGTACTTATGGTATTTGTGTTTCCTTGAGAGATGTGATTTATCAGAGTGTGGATATTTCATTTGATATTTTCTTTATAAAGTTCCAAATTACTTTTGGATTGGTATTGGAGGTAATTTTTGAGGTGAAGGTTCTCCAGGAGGATCTTTTGGCTTCTTTGATAGTATGTCAAATTTTGCCTTATTGTTGTTTATATTTGGTTAGATTTTCTGACGAGTAGTTTGTTTTGAATTTCTTGAGGGTTGCTTGATGTTCTCTTATGTCTTTGCACTCCTCTGTGAACCATAGTTTATTGTATTTTAGGGATATTATGGTTTGGGGAATAGTTTTGTTAGCTATGGTAATGAGGGTGTTGGTAAAATGTATTATAGGTTCTTCTTGATTTGTATTTGTTTCTGGGATTAGTGTGGTAAGGCACAGTTTTTTGTAGGATTGCCAGTTTGTTTTTTCAAAAATTCTATCATGGAGTTTTGGGAATTGATTGTGGTTCCGAGTTTTCAATTATAGTGTTTTCTATTATTATCAAGAAATTAGCAAACAACACTCTACTGGTAGAAGTCACATAGAAAACTAATTCAGACCTTCTCTTAGAACAGAAATCCTTTTACAATCTTAGAATAAAAACCTATTCCAACAACTCCCTGAACTCTTCTAAGGGTGTAGGGAGAAGTCTAGATCTTTCCTTTTGCACTCTAGATGAGTGAAAAACCAACCTTCATAAATGTGGTTTTACTGACATCCAAAGAATCACTATTAAGAAAAATGACTAGATAATCCAAACGAATACATATATTATCAGCTTTAACACCCCAAAAAAACCCATGGAAATAAAAATAAGATATACTATAACTAAAGTCAAAATATACATCCCAAAACCACTCAGGTTTCACCACTACTAAAGATTTGGGCACCATAGAGAAAAATGTACCAGACCTTCAGAACATAAATAATGTGGAGAAAACAGAACAGACCATATAGACAGTGAACAACCACAGAACTGCACAAACTGTAAACAAAATCATGCAGCTGATTGAAAAGAGAAAAAAGAATATCAGAAATAAAACACAAAGAATATGTCATAGCTGGAGACAAGAAAAATAGTTGAAAATTCCATAGTAACAACAATATATGTAAATGTAGCCAAATTCACCAACGAACCACTATCACTATTCGAATCTAATACCCCTTCCAGTCCCCCAAAATAAAAATCAGTCAACAATGTAAGTCTACTGTGAACCCCAAAAGAAAGATCTCCCTGAAAGAGGGAATCTAGCAAAAATAGATAAAGAAACTCACTGATAGAAACAGAAAATAGTTTTAAACTACTGGAAACAGATTCAGGAAAACTCCTCAAAACAGAAATCCTAAATATCCAAAGAGCTAAAAAAAACAAAAAAAACAAAAAAACAAAAAAACAAAACAAAACAATAACAGATCAAAAAGCTTAGAAACCATGGAAATGAAACCCAACCAAATAAAAAAACAAAAAACTCTAAAACTAAAACTACTCCAAAACAAAATTAACTTCAACTACACAGCAAAGGCTAAAATATGATTCATAGAATAATTCAATGGAACTGCTGTGGCGATTAGACAAATTATAATGAGCTGCTTCTATGAATAGCTGAACTAAACCCTAACACTATATTGCCAAAAAACCTTACAAAAAGACAAAAAAAACCCACAGTGACAAAATAAATATGAAAAACTATGAACATTATGACTACATACATGATACTGAACTAAGAGCTTTGGGTGGAGTATCACTCCTTATTAGGAAATATGTCCACCAAAGTAAAATCGACATTAACACCTGCTTGCGAGCAATTGCAGTCTTGGCAACCTTACACAAAACTGTCTCTATTTGCTCACTATATATCTCACCTCATGACTCCATAAATGAAAAAGAGCTAAACAACTTAATAAAACAACTCCCTAAACCATTTATCCTGATAGAAGACTTTAATAGCCACAACATAATATGAAGTAAAACAACAAACAAAAGAGGCAAGACCCTTGAAAATACCATCAATCTATGCCTCCAACAACAAAAATTTCAGATTCACCTTGAGCCATCCACAAGTACATTCTCTGCCATAAACCTAACCCTCAGTGACCCAGCAATCTTCATAGAATATAACGGGGGGGGGGGAATCAGGGCTACACAGTCAGTATACTCACACAGAGGAGAAGAACCAACATATTGGGATCTCAAGGCTTTCATTCCTAAGATGATTACTCACCTAGAGATAGAAGAGGAACAGTAGCCTTTCATTAGTATGATTGGTTCTATAGCCACTGCTTTCTGATTCAAAATTTAAAAAACTTGCAAGCTTTCAAAAGAGGGTTTGACGTGCCCAGCCAATTGATCAAATCAGGCTTCTCCAACTATTCATCTAGCCCAATAAGAGCCAAAGTTGTTGTTGCTAGTCATGTGGCCACTTAAGTAACCGGGTCACAGACTGCTCAGCCACCAGGTGTTCTTATTGGGTGGGGTGGGTGATCATACTCCTCTACAAAGGCGCAGTCAGGGTATTCTACTGCTCCAGCTAATAGGACAAGTTGAAACTTGAGAAATAACATGCCAAGTATGTTGCACTAATAGTATATATTTCATAATTCAATGCCATTTCCTCCTTGGTCAAGCCAAGAACTTTTCTGTATTCCCTTGTTCTTTGATCATTTAATCTTTGTATATCATGAAGGTCTCAATCTGTTCGTGAAACTCCTTTTACAAGTGAGAAAGAAAACTTAGTATGATAAAATACCAAATTCATAGAACACACAATGAGAAACTCACTAGCGTGCTTATTACTGTCTTGTAAGTGAATGCAATGGTTTACCATTATTTAATTCTGAGCTAAAGATTCCCATTTGTATTAAATCTGAAGTTAGAATTAACCTTTTGTTTGTTTGTATCACTTATCCTGTATCAGAGATTAAAACCATTTATTCAACCTTTGAGTACAATTTATAGAACAGTGTACAGAATTAATCTTGATACAAATATAATGAACATCAAAAAATAGCCAAATGAATAATATATACTATCCTCTAATTTGAAACTGTTTACAATGTTTTCAACAGTAAAAAGTCATGTTCACCCAATGTTTCTATTTCATTTTTAGTTCAGGGCAAGGTGCTAAATTACACTACAGGTTGTAAAAAGGTAGTACCTTACCTTAACAAGGGTTCTTTAGTTAAGGATGCCGCTATTGATAGATCTGGTCTTCCTACACAACTGTATGGTACTCCCCACAATACCAAGTTTAGGAGAAAGGAATTTGACTTGAAACACCTGCAACCTTGTAGGGTATGCCTTTTTTAGGTAAAGGCTAGGAGAGGGTAACTCCAAATCTATTTTATCAACCTGATATCAATTCTGGCTAATAAGCAACAAGATTTTTATGTGGCTGTCTCAACTATGCTGTGCTATAGAACAACAGAATATCTTGCCAAGGGACACACACATACACACACAGCACCAGGCAGCATTGTCATCTGATGCAGCCTTATATAGAAAATTAATAAGAATGCTGATTAATATGAGAAGAAGAGACTCAAAAAGAAGAGAAACAAAGGTGTATTAGAAAGGACTTTATGAACATTTATGAAATTTGATTATATGCTATCTTGAGAATTTCTGCTACATTAATATTGTGTTAATGTCTGTATGTATAAAAGTAATGCTGTTTATTGGTTTAACAGCATATCAACTCCTAATGAGTTATCTAATGGTGGAACTCGATTCATTTCTAAATGCTTGATTTCAATTGTAACTATATTTTCAATGTTCCATACACTTTCCTTATTTGTCTATAATCATTTATTCATACAATTATAATTTTATGTATTCTTATCCAATACTAATAATTTTTAAATAGGTTTATTTAACCCACAGATTGGATCATAACAATCAGAATGAACTTGGGAACAATGGCAATGATGAGGTGACTCCACACTCCCCAGAGCTCCAAAATTGGCATCTCACCACCAGATGCAGTTTAGTGTCATGCCGGACACAACTTTTTTCATCCAGCAGAGGTTGGTTAGATGGTTAATAAAAATGTAATGATATTCATCTATTTTTAGTAAATATAGTCATCCATTTGTTTACCCAAAATACATTTCTTTTTACCAAGAGATTACTATAGATCAACAAAGTGACTTTTCATGTTTTTAGATAGCAAAAAAAAAAAAAAAAGGCTTTTATCTTCATGTTGTGTCTAAACTAGATAAACTGTGATGATTAGATATTTACTGAATGGAACTTTGTGAACTTTTGTAGAGTCTTTATATAATAAATACAGCAGAGATAGATATGACAGATTAAGACAAGGAACCAGTGGTGGAAACCTGATTGCAAATTTTAAAATTTTCACAAATGCATTGGAAACTGTAAGGACTTTCTATATAAAAAATTCTTTTTTAAATGATAAAACATCCCAACTTGCATAAATTTTAAACTTTTTGTTATTCATAAGAATGATTTGAGCAAAATCCAACATAAAAATTGTGTTAATGTAATAAATCTAGATAATTTTGTATTTGAAAAGTGGTTTACACTGAAAAATGTTGTATTTTCAGGTAATATTAGTTGTCTAAATTTCTGAGACGAAGCTTGATGATATTTATCATCAAGGGTTTTTGAACTATTGTCTTCATCTTTATTGTTATTTCCACAATGTTTCGGCCGATATGCCCTCCGGCCTTCTTCAAGTGTTTGTCAAACTTGGGAACCTTCACGGAACTTCGAACTACGTCCTTTATTGAATCCACGGCGGTTGCCTGTTCTGATTCTGTTAGCCATAACAAATGTTAAGTATTCCTGTATTCAACACCTATAACCATTACGCTATGTGTCCAGCTGGACAATTCAGAGTGAATTTTTTGGGACTTACTTGACTAGGATTACTACTATTATGCATGATTTTTTACCTGTGCTCATATTCAGATTTTTTTTTTTTTGCGGTAATAATTTGAGTAAAAAATTTGTCTGTGAATTACACTCCAGTTTTAAAAATCTGTGAAAAATTAGCTGTATCTTTAATTTCAATAAAATTTAAGGCTATTTATGAACACATTTCTGAGTAGGATACTGAGTGAGAAAAGAAATTTGGGAATAATTTTTTTAAAGAATAAAAATATTTTCAAATTTGCTCTTCTGTTATTTAAAAAAAAATTTCTGGATTTTCTTAGACATTATCCTTCCTCCACCCCACCAGAGCTTGGGCATCCCAGTGGTAGCAGAGTCTATGTGTCTCATGCACCACCTCTGCTATGACCATGTCCTAAAGAATATAAAAATATTCAAATTTGATTAAAAATTCAAAAGCAATCAAAATAGATTAGCAAAAAAGGAAAAAAAAAAATTATATCCTGATAATACTTGTATGTCTGTGTATTGGGGAGGATATGTTTGCTTACAATCACTAAGTTATAAGGAATTTATTAATTCCTTTTTTTTAATGATGGAAAATCAATCAAAACTGAATTAATGATTGAGAAATCTTGGTTGAGTGTTTGAAAAATGAAATATTGTTAGTTCTGTGGAGTCTATTTAGATTAATATCATCATCTTTACATCATTTGATAATATTATCATCAAGGTATGCAAACAGTATGGACTCCCTTAACTCTTTTCCATCATCTGTATACCAGTTACTGTTCTAGGCAAGTCCCCTAGGCAGCACCTAGCAGTCTTGCACAGAGCTGATGAATGTAATTTTTTGCTGGTCAGCCAACACTGATGTATCCATATGTAGGAATCCATAGGAGAATGTCATGAGTTTGTTCGTACTTCTCCAGTAGTGCTTAGAATGTTTTGCTCCTTTTACTTGAATAGTTCGGTAGATGGGAGGTAGGTGGCAGTACAGTTGCTGCTTTGTAAGATGCCGTGTCCAGAATTTGTTCAAAACAGCAAGCAGCATTCTCATATAATTTTCATCAAGCTTTTTCTCTGGGCATTTCATTAGAGTCCAAGTGGAGCAACCATACATTAGTATTGACATGGCTACAGCTTGGAAGAATTCCCAGTTTATTTCCATATGGTTGATAATCTGTTGATAGCAGTCCATGCTTTACCTATGTGTATGTTGACATTGTTTTCAGTAGATGAGATATTGCAACTAAAGTATATGAACTGGTCTACTAATTTCAGAAAGATTCTCCTATAAGGTCTTGTTAGAATTGACAAGTACTCAAATTATTATATCCAGCAGTGAATTAATGTGTAAGAGGATATTGACATAATGAGTAGATAAATTTGGATTTGTTTGGACTGTTAGTACTATTATAACAAAGAAACTTAGTTAAGCATTTATTTACAAGTACTGAACTGATTACCTATTTCATGTTCAATGAAATATGAAAAAAAATTATATATATATATATATATGTATATTTTTTGACTTGGCGTTACTGGCGAATACGCCTAATCAAGCAGAGACACTACTGCATAGTCTGGAACGAGCCGCAGCTGGCATTGGCCCCCATGTCAATGCACACAAAACTGAATATATGCATTACACCCAAACGGGCAACATTGCCACATTAGACGGAGCCTCTCTGAAACTAGTAGACAAATTCACCTACCTTGGAAGTAGCGTATCATTAACTGAAAAAGACATCGACACACGACTGACGAAGGCATGGACAGCTATCGATAGGCTCTCGATCATATGGAAGTCGGACCTAACCGATAAAATGAAACGCAGTTTCTTCCAGGCAGCGGTTGTGTCGATACTGCTATATGGATGCACCACATGGATGCTAACTAAGCGGCTGGAGAGGAAACTAGACGGAAATTACACAAGAATGTTGAGAGCAGTATTGAACAAGTCCTGGTGACAACACCCCACGAGACACCAACTATACAGACACTTGCCCCCCATCACGAAAACTATACAAGTTAGACGAACCAGACACGCGGGACACTGCTGGAGAAGCAAGGACAAGCTCATAAGCGATGTACTCCTGTGGACCCCCACATATGGATGTACAAAAGCAGGACGACCAGCACGAACTTATATACAGCAACCATGTGAGGACACAGGATGTAACCCTGAAGACCTGCCGGAGGCGATGAATGATAGGGAGAAGTGGCGAGAGAGGGTCAGGGATATCCTTGCTGGCGGTGCGACATGATGATGATTATATATATATATATATATATATATATATATATATATATATATATATATATAAAAATATGCTTGGGATTTGAAGCATAACTGGAATAGAATTTCCTATTTTCTATGCTTGCTTGAATATAACTAATAAGATAAATCAGTATTTTCAATGGAAGAGTTGTTGTATGCATAAACTATTTTCTTGTCTCTCATAATATATTGTATTTATAAAACAAAATAAAAGTTTTATAAAATATAGTAAAAGTGTCAGCTGTTAAAATTTGTGTAAAATAAATACAATGGTTGTTAATGTTAACTAAGTAACAGCTGGTATGGAAAACATTTTTTTCCATCAAGAATAGCCATAGCAAAGTGCAAAATTTGTCCCTTGTCTTCGTTTGAAATAAAAGAATTAGGCATTTCAAGGACTTTTATAACAATCTATTAACACTACTAAAATTTCCTTTGTCCTTGTATGTAACTCAGCAAAAAACAGCATGTCATAGCAAGATTTTTATTAGAGCAATACACTTAAAAGGCTCTTAGAGAATAAAGCTATTTCCAGTTAAATTTGCAGCTGAGTGATAATTTAGAGGGAAGGGGTTAAATTTGTGCTGAATATCATTTTTTAATCATACAAATTCTTGATATAATGAAGTTAACTATAAAATGTTAGAACATCTCACTGTTTTCAAAATCAACATGGACTACAATTATAATGGGAACCTTACAGGTCATCTAGTGATATTATAATGATTCAATTTTTGTATGTGTGTTACTGTGACATAGTAAAATTGGTATACTAAATTTTTTTATTAGTGAAAGAGCATTAAATTAATCTAACCTAAAGAATAGGGATTTGCAATTCAATTATAAAAATGTGGGGTTGAGTCAGCATACATGCTCACCCCAATCATTATTATTTGTTAAGGGAAATAAATATCAAATCCCAGATCAAGTACTTTCCCTTTCTTGGTGGCAATTAATTATAATATAAATTACATAAATATATATAACTTGACATTAACCTGAATGGCCAATAAAGTGGACTAAGTCATGAATAAAACTATTTAAATCACATATAAATCAATTAAAATTTTTACAGACTTTACATCATTAGAAAGAAAAGTTGGAAACTATTCTGATATAATTATTTTAGTCCAATATAGAATAACATGTTTGAAAAATCTTTTTAGTGATTAAAAAGTTAATCATGAAAAGTAATAGAAATTGTATGTGAATACCTGGTACACCCACACTTTTAGAAGTTTTATAAACTTATTTAATTATTGAAATTTAATAAAACTTTTTGCATGAATAACTGGATTTATTCATTAAAAGATTTTCCTTGGAAAAGAAAACATTTGACCCCCCCCAAACAACTTTTTTTCTATGTAAATAGCCCTTTTTTATAAAATCTGTGTAAAATGATACTTGTCTTTAGATAATTCTTATGTTTTAAAAGATATTTATCTAGATAATCAGTTTTGAGGGAAAAAAAAGGGGTGGTGGTGAAATTACAGCCTAAATTGATAATTTAAAACAGCACAACAGTTATTGAGCAACTTTTTACTTGAATTTTTTAGATTATATTGTAGATTTTTATAAATTTTATTTGAAATAATAAAAATGAATAAAATAATAATGGTGTTTTGATAAGCAAGAAATAAAGAATTCATCAATAATTCTTACTTGCTATAATTTCAGATTTTTTTTTTGTTAATGAGTATGAATTTAGCATATATTGATGCCCTGTTGTAAAAAAACCTGATCATTTCTCTTTGTACATTCACAATTTGTTAGTAAGACTTAAAATGTGTCTTCATTGGTTCAAACCATTTTAAATAATTATCTAGTGATGACAGATATCTATAATTTTATGTCTATTTGGACAATCATATTTTGGAATGGGAAAATGTTATTTTCATTTGTTAACATCTACCATCCCTAAAGAGTGAGAACATCCACAAAGAATAGTTTTTGTTTTAATGAAAAAAAATATATACCATCATATATATCTACAAATTTATGGTGTAAGTTTTCTTCATTCACTTATAGTATTGATACAGAGAGATAAGCAAGCAGACAGAAAATACCTTTCATAAATAAGTAGAATTGACAAAAAAAAGAGATGATCAGTTACAGCTCCTTTGACAACTTGTGAGATTGTACAGAATATTATTATTCTTACAATAAAACCCTTAACACCCCTTCCCACACACAACCCCCCCTGAAGATTGCTTTATTAAAATGATAACCAACAAAATTATCTTTGTCAGCCTCACAAAAATGAAAATTTTAGTTTGAACACTTGACCATGACAGTCAGAAAGATGATGAGCAGGTGTGTACAACGCAGTGCATGCATTGAATGGGATCTAATATCAATAATTAAAGGCTTGGTTGGATGACAGGTGATTAGTCGTCTGATACATCAGTTAAGGTAGTACTGTGTTCTATCTTTAGGATCTGAGTAGGTGGGCATAGATTTGGGATGTAGATACTAAGTAAGGATGGAGTGGCATAGGAAATATCAAAAGGAATATTTGATAATCAAAATGAAGAGGAAATTTTACCACCAATACAAACAGATAAAGATCAAAGAAATAGAATTAAAAAAATAAACAAAAAACAACAGGAGGAAAATGTTTGCAAATTTTTTAGATGAATATTTTATTAGTTTGGTTTAGTTAGGTTGATTTAATGACATTAACTCCTTACAAGATATTCTGACATCAAAATTTGATTAATTTGTAAATGTTTGATTATAATCATTTAGTAATTATAATCATTGCAAATAGTTCTTAATATATTCAACATTTTTTTGACCATATGAACAAGTGGTATATAGACAACCCAGAATTCATCCTGGAGAATGAGATGCACAAAGTTCACTGGGATTTTGAGATACAAACAGATCACCTGATCTCTGTCAGATGACAAGAGAAAAAAAGAGAGAAAGAGAACTAGCCAAACAGTGGACTTTACCATCTAAGCAGACCACAGAGTAAAATTAAAAAGAAGTGAAAAGAGAAATAAGTACCAAGATCTTGCTAGAGACCAAAAAACTATGGATCATAAAGGTGATGGTGATACTAATTATAATTGGTATGCTTGGAATAATCCCCAAAAGATTGGTACAGGGACTGGGAGACTTGGAAATAAGAGGACAAGTAGTGACTATTCAGACTACAGCATTATTAAGATCAGCCAGAATACTGATAAGATTCATGGAGACTTGAGGAGACTTGCTGTCACTCAGACTCCAGGGGAAAACCATCAGCTAATGCTGGTGTGAAAAACTCTCAAAGGAGTAGTAGTAATAATAATGATGATAATACTTGGGACCATTCCTAAAATAGACAAAGGAGAAACTGACATATGGATCAAAGGACAAGAAAATTGATGACTATACACAAGACTATGCATCTGAAAGATAACATAGATAGACGAGAGTGTATGTTAAGAAAAGAACAAGAAAGAGGACTCACCAGCATTCATGCATCAACACAAAGACTACATTAAAAAGACCAACAAAAAATCAATTACAGCAGCCAATAACAGCATTGGTAATATAACTACAAATAGAAAAACAATGAAAATGAGGAAGCAGAAATGGGAAGTAAAACAACTGCATGGATATTTCATGAAACAAACTTGTGATATTGCACACAAGATATGGATAAGGATTAAAAATTTTTTTTTTTTTAAATCTAAAGAGAGAAACTGAATCTCCACTAATTGCAGCCCCAAAAAATGCCATTAGGACCAATTATGTTAAAGTGAAAATTGATAAGACAATGGAATAACAAGTGTAGGTTATGTGGAAAAAAGATGAAATGGTTAATCCCATAGTAAAGAAATGCAACAATCTAGCACAGAAGGAGTATAAGACTAGACACAACTGGATAAGTAAGGTGATGCACTGGAAATTGTGCAAGAGATTAAAATTTGATCATACTACTAAATCATATGTGAACAAATCAGAATCTGTCCTAGAAAATGAAACTCATAAAATTCTCTGGGATTTTGAGATACAAACGAACCACCAAATCCCAGCCAGAAGACTAGACCTAGTTTTAATTACAAAGGAAAAAAGAACTTGCAATTAAGTGGATTTTGCTGTCCTGGCAGACCACACAGTGAAAATAAAAGAAATTGAAAAGATAAATAAATAATTGCACTTTGCCAGAGAAGTAAAAAATGCTGTAGAACATGAGGTTCACAGTGATACCAACTATAATTGGTAGGCTAGGAAGAAAAACTGGAAGAATCAGAAATCAGAGGAAGAATCAAGACCATCAAGACTACAGCATTGTTGATATTGGTGAGAATACTGAGAAGAGTCCTGGAGACTTGATGAAACTTGCTTTCATTCAGACTCCAGGGAAAGACCACCAGTTAATGCTGTGGTGAAAATCTCACAAGGACTAACAATGATAACTTATTTGCACATAGTTATATGGTTTCAAGCATTCCAGATCTATCTGACCCATATACAAGACTCTAATAAGGGTGGTCCTGGGAGTAATGAAAACAAACAGGTACTCAACAGTCTCCAGAGTTCCAGAACTGAAACTACACCACCAAATGCAGTTTGGTATTATACCCAGGATTCCCCTCAACAGAAGATGCAGTTAACATATTTTAAACTCTGCAGACAGAGCAGATATTTTTTTTTATTTGGCTTGTTATGTACAGAACATTTTATATTGATTTAAATTATTATCCATACTGCACTTTTTCTTGGTGTACTGACAATGTATATTGGAAATAGAATACATCTATCAATACTATGAACGATGTGACTTTTCCAGTTTCTTTCTTAGTTTATATCCATTCATAACATTTGTTTTGGTGAGGTTTTTATTTTTAAACTAAGGTTCATCCTAAGCAAGGCCAAATTGATCATTGCCCAACAAAAGGTTATAATGATATAGGAATGAAATGTGATAAATAGGAAGAATAAGTGAAAATGAGAATAATGAATGTAGAGATAGATGGAAAGTGACTCAAGCATCTAAAAGACCAATAAGATAATTATTGACCTTAAAGGGCTCAAAGTCATACATAGTTGAAAAACACTTGCAGGAGAGTTTGTTCAACATTTCAGCTATTTTTAAGACAAAGAACTTGCATTGAAAACAAGAGATGTTAAGAAAGTATAGATGAGATTTTTAAAACTTGGTTGGTTGGTAGTTTATAGCATATCAACCCTTATAGGTTATTTAATGCTTAATCCTATATGTATATATGATTTGTAAGTGAATAGTTTGTGGGTAACTTTATTTTGAAATGAATTGTTAGAGCTTATTTGTTTGTATAGTTAAATAGTTATAAGTATTCCTGTCAAACACTAATAATTCTATTCAATATTAATTATCTGTTTGCATACAGTTCAACAGTTTCAAGTATTGCTATTTAACATTAGTAATTTTATCTATCAAGTATTCCTATGTAATATAAATAATTTATACATTGCTGTTTGGTTTCAAATAACTAATAATGATAATCCTTTGTATTGCTTGTGTTTTATGGCATATCAACCTTTGTAGGTCATTTAATGCCAAATCCATTTTTATACAAATAAACAGTTCTATTTCAAACAATTCAGTTTAGCATAAATACACAGTTTGTCAAAAACATTTCTATTTCAAGCAATTCAGTTTAGTCAAACAGTTTTGATTCAAACTATTCAGTTTAGTATAAGTATAGTTTTTGTTTACACACAGTTAAATGTCAAAAACAGTTCTATTTCAAACAATTCCGTTTAGCATACGAAACCAGTTCCATTTCAAACAATTCAGTTTAGCATAAGTACATAGTTTAAATGTCAAAACAGTTCTATTTTAAGCAATTCAGTTTAACATAAGTACACTGTTTAGTTCTATTTGACCCATAGATAGGACCCTATCAGATGTTATCACTCCGGGCCAGACTGGACCTAGGAACAATAGCAATAAAGGATTACTCCACATTTCCAAAATTTCCAGCATTACTGGAGCCTCGCCATCAGATTGTTTAGTGTCCTATCTAGGATACTCGTTGAGGGAGGGGCTCTTATCCCTTTGCAGAGGTGCAGTCAGTGTATTCTACAGCCCCAGCTGACTGAGCATAATAATCCTTTGTAAATGATTGAACAGTTCTATTTGACCCATATATGGGATCCTAACAGGTACTATCAATCCAGTAGTATCTGTGCATCCTGTCTAGGATCAAATTGATTGTTTTAATGGCATGTCAACCCATCTAGATTATTTTATGCCTAGAGGTTAAGGAAGCACATTCATAGTACATTTATAATTATATTTATTGCACACAGTTATATATCAAGTATTCCTATCTAGCACAAACAATTTGCACACAGTTGTATGATTTTAAGTATTCCTATCTAATACAAATAATTATATAGTTTCACTAAATCATTTCTATCTAATAATAGTAATTTGTTTAGACACAGTTATATGGTTTAGTTTGGTTATGTTTTATGGCATATCAACCTTTGTGAATTATTTAATGCCAACTCTTGGTTGCTCAAAGCTTTGTGGTTTTAAATAACGAATAATCCTTAGTAAATTTAGTAAATGGTTTAATCCACAGATAGGATCCTAACAAGGACTACTACTAAGAGTGGACCTGAAGGTAATGTCAACGAAGGAGTATTCCACATTCCTCAATCTACAGAACTGGAGCCTCACCATCAAATGCAGTTTAGTATCATACCCAGGACACTCTTTTTTGGGGAGGGATCTTACCTTCCTGTAGTAGGAGATACAGTCAGCATATTCTAAGCCCCTGGCAGGGCAATAAGATCAAAATGTTGCTCCCTGACACTTATACCTAGGATCAGAATGTAGTATCTGAACAGTATGTAAATCTAATAATAATAAAAAACTGAAATTTAAAAAAAAAAAAAAAAAAAAAAAATCAAGATAATCAGTTACATATTTATACATTTCTTTTCTGATTTTGTGTTAACATTTTTAAAAATAAGTTTTTGTCTGTATATTTTATGCCTTACAGTTTTTATAATGTACATATTTACCCAACCTCTCTGCCACAGGCAGGATGTGACATTAAGTCAATTTTTAAGCAAGGTAAAACTGGTTTGAATTCAGAGTTTTCCTTTTTTGACTAGTCCCCTAATCAAGGTTAAAGAGCTCAGTTTGCCTTTATTTTTAGTGTAGGATTTCTATAGGTACAGAATCTATATTCTGATGCTAGGCAGAGTACACAGCTTTCTATACTCTTCTCTTAGGTAGAAAAACCAATCTCTATATAAATAATATAATTTTTTTAACAGAAACTATGCTAGAATGGTGAATAAATTATTCTTTTCTTTACTTTTACAGGAAAACAAGGAGAAGTATTATTGTTCAGATCCTTCTGAGTTACATCTATTTTAAAACTGTATTTATTCAAAAAGAAGAAACAGAACTGAAAATAGACCATATTCTTCTTTATAAAAAAATATATATACAGGAATAGATAAAGATTTTTTTATGAAATTATTAGAAAGCATAGATCTGCTAATAGACCACACACACACACACACACACACACAGGAATCCACAGAGTGTAGAGGAATTTATATATTATCCCAAAAAATTGTGTGTGTGTGTGTGTGTGTGTGTGTGTGTGTGTGTGTGTGTGTGTGTGTGTGTGTGTGTAGACAGCAAAACTAGCTATGTTCCTCAAAGCAACTTCATTCATTATTAAAAGAACTAATCAAAAAATTTGTCATCAAGTTTTCAAAGATGGAAACAGAGATAGATTCACCTAGATCCCCAGGCATCTCTCTCATTATAAGCAAAATATTTTTTTTTCAATTTAACTCTTATGTCTACAAATGAGTTTATTTGGTATTCATTTTCTTAAATGAAAATAGACAGATTTCACCTAAAAATGCTTCCAATTTGTTTTAATATCATCAAAACTGATTGTTTGATTTTAGTGGTATGTCAACCAATCTAGGGTTATTTTATGCCTGGCAGTTAGGAAATTGCTTTCATTGTAAATTTATATTTACGTTTTTTGTGTAGTTGTTTCTAAGATTTTTTTGCACATATTTGTTCATATGATATCAAGTATTTCTATCTAATACAGAATTTGCACACAGTTGTATGGTTTTAAGTATTCCTATCTAATACCAATTATAATACGGTTTCAAGTAATTATTCCAATTTAACAATAGTTTACAAACAGTTATGTGGTTTCAAGTAACTAATAATCCTTAGAAAATAATAACAGCTTCAAGTAATCATTCATAATACAAATAATTTATTCTTATATGGCATCATTTATTCCACTGGAATAGGAATAATTTTAAAATCTATTTGATCCATAGATGGGACCCTAACAGGTACTACCACTCCAGATGAGAGTGGACATGGCAGTAATAGCAATGAAGGTGTACTCAAAACTTAGATTTCCAGAACTGGAGCCTTATTATCAGATGCAGTTTTACGTCATAACCAGGACACCCATTTTCTTACTAGGTTTGGTTTGATTTTATAACATACCAACACTTGTAGGTAAATAACCTACAAGTGCTGGTATACCAAATCCTATATATATATATATATATATATATATATATATATATATATATATATATATTAAATATATATGATTTGTAAACACATTTTGTAGATAACAATTTAAAACAAATCTAAGCTCATTTTTTGCACAGTTAACATCAGTTAGTTGTTTGCACACATATAAATAGATATACATGGGAGCAATGGCAATAAAGGAGTACTCCACATTCCCCAAAGTTCCAGCATTACTGGAACCTCACCATCAAATTGTTTAGTGTCATATCCAGGATAAACATTGTGGAGGTGGGCTTACCCCGCTGCAAAAATACAGTCAGTGTATTCTATAGCCCCAGCTGACTGGGCAATTTTCTTAAGGGATAGGGTGGTCTTATCCCTCTGCAGTGGGATATAGTCAGTGTATTCAAGGTAGGTAATGAAAGGTTATTGTCAGAACTTAGTTTGCAGTAAAAACACATGAAGATTTTAGCACTTTACATTATCTTAAAAGCTAAAATTAGTAAACCCTTAAAATAATTCCATCTAAAGTAAAATAGAAATTTGAAAAGAGTCTTATTAATTAATGATAAACTTGAATAATTAAGATATAATGAAGGATAAGTAAAACTATTCATTTCCAAATATAATATCCGATCTTCGACATTGTATAATAAACACTGGTACATAGAGCAATAGGTAATAAATAGTCATATTTGTCTTTACTTTTTGTTGCTTATCCTTATTAATACTCTTTGTATAAAACCCATCAATTCTAATGGAAAATTTGTGATAACTTCATTCTCTAAAACCCATTGCCATAATAATAGGTATCTACTATTTAATATCTATCAATAGATCATAGATTAATAAATCAATTTATTTCAAAATTAAATTTCCTTATAACTATATATTAAAAGAAAAGGATCTGATTCTGAAACCTTTAAAGAGAAAATGACATGTTATTAAAATGAATATGCCAGCTATAAAGATTAACAAGATTTTATATGGCTAGCTATAAAAACCTGGCATCAAGTCAGAATTACTCTATCATATTATAAAAATGTCTTGAAATTCAAAGGAAAAATATTTTATTAATTTACTAAGTAGAAGGTTTTTTATCATTAAGGGTTTTCGAACTATTGTCTTCATCTTTATTGTTATTTTCAAAACATTTCAGCCGATATGTCCTCCGGCCTTCTTCAGATGTTTGTCGAACTCAGGAACCTACACAGAACTGCAAACTACATCCTTTATTGAATCCACGGGAGTCGCCTGTTCTGATTCTGTTAACCATAACCAGGTAAAAGTGTTAAGAAGGTTTGCCATTGTCACCAGTATTGGCCAAAATATACATGGAATACTTCGAAAAAATAGCATTAGGATCTACACCACTAAAGCCATCAACGTAGCTTAGATACATAGATGACACATTCATTCTCTGGCCTCATCAGGAAGATGTTTAGACGTTACTTGACCACGTGAACTCAATCAGACTATCTATAAATTTCACTATGGAGAAAAAGCAAGATAACAAATTAACCTTCCTCGATGTATTAGTAACACACAGAGCAAGGATTCAGGTCATCATAAGCCCACCTTTACTATTTTTCTTATTTTGTAGTAGAAAGAAAATTTCTGTACAAGTGTAGTTCATCCTTTGATTCCTCTAAAACTTTGCCAATCATCCACATCAAATACTGTTGAGAATGTTATCCAAGAGGAAATTTTTCTACACAATCCTTCATAATGATTCTCAGACGGGATTGGTAAGATAAGTTTCTTGGTTACTAGCCAAATTAATTTTTTCTTAGATAAAAATAAATATGTTAATAAATGAAAATAAATTAATCAAGCTATTCACACTTGTTTTTCTCTCCAAATGTGGCACTATCAATTTCTTCACCAACAAATCAGTCATCAGCTAAACAATAGAGGGAAATGTTTGTGCACAGATTGTGTGATCTGTGCAATGTATTGAAAATGTCAGGAAAAACAGGGAAGATCATATGCATGATTGTCGATACTGTTAAGTCTCATCAACAGTAGTATCTTCACTACATTTTGTAGTAAAACAACCAGCTGCAAGAAGTCAGTTTTATCATGAGGTATCAGTTATAGTTCAGTATTTGAAAATTCAAAGTTGGTAACAAAATTAGTTCTTTAAATTTAAAATGTTATTGATATAATTTCCTTTGCTTTAATGTAAGGTAGGAAATTCTCAGTAATGATGTGTAAAAATATGGCATAATATTTGTACTGATGAAACTGAACATTATGCAAAATTCTCTTAGACTGGAAACCCATTAAATATATATATTTTTAACGCTAAGTCACTGATCCCTACACAGCTATAAAAATCCTTTCATAAAGATTGTATTCCACTTATTACTCCTAGTTCCTCATGCTTCCTGTCAAGATATTACTTGTCACTAGAAAAATCTAATGAAGATAACAAAAATCTGTAGAAGTTGTCAATGAGAGAAAGAGAGAGTGCATATCTGTGAAAACTAAGAGAGTGATAAAAGTAAAATGTACACAGATAAAGGAGGCAAAAAAAAGGTGATTTGCCTATTTAAGAGATAAAAACAAGTTAAAGAATGTGTGTATTTACCAATGTATATCTGGATTTTCACTTGTATGAAAAAAGTATACAATTATCTATACAATGTGTGTGCGTGTGCATAAGACATTCTGGTATGTGTGTGTACACAGGGATATATTTGTATATATGTATTCTCAAGTACACGCTATACTTATAAGCGAATCAACATTAATTACATGCAGAAAGAAGATAATTTATGGAAAGAAAAAAAAAAGAATTACTTTTTTTTTTTAACACATCATTTACAGTAGTAAATACAGTGAGCTTAGTTGACTATTACAACACAAGTTGGTTGATTGGTTGTGTTTTATGGAATATCAACACTTGTAGGTTATTTAATGCCAAATCCTATTTATACATATATATTAAATATGATCTTTAAACAAATAATTTGTAGGTAAGAATTTTTAAACAAGCCAGAGTTCATTTGTTTGCACACAGTTAAAAGGTTTCAAGTATTGCCATCTAACACTAATAGCTTTATTTACACATAGTTAAAAGGTTTCAAGTACGGAAAATGATTAAATATTTCTATTTGATCTATAGATAGGATCCTAACAAGTAATACCACTTTTGGGTTAAGATGAACCAGGGACGGAGTAATGGCAATGAAGCGGTACTCCACATTCTTCAAAGCTCCAAGATTGGAGCCTCATGATCAGATGGTTTAGTGTCATATCCAGGATACTCAGTGGAAGGGAGTGGGGGGTCTTAATTCTCTGCAGAGATGTAGTTGGCATATTCTACAGCCCCAGCATTACTATTCAAGGGAGTTTAATTCTTATTAAGTGTTCTGCTTTTGTCATATTTTCTGGCATCCCGCCAATATTCACAAAAAATATATTTAAAGACTTGCATGTTAAAACCTTTTAATAATCAAAGGAACTTAAAATATCAATTTCATATATGCTGTCATTTTTTATGGCAAGAGTATGCTTTTGTGTGTGTGTGTGTGTGTGTATAAAAGTCTCGTGGCTGGTCACAGAAGAAGATAAGAAGATTTAACATTGTCTCAGGTCTTTGCTGCAATAAACTAAGATCATATAGAGAAGTCTTTCAGAAAAAAATTGTTTCAATATAACAACTTAATGGCAAAAACTTCCTTTCAGTGAATTATTATTCTCTCCTGATGAAATAGAATTTCATATAAACTTATTTGTTAAAAGTCTGCTTATATCCAGAATGCTACTGACCAAAGGTATTCTGACAGCTTTATTTTTCTTCTATTTAAACCTAACAAAGATGCTCAATAATACTCAACAAAATGTTTTAATAAAATAATTCTAATATATATTTTAACAAGATTCTATGGATACAGAAATATGAACATGGTATAAAATACCCAACAAAGAGTTTTAATTATAATAAATATTTTTATCATTTTCCGAGTTTCTTAGTAGACAATATTTTTTGTTCTTCAAACTTTTGCAAATATGCAGAGTTCTTTTTCACTACTTGATCATGAACATCCAATCTATAACTGGTCACATGAAAAACATGGATCTGCTCTCATCCTCCAATCATTAATGAAGTCAAACATCATTTTTGTGTTTTAGATGAAAGCCTCAATCTCACTCTGTTTATCAGTTGGCAAAATATGCTATTTCTGACCAACCTTCAGTGACCACAAAAGTCAATTTTGCATAGTCTATATTTATGCAAAATATCAAATCCCTGAGACTTTCTGTTTGGTCATCATCCTTGAATACACACACACAACCTCTGACATAATAGGACAAATAGACAATATTCTTCTACTTTCAAACATTTTATCAATTCATTTTAAAGTATGACTTTGAAAAAATTATAACTCATTTTGAAGAAATCAAGTATGAATTACAATGACAATATAAGTTGACATAATTAATAGTCCAAATACAGGCTTGTTATGTGGTATGGTATAATAACCTATGTAAATGTATCTTAGTGAGTACAGTAAAACTGGAATGGAAAAAACTAGTGGGGTGGATGAAGACACAGTAGAGAGTGAGATTTTCCGCCTGACAACAGGCAGCCTTCAAGCAGCCTCTGCTATATCTCCCTCAAGAGTACATCCGGTGGGAAAACAATTATAAACATTCTCACCAACTGCACCTCCCTAACCACTGAGAAAAACAAAACTTTTCATCACGACAAAATGTCAAGCCTACCCACCACCCGACAACCCCAAAATAAAAAATAAAAATAATACTAAGAAAAACAAGCAATTTATGAGTGAACATGTTAGGGTATTGGGGTGGGTATGCAGATGGGAAAGTGATAACTACTAGTGGTGAAGCAGCAACAAAAGCAAGATGAGTCAACTGTAATAAAAAAAAAATTTAAATAAAAAAATAAAGATGCTGGCCACTCAACTTGTAAAAATTGTTGTTTTTATAGTTTCCAGGGAAATGTACAAAAAAAAACAAAAAAAACAATAGCTTAGCTTAAGCTATATTTAGGAATGCATCTACACAAAGATAAGGAACGGGGGGGGGGGGGAAAGTAGAATGCAGGAAAAGAAAGATAGTAAAAAACACTGACTGAAAATATAGTTTTGGTGCTCATCAACAGTTTTATACTGGTCACATCACATGGGATAAAAATTTCACACACAAATATCTTGGTCACACTACAGGATCTGACTTAAGAGTAATGAGAAATTCTGTTACTGTAACAAGGCATTATTAGCTATTTGCATGTTATTTTTTTAAAGCATGAAGACCTACCTAGGGCGATGAACGATAGGGAGGAGTGGCGAGAGAGGGTCAGGGATATCCGTGCTGCCAGCACGATATGATGATGATGATGACATCCAAACAAAAAAAAATTTTTTGGCAATTTGGTCTCAATACTGAGTAATAAGAAATTCCATTATGATAATTTTTTTAAAGTCATATTATTAATAATTTTTGGTCCAAATTTTGTTAATTCGAACTGTATGTTAATTTATAATTCCATAAACTTATTTTAAAATTCTATATTTTTTTACTATTATAATTTTCACAAAATTTATCTTTTAAAACAACTATAGGATTTCCATTGATACAGATGCTACACTGAACCTATGCAAAAGTTCGAGAAAATGACATTTTGATTTTTGGCAGAACACAGATACATTTTGATTCTAGGTAAGTGTGATAATATATATGTAAGTAATCCAGTCAGAAAAAATGAAAACTATACTAGTTTTTAAAATAGTCACTTATCTGATAAAAATGTTACAGTACTGAAACATTTTTGAGAAAAAAATACTATAGTTAAAGATATTGTCAGATACTGTATCAACCAACAATAGCACTTCCATTGGTTCATACTGAACATCATAGGGAAATGAGTGTAAGCTATATGAAGTAATGAACAAATCAGTGTGTCTTTTTTGTTAGGTTGTTAGAAAAATGATACCAAGAGGAGAAAAAAAAAATCACTAACAAGGTATTGGTCAGTCAAGACTTATTAATAGAAGTGAACAAAGTTTTTCCCATCAAGTCAACAGAAGGGCTAATAGTTTTAATCAAGTGAAGGAAGAAATTTATGATAACACAAAGTACATTGAACCTTGGTGCATTTAAGCTGTATAGTCACAAATAAGTTAAAGTATCTTTGCTGTCCAATGAACATCACTGAAAGGATTTTTGATGAACATACAAGTATTAGAACTGGATTATGTAACAAAAGAAGAAGGTTATTTAGTCCAAAGAGTCTTGTTTTCTTCTGAAATCATGGAGAGTAGGTTACAGATGTGCTTTTATCTTGGTGAAGTAAGGGATCCAGGATGCACTTTGGGAAAATAAACTAGTAGAGAGAATGTAATGGTTTGAGCAATGTTCTGCTGGGGAACACTGGTTCTTAGCACTGTGGAATCCTGTTCAAGGATGTCTACATTTCACTTTGCACGAATGCCCTTGAGAAAGACACAAATCCATATATTCTATCCTCCAGCTATAGGCAAATAGTAGGGCAGACTAGGTTCTTTAGCCTTTGTTAGACAACCAGTTTAGGAGAAGGAAAACTAAATTCAAACCAGCTTTACTCTGCTTACAAATTGACCTTGTGTCACATCCAGCCTGAGGTGGAAGAATTGGGTAAATACATAGCATTCATATGTAAGGTAATTTATTGTGTAATATCATTGAAGATAAAGTAAATATGAAAACTACATTGTACCACACTGACTACTAAATGCCTCAGATCGCATCTTCATTGAGCATTTATGAAATATGCTGGACTAACAAATTCAATCAGTAGTGTATCCATCACATAATTTAAAGTAGGACCTGCTGTTAATATCCTGGCACAAAATCTTAGAGGAATCCTTTAGACATCTAGTAAATGGATTGATTTTAATGGCATGTCAACCTGTCTAGAGTTATTTTCTGCTTAGAGGTTAGTTGTTTTTTTAAGAGATTTTTTCTTTTGCACATGGTTCTATTGAATACAAATCCTTTTTAATCAGATCTATTTGACCTATAGATGAGACACTAAAAGGTACTACCACTCCATATCAGAGTGGACCTGAGAGTAATAGCAATAAAGGGGTACTCCATACTCACCAGATTTCCAGAAATAGAGTCTTACCATCAGATGCAGTTGAGTGTCATATCTAGGACAACCCTTTTTGCAGGGTCTTATCCCTCTGCAGGAGACACAGTGTTAGAAAACTGTTTCAACTTGGCAAAGAAATCTTGTAAAGTCAATGCCAGTTTTTGAAGGAACAATTAAGTAGGTGGTCATCAATGCTTTCACATATCTGAGGTTTGTCAAAAATCAGAGTTTTTTGGTTGTTTTTTATTTTATTTTTACATGGCTAAAATTTAGTAAACACCTTATATGCTAAAAACAGGCTAATAAGTACTAAGGCTGAGGAAAAATAATATTTTATATATTTGCCCACCTGAAGAACATATATAGCTAGGTTTGGTCAAAGGAAATGTGATGAAATAATGAGGTCACTGAATATATTAACCCTCTTTGGAGATTAAAGCTTGTAAGTTTACTAAATTATTATAAACACTCTTTTAATACCTTATTTCAATTTGTTGGTGATAGAGTCAAATCAAGGTGACTAGCATTAAAAATATGAATCCTACCTAAGAGCTAGATGAAAACTTCTTTTGACTTCACTTGTAAATTTTCAGAGACTGTCAAACAAAAATAAGTTTTATGATTAAATTCTAAAGAATCTCAACATGCATCTACTATGTTCTAAAAAGTGTTTTTAGGTATCACAGCAACAAAATATTTAGCCTGACCAAAATTCATAACAAGATCGAGATAATTCAGTAGTGTCATTTACTTGGCTGGTTAGCAAGTTTTCAGGGTGACCTTGGACAAGTCCTTCCATGTTCCTTGAACATTTGCCTTCTTAAATGTATGATGAAAACTAATCAAGAGTCAGGTACTGACACAAATGCAGGTATTATTAACTGGTTGATGAGGGGTACAGATTGTTGGTATAAAAAGATGCAATACAAAGAGACTTGGTGAAACATGCATAGGTTGAGAGATAATATTTCAGATGCAAAGATATGGGGTGTAACCTATTTCATTTTGTAAAAAAAAAAAAAAAAAAAAGATTTGACTGCAATTTTGGTAGGTTTATAACAGGAAATTTTTATGGATATTGTTTTCAAATTAAATATAGCAAGTGAAAACACCCATCCACACCAGGTAAGAGGTAGACACCTTGTATGGTGTGAGAGTTAGCAAGCGAGGCTAGTAAACCATTGATAATGAGTTCAATTCTCAGTAGGTGTCCCATGTTTTTGGACTTGTGCTAAACTAAACTTAGTAAATGACTATACAAGACTTGCATCACAGCTGCTTATAATAATAATAGTAAAACGATTCCTTAGAACTGACAGGTTATAATCAGTAATTGTTATCATATTTACCCAACCCCTCCGCTCGGGCAGGATATGACACAAAGTCAATTTTTTTAAGCGGAATTTAACAGGTTTGAATTCAGAGTTTTCCTTCTCCTAGACTAGTTGCCTCACCAAGGCTGAATAACCTAGTCTGCCCTACTATTTACCCATAGCTGGAGGGAGAATAATTGGATTCATACCTTTCCCAAGGGTATTAGTGCTATATGAAATGCAATCAGTCCAGGATTTGAACTCGTGTCGCCGTGTCCAATTCCTGCGACGATAACCATTATACCACGGGCACCTCCTTTTGTTATCATAAAAGATAAATCTACATAACAGAAAAGAGATTTATCAATCATCTCTTTTATATTTTCTTATGAAGCTGATACTTTTTGTAGAGAAATATTTAAAAAAAAAAATTACATACTATTAGTAAATTTATCAATGAAAAATTTTTGTCTGCATTATGAATCCAAACTAAGCAATAATGCAGTGTAATTATTTAACATCTCCAGCTTGATAAACTACCTATAAATCTGATTAGCAATGTTTAATCAAATGTAAATTATTATTTTAGGAAGATGATTCAATTTTTTTCTTTTGAGGTTTAGAAATTTAAATTGATGTACATCTGGCAGTAACATGACTTTTTGTTGATTACTGTTTATTGTTAGAGATCCCCCTCTGGATGAGAGCTCCCCTTTATTCATGAGGAAAAAAATTCTTTTTACATTAATTTCTTCCCCTGGGTTCAATAAGTATCAAAACCAAATTTATCAGGTTTATATCCAACCATTGGGCCATCTATAGGGGATAAACAAACAAGATCTAATATAATTAATTATGAAGTTATAATCTATATGAGAATTATAAATCAAAGATTTCTATTTCAGAGGTCTTGGAGAGTGATTGCGCAGAGAGTAAAGATATATCTCTTTACAAGCATTTACAGCACTAGGTAATCCTTTTAATGCACTTGTTGGTGTGTGAATAAAGGTTTACAATATCTATTATGACTAATTCTAAGTGCTGGGTGAGAGTCTCTGTGCCATAACAGTTAAAGTGCTGGATTGCAGTAAGTGAACAAATTTGAACTCCAGTTGTGGTGTTATGTTTGCTTCTGGACTAATACTCTGGGGAAAGGTATAAACCCCCTTATCCCTCCAGATGTGGGTTAATAGTATCACAGCCATTCTACAAGGGTGGCTTTGATATTAAATAACCCACAAAGGTTGATATGCCATTAAAATAAGGAAACCAAACCAAGTAATTCAAAGAAGATGTAAAGTATTAATCAAAATAGAGGATCAGTTCCTGCTTTCTTAGCTGGTTACTAGAGAAATTTAACGTGTGGGGATAATAGTACTCTAGAGCAGTGGTTCTTAACCAGAGAAGGAATTAAAGAAAGAATTTATAGATTTCAAGGTGGGTGGGGGTGAACTTGGTAGATTAGAGTATTTATAATTATATGATAACCCTTTTTAATCAGACAATCTTGGAAAAGTGGAATGACATTCTGAAATATAACAAAGTTTTTTTGGTTTATTTAGTTGCATATTAACTCATTATGAGTTATTTAATACTGAAATTTGATCTATTTTTTAAATGTTTGATAACAATCATAACTATATTTTCATTGTTCCTTTGCATCTTTTTTAGATGCACTTTTTTAAAAAATTGTCTAAAATAATTTGTTTACACATAGTTATCAAATATTTCTATCTAATATGAATTTATAAACAGATCTATTAGATATTACCCTAACAGGTACTACCACTCTGAGTCAAAATGAACCTGGTAGTAATGGTAATTAAGGGGTACTCCTTTCTTTCCAGATTTAGAGCCTCACCATCAGATCCAATTTAATGTCCTACCCAGGACACTCTTATTTTTTTTGGGGGGGAGGGAGGCTGGTGTCTGATCCCTCTGAGGAGGATGCAGTCAGCATATTTTTATACCCACAGACAGGGATGAGCAAAAAGAGTACTTGTTTAAAAAAATTGAAAAATCAATGATGTTGAGGTTTTTTGTTCTTTCTGTACCAAAAATTAATTTATCTAAAATTATTACAAAGAAATACAAATAATTGTAAAAATGAGTAAGATAGTTAAGAGCGTGAACTCCTGGAGGTTGATAGTACAATTATATATTCTTCAAATTCCATATTATAGTCAGTTTCACATCAACTTGACTGTGGTTGATATAAAAATCCACTGCATTCTATCTAGAATATGCTTTTGGGCAGGAAGTCTTTTTAGATGGCAATTTTATATGAGTTAGCACATGACAAGTTGCCTACATTGACACTTGAGATTAGTGCTGAAGGGAGTTTCATTTGATTAAAGATAGTTCAGATCTGGACACTAATCATCAACATCAACACAAAATGTCTATGTGTATGTACTTACTGTAGTGGATGATGTTTAAGATTATGTTGCTAGCAGCAGCAATATTATTATGTGAATCATGTGCAGTATTGTGCCGGAAGTAATTAGATGCATGCATAAGGCAAAGAAGCACAGTCCAAAATATGATTAGGAAAGAAGGCTCTGCAGCATGAACATCCAAATAGAATAGAAAGGAGAGAGAAGTTTAATTAGAGGGAGAGAAGAATGAGGTTTTTGAATTGAGTTGACCAGCAAAACAAATGAAGAAAATTAGAAACCAACAGAAGTTGTCTAGAATGAAAAAAATAATCATTGTTGGATATGAGAGAGAAGATAAAAAAGCAAAAAAAAATTACAGACTTAGAAAATATGAAAGAATATTACAAAACAGATACAAAAGGTTTGACTGAAACAGAAAAAAACAGAATAGAGATGAGATGTATAGACAAACATTAAAAAGAAAGCAAGCAAAAGAAAAAAAAGAAAGAAAAACAAAAACATGTAAATAAGTACGTCTCTATCCAACCTCTCTGCCACAAGCAGGATGTGACACAAAGTCAATTTTAAGAGGAGAACTCCTGGTTTGAATTCAGGGTTTTTCTTCTAGACTAGTTGCCTAACCAAGACTAAAGAATCCAGTAACTATTTACCTATTCATGTCTTTCTCAAGAGTCTTAGTGCAAAGTGAAACACAAACAACCTTGTTCAGGATTTGAACTCTGATCAACAATTCCATTTCCTATGACAATAACCTTTATGATAAGAATGCCTCTATGTAGACTTAAATAAGTTGTATTTTTCGAAGATAATCAAAAGTAAACTTAATCTATATTCCCTTTGATATAGGAAAGCCCTTAATAAACATAAAAAAAACAAACATTTTAATTGTCAGCTTGGTAACTATATTAGTTGGATTCCTATTGAATGATTTTTTAGGAAAATATTTCAGTATAGCAGACTGGTCAGAAGATTTTATGTATGTAGTCACATATGATCCTGGGCACAAAAGACAAAAGCTAATTTTTCAGAGAATTCAGTTTTTGTACCCTTTTCTTTAATATCAATAAACTGTCTTGATTTTAACAAGCATTTTCAGTTAAAAACTCATAAATATTATTAAAACTAAAATAAAACAAAAATTTTATAATGTAATCAAAAACACTTTTGTTAGAATAAAGAATAAAACATTATTTCCTAGTTATTAAGTTTGGTGATGAGCTTAGATGAAAAAATAGAATTAAGAGATCGTAGCAATTTTTGAACTTTCCAAATTTAGATTATTCAAACATTACAAATAAATAAATAGAAAGCTTTTAAGAAATCAGACTTACACTAGCAAAATAAAAAGAATAATTTAAATTGTAGAGGTATTAATAGTATCATTATGGTTATTCAGATAATTTAATATAACAAATTTAAACTTAAATGTATTAACTGTTATAAGTATATATATATATATATCTCAAACCCAAATTAATTGTTCATATAAAACCTTTTGTTGTAGAGAGCAACTCGAATTGTCCAAATATACTTAATGCATAAAGGTGAGATGCAACTTTAGACCATATTACTTAAAAATTTTGGAGTTAGAGTGATATACATCCCAAAAGTACCTCCTATTTGATATCCCCTGGGCCTACCCCCCAAAAGAAACATAATCATTTCTAAAACTTTAGTATAACATTTTTAGAATTATCCGTGAATAAAAAAAATTCTCTCACAAACACACTTGCACAATATACCCCCCCGCATCACTCAAGATCCAAACTTTTCTCCCTTCAATGTTTTAATTGCTTTGCAGAATGCATTGTGGGATTGTAATTGAGAAAATCCAATAAATCTTTATTTGCCTTTTTTATTTAATGGTCAAAAGTGCATTCCAGCCATTAAATTTGTTGCTAAACATGCCACACCAAAAGAGTTAAAGAGATTTGCAAACTAGATTGGTTGTGGCTTTACTTTAACATTACCTCCATATCTAGTTTATTTATATAAATACTACACAGTTGAGATTTGACAAGAATTCATATTATCATTCTGGATTGTTTTCTTTAATGTGGCTTTTCATATAAAATTATAAGTTTTTGATGGTTTTTTTTTTTTTATTCAGAATTTTTTTTTTAGTTATCGTAATAATAGCTTAGAAAAGCATAAAAATATAAATTACTTTTTTATTTGAATATTCCATTAATTTGAAAACTGGCTGCAGGAATAAAATAAGCTAATGGTGAAATGTGAAGCCTCAAAATCAAAATTCAGTTGCTAATCTCTTTAACAACTGGATCAGATTTTGAGCTTCTTACCATCAGGTTTTCAAACCCAAGGCAACAAGTAACTTTCTGGGCTACATTTGAGGTACACCAATAAATTGATTAATGTTCTACTTTTTATATTATTTTACAATCAGAATCTTATGATGGTAAAACAATTTTATGCAGAAAAGTTGTTTTAATTTATGAAACAAATTTACACTTAGTTAAAATACGGTAGATCAATAAAATTCTTTAATGAAAATATTAGGCTGTTTGGAAAATGGCTAATTTTACATTTAAATGTATAATAAAATTGGACATAATTTTTCAAACAAGCTAATATATATATATATATATATATATATATATATATATATATATATATATATAAATAATTCAGTATATATACATAAACATACACATACCTAAGCTCATTCAACAAGTAAAAAATACATAAAACAATATAAATATGGTACTACTACAAGTAAAGGGAATATTGGCATAATGGTTAGAGTGTTCACCAATGGCCCAGGAGACATGGGTTCAATCCCCGGTCAAGTCATACCAAAGACTCAAAAAATGGTACTTGATGCCCCCTTGCTTAACACACTGCATTATAAAGTACGGATCAAGGGTAAAGTGGAGCAATCCAGGGAAAGGAATAGTGCCCTCCCCTACACCTTTGTGTAGTACCTATTGAAAAGGGAGGCTTTGGGTCACCCTCAACTATGATCGCCAACTTTACTTACTTTTTAATACAAGTAAACAAACATTCTAGAATTCAAAGTAAACTAAGAGTGACTGAATGACTGATTTCTTTTGCACGCACCAATAAAACAATGAGATAGTTTCTTATAAAGAGGTTCAAATTTGAGTGGAAATTCATGGAATAGTCAAATAATGAAATTTAAAAAAATTTTTTTTTACATGATTTTATCAGTTAAATTGCTGCAATATTAAGTTTCATTATAATAAGATATCATTAACAGAAGAAATGTAAAATGAGGCATTGGTGTAATAATATACGAATTACAATTAGAAATCATTAAAGAAAAAACCCTGAAAATATAATAAAATTAAATTGATAATATTATATTACCAATGATTGAATAATAGTGCCATGATGTTTAATTTCAAAATATAACAGTCTGAATATTATTATGAAATTTCTGAATATTGAATACTTGTTAACTATTTCTACTCTCTCTCCATGTGGTAGACAGCAAATTCAGTTTTAGAAAATTTGGTAGATAGAAAAAAATAAAACAAAACAAAAAAAAAACAACAAAAAAAAAACAGAAAAAAAAGTACATGAATTAATAGCTGGGAACATTCACATTCTAATAATTATCTTAACTATCCAAGAATTAGCAATAAACATGACTAGTATATCCATTGTCACCCTTGCCTGATGGTGGCTAGTGATTAGTGGATGCACAATGAAAGTTTTGGTCAGCCTTAATGATAGGGTAATTTATTTGAAAGAATTTATTTTCTACATTATTTTATTAATTAGTAGTCAGAAAATTTAGTCTCAAAATTTGATTAAGTATGCCATCAATATTTCCATAATCATCCTTCACTAATTCTTATACATTTAATTTTACCTTTTTTAAATGATTGACTGACTGATTGATTTTAATGGCATGTCAACTCTTCTAGAGTTATTTTATGTTTAGAGGTTAAGGAATTGCATGCATAACATTTTTTGTGTAGTTGTTGCTTAAGAATTTTTGCACAGTGATATCATTAAGTATTTCTATCTAATACAAATAGCATGCACATAGTTGTATGCTTTCAAGTATTCCTATATAATACTAATAATTAAACAGTTTCAAGTAATTATTTCTATTTAATAAGTCATTTGCAAACAGTTACATAGTTTCAAGTAACTAATAATAATAATCTTTAGTAAACAACTATAGCTTAATAAAACTAATTTGCACGGTTATATGGTACCAAGTATTCCTATTGAATACAAATAATTTTTAAACATATTTTAACCATAGATGGGACTAACAGGTACTACCACTCCAGGTCAGAGTGGATCTGGGAATAATGGCAATGAAGGTATACTCTACACTCACCAGATCTTCAGAACTAGAGTCTCACCATCAGATGGTTTTTAGTGTTATACACAACCTACCTTATTTTTAGTGGAGGGGTAACCTTCTGCAGTGTGAAATAGTAATTATATTCTAACCCTTGCTGTTAGAGTGGCCTTATTTTTTTTAAAGATATTCTCACAACTTTTTTAGATCAAATTTTCCATGACTGAACTTTGAAACTAAATTTTCTTAGTATCTGTTTTATCCTGTTTTTGGTTAACAGCTTTTTCATATACATAATAGTAATGATTTAAAAGAAAATAACTTACATAATGATTTTGTTTTACCCAGAGTTAATGAAACTTACCCAGAATTATAAACTGAATGATCTCAGTTTTCATCATTCAGTGAGACTAACCATTTTTTAACCTTCTCTTTGCTTTAAATAATATTTCTTTGCACACATAAAAGTAAATATGAAAAAAATCTCTATTTTTAAAGAATCATGGCACGGATATTTATAGATTGAAAATGAGTAAACAAAAGTGGATGTGTTTATAAAATTCCAGAGTACAAGAAATGTGGGTTATCAATCAAATACACAAGTTAAAAGCAATTTATATATACTAGAGTATGTTTAACCCCAGCACTTGAAATTAGAATTAATATGTTCTGTTTTAGTTGAAATTGATTCCAAAAAAGAAAACGTCTTCACTCTCTTCGTCTCTACTAACAAAAGTAATGTATTTACTCGACTCTGACTTTCACACTGGTATTTGTTGGCCCAGACAACTGGGGCTGTAGAATACACTGACTGTGCATCTCAGCAGAGGGGTTAGACGAGTGCCCTGGAATTGACACTAAACAATCTGATAGTGAGGCTTCAGTAATGCTAGAGCTTTGTGGAATGCAGAGAACCCCTTTATTGCCATCGCTCCCAGGTTCATTCTAGCCCAGAATGGTAGCACATGATAGGGTTTTATCTATTGGTCAAATAGAACTATTTGACATTTAACCTGTATTTATGCTAAACTGAATTGTTTGAAATAGAACTGTTTTTACATTTAACTGTGTGTAAACAAATGACTGATGTTTAATTGAATTATTAGTGATACATAGCAATACTTGGAACCATTTAACTTTGTTGACATGCTAAACTGAATTGTTTGAAATTAAGTGAAACCATTTAACTGCGTGAAAAATAATGAGCTCAGGCTTGTTTAAAAATGTTATCAACAAGATATGTCTAGAAATCATATTTAATATATATATATATAAAAAGGATTTGGTATTAAATAACCAACAATGGTTAATAAGCCACCAAACCAAGCTGGTATTTGTTGTGCGCTCCATGAATGCTTGAGTCTAACACAAGGCCTTTTTTTCACAATACTCTTTTTTCACCACATGTGGCGTTTTTATATACTCGCTTCAAAAAGAATTTGCATACGCCACTCTTGCAAATTCTACTCGCTCGAGACCCTGTTGTATTTTAAATTGTGGTGTTAGGGTGGGCATGTTTCTTTTTTTCTTTTTCTTGGACATACCATTCATTCTACACGCTTTGCCATATGGGGTAAGTTATCTTTTTTTGTTTAATTCTTCCATATAACATCTTCAAATGAAATTAAATAAACACTTATCTTGATATACTTTTAAGAGAATAGTTAATTTTCACTAAGTTTTTTCATATTTGATAAGATGCATAACTTATAATTTATCAAATGTCCATACCACCAAGGCTTCATTTTTGGCCCAATTTCCACCAAACTTTCAGGAATTGTTAGATTCATACCTGGAAAAGTTTTAAACTATATTAAGGGATCTAGCTCAGAGTTTTTAGAAGGGACCTGTCTTTCACCCTTTGTGTCTTACTATCTCACGGTAAAAGAGTGTTTGTCTCATAACTCACTGCCTTGGTAATCATTCCGATAGGTAAATGGATCACTACCTACCTATATGCACTTAGACCATCATTGTTAAGCTAAGAGAGCTTAAAATGGTTTAGAAACACAATTTAAAAATATTTAATTGATATTATACTTTTAAGCCATGGATTAAAAATTAAATAAAATCAAATATTTATTTGAAATATCTATTACTTTAAGATTTCCAAATGAACCTGAAGCCATTTTCCATACACCATGCTCAGTGTAAATGATCCCATGATAAATGCTAAAAACAAATGAAATTTCTTCTAAAAATGAATAATAATCCTGAACTATGATAAAGTGAATTTACCTCCATGCACATTTAGCAACAAAGAGGTTCACAGAAGAGCTGGTGATTTTACCCTGAAGCCATACTGTCTGCCTCAGTAGAGTATGAATGGACAAAAGAAAGAAAAAATTTAAAAAAACAAAACAATAAAAATAGAAAATATTCCCTTCCCTATCACAAAAAGGAAAAGAAAAACTATTTGCCATTGAATGCAATTAATTCTAGAAAGATACTTAGAAGTGAAGAGTTGAAATAGTTCTGGCTTTTGGAACAATTTTTGGCTACTTGAACATGCTTGAAAAATTGACACTGCTCCAAGACATATCCAAGAGAGAATGTGTGTGTATGCATATTTGCCATTATTTGTGATTGGAAATTTGCTTGTATAGGTGGAAGTATCTATGCATGCACGCATAAAAACAGAAAATGTTGAAAAAGAGTCGTGTACATCTATTCACCTTTAAGTATATTATACACCTATATACATACATGAATAACAAAGTATACAGTGTGTGGGAAAAAGAAAAAAAATTTTTTACACAGGCTCACACACAAAATTAAATCAAGACAAGCAAGCTAACCCACCCATGTTTATGCCTGTATGTCAAAATGAGCAAGGATCAGGAATTCTGAGACTGTCAGGGAGGGGCAGTAAATAAGCAAGCAGACTGTCTCGAAATGAACATCTCTAAGATAACATTCCAGTATTTAAGGAAATATCAGGTTTGCTTATTTTACACATACACACACATGGAAGAAAAAAAAGTAGGTAGAGCAACACAAGCAATGGGTAAAACACAGACAAGATGCATTTGTAAAACCAAATTCATAAAGTGCAGCGGAACTAGCTGTGAGGTTTATGGGGGTAAACAAATTTATTTTTGTCTCTATTTCAGAATGATAATTACTTCACACATTTTTTTAAAAATGCATTTGTTGTTACAATTAACAGAAATTTTTTTTTCAAATTTAACAATTCATTTCAAATTTACAAACAAAAATAGAAAAAAATCTCTTCACAGCAGAATAATGGACTTTAACTGACTTTGGCTAAGTTTAGTTTGGCTTGGTTTCTCTGTTTAATGACTTATCAACTTTCGTGGGTTATTTAATGTCAAAACTATCCTTGTAGAAAATCAGTAGTGGTCCTATATAACCCATAGCTGGGGGTGATAAGAGCATTTATACCTTTCCCAACGGTATTAGTCCGAAAGTGAACGCAATAGTGTGACTGGAGTTCGAACTCGCTTACTACGATATCTCAGTCCAGCACGTTAGGCACAGGTACTCCCACGTTTAAAGTGTTGGGACCAAGGTAGGCATCAAGCTGGAAGAATACATAATCACAAAGATCTGTATTCAATTATTCTAATGCTTATGCAGTATGCATTAAATATTCATATAGTTTACTTAGTGCATTTTACCTGGAAGGTAAGCAAAATCTCAAATCGGTTAATTTTGATAAGTTTTGGTATTCAAATAATGAAAGACAAGGTTTCTTTTAAAGAAAATTTTGTAGTAAAAATTTAGTTCATTCTTCTTAATGAAGATGTGAGTGAATGCTTATACATTTAAAAAAAAATTCTATAGTGAAATACATTTAGTTTACCTTTTTAATGACAAACTAAGAAAGCTTACTTTTTGGTAAGGTAAAATAAGGTTAAAGGTATAATATTACTCTTCAAAGCAATTTTTTTGGTTCATTCATTTTTAGGGATGCAGTCAATAAAAGAAAAAATATTTTTAGTTAATTTTTTTTTCCTATGTTTATAAAACTGACAACCACAGATTAATACATCCAATTATTTTATGTAAAACAAAACTGATAAATTAATAAGTATGTCTGATATCGTAAAAAAGTATGAATTTCTGATATTTAAAAAAATTTGTGTGGACGATATTTGGAATAGATGTCAATAAGCATTTTAAATATACTATTTAGGGGGAATAATCTTTTCAATGATTAATGCTTCAGTTGCAAAACGATTGTCTGTGTACATTTCTTTGAACAGGTCTTCAAAGCTTTTATCTATTTGCAAGAAATTCTTTCCTTTTTTAGTTTAATTCAGAAAATATACTATTGAGGGTGTATAAGACTCAAAAGGCACAAATAATTATTGCCCTTTTGATCTCCATACTCCAGTTGTAATCAATAGTTTGCTGAAATAATGTAAACACAGAAACTGATCAAAATGCAGCAAAACATTATAGTAAACGAAGGTTGTTTTTTTTACATAAGTTTTTTCTATTTAGCAAAAATAATAAATAAATAAAGGACATTTTAAATTTATTCTTTAAATTTCGTTGTTGAAATTCCTATCATCATCTCCAAAAAGTTAGCTTTTTCTGGGCATACCTACGAACAGGGTAGGTAAAAATGCTCATATCCCCTAGGCCATTAGCAGAAGAGACAGATGAGTGGCATCACCAGAAAGAATTAACTGATACAAGATATTCTTGAAGCAAGGACAGCAGATATTGACAGATATTTGAATGTTGGAGCCCAAAACATTGTGCCTATAATAACAAAAGACATGGTCATTTGTGAATAATAATAATAATAATAATAATAATAATAATAATAATTAGAAATTTAGACAAAAATCATAAAAATATTGATAAAATCCATCTATTTTTAAAATTATTTCTAAATTTTACCAGTTTAAAAGAAATTCTAACTTAAATTCAGTTATCAACAAAAGTTAACACTTCTATACCATATATTCTGGTAGGATTATGTTCAGACTTATATGGTAATAGCATTTTTATTCATAAATATCTGCTTTTGACTTGTCTGTTGAAACTGAGTGTAATGAAAGTGCTGAAAAATACAACATATAAAGTAAATATAAATGTATCACAAAGATGAAGCTATAATAAACTGAAACAAGTTGTTTGATTGGTTTTATGGCATGTCAATCCTTATTGGGTAAGTTAATGCTGAAGTTAGCCTTTTTTTGTGTTGCAAGCAATTATATGAGTTCAAGTAACTAATGATGATAATCATTTGTAAACAATTATAGTTTCAAATAATCATTCTTAATAAAATTATTGCATAGTTATATGGTTTCAAGTATTCCTTTTTAATACTAATAATTTATACAAAATTATATGGTTTCAGTTAACTATTCTATTTAACAATAATAAAACTTTGTTTGCATACAGTTAAATGGTTTTGAGTATCTTTATCTAATAACAATTTTCAAACAGATCTAATTAATCTAGAGATGGGACCCTAACAGGTACTACCAATCTGGGCTAGAGTGGACCTGAGAGTAATGGAAATGAAGGTAACTTCATACTTTCCAGAGCACTAGAACCAGAGCCTCACCATTAGATGCAGTTTAATATCATACCTAGAACACTCCTCTTTTTAGGGAGGAGGAAGTCATACATATGCAGGAGATACAGTTTCCTTTTTTCTAAGTTCTTTAGACAGGGCTTAGTTTTTGGATTAACAGAAGAATTTTGTAGCTAGTAAATTGGTTAAAAGATATAAAAACAAAATTTAATTTCCTTTACTAATATATTTTGAAAAATCAGTTTCTGAAATATGTAAATGAAAGTTTGTTTATTCGATAGATTACCAAAAGTTGAAACATTTTCACTTTGTCACAAAATAATAAAAATTAAGTTTTTTCCCCCTAATCATCAGCATATTCTCACTTCTTATTGTTAAGATTACTCAAGACAAATTTCTTTTTATCAAAAATGAAAGCAAGAAATTCTTTCTGGGATACTTACCTAATAGGATGATCCCCACAGGCTTTGGGCCGTTCCATCATGGAAACCCACTTCTCATCATAACTAAAGAGGGCAAGATCTAGATAAGGGCTGCTACTAAATGACTGGGCATTGATGGGTAGTTGGGCTAGCAGCCTCTTGACTGCTTCTGTGTGGCCACCAAATTTTGCATTAATGATGGTCTGTTTAAAACGGTGCTGCATCTGTCGAGCATGGATGTTGCTGGAGGCAGAACATGTGAATTGCATGTCGCTATGCAGCATGGCATTACGAAACACGTCACAAAAGTTCTCGAAAAGCTCCAGTAGATTTTCAGATGTATTTTCATAGACAGCCAAAACTTCAGTGGTGATCATGTTATAGACAACAAAGAATGACGGCTGGGAGTTGGGATCAGTCACACGCAGTGTGACAACCTCTTCACTGGCATATTTTATCAGCAGGTGCTCAGCATCAATCAGTTGCATCTTCCACATTCGTAAACTTTTAAACTGGTCAAAATATTGATAGAATTTACGTAGCTCATACATGCAGTTAGTCCTCTTAGCACGGGCATAGAGAAATACTAGCAACCTGTGTTTGAGAGAGTTGATAGTTTTTTCAGCCATTGGTCGGATTTGATGACAATTTGAAGCAGGGTCAAGCCCAAGCCGAAGGATGGTTTCATCATCATCAAAGCAGAAACGTCCTACACATCGAACATCCACAAACTGACCATCCTTTGTTATCTGGAAGATATGAATGGTTTGTTGCTGTACAGACAGAACAGCCAAAGTGTCCTTATACAAATATAGTCCTTGGTTATGTGAGAGGAAGATTTTATCGCATTTAAACTGGCGAGTGTCACACAGAAGGCCAGTTTCCAATTCGACAATGTGGAGGGAGTAGTCCTCCAGGGGCAGACGGGGATTTGGTGGCACGGACTCATTATTTCGGTAGATTTCAAAGAAGAGCGGTGAGGGATCTTCTGGAACGTGAATAGCAGAGCCGACAATGACATACTTACTGTCGTCAGTGAAGAGGCTGCATTCGCGATTCAGCTGCTCGTGGTTGGCTGCCACAACAGTCACCTGCTTCTGAGTGAAGAAGCGATCAAATAATTTGCTATGCAGGTAAGACAGGTGCGGGTCGTAACCTGAGGAAGTGTGCTCTCCACTGAAGTGCTTGAGCAAATCCGCTGCGGCTGCTGGACCATTGAATTCATAGATCTCTAGTGAAGTTTGTGCTGCAGAAAATGCTATAAAGTAGCGACCATCAGGTGAAAACTTCCTCAAGAAACATGGTGGTTTTTCCACATTGACAATTGTAAAGTTTGGGAAAATGTTTGTGTAGAACATGCGAGATTGGTTGAATTGTACACCAGGCCGCCCCATACTGATCTGGCGGTTAAAAATACGATTGACAACATTCTGATTGGGGATTTTCCGTGGTTTGATTTCATCATTTATCCATGCATAATATGTATCAGACATGCTGTGGTCATCTTATGGCCCCATTAATTGACTAAACATGATAAAGTCATTTTGAGACACAAATTAGTTTTACAAGTGGTTGGAGTTTGGCTTTGATGAAATGTTGATCTTTATATGAATATGCACTGCAAACAGAAAGAAAAAGAAAATAAAGACTTAGAATAATTCCTTAAAAAATATATATTCATTATCAAAAATTTTCAAGTTTTGTTGGGATAAACATATTTTGATTCTATTTCTTTTTTTAAAATAAAAAAATGTCTGTCATCAAGAGAACATATCATGAAGATCTGACAGTAAATGTTCAGGAATAATGTGGGGAAAAAAAAATGAATAGCTTGTAACTGATAATGACATAAGCCACATTTGATGAAGAAAAATAAAAAATATTCCACTTAATAAAAGTAACTACAGATCAATCTACTGACTAGAGAAAAGTATTTTCAATAGTTATACAAAAAAAATTTTTTTTTATTATATACAAGGAAAACCTAAAAAATTTTCAGCCCAAGAAGGCTTTATTCATTAAATTTAAAATTTTTTTTATTGAATACTTAAAAAAAAAAAAAAAAAAAAGGTAAACTTGAGAAATGTGATGCCAAGTGTGTTGAACTGTAGTATGACAGTTTGGTTTATTTTCTTTTTTTAATGGCATATCAACCTTTTTAGGTTATTTAATGCCAAAACAATTCTTGTAAAGGAATAGCAGTGGTAGTATTTAACCCATAGCTGGGGGGGGGGGATAAGAGGGTTAATACCTTTCCCATCATTTTCTAAAAAGAAAATTCTCAGAAATACCAAAAAATAATTTCCTAAAATTATCTTTTCCTTGATTTGATATCCTAATTTGTGATTAGTCCTATGCTAATGGCTATAAAGAGCAGTCTAAGTTTAAAAAGGTCAAAATAATCACCTTGACCTAATGAGTAGAGTGTTCGCCAATGGTCTGGGAGACCGGGGTTCAATCCCAGGTTGAGTCATACCAAAGACTCAAAAAATTATACTTGATGCCGCCTTGCTTAACACTCAGCATTATAAGGTAAGGATCAAGGGTAAAGTGGAACAATCCAGGAAATGGAGTAGTGCTCTCCCCTACACCTCAGTGTAAGTTAAGTTGGCAACCCAAAGGCTTCCTTTTCAATAGCTACTACACCGAGATGTAGGGGAGGGTGCTACTCCTTCCCCCAGATTTCTCCACTTTACTCTTGATATGTACCTTAAGCAAGGAAGTATCAAGTACCATTTTTAAAGTCTTCGGTATGACTTGACCTGGGATTGAACCTTGGTTTCCCGGGCCATTGGCGAACATACTACCCACTAGGCCAATGAGCCGGAGTAGCTATTAAAAAGGGAGCCTTCGGGTCATCCTTGATTAAGGTCACCAACTTTACTTATATGTCTAAGCTATTTAAGTTTTATTAAAGTTTGTAGCAATAATAAAAAAGGGTTAAGTTTTTTTCATATTTTTAGGGTGTGTGTGCTAAATACTATATTTGTAAAATTCTGTGCCTGTATTTTAACACCTGAGACCTTTTATACATGCCCTGTATCCTAAAGTCCAGTAATTTCTTTGTTTATCAAGAAATTTTATGTGTAGTCTGAAATTACAAGAGCAAAAAGGTTTTAAAATAAAGTTGAACTCCAGTTTATGCAGGTATATATGAATATAAGACCTTGAATATTTTCAAAATATTTGAATCCTAAATGTTTGGTAAGTACTTAACAGAAGAATCAAGTTAGTCAAGGAAGATCAGTTTGGTTTTTACATAGCTTTCTTATTTTCAATATCTTGTGTATACAATTTCAGCCATCTGGGCCAAATGTAAGCAAAAGCTCTATTGGCTTACAGATGTTTGTGTAAATTTTAAAGGCAAATATCAAGTCAAGATTCACAGCTGTTATTAGTCTCCAAATGTATTTTAACCATAAACACAGTTTGTCTATGGTAATCATACCATTACTTGTAAGGCTCATTTGGTTATGACAAGAATTGTTTTGATAGTAATGCATGTGGATACTACTTAATGGTACAGAATAGAGTTGAAAACATTGAAAAGGTCAGAATATGACAGTAGGAATGATTAAAGAGAAATTAAAGAACATAAATTTGTGGAAAAACAATGCATATATAAATGAGAAAGTGCTCACTGTAATATTTTCTAATAAAGCCCACCCAAGTGTACATTCAAAATATAATATGACAAGAATTCAAAATCTTTCAAACTGAAATCAGTATATAAATTTATAGTTAATGATACATGAAGAGAAATAAATATATTGAAATCAATGTCATTAACTAGTGGTATTCAGTAGATTTGAGACTAGGGTTTTGCACTTGAACCTGAGCAACAGTGTACAGAAGACTAGCAGTTGCTCATCCAATATATCTGACCTCTCTATGCCACTGATGTATACCCAAAAAATGGACAAAGATCAATACAACTTTGAACAAGTGATGTCACAAGAATTATCAGAATAAGGTTGGACACTGTTAGACTGTTTTAAGGATTCCAGCCTGGTTTTAAATTCAAAGTTTATCCTCTCCTAGATTGGTTATTAATAAAACCTACATAACCTAATCTGTCCAACTATTTTACCCATAGTTCCATTCATGCTTTCCTCATTGGCATAAGTGCAAAGTGGATGCAAATAGCCAAATTCAGAATTAGAACTTAGTTCACTAATAACTACTTTTCAAAATGATCTAAATTTTGGTTTAGCTTAATATTACTACAAATCAATCTACAAACTAAAGCTACGGTGAATGATAAAAGGGCATCTTGTGCAGTATAATGGTTTGATTAAGTTACTTCATTTTAAGGGCAATCAACATTTGTGGGTTATTTAATGCCAAAGCCATCCTTGTAGAAGAACAGTAATGGTACTATTTAACCCATAACTGGGGAGTGGTATGATAGTTAGCAAGCCAGACCAGCAGACCATTGTTAGTGAGTTTGATTCTCACTGGATGCCTTATACTTCTGGCAGCGTGCTAAACTAAACTAAGTTTGATATATAAGAACTATATGATTATGCAACAAAGACACATCCAGAACCAAAGCAATATAAAAAAAACATTGCAGTCAGCAAAAGGATGACCAACATGTTTCTTAATTCAGGCTTAATGAGTATCTGAATGTGATGAAGGAAAGAATAAAAAAGTGTTGAGTACTCAAACATTAATAAAGTTACTTGCTTGAGTACTAATGATATAACTATTCTTGTTTGATATATGGCTAAAAACAATATCAAACAGTTTTAAATTTACTGTTCATAAAAGGTTTCATTTGATTTGTAAACTGAATATCTACAATCAACATGCATTTTGTTTTTATAATGTAAAGGACCTACCAAGATATGGTTTGGGTATGGAATGTTATTTCAACAAAGCTAACATTGACTGGACAGTTGTGAACAGTAAATACATTAGGTAAATGAGTAGAAACAATATCTTATATTTTATCATCAAAAAGATAGAAGATAATCAAAATTTGTATATAATTAGTTTTTACTCTAATGTTGCAGCTGTCAACACAAATTTTAAGGTAATCAAACTGAAGAAATACAAAACTAAACAACTATTGGCAGTAGTTGGCTTGTAAATAATTAAATAAACACCAGATCAGCAAAAACAGAAAAAATTGGAAGGAAAACACTCCACAGACACCAGCTGTGGGTAGAGATATTGTGGAAGGCCTAAGAAAGTGACATATTTGACAGTGGCCAGCTGTTACGGGAATGATCTATCTGACCATAAGGATAACTTGATGAAAAGAGCCTCTTCTTTCTCCAAGGTAGAATCGCAGAGGAAAGGATATAAAATAGCTAAAACTATGTTAATATTTTCTCTCTTATGGTTTTTATATATATATATATATATATATATATATATATATATATATATATATATATGTGTGTGTGTGTGTGTGTGTGTGTGTGTGTCTGTATAAAGAGGCAAAATGGCATGCAGAGCATTGGAAAATAAGTATTTTAAACACTAGGATGTATTAACAAACAACAGATGGCTTTTAAGAAGAAAAGAAAAAAAATGTGTTGAGGATCAATACTTGATAAAGTTTTTAGAAACTTTATTGATGAAATTCAAAACAGGTCATTCTAAAACAGGCCAGCTAAATTTAAAAGAAAATATGGCAGGTATCTTTGTTAACAAAGTAGGAAGCAGCTGTTGTTTGATATGGAGTTTGATTTTAAAGTGGAAAAATGTAAATATTGGGAACACAATGCAATGAAAGTTTGTTTATGAGGTCTCAACAATTATTTTGTATGATTTAAAGGGTAACATGCAGAGGAGTCTCTTATTTAAGTTGACTTCTTTCTAATATTTGAATTTTGGGTAATGTTCTGTTGTTTTGAGAAAGATTTATCAATTTGTTTCAGGTTTAATTAAATATCAACAGATCAGAGAATGACAGTTATATATATATTCTATTTATTACTAAGATACTCATTATTTTTGTGACTACGTTTGTATGTGTATGTATGTATGTTTTCTCACCTCCTTATGCCAATCTTGTGGGTAAAAGTTTCAAGTATTTGTGAAAAGAAAATAAAATCTTCAAATGAAATGTTTCATTGGAACATTGTAATTTTTTTTCTAATTTATAGTTATGAGACCAACATGAGGAAGTGAGAAAACATTCTAAGTTTTATCCTGCTCTACTAGCCAGTATTTGAACACTTCTCTGATTAAGAAAAAAAATTTTTTTAACCAGCAAAAACGGCACTTCAGAGCATGATTTTTAATAGAGCAATACACTTAAAATTCTCTTAGAGTACAAAATAATTTTCAGTCCAATTTGCCACTGAATTGACTATTTTTTAGCAGCTTGCAATCATCCTGAATATCATTTTTAATCATCCAGAAGTAGTGAAGGGATGTAATATTTCATAGTTATCTCTACTATATTTTGGATGATTTTTCTTTAATTTTTCTTTTAGGTATTGGCCCAAAATTTATGATAAATCATTTCTATCCAAAATGGAGGAATTTTATTTCTTAAGGTTCAGTAAATTCTTCTAAGTGTGTGGTCATACCAATCATAAAATATAATATTGTAAAATTTACAAAAGTATTTAAATTAAATTATATCCAAAAAATATAAATCAAAAGAAAGGTTTAATCAAACTTATCTATGAAATTGGAAATTTTGACATTTATGGTTTAAATCTTTTAAGAGTCAGAATATTTTTTATTCATTTGGATTCCTGTAATCCAAGAATTGCTTCTAACTGACTCAATGATTCTGTATAATGTTAATCTGGAACCTGTATTTATCAGACTAGCTAAACTGAATCTTAGTCTTTTTGCTTAATTGTATAAAGTAGACCTCGAGCTGAAAATTTCCTATCCAGAAATAAAAGTTACACCTTTTTTCCCCTCCATAACTTTTTGATTACCAGAAAATCAAAACTTAATCAAAAAATCATGATGCTGCATTTAGAGTACAAGCACTAGCCACCAGAGTCCTATAAATTCCAACCTCCCAACAATGTTTAATAATAAACAAAAACATGATTAAGTGTTATTAGCTTAAAATTTTGCTAAGAGAGCAGGTTTTCAGCAAGATTATTATATTATTGAAGCAAACAAATTAGAATCCAGCCATAGGTTACACTTCAGCTAGCAGCTAACAAATGATTGTCAATGTGTTAAGATGTTCATTTCATTAGAGTCATAAAATCTTTTGCTAATTTTGACAAGATTTAAACTATTAAATGGTTTTAAGGTTTGAAAGAGAACATTCCAGAAGAATTACTATATTTGACAGCATATAAGACTATCTTTTTTCCTTCCTAAAAGAGGTCTTACATGAAAAGTTGAAATATTTGGTAGGCTAATGTTTACCTGGATGCTATAGACTATAAGTAGTTGTACCAAGCCCAATTCTAATATCCTAGCAAATATCATTTTTTTAAATATAAATACTTAGATCTGATTTAATAGACTGAGAGCTATGATGGTTTACTATTTTGGCTGAATATCAGTATTTTCCAACCCAATGCAAAGAGGAATAACTCCAGCACTCTACTACAAAAATTTATACTTTTAAGACAAAATCAATTTGTTTTAATTTCACACAGAGCCGGAACATATTGGTTGAAGAGCAAAGAATAATAAATAAATAGAACTAAAAAGGGATCCCTCTATGTTGTATTTGATACACTTCACTGAGCCATTGCAATCCATCCCATTATGAAATAAAATAAGTCAGTTGAAGATCATGTACAAAAAGGAAGTGGCTCAGAAAAATATGGACTGTAGTTATCAATTAGTGAGGTGGATAAAAAAAAATAACCTAATTGTTAATTAAGCTAAAATTATATGAAATAAATTCAGAAAACAGCAGCTGCAATAATAATAATAATAATAATAATAATCTTCAATATGGAAATTAATCATTGAAAAATAAATGTGAAAGGGGCTGATGTCAGCTTTTGTTATTGTAAAGTTTAGGATAGAAAGGATGAGAAAAGATGCACATGAGAAAGAGAAAAAAATGAGAGAGAGAAAATGAGGGGAAGAGAGAGAGGGAGGGAGAGAGAGAGAAAGAGGAAGACAGAAATAGAAAATGAGTGGAGAGGGATAAAAAATAAAAAGTAATGAAAGAAATAAGAATAAAGTGTAGGGAGAGCAAGAAACAAGGGAAATTGAAAGAGAAAGGAAACAAGAGAGAGTAAGAAACAAAGAAAATGGAAAAGAGAAAGAAAACAATGGAAAGTAAGAAAAAACAGGGGGGGGGGACACAAGGAAAATTGAAAGAGAGCAAGGAAGCAAGGGAAATTGAGGGCAAGCAAGAGAAAAAGAAGAGTAAGAGAACAAAGGAAAGTAATGAAGATGTAGAGTGGTGGCATGAATACATAAAAATGAATTGTATCAGTGATTAAATGCATACGCGTGTGTGTGTATGTGCACACTATAAGATAATGCCCAATATGTAGAACAGATTTTGAAATGACACTGAGTGAGTCAAGAAATTTTTTTACTGAAGAGTAGTCATTCATGAGTGACAATGACAATGTATTTGTCAAGTTTCACAAGAACAGAATCCACATGAAGCCCTAGAGAAAAGTTGCAAAAGATGATATGGTTAAAGTGAATGAAAAGAGGGGGAACTGAAAGATGAACAGAGAAACATGGAAGTGATAGTAAAAGTCAGAAGAGCTTGAAGCTGTGATAGAGTTTAAAAAAAAAAAAAAATGCTGGGAGGACACAAAATTGTGATTAACAGAAAAAAGGGTCAAAATGAAGGTGTCAATGAAGTTAAAAAAAAACGAACAAAGAGATGATAAAGAGTAAGTAAAATGATCAGATTATATTGATTTCTCTCTTTTAAACCCTTTCACTACCAAGTTCTTTTTAAAAGTTTTGAATATATTAAGATTATGCATTGAGTATGATGTTTTAAGGGTGAAAAGGAAATTCAATTGGGACACTGGTATCCCAGTGAGAGTGAAAGGGTTAATCTTAAGAAAATGAGAATGTAATGTAGTAAAAAAAAAATTTAAAAATGAAAGCAACTTGAATTACAAGCTCATTATATAATTTTATATTTCATAACCTTTAGTATTCTTTTTTTTTTGTCTCTCTATCCTTATCTTCCTTGCACACACTTTCACTGTCACATATAAGAGCAGAATTAGTTCTGTTAAAGAGAAGGGAAGTAGAAACAATAACTGCCTTTCACTATTAATTTATTATCTTCCACCACCAACACATTTTTATTTATTTATTTATTGCGGTTGCCATATAGAGCACTAAACCCTAATGACAAAGGCAATAAAGCCATGGCATTGAAAGCAGAAATTAGGTTGAAGGAGAGGGTAAGGTTTAGAATGTGTTACATTAAAATGTAGTGCTGAAATGGGAGTTAAAGTTTGAGATTAGCTGGAATGGTCTTAATAGTAAGATGAAAAGTACAAGGGAATCATTATCATATGGAAAATGAAAATGATAATGAGACTAAAAATTAAATTTTCTAAAATTATCATTATATATAACACACACATTCATTGGAGGTAGGTTTAGTATAATTGTTATCACTATAAGAAAAAGGAAATAGTGATCAGTCCAAATCCAGGATGAAGCTGTTTGCATTTCACTTTGTGCTAATGCCATGGTGAAAGGGATGAATCCATCTGTTCTCTCTAGCTATGGATAAATAGTAGGGCAGACTGAGTTCTTTCATCTTGATTAGGCAACCAGTCTAAGAGAAAGAAAACTGAATTCAAACTAGCTTTACTTCACTTAAAAAATGACCTCGTGTCACATCTTACTAGTAGTAGAGAGGTTGGGTGCATGCACACACACAAGCATATTACCCATAAAACATGACAGGATTATCTACATACGGATTGGAACTTCTGCCTAGGATCAAAGTGTTGCTTTCTGGTATACTTTTGAAATAGAATGCTGATATAGTACCGTAATTATTTGTGTATAACAATCATATATAACACACATCCCTAACTTTGGACAAAAAAATTCTGGAAAAAAAATTCTTGTGCATAATACACACTAACTTTTTAGAATTTGTAGTGGCTAAATTTAGCATTTGTACAACATTTTATCAGTGCCAACAAACTAAAAATAATTTATATAGTTTACATTATGTATTAAAACACAAAATTTATGCAGAATTTAAAGTAAACACATGGACATGTTCACACAAAAATGCAAGAAGCTTGCAGAAAATTAAACTCATATCAGGAGAAACAAAATTGTAAACAAACACCCATTCCAGTGAATAAAACATATGAGTTTGGACTATAAATATAATTTACTTTCATTATCCCATCCTGAATATAGTGAGGCATGTGTGGCGATTTAGGAATTACCAAAAAACTCCCAACCGGATATTGACTCGTCAGCTGCCTGATACAAAATGTATAAACGCGTTGCCACGCATAAGGCTCCACGCATCCATCCGGTTAAAATCAGAAAAAAGAAAAATAATAAAATGTAAAGTAGCCAATGAGAAGCGGTCGCGCCAAAATTAGAAGGATTTTGGCGTGGCGAATTTGGAGCCGGTGAAGAGAGATAAATACTCAGGTTTTCTGTGAACCAATCTCTTTTCGGGTAGTGACGTCGAACCGACAACACCGATTTTACTATCTGGTGTTTTGGACACCACGCTATGTTTTGGGACGTAGCGTTGGTTAGTCCATTCACCAAGAAATAAAGGAAAGTATGAAAGAAATGTTTTCGTCTTTTATCTGTTTCCATCTTTTCTTTGCATATTTCTTTTGGACCTTCTTTGGGCAAGGCACTGCGCCAGCCAGTTAACGTGGGTAAAATAATATAACCAAAATATGGAGTCAGATATCTTACGGCAACACAGCTTTGCCCTTAGCCACTGACCTCCTAAAAAAAACTTTTAAACCCACACATGTGGTTAGAAAAAAGTTGATTATATAGTTCTCATGTATAATAATATACCCCTAACTGTTAGGCTGAAAAATTTGGAAAAATGGGGCATTTTATACACAAATATTTACAATGGATATGTAATTTGCCTGCTTACATCCTGGTTGGATGTTTGAATCAAAATAGGATTCACATGTTAATTTTATATTTATTGCAGCAGAAGTCATAGATAGCTAGAAAGAAAGAAAGATACAGAAAAAGTCAGATTGTTAATTTTATCTATAGTAAATTCATACAACTGTTATTGCAAAGACAGTAGCACCAGTGCCACTAACAAATTCTTTATCAGATGATGGGTTAGGCATGGTTTTGGGGCTAAAGAACCATTATCACTAACCAAGAGTGCCCCAACAGTAACTTACAATAGCATCATAATGTGTGTCAGTTTTATGTCACAATGAAGAAATACAAGATCTATGCAGATGCAGCTTCTGCCTGATCTTGGAGCCTCTTGACATATCATTTTTCTGTTAGTGACAAGCTGAGTTTAGTCACATATGCAGAAGTCAAATTAGCAATCTGACCAATGGGAAATATTACAGAAGTATGGCTGTTTTGTATGCATTGCTCTTTCAGGTCTTCATATTTTTTTAGCTTATGTTGATGAGTTCAGTCTATATCTTACAGGAATCGTTAACTCAATTATGTAAACTCTTTTTGAATTGACTGATCAACATGGTTAATGTTAATCTCAGCTGGAAAGACAAGATGACATTCCAAATGTACAGTGATGCTCTAGTCAGTGCAACCACCAAACAATGAGGTATTGTACTTATTTAGAAAAGTAATTTCTTGACAGTTTAAATCTTTCATAAAAAAATATTAGTCGTTTTCTATATGAAATCTTATAGGCAATTTTACAACACTTTTTTGTAGCCTTGGAAATGATTTGCAACACCAGGTTATGTCTCCATGAGTAGCTTTTCAGCAAATACTCACAAGCAGTGAAAATATGTTTGAGGCTAGCAGTCTTCTCACATACATTGCATCAGTAAGATTTTTGGACTTCCAAAATTTTAAGTTGACAAGGACATTGTATATTGCCTTTATAAAAAACTTATTCTCCTAGGGTAATTTCCTATCTGGTCCATGTATCCTGTTTTGACTGTCCAATAGCAGTAGCATGAAACTTATTCTCCCTGATATGGTGAATTTCTCCTATTTCTTGAGGATTCTTTTGACTAAAAACATTGTGAATGGAAACCTACACTAGTTCTGCCATTTGTCACAACACCAACCAACTCCTTCACCTTAAGAGAGGATTCTGCATCTTCTACAACATTTTTGACATTCCATTTCCAAACGGTAATGATGGAAGGTTGAGTGCTTTTTACTAGTGGGTTTCAAGAGTTGTGCTTCACTAACCTTACACTACTCAACAAGTGATGTTGGTGGTAATTTCAGCTTTGATATTTGTATAATGCCATGTTTGTCAAGGAAACAAGCACTCCCAATGATTTTTTTTCAATATTATATTGTTAAAAAAAAAAAAAAAATTGAATCCTTCTTCTTTGGAATGTGGGTTTTATTTGTAAAGCCTCACTTGTTTGCAATGTGGACTTTTTGCAAAAGTTTCTAGACGAGTATCCAGCACATTGGCCAAGGGGATAGAGTGTTTGCCAATAGGCCGGGAGACCTGGGTTCAATATGAGGTTAAGTCATACCAAAGACTTTAAAAATGGTACTTGATGCCTCCTTGCTTAACACTCAGCAATATAAGGTAAATATCAAGGGTAAAGTAGAGCAATCCAAGGAAAGAAGTAGCGCCCTCCCCTACACTTTGGTGTAGTAGCTATTGAAAAGGGAGCCTTCTGGTCACCCTCGACTACGGTCGCCAACTTTACTTTTTACTTTATTATAACCACAGGACATCATTTATATATGTAAAATATGCTGTTTATGCTTGGTGTACTTTTTGCTCGTTTTCCAGACATCATTTTACAGTTCATGGAATGCTATCAGTGAAGAGTGAATATATATATATATATATATATACACATACACACACACACACAATGATTTGTCTGTAACTTCCGCCACAATAAAGCAGATATATGAAATTAATATTTGAATTTTGCCTGGATTCAAACAGGATGTAAGCAGGAAAATTATCAACTTCATTATATATATGATTGACAGATAAAAGTTCAGATAGCATAGAGGCAGAGTCAATGGTGCTTACATACAGTCACCAAGCACTGTTGAGTATATCTATGTAATCTTAAATTAGATCTACATATATTCTATTACTGATATTGAGCTTATAAACATAGCCAACTGCTTATATATATATATATATATATATATATATATATATATACACACACACTCTCTGGTCTAAATAATAAAATATTCATCCATGAAATTCAGATAGACAAAGCAACCTTGTAAAGCCTATCCTTGATATTGATGATGCAATTAATATCTTAACTGTTTGTTTCTAAATAATTAATATATTCTTTATTGAAATATTTATGATACTAGTATAATAATACTTATTATGTAAGGGAAATACTGTATTGAAAAATTTTTTGGAGATGAGTGTGTGTGTACGTTAGTTTATTGTCTGGATGGTTGGTTGGTTGGTTTTTATGACATATCAACCTTTGTAGGTTATTTAACACCAAATCCGTTTTTATACAAATAATAAGTTCTATTTCAAACAATTCAGTTTAGCATGAGTACACAGTTTAATTGTCAAAAACATTTCTATTTCAAGCTATTCAGTTTAATCAAACAGTTCTAATTCAAACAATTCAGTTTAGTATAAGTATAATTTGTGTCCACACAGTTTAATGTCAAAACAGTTCTATTTCAAACAATTTAGTTTTAGCATAAGTATAGTTTCACTGTCAAAAACAGTTCTATTTCAAGTAATTCCGTTTAGCATACATACGCAGTTTAGTTCTATCTAACCTATAGACAGGACCCTATCAGGTTCTAGCACTTCAAGCAAGAGTGGACCTGGGAGCGATGGTAATGAACTCCACAGTTCTCAAAACTCCAGCATTACTGGAACTTCACCATCAAATAGTTTAGTGTCATATTCAGGACACTTGTTGGGGGGAGGGTCTTACCCCTCTGCAGAGGTGCAGTCGGTGTATTCTGCAGCCCCAGTTGACTGGGCAAGTTAATTTCCTGGAGTGTCTAGAATGATTTTAACTAGCCATTTATCTAAAAAAGGAATTTTCAAACTAATTTTTAAAAATACAATTAACTCTGGAATATTGGTATATAAAAGTTTAAAATTTATTTTTGTGGAGGAGAAAAATACATTTTGTTCAAAGTTTCTTCTATCAAAGATTTTTGTGATATATGAAGGTCAGTTGAAATGTTTACGAGTTAACTAAAATATTCTCAGGGAATGTGACCAAATGAAGTTTATTTTTCAACGTAGTCCTCTTTGCACTCCACACACTTCTTCCATTGGTGTAGTAGTACTTGGATCCCATTGGTCAAAAAAGTCAACAGCAATATGACATTATCATATGATCTTTTCAGCCCACACGGGCAGTTATTTACTAAATTTAGTTTTGGCACAAGGCTACACTCGTAGGACACATAATGGGAGTTAAACTGACTACTCAGTAATGTTTGGGAATCGAATTATTAAAAAAGTCTCTGTAAATCAACACGCGAAATCAGTTTCGTTGTCGTCGTTGTTTCTTCTACTTCCGTCTTTGAGTTGCCTCTTTCACTTCCATCAAATCTGGTTTCTTTTTTGTTAGTAGTAATTTTTCTTTGATGTGGCACAAGGCCGAATGAATGGGGCACCCTATCAGACTCGAACTCACTCGAGAAAGTTTGTTAGGTGTCCATTTCTTTTTTTTTTTGTTGTTGCTGCCAAAGTAGAAACTCGTTGTCTTATGTAGAGCCGAAAATTCGCCTATGCAAAATACGGGTCATTTGCATAAGCAGTATTTAGTCCCCATTACAATCAGGTTTTCGTTAACGTATGTCTGCACAGACAACACACTAAACGTGGTCTTTTTGACAGACGAGGAAGACCATTCTCCCTAACGCAGCTGGTGGTTCACCCTGCCTTTCACTCCAGCCACAGTTTGTTGTTTATTCCTACAGACTCCTTGTGGAGCATAGCGTCACAACCACACCATGTCAGTAATGCTTCAGATTCAATAAATAGGTTTTATAGAGTGAAGTTCCTAAGCCGACACAAAGAATTTTTTTTGTTATTTATCCATAGCTGTAGAAAAAAGTTTGCAAGGGAATTTTCCCCCTAGCATATTTCAGGATGCTTTCTGGTTTTGAATTCAAAGTTGGTTTCCTCCAAGACGAGTTTCCAACCAAGGCAAGAAAGCTCAGTAGTTTGACCTGCTATTCTATTCATAGCTAGAGACAGAAAAGAAGACATCAGTGTAAAGTAAATACAAACTATCTCCATTGAAATTTCCACTCAGCTCACCAATTCCATTTTCGGTGGTCTTAAACACTCATGTCATTTTTGTCTCTACCCAATACTAATGACAGCGCACACTATCAAATAAGTGTGTAATGTCTCAAAAGAGGATACAGCACTAACTTAGTTACCAAAATTAAATTCAGTACTAAAAGTCAAATTTAGGAGTGTTATTCATGAGTAAAAGAAATTAGGATAAGTAAGTTTAGATTTGTTCTACAATTATGTAACATGAAATAGACATAGGTAACAATAAAAACCTATCCCAATACTTCCTGTTGCTGTAAATACAGACATAGTCATAAGTAATTTCTGTAGAAATTGTTTAGAAATAAATTCAGTGTTGCTTGGTTGGATAATTTCATAATTGTCTTTCATTCAGCTGAGATATTTTTCACTAATATTTAAACAAAAAAACAAAGACAAAAATGTTGGTTTTCTTATACCAACAGTGTCATATCTAGGACAATCGTTAGGGAACGTTCTTACCCCTCTGCAGAGAAGCTATCTGTGTATTCTACAGTCCCAACCGACTGGGCAAACTGATGGAGAAAGACAGTCAGGGAAATCCTGTGCTGGCAGCACACTTTGATGATGATATATATTATATATATATATATATATGGAATACAAATGGAAAGTTGTTTTAAAAGGTTTTTATAGACACACACACATTATATATATATATATATATGAGAGAGAGAGAGCGCAATCTCTTGTGAACAAGCTATATTAAAGTTTCGTTTATTTATTTAATGGTATTCAATTACTTATGGGTAATTTAATGCCAAAATTTGATTAATTTCTAAATGTTTGTAATTATAAGCAGATTTTCAATGTTGCATTGTATTTTTTAAAATTGCACTGTTTATCTATACTCATTTGTTTTCACGTTTATATCTTTAATGCTAATAATCTATGCACAATCATTTGGTCATAATTAATAATTATTTTTTAATAATAATCATTAATTTTCACAGTTATAGGGTTTCAACTATTTAATTCTAACACCAATAATTTGCAAGCATTTATATGGTTTCAAGTAAATAATAATAATAATAATAATACATAGTAAACAATTATAGCATCAAGTAAATAGTCTTGATGATAAAAAAAAAACTACACAGATCTATATGGTATCAAGCATTTCTATCTAATACAAATGGTTTTTAAACATATTTTTTACTAATAGATGGGACCCTAACAGGTACTACCATTCCAGCTAAAAGTGGATCTGGGAGTAATGGCAATATTCTCCAGATTCCCAAAATGGGAGTATTACCATCAGATGCAGTTGAATGCCATATCCAAGATGAAATTTTAATAAAGGCCTTAGATAAGGTTTATTTTAATAATATATATCATCATCAAAGTGTGCTCCCAGCACAGGATTTCCCTGACTGTCTTTCTCCATCAGTTTGCCCAGTCGGTTGGGACTGTAGAATACACAGATAGCTTCTCTGCAGAGGGGTAAGAACGTTCCCTAACGATTGTCCTAGATATGACACTAAACGATCTGATGGTGAGGTTCCAGTAATGCAGGAGCTTTGGGAAATGTGGAGTACCCCTTTATTGCCATCGCTCCCAGGTCTACTTTGGCCCGAAGTGGTAGCACCTGATAGGGGCCTATCTATGGGTTAAATAGAACTAATCTATGTACTTACACAAAACTGAACTGCTTAAAACAGAATTGTTTTTAACATTGAAACTGTACTTATGCTAAACTGAATTTTTTGAATTAGAACTGTTTGACTAAACTGAATAGCTTGAAATAGAAATGTTTTTGACAATTAAAATGTGTATTCATGTTAAACCAAATTGTTTGAAATAGAACTGATTATTCGTATAAAAATGGATTTAGCATTAAATAAACTACAAAAATTGATATGCCATAAAAACCAACCAACCAATTCTCCATCCATCCCTATCATCATTCACTTCCAGCAGGATATTTAAATTATATTGTGTGTCCACACAGACATGATGTAAGTAAGTTCTTACTGGTTGGTCAATACTGGCACATCCATATGTAGGAGTCCATAAAAGAACCTCACTAATGGGTCTTTACTTCTCCAGCAGTGTCCTGCATGTCTTGTTCATCTTACTTGGATGTATGTGTATGAGTGTGTGCATATATATATATATTCCTTCTAATTTTCTCTTGTCTGCACACAAAATTGCACAACTTTGGTTCAATCTTGAATAGAAATTGTCCAAACTTTCTTAAGGGCTTTCAACCATCATTAGTCATTTTCAAGAGTAAAGTTGAGATGTTACCATCATTGAATTAAGAGAAACTGACTTGTTTTATTTTTTTAAATAGTATTTTTATGCTAAAAATTATATCAATGCATGTAAGACATTTGTGACAATATGTAAGCTGCATTTGTATATTTATCAGTTGTTAAAATATGTTTAGTATACTAATTCCGAGGTTAAAAGTTATTTGATATGACAGGTTTTTTGTTTTTATAACCATGGCCTCAAGTATTTAAAGTGTATTATTGCAACATTACACACACACACACATATATATATATATATATATATATCACACAAAGAGGGAAAATAAGTAGTTGAAAAAGAACAGATTTGTCCACAAAAATAAATAAAAAATATTAAGTTTATAGAGGTATAGAAATACAAAATAATTCTCATCTTTCAATGTGTAAATGTCAGAGGTTTGGAGAGTATAATGTTTATATGGCATGAGGTCATTAGCATCAGTTGCCTTTTTGACAGGATGTAGATAGGTTTGCAAAAGCATTCTCATAAAAAAGCTCAATGCATAAATGCTTTTATAGAGAAATGGTTATAGTTTCACTTAACCTTTTGTGTAGCAGATAGCTTAGTTGACAAAAATTTAAGGTGTTTTTTAATATTTTTCAAGACGAAACACATCCATCTTTATTATCATTAATTTTTACTTGGTTGGTTGGTGTTTTATGGCATATCAACCCTTGTGGATTATTTAATGCCAAGTCCTGTTTTTATTATATATACAATTTGTAAGTGAATAGTTTGTAGGCAACTTTATTTTAAATGGGTTTTTAGAACTCATTTGTTTGTACACAGTTAAACGGTTGTAAGTGTTACTATTTAACATTAGTAATTCTATTTATTCAGTATACCAATATAAATAATTTGCACAATGGTATGGTTTTGAATAACTAATGATAACAATAATCCAGAGTAAAGGATTAAACAGTTCTATTTGACCAATAGATGGGATCCTAACAGGTATTACCAACCAAGGTCAGAGTGGACCTAGGAGTATGTTAATGAAGGGGTACTCCACATTCTCCGAAGCTCCAGGATTGGAGTTTGGTTTATATTTTATGGCATATCAACTCTTACAGGTTATTTAACGCTAAATCCATTTTTATGAAAATAGTTCTATTTCAAACAATTCAGTTTAGCATAAGTATGCAGTTTAAATGTAAGTACAGTTTAATTGTGAAAAACATTTCTATTTCAAGCTATTCCGTTTAGTCAAGCAGTTCTAATTCAGCTAATTCAGTTTAGTATAAGTACAGATTTTGTTTACACACAGTTAAATGTCAAAACAGTTCTATATTAAACAATTTAGTTTAGTGTAAGTACAGTTTCAATGTCTAAAAACAGTTCCATTTCAAATAATTCAGTTGAGCATAAGCACGCAGTTTAAATGTAAGTACAGTTTAATTGTCAAAAACATTTCTTTTTCAAGCTATTAAGTTTAGGCAAACAATTCAGTTTAGTATAAGTATGCTGTTAGTTCTATTTAACCCAGATAGGGCCCTATCAGGTGCTACCACTTCAGGCCAGAGTGGACCAGGGAGCGATGGCAATAAAGGGATACTCCGCATTCCCCAAAGCTCCAGCATCACTGGAATCTCACCACCAGATTGTTTACTGTCATATCCAGGACACACCTTGGGGAGTCTTACCCTTCTGCAGAGGTGCAGTCGGTGTATTCTACAGCCCCAGCCAACTGGACAAAATTATTTTTGGTGATTTTATTCTTGATGTTGAGGGGTCTCTATCAAGTTTGGCTGGGGTAGTTTGAATGTGTTTTGGTTTTTCATTGTTCCTTTTGGTGTTGATATGAGCTTTTCCAGATTGATTAATGAGAGTTTCTAGTTGTTTTTGTTTGATTGGTTCTGGCTTTTTGGTTCCAAATGGATTAGTTTCTTTACAAGAGCTCTGTAATTGTCTGGTTGATTGCTGTTGCTGATTGGGTTAACCCTCCATGCTACAGTTGCTTAAGTGTTCACTCCCACTACTATCCTCCTACCTACAAAAAAAGTTGTTTCTTTTATATTTGATTTCTACTATTTCTCTCTCTCTATTTGTATATGTCACAAGATCTTGAAAATGGAGGGTGGTTTTCTTTGTAGTTTGGGCATGTTTTTTTTGTTTTTTTCAGACATGTGGTCTATCCTTTTAGCCACACCTCTTACATGTAAGACATCCTCTGCAGCTCTCCCTGCTGTGTCAATATTTATGACATTTAAAGTGCCTCAAAGGTGTGGGGATGTACTGATGTATCCTTTTGAGGTATTATCCAATTTTAACTTCTTTAGGAATTACTGATTTATCAAATTTTAGAATGTATGTGTGTGTTCATAAAATCTTCAGCACCCTTTTTAATGATGATCCTTTTATAGTCTGTGAAGCCTTGCTTTCCTAAGGCTGTTTTAATTTCCTTTGGTGTAGCTAAGGATAATTCCCTGCTTCTTAATAACTTCCTTTAAGGTATTGAGTCTATCACGTTAGTAAACTTTGCATTTTACAATTTAAAAAGTTTTCATTTTGATTAAGTTTTCAGCATGTTTTTTGTTGTCCACTTCCACAAATAGATTACCATTTCTTATATTTTTAACAATTCAAGGGTTTGCTCTGATGAAGATTTTTCTATCAAAAATGGAGACAATTCAACAAAACAAATTTCTTCCAATGATTCTAGTATAATAAATCTTGGAAATTCTGTTGCTTCATTTTCTAAATTATGTTCAGAGAGAATCTGTTTTTGATTTTTGTTTTGTATTTGCCATAGGTATAGTTTGTTTTTTTTGCTGGTCCTGTGCTCTACCACCCACCATGTAGTCCATATTGGGAATTTACCTAAGAGAAAACCCATTCACCATGGTCGAGACAGGGGATACATCAGTCAGCATACTCATAAGATTTTGAGCCTCTGTGAATTTCAGGTTCTCAGTAACCAAAGCCAAGTGCCTTAAAGTTAAATAGCAGTCTAAGTCTTAATTCTCTCCCTGCAGTTGACCCTCAGCCACTGACTTCTAGCACCTTTAAGATAAAATAGAGTTGGGTATTGGTTTACCATAAGAGCAACGGAAAAATACAGTTGGGACAATCATATTAGTTGCTTGGGCTTGACATAACTAGCTGATTGATTGGATGAAGGATATCCGACCACCTGTATAGCCCAGTAAGGGCAAAAGTGGTGTGTTACAAGTCACTTGACCACTTGGTTGCTGGGTTAAGGACTGTTCAGTCACCAGGATCCTGTTCTCAAGCATTATGGGTTGTTAACCACAGCTGACAGGTGGCCTCATTGATGGGAGAGCTTACACTTTTGCAAAGGTACAATCAATGTATTCTACAACCTCAGTTGACAGGAAAACATTAATTTTTTCTTGTATTTTTTTTTTATCTTTTAATTTTTGGTTGCTTTTTTCTATTGCAATTCACTCAGATCATTATTTCTATGGTCATATTTGCTGGTTGGTTTTACAGCAGGTCAACTCTTTACTTATTTAATGCTGAAGTCATTTTTTTGGTAAACAATTATATAATTTCTAATAATTAATGATAATTATTGGTAGACATTTATGGCTATGCACAGTTATTCTTAATATGAATAATTTGCCAATTATATGGTTTCAAGTAATCCTATCTAACAACAATTTCTAAGAGATCTGTTTGATCTATAGATGGGACCCAAACAGGTACTACCACACAGGGTCAGAGTGGACCTGGGAGTAATGGCAATGAAGGGGTTTCTCCTCATTCCCCAGACCTCAAGTGATGGAATCTCACAATTGAATGGAGTTTAGTATAATACCCAGGACATCTTTTTGGGGGAGGGGTCTTAACCCCTCTGTAAGGGATGTAGTTAGTATATTCTAAGTCTCACTAACATGACAATTTCTATGACAGTGCTGAACACAACAGATTAAAAACAATAGTAAACATAACACTGAGATATTGAGAGACAGAGCTTCTACAAACCAATAGCTTTTGTAGTTTAGTTGGTAAAACAGCTGGTATGATTAACCAGATTTCCTTGAGGCAAAAGGAGATTAGAGTTTGAGAGAGACATTTTTTAAGATTGTTTTCAAACTGCATTGTTGCTTGCTGTGGCAGAAATTATGACTCAAGCAAGATGTGATAAAAAAAAAAAAACAACTAAAAATTAAAAGATGAAAGAAAATACTTGTCAAAATTAATAGTGATTGATTACTTTAACTAAAATTTAGAGTGTCCTGCGTATTACATTAAACTGCTTTCCGTGGTGAGGCTTCAGTTCTGGAATTCTGGGAATGGTTGAGTTTATGGCATATCAAACCTTGTAAGTTATTTAATGCCACATCTCATTTATACATAAATATATTAAATACATGATTTGTAAATGAATAGTTTGTAGATAAAATTTTTTTAAACAAGCCAGAGGTCATTTGTTTGGACACAGATGGTTCCAAATATTGCTAAGTAACACTAACAATTTAATTTAACATTAGTCATTTGTATGCTCACAAAGAAATGGTTATACATGATTTGGAGGTATTCTTATTTTCAAATGAGGTAGATCTAATTTCTTAGCATGCAAGTATTGCACACAGTCAAAAGGTTTCAAGTGTTGCTAACATTAGTAATTTTACTTAGTATTAATCATTTGTTTGCATACAATGAAGTGGGTTCAAGAATAGCTTTATTTGCACAGTTAAATAGTTTCAAGTATTGCTATTTAACACTAATAATACTATTCAACACTATTCATTCATTTGGACATAGTTAAATAGTTCAAAGTATTGCTATGTAATAACAATAATTTAATTCTTTCACAATTAGATGGTTTCAAGTTTTCCTTTAAACATGAATAATTCTATTTAGTATGAAGCATTTCTTTGCACACACTTAAATGGCTTCAAGTATTGCTATCTAACACCAATAGTTTTATTTGCACACAGTTAAAAGGTTTCAAGCATCATTATGTAACATTAACAATTCAATTTAACATCAGTTATTTGCACTCAAATAGTTAAACAGTTCTATATGACACATAGATGGGACCCTAATAAGTACTACCACTTTGGGTCCAAGTGGAGCTGTAAGTAATGGCGATGAAGAGGTACTCCACATTCTCTAAAGTTCCAGATAATTAGATAGTTTGGTGTCATATCCAGGACACCCAGGTCTTATTCCTCTGCAGAGATGTGTATTCTACAGTCCCAGCCAACTGGGCTGGGAACTCTGGTTAATATGATGTCACTCTCCTCCTTTGTTGCCATTACTCCAAAATCCACTCTGAATCAGAGTGGTAGTTTAGATTGGTTTTATGGAACATCAACCATTTTTGGTTATTAATGCCAAATACATTTTTATACATATAAACAGTTTCATTTCAAACAATTCAGCTTCGCACAAGTACACAGTTTCAATGTCAAAAAACAGTTCTATTTCAAACAATTCAGTTGAGCATACATCCACAGTTTAGTTCTATTTGACCCATAGATAGGACCGTATCAAGTGCTACCACTTTGAGCCAGAGTAGACCCAGGAGCGATGCCAATGAAGGGGTACCCCACATTCCCCAAGGCTCAAGCAATACTGGAACCTCACCATCAGATTGTTTAATGTCATATCAGGAGACTCATTGGAGAAGTATTACCTCTCTGCAAAGAAGCAGTTGGTGTATTCTATAGCCCCAGCCGACAGGGCAACAGAGTAATAATGCTTGTTAGCGTCCCATATATGGGTCAGATAAATATTTGAATATTATTAGTAACACTTAAAACCATATAACTGTGCAAAAAAATTATTAAATAGTAATAGTTACTTGAAACTATATGATTGCAAAAAAGACCCAGCTTGGCATAAAATAACCTAACAAGGGTTGATATGTCTGAAAACCAACCAATTTAAAAATAAGAAACACTTTCCCAAATACTATTTGAGTTTTTAATCATCTCCTTTCACCTTGAATTTAGTTCAGTAAATAATAAAGTTAAACTATCAAATCAAATTATTGTCGAAATGTGCCCAAACCTATATTATTTTTCAAGGATTTGGCCTTGTTGAACTTTTAGCTAATCCACCATAACATGTTAAAGAAGCATATCCATTACATCTTCCTTATCTCCAACCAGATTGCTTAACACATTCACTGTCATGTGTATCATTACTGATGCATGTTTTTAAATGTGGTTGAACTGCTTGTATCATCTGTGATTTGCAGACCCATGTTTGGCTAAAACTATTTAAAACTGTCTGGTGATGCTCACTCAATATTATTTCTTATCTAATAGTATTGCATAGAACGAACAAAATTTTTTTATAAAGGTTTGGGATGAAAATTCAAAAAATTATTTTAAAGGACCAATGCAAAATCTATGTAAAAAAATTTTTTTAAATCAGTTATTAAAAAAAAGAAGAAAAAAAGCATGCACTGAAAAATATATAGATTAAAAATAAAGTGCATCAGATACACATTCAAGATAAGCATTTTCTTCTTTAACTGTGGGTAGCATATGGAAAATGATGCATATTACTATAAAATATGGTCAATCTGCTTGAATCATCTGTGATTTGCATACCCATGCTTGACTAAAACTATTTAAAATGTCTGATGCTCACTTAATATTATATCTTAGGGTAATAGTGTTATATGCATCCAAGATAATTTTCTCTGATATCGAGTGGCAGTTTATGGTAAAAAATGTTTATTAATTATGGTTTTCTATGGAGTTGTAGTTTTTTTGCTTGCATGGTTCTTTCATACAAAGTATGTATTTATTAGTTTCTTTAATGTAACTTCACAATCAATAACATCTGCAAATATTTCTTTTAGTATACTGTTCAAATTGTAATTTTTTTTCTTATCTCGTAGCAACATAGATTTTGTTGTGTACCATTATATGATGAGAAAGCATGTTCCTCTTAAACATGGGTTGTAAACTTTTCCAGATTGTCTATTTCATCATAAAGTTCATCTTTATTAGGACAGAAGTTTGAATCTTATCCGAAGATTTCATCAAAAATAGATAAAAGAGCCAATGCTTCATCTAAATCGAGTTTTTGTTTGGAACTATATATCATTTTGTAGAGCAAATAAAAATATATGTATCAGTTTGATATATTTATAAATAAAGAGTGCTCAATATTAGCGATAGAGCATATGTATCAAAGTAAGAATGGAGTACACACAGACAGTGGTGCTTGGTGACTGTCAGTTTCTTATGACCAAGCCATATATATATATATAAAATTCGCTGCCAAGATATATAAATAACTCAAGATAATGTGCATTGTATATGATACATATGGCTTATAGAAGAGAAGACAACTTACTCCGTGAAGCAAAGCGAGCACGTTTATGCCTGGCGTGCAGAATAAGAGGTACGCCTGCCAGACAGAAAAAAGAAACAACCGCTCTAACACCTCGATTTAAAAAAAAAAGCCGGTCTTGAGCGAGGAGAATTTGCGAGAGTGGCGTATGCAAATTTTTTTGAAGAGAGTATACTAGCCAATCATAAAAACGCCACGAGCGGATAAAGGAACAGTGAGTGAGAAAGACGGAATCGAGTGAAGACGTCATATTTGTCAGCAATCATTGGAATCCGTTTCAACCAGTTGAGAGAACGGAAAAAAATGGGTATTGAAGATGGGCCCTTTCTTCTGGAAGATTCGCAGAATTTTTTTAAGTACATGAACGATGATAAAAGTAAAAAAAAAAAAAACCCATAAAAAATGGCCACAAGCGAATATATACAATATGTTTCTTTTTCTTTCTTTAATAAAATTGTTAACTTCCAACTTTTGTTTATCATATTTACCAACCCCTCCGCTCGAGCAGGATATGACACAAAGTCAATTCTTAAGCGGAGTTTAACAGGTTTGAATCCAGAGTATTCCTTCTCCTAGACTAGTTGGCTAACCAAGGCTGAAGAACCCAGTCTGTTCTACTATTTACCCATAGCTGGAGGGAGAATAATTGGATTCATACATTTCCCAAGGGTATTAGTGCTATGTGAAATGCAATCAGTCTCGTCCAGGATTTGAACTCGTGTCGCCGTGTGCATTTCCTACGACGATAACCATTACACCACGGGCACCTCCCCCAACTTTTGGAGCATAAGAAAAAATTAGGACTAATAATAAGCATATTATAATATACTCTCAAGCACCGTTCTATCTATAATTGTATAGTAGAAAATTAGTCAACAATTACTACAAATGTACCTAGTTTCCTAACCTTTCCTATTGACTTTTATATGCTTTTTAAATTCCTTCTCTAGCAAATGATAGATATATAAACTGAATCTACACGTGACATATGTGGGAATATAGGAACTAGTAAAAGAAAAGGTCCAACGCAAATAAAAAATTCAAAAAATAATAATTTTTAGATAAATGCACAAGCTTTAGAATTTAAAGAATTGGTTAAAAAAAAGTTTCTACGGTGGGCCACATATTAAATAAATTGTGAGCACCATGTGTTTTGTGGACTTTAGATTTGAAACTAACAAATATTTTAAGTAGAGGCCAATTTCATTTTCAACAAAGCTATGGTATAAGCAGTAAGAAATAGAGATCATGATGTACAGGTACATCAATAAGTCCCTAGTTTGATAATGAAAGAAAATCCTTTATCTTTTAATATAATCTCCAACAAATCATATTGTCTCTGAATGATCATGGTAATTTATAGAAATAGGAGTAGAGTAATAGATTATAACTTTGAAACAAAAAGAAGAGAAAGTTTTAAACATTCTATTTCTATTGGTGGCGTTCGGTTTCAAATTTATGTGATGTAATTAGTGTTTGAAAATTTATTTCAAAAATGTAATGTCTTTCCTTATAACAAATCCATATCACATCAGTCTAATTTCATATCTTCCATAACATATCCATCAGTGCCAGTCTGCTTGATCCAAATATCTGTTTATCTATCTAAGTATATATAAATGACGAAGCCAAATTATTCTAAATAAAATATTTTGTAAGTTTTCAGCATCAATCTGACCAAATAAGGAGATAACTTGAAAAAGCTGGTTAGTTGGGTTTTATGACTTATCCTTGTAGGTTATTTAATGCCAAATTTTGTTTATCAAATTTTTATTAAATATATATATGATTCGTAAATGAATAGTTCGAAGATAACCTTTTAAAATGAGTCAGAGCTCATTTGTTTGTACACATATGGTTTTGAATATTTCCATCTAACATTCAATTCTATCTAGTATTAATCATTTGTTTACACAAACTGATGTGGTTTCATGTATTGATCATACTAATAGTTTTATTTGCACGCAGTTCAATGGTTTCAAATATTACTATTTAACACTGGTAATTCTATTCAATGCAATTCATTCATTTGCGTGCAGTCAAATGGTTCCAAGTATTGCTATGTAACTAACAATTTAATTTAATATCAGTCATTTGTTTACACATAGTTGAATGGTCTAACAGTTCTATTTCTAACAATTCAATTTAACATAAGTCTTTTGCTTGCATACAGTTTAAATGTCAAACAGTTTTATTTGACCCATAAATGGGACCCTATTAGGTGCCACCACTCTGGGGATGAATGGATCTGGGAGCAGTGGCAATGACAGGGTACATTCCCCAAAGCTCCAGAACTGGAGCCTCATTATCAGATAGTTTAATGTCATATCAACAGCACTTGTTTGGGGTGGGAGGTGGTCTTACCCATCTACAGAGATGCAGTAAGTGTATTCTACAACCCCAGCCGATTGGGCCGAAAAAACTGGGTTTGTTGTGGTTGGAAATGATTCTGGCAATTTTTATTGTGTATATGAACTAACATTTTGTAATCATCAAAATTTAAGTTGCAATTAGTTTCTAAATTATATCCGACCAAATGAAATTATCATATATATATATATATATAGTGCAAATTCAATATCCTAAATCTTTAATACAATGTGCGAATATAAAAATGCTCAAAATTCACGAATGTAAATGTTCTCCAAAAAATTTAAAAACAAAGATTTTTCAAATAATAATACTTTATATAGATACATTATTTTACCCAACAATTCAACAACAAACATGATTGAAAAAAAAAAAACTTAAACAATCGTTGAATTAAGAAAGTCACTAACTCTTTAAAGACAATTAGGAATTTAATTAATGAGAATAACAATCCCCATATTGAATCCAGGGCAGGAGTTTATGAAATCCCATGCCTGGATTGTAATAAAAAGATAAGTGGGTGAAACTTCTTGTAATTTTAAAGACAAACTTATGAACACATTAGGGATTAGAAAAAAGGAAACAAAGGTTTGGCCAGACATAATTTAGAAACTAAATACAAATTTAATTTTAAAGATTCCAAAATGTTAGATCATATACATAATATAGATATATATAGATAGACTGATATATGGATTTGTTACATTTTTAAAATAATTTTTCAAACACTAATTACATCATATAAATTTGAAACGGAACGCCACCAATAGAAATAGAATGTTTAAAACTTTCTCATCTTTTGGTTTCATTTAAAAATTCATATGCACTGATGAAGGTTTAAAAAACTAAAATATTACATGTTGGCAAAAAATTTAAAGAATAAATAAAGTCATCATCTGAAGACCGTGTATTTTTTTTTCAGAATTATATATACATATGTGGTGCCTTTAATAAGTTTCCAGACTTTTGTACTGGCATTTAAAATTGTCGTAGACTCTTGAAAATTCACTATGTTATTGCTATACATCTTATGAAATGACTGACCAATTTTTATGATTTCAGGTTCAAATGAACAGCTACAGCAGCAATTGGAATACACCCTATTAAAGCCTGATTGTCACACCTGGTGAATTTCAAAAATGCAATCTGACTCTTTAGAAGAACGATATGCAATAAAATTGTGTTTTAAACTTGGAAAAAATGCCACAGAAACGTATGGAATGCTTCAGACTGCTTTTGGAGCATCTTGCATGAATCAAGCATCAGTTTTTGAGTGGCATAAGAGATTCAAGGAAGGCAGGGAGTCTGTGAGGGATGATGAGAGGTGTGGGAGGAGTAAGGAAGTCAATACACCAGAGTTCATTGGCCAAACGGTTAGGGTTAGAGTTACTATGTTGAGGTTTTAAGGGAGTTCAGGAAGACATTCCGTCAGAAGAGGCCAGCACTCTTCAAATTGGGTCAGTGGCATTTCCACCAGGACAATGCACCAGTCCATAACTCCATCCTTGTCACAGACTATTTGACCAAGATGGGCATGAAGACAGTTCCTCAGCCTCACTATAGTCCAGACCTTGCTCCCTGTGAGTTTTGGTTATTCCCTAAGCTCAGAGGCTGTTATGAGATAATTGAGGAGATGAAAGAGGCTGTGATGAAGGTCATTAACACACTCACACAAAAGGACTTCCATGGAGGCCTTCCAGAAGCTGTTGGAATGGTACAACAAGTGCATTGCAGCTGGAGAAGATTACTTCGAAGGGGACTAGAGTTTCATGTGTGTACTATCAATAAAAGTGCCCATATGAAAAAAGTCTGGAAACTTATTTAATGATCCTCGTATATATATATATATATATATATATATATATATATATAGCTCAGTCAGCTGGGGTTGGATGACACTAGACCATCTGATTGTGAAGCTCTAGTCCTAGTGCTTTGGGGAACTACTTCATTGCCATTACTGACCTGGAGTAGTAGTACTTGTTGGAGGTCCCATCTATGTGTCAAAAATAAATATTTAATCATTTACTACACTTGGAACCATTTAACTGTGTGCAAAAAAATGAGTTCTAACTCATTTAAAAATAATGTTACCAACAAACTATTCACTCAAAAATCATAATATATGTATAAGCAGGAATTGACATTAAATAACTATCAAAGGTTGATATGCCATTAAACCAAATAACCTACCTAACCCCTCTCTCTCTCTCTCTATATATATATATATATATAAAACAAACTAGCTTGAAATTGTTAATTTAAACCTTAAAAAGAGTCTTATGTAATGTCTTTTCACCATCACCCTCCAGCAAAAGTGTAGAAGCATTTCATAGACAGAAATGGGGTCAGATGTGACTTTGGTTGAAACAAACGGTGAGAAAGTTTGTGTTTTGAGTGTTAGCATTTAGAGTTTTGATGCACTACGAAACGTTTTAGAAGTCCCACTTTAGAAGTTTCAACATTTTCCTTTAGAAGATGCAGGAAGTTTCCTCTTCCATTTGAAAGATAGTTTGGAAACTCATGGAGACAGCTGGGATGAATTATTAACATTAATAAATGTGAGAACTAAATTGTAAATGTCTGTTTGTCCATTTCTTCCATCATCAAGATCAAGTGACAATCTCTCTTTTTCTTAACTTTTTGAGAGACCCACAACATCACACTAGTCCAGAGTATAGAAATTACATCATTTTGCTTTATGATAATACAATACATCTTCATATTGTAAAATGTTACAAAAATTGAATCAGTTGAACACAAGGATCTTATTACAATTCCAAACTTTTCTTTTATAAATTATTGTTTTTAAACATCTGAACTTTTTCTTTACAGGTACAAACTTCTATTGTCAGGGTAAAATTGAAACAGTTTTCAAGGAATTTATTTGTGCTTTGATAAATTCTTTATGAAGAGAACTGATAAGTTACTGTTAAGGGACAATGAAGACCGAGGGAATAATATATTAATTAAAAAAAACTAATTTTTCTATTAACTTAAAAATTTCTTTAATTAAATCTGTAATCACATGTTGAATAATTTAGTAAATAAAGTTAAAATTCTAAATATAAAGTAGCTATATTTCCATTTTACTATACAAATATTTATGCACAGAGACAGATGTTTTTTTTTTTCTAAAACTAAGTATACTGCCTAAATTTTAAGGTACTTTTTAATATCAGTTCTAACTTGGTATTTAGGGAAAAATACTTTAGTAGCAATATGTGCAAATACTACTGTATGTGTATATATATATATATATATATATATATTTTACACACACATCAAAAACCTATCTGTGAGATACATCTTGTGTTCTGGCCATTTTAATTTGAAATTAGCATAATGTGTTTCTGTCTGGCACCTTGTAGAAATTATAGCAATCTCAGACCAACAAAGTGGTAAGTTAAAGAGGAAAAAAGGTAAATGCAGATGGCAAGAATATATTTCAACCTAACAACTGAAAGGATTATTCATCACAAAGTGTTGAAAGATAAAAGCAAATTTACAAAGATGTGCTTACTACTTTTGCTTAGAATTATGAAAGCAAAAAACAAAACAAAACCCTCAAAGCTTTTCTTTAATCATCATGAAGAAAGATCAAGGAGAAACCATAAAAAGGAAGAAAAAATATATGTACTTCATAATCTTTTTTACAGAAACTTGTTTTGGAAAATATTTCAGATTTTCAAATAGTGCTACATAAAATTTATGTAAATATAAAGATTTTATCTGGATTTGCAAGTGTAGTTTCTATGTACTAATTAACTCGAAGATTATCAAGTTAGAAATTAGAAGTTTTAAGGTCATTATTTTTAGAACAATCCTTTGGTGGCAATTTACAAAATTTTAGAAAAGAAACATTATTACTCAAATTTTATCAGGTAAACTTTCAACAGAATAGCATAAGCAGAGACTTAATTAAAACCCATTTTTTGCTAAGAGATAATAAAAATAGTCACAGTAGTTCAGTTGTTATACCATGTCATTACAATTTATTATAAATTGGTAAAGATAATGAAATTGGTAAATTGAGTTCAAATGGTAGTTGCAATGGTTTGCATTCACCACTGAGAAGGCAAGAATTCAATTCTTTCAGTTAAGTGTAAATAACAACAATTGTAAAGGCAATTCATCTTGAGGTGTTTAATAAAAGATCTAGACAAAGATCATTCTTGGCTACTGATACCATATAACTCAATACAACCTGGTACTGGTCATTGGAGTGGTGATGGGCACCATCAAATAACTCCTATCACTCTGAGAGATGTCATGAAGGTGTATTATCAAGCATGGTAGTCCAATAATTAAACATGAAAATGTGCATGTAAATAAAGGTCTAATTCAAATCTTCATAGTATCAAATTTTCTTAAAGCAAAAAGGATTTTACAATTAGTAAAAAGAAAAAAAAATCAATCACCTCTCAAAATAGAATAGATTATCTATTGTATAAAAGTGACAATTAGACAAGATTTGATAGTTCATAAGTTATTTTATTTACAAGATGAAAACTGGTAGTTTTTGTAATAGAAATTATCACTCATGCAAACGACTGTTTGGCCTGTCAGGTAGAGGGGTCGGGTAGGAAAAGGGAAGAAAACTTATGACTTATCAGTAATTGAACCTGAGACCTTCTCATAACAAATTGTAGATTGGTTTAATTTAAATAAGACTGTTTCAGCCAATCAGAGGCAGGCTTGGGATTGTAGCAGGCACTACTTAAGATACACACAAATTTGGTTAGGTGAAAAAAGTCATTTGCCTGAGGAGGTGTTAAGTCGAGCTTTTGACAGCTGAGAGAGACCAGAGACCTTGTGCGATGAAACGAATTTGGTGCAGTGAACTAAGATAGAAAGACCCTTGTTTTTAAATCCCAGTTTTCAAGACAGTTGAAACTATTTTTTAGTCTGATTAAGATTTATTACTGATATTCTTTTTTAAATATTTGTTTTCAACAGTGTTTTAGAAAATTTCTTTTATGCTGTATTAAAAATTTTGTTTAGTAATTTGGTATCTTCAAAAATCTTTTTTGGCTTTAATCAGCAAGACAGATAACATATAGCAAATGCAAATTAGATTCTGTTTCCTAGATCAAGATGAGCTTAACATGAATTTTTCTGCTGTGTTGAGAACCTTTGCAACTCAGCTTTAACCCGATCACCTTTCAGGATTTTTGCCAGTTACTGAGAAAGTCATGCAGATTGTAATAGAAAAGAGAAGGCTAGAAAGTTAAAGACTATTACCTTATTTAAACTACAGTTTCATGAATAAATCTAGCTATTTGACTCTTCTTATTTTTGTGATTTTTCTTTAAATCTAGGCTAAAAAAATTCCCAAGTATGCAATTATCTTGAATGGTGATCAAATAATGTTGGTATTATCCTAAAGAAAGCATAAGAAAACTGAAGGAACTTTCCATATTCTAATTTCTGATCTTCAAATACCATCACCAAAATTAGATGACAAATAGATTTTATAAATTTTCTAATGAAAGATTAAAAAAATAATCATTGATCGTAGAAACTCCTTTTTCTCAAAGATTAAAGTTCTATTGTTTTCCTAATAGATCTGAAGATTACTCCAATATTAATTTACATTTGAATTAGCTAACAGGAATCAGTTGTGTGAAATCAAACCATGATGTATCGCTAGAGAGCCTATATAAATATCATTAATTAATCTTTATAACAGTGGTACACCTGTGATCCCCTGGTCAAATATATGTTGATTACAAGCAATTTCTGATGTAGGTAAAGGTAAGCAATTAAGATTTACTTATGAACAATGATACTGAAAACAGATATTGATAACTAGTAGGAAATGGCTGAGCTCTGCATGTGCATGAAAAAAAAAAACTGATTTAAATGAATACCTGGGAGTTTAAAATAATATGCATCAATAAAAGTTATATATATATATATATATATATACACACACAAGCTTCAAAAACACACATACAACCCCCAACAAACAAAGATCCACATCTGTTGAATAATATATAGTAGAGAAAAAGAAAATAACAATGAAGATTGAGCAAATAATCCCAATGTCAAGAAAGGATTTTTTAAAGTTAAATCGAGCAAATTTTTTTCTGGATATTTTGGACTGTGGTAATCTTCTAACCTGTCACAGGAAACCTGACAAATGATGCATTTTGTTCAAAGATTATAGAGAATAAGATCAAGGCAGGTGTGTTCAATGTTTTGCAACATGCTACATATCCATTTATCCTAAAAAAAACTCAAAAAATATGTAGACATGAAAAAGATAAGGTTATGTAAGGTCAATGTGTATAATGAAGTATATAAAAAGCAATTGTTCTATATATTGTTCAGTGAATATTCAAATATTTAGTCATGTTATATATATATATATCATCATCATCATATCGTGCTGGTAGCACGGATATCCTTGACCCTCTCTCGCCACTCCTCCCCATCGTTCATCGCCCTAGGTAGGTCTTCAGGACAACATCCCGTATCCTCACATAGCTGCTGAATGTATGTTCGTGCTGGTCGTCCTGCTTTTGCGCGGCCATGTGTGGGGATCCATAAGAGTACATCTCTTATGAGTTCATCTCTGCTTCTCCAGCAGTGTCCTGCATGTCTGGTTCGTCTAACTTGAATAGTTTTCGTGATAGGGGGCAGGTGGCCATACAGTTGGTGTCTTGTGGGGTGTTGCTGCCAGGACTAGTTCAGGATTGCACGCAGCATTCTTGTGTAATTGCCATCTAGCTTCTTCTCCAGCCGTTTTGTTAGCATCCATGTAGTGCAGCCATATAGCAGTATCGATGTGACCGCTGCCTGGAAGAAGCTGCGTTTCATTTTATCGGTTAGGTCTGATTTCCATATAATCGATAGCCTATTGATAGCTGTCCATGCTTTCGTTAACCTCGTTTCGATGTCCTTTTCGGTTGATTCGACGCTGCTTCCTAGGTAAGTGAATTTGTCTACTAGTTTAAGTGGGGTTCCTTCTCGAGTGGAGATGTCCCCCGTTTGGTTATAGCACATATATTCCGTTTTGTGTGCATTAACATAGAGGCCTATGCTTGCTGCTGCTCGTTCCAAACTATGCAGAAGTGTTTCGGCTTGGTCAGGTGTATTTGCCAGTATCGCTGCGTAGTCGGCGTCGGTAATTGTTGTTGCGGGGTACCTTCTGCTTCTTTTCTTCGTCAGTTCGAAGCCATTCTCTTTGATTTTGTCAATCGATGTTCTAAGTACGTAGTCTAGACAAATGATAAAGAGGTACGGAGCCAGCGTGTCCCCTTGTAGTACTCCTGCTACAATGTCAAAGTATTCTGTGTCTCCATCCGGTGATCGTACTTTTACTTTAGTGTTTCTATAGAGAATCGTTATTGCCGCTACGGTTTCTTTAGGTATGCCGTACGCTAGTAGGATTTGTTCCATCTTTCCTCTGTGAATGGAATCGAAAGCCTTGGTAAAGTCGACAAATATTAATGTCGCTTGTAGGTTCTTTGCCCGTACACCTTCAAGGATTCTACGGATGGTTAATATTTGTGAGGTCGTGGATCTATTTCTTCGGAAGCCATTTTGGTTTTTTCTAAGTATGTTGTCGATTTTGGGTTCTATGCGGTTTCGTAGTAGGGCATTGTAGATTTTGGCTGCTATGGATGTTAGTGTTATGCCTCGGTAGTTTTTGGCTAATCCGAGGTCCCCCTTTTTAGGGAAGGGGAGTATGCATCCCTTCATCCATCTATCTATCGGATTTTGATTGTATACTGCATTGCAGTGTCGGAGCAGTATGTCGTCGAATTGTCTGGTCTTCCATACTTCTGGGGGAATTTCGTCCAGTCCTGCAGCTTTCCTATTTTTAATTTTTCTGAGAACCGAGTCGAGTTCTTCTTGTGTGAACGGTCCTAGTTTAATGTCTAATTGTTTGCTAATTATTCTGGTGATTGGTTCATGTGTTATTTTTGGTGGGTTTCCAAGTAAGTTTTCGAAGTGCTGTTTCCACAGATTTATTCTTTCTTGTTGGTTTGCTGCTTTCAGTTTTGCTTTGGTTGTGTTCTTTCTTCTGCTCACTTCGTTTATTGTTTGCCAGGCTATTCTAGATTGTCTATCTTCCACCGAGTCTCTAATCTTATCTATCTGATTTTGAATGTATTCTGTCTGTTCCTTTATATATATGCCTGCTAATTGATATTGTGCCGTTTTTAGTTTTAAGGCATTTGTGTTTGTTGGGTTTTTTCGATAGTTTTTGGAGGCGGTTTTCACTAGTGCACGTTTTTCTCTCACCGCTAAAGTTTCCCATGGTACTCTATATTTAGTTTTAAGTTTTGTTGGAATGTATTTCGCTGCTGCCTCGAGGTGTGCATTGACAAAATTTTCATATTCGTCGTTTGGTGTACTTTTTTCCGTCTTTTCTTGTAGTTTTTCGAATCAGTTTCTTAATTCTAATACGTATTTATCTCTTACATCTTTGTTGTTCAATAGGGCCCAGTCATAGTGTTTGGTGGTCGCTGTTCGTTTGGCGTTTTTTCGTAGGCTTAACCGTATTTTCGCCGTGACTATTCGGTGATCGGTGGACACACCCTCAAAAGAGGAGTATGCCTCACAATTCATTGCACTATTTTTCCATTTCTTGTTTATAAGGACATAGTCTATCTGAGCTTTAGTATTGTTTGCGTACGTGTATGTCCATAGTTTGCCCTCCCTTTTTTGGTAGTTTGTATTGAGGCATGCTAATCTATTTTCTATCATGAAATCTGTTAGATGTTGACCATTCCTATTTGACGCGTTGTGGAGGCTGTATTTGTTGTTTCCCGATTTGGGCATTCATGTCTCCGCCAATGACTAACATGTTGTGTTTCGGGATGCTACGCACTAATGAGGATAACTCATCGTAGAAGGTGACTAGTTCAGTTTCTTCACTGACATTGGTGGGGCTGTAGCATGAGATGATTGTTGCTCTGGGGTTGCCGTTAAAAGTAGCTGCCATCATTCTAGGTTGTATTTTCTCAACACTATTAAGCGTTTTTAATGCTTTAGGTCCTATAAGTAATCCTATCCCTCCTACTGTGGCGTTGACAGAGTTTTTCCATGCGGATACAGTGACGAGCGACCAGCCATTGCCAGTTTCGTGATATTTGATATCTTCGGTGTGCGTGTACCTGTGTTCTTGTATGCATATTATGTCTATCTTATGTTCTTCGGCCGATGCGATTAGCTCTGGTAGTTGTCCTATTCTATTTAAGGTTCTTATGTTAAATGTGGCTATTTGTAGTGTTTGCTTGCATTTTAGTAGTTTTGATTGTTTGAGCTCTGTAGCTGATTTTTCGAACACTGAGGCCAGGGCTCCAACCTCAGCAGGTCGCGCCCCTTTTTTACCCGCGCGAAGAGTGATGCGGTTTGTGTATGTGGTTTGAGTGTGGGTCATGGTTATCTTTCGATGGCTGTTTTATTCTCTTCTATAGAAGCCACTCTTATAGAGGAGCAGCAGTAGTTCCCCGATCGAACTAACGATCCTGAGCGTAAAGTCGTCAAACTCACGTCCAGGACCCGTTTAGGTATTGAATTTGGTCATCCTTGGGTTTATTCAAATACCTTTACGTACATCACGCTGCTTCCCATGTGTATGTATATAAAAAAAAGGGGGGGTAATTTTGATTTAAGTTTTCTTAAGTTTTAACTTACTTAAAGTCCAAGATTAAGGTACTTTTGTCAGACTTTCACTGGTACTGATTTTTGCTTTTTTTGGCGGTATTGGGACTTTTCCTAGGTTTTTTAGTTTTTATTTTTCTTCTTTTTCTATACTACAGTTGGGAACCTAGTAGGCTTTAGGAATTATATAGCTTTAAAATTTTTTTTTTTTTTTTTTTTTGTGTTTTAGGCTTTTACTTTTTCTTCTAAACTACTGTTAGGGCTTTTTTTACGAATTTTTAAATTATATTATAGAAGAGATTCAAAAACATTCTGCCTTGTTCGCTGACATTTGGAAAGAGTCTTAACATCAATTTGGCTTTATAGTAGAGTAAGCGTGTCTTTACATTTAAAACGCATAGTTTAAGCATTATTTCACAAACAAAATACAGCATAACATTTTGTAAAATTCAGCATTTTAAATTGATAGGACTTAAAGACATACTGACCAATATTGATATATTTCTTCCAGCTGGCTCCTGAGTTCAAATGCTTCTTCTTCGTTTTAACTTTTATTTACTACTGAATTTTAGGTAGTTTTGGAGGCGGTCTACTGGGGGGAGGAATATTCATTTCCTAAAAAATGAAATGAATATATATATGTGTGTGTGTGTGTGTGTGTGTGTGTGTGATTTACAATTCTTTTATAATAAAGCTGAAAATAAGCTCAAAAGCCATAAAAGGAAATAAAAATCAAGCAAAAATAAAAGAACTATTTCAAGTTACTAAAATTAAACCCCCAAATTATTCATATATCTGAAAATGGGATTTAAAAAAATATTTTCATTAAAAGGAATTTTTTTTTTTTGTTTTTCTTTTTACCTCAAGTTGACATAATAGAACTGTTAAAGAAACAATACATGTGCTATATAGAGAAAAACTGTATTTCATTGATATATTATTTGTTATTTGATCACAAAAAAGCAAGTTCAAAATTATTCACAGAATATCTTATAAATATAAACAAAGTTAGTAAAATAGTGCAGTATCATTTGATTCATTACTAAAGCTAAACTGTAGCATTTGCAATCTGTCATTGCTTGTTAGAAGGAAATTAGTTACCATGGTTAAGATTTAAGAGCTTAGTGATGCCATCAAGTCAATAATTGTGACTGCTCACAATGAGGAGGAATTGCCAGTTCCAACAGTTCAAAGTATTATCAAGAAATTCAAGATGGTCCACATCATAAAAACCTCAAAAGATGAAGGAAACTCAGAGTAAAAAAATAATCAAAAACATCAACCACTAAGGATCATCAACAAAAATATCTTGGCTGGTTTGAATGACACTGGTATCGAAATATCTTGACAGACACTCTGGCAAATCTTGTATAAAGCTAACCTCCATAGAATATGACAAGAGAAGACTAATACTCCAAGCCAAGTACATAAAAGGTTCTCTAACTTTTGTTAAGTGTCATCTTGAAAAGAATTTAAATTTTTGGTCATTAATTCTTTGATCAGATGCTGCTTTTGTTTGGCAAAGGGGTGGTGGTAAATCTTTCAACCCAAAAAACACTGTTGCAACAGTCAAGCATAATGGTGACAGCATTAAGGTATACAGACTTTTTAGTAGCCTGGTTAAAGTGGATAGGATCATGAAAAGATGGTATATTCAGATTATGAACCAAAATATCAATCTACTAAAAAACTTGAGTGGGAATATCAGTAGATCTTTCAGCAAAGCAAAGACCAAAAACATGAGACAAAATTAGCCAAAAAATGGTTGATGAACAATAATGTCAATATTTTAGAGTGACCAAAGTGGAGTCCAGACCTTAACCCAGTTCAGAACTTGTGGAAATAGTAGAAAATAGCCATGAGGCTTTCTTGCCTTAAGAATATGGAAACCATAATAAAAAGGAGTGGGTCAAAATCCTTGTTCAGACTTGTTAGAATCTGGTGATGAAATGTGAGAATTAGTTATAAGTTATGGTATCTAATAAAGGCTTTGTAATTGATTATTAAGATATGTGTATGAATAATTTTGTTTATGCCTTTTGTAATCAAATTGCAAATAATACTTCAATGAAATAGTTTTTCAAACAATAAAAAAATCACATTAAATATTCTATTCTAAATGAATCAAGAAAAACATTAGCAAAATTAATTGGCCCTTCCTTATTTCCAAACAAGTAACTACAATAAAACCCATTACAACTCACAATGACAAGATAAACAAAGTAGAATGTAGATTAAAAATAAACAGAAATAACTAGAGAACATAAATATCTTAATAACAATAAAAGATCTATCAAAACACAGACCAACAAACCTTAGATATTTCTTCAATAGTTTATTTTATTTGATAAGTGTTTTCTCAGGTTAAAATGACTATTTGAAGTTCAGGAAAACTGATTAATAATTTGTATGAAGTTTTCTTTTCAATCAAATCATTGCAAGTTAGATATCAACTTAAGTATAAAGAGAAAAAGATGAACAGCATTTATTTGTGTGAAAGAAAAGGGTATATACATCTGTAAAGTGCAAGAATAACTAGGCAAATGAGTATGAAAAAAGAGAAGTATACACCAAAACAGTAAGAGCTTTTAAGAGATAATAACAGCAGGTTGAAAATGAAAAGTGACAAGAGAATGAGTGTTAGTATATGGTAAAGGAACAAAAATACTGATTTTTTTTCTAATAGTGAGATGATATCTGATGACTGCAAGCCAGGCTGGCAAAGAGGCAATAAATAGGGTTTTTGATAAATCTGATAAGAGATATGGTGGTTTGGATTTGTTAGGCAAGGGATAATTAGACTGTAGATTCTATAGATGACAATATCTTTAAAACAAAATTTTATTGACAATTTTAAGATAACCATTTACATCAGGTGCTCAATCTTTTTATTGTCCCTTTTCACTATATTTCAGAATGTCATTCAACCTTTCAAAGATTGTCTGACCCAAAAAAGATATTGCAGAATTGTAGTTTATAGAAAAATCAATATTTTAACTTTTTAAATTTGCTAAACTGGAGTCTTAATCTTGGCCCTTAAATCATAAAATTCCTTCCATCTGTTTAAGTTTGGTTTGGTTTTATGGCACATGAACCATTGTAGGTTATTTAATGCCAAATCCAGTTTATACATATATATATCAGATATATATAATTTGTAAACATAAGTCAATAAAATAGTTCCAAGCATTGTTATGAATCACTAAGAATTCAATTATGCATCAGTCATTTGTTTACAACAGTTCTATTTCAAACAATTCAATTTAGCATGTTTTTTTGCACTCATTTTAAATGTCAAACAGTTCTATTTGACCCATTGATAGAACCCTATCAGGTGCTACTGCTCTGAGTTAGAGTGGACCTGGGAGTGATGGCAATGAAGGGGTGCTTCGCATTCCCCAAAGCTCCATCATTACTGGAGCCTCACCATCAGATTGTTTAATGTCATATCCAGGACACTTGTTGGGAGGGGGGTCTTACTCCTCTGCAGAGATGCAGTCACTGTATTCTATAGCCCCTGCCAATTGGACAGCCATCTAGTTAAGAACCACTGATCTATGAAAAGAAGCAGAGGAAAATAAATGTGTGAGGCTTATATCTGTTCTTAAAAGCTATGAGAAAAATTAGAAAATTTCTTATATATAAAAAGTGTGTTTTCAATGTACATCCATACAATACTAAGGAAAAGTTTATTATTTTAGCGAAATGTCCAGCAGAAATATAAAAAAAGCATTTTGTTGGAAATTGATAAATTCTCTTATTTTGATATTTGAAAGTCTTAAGGTTGTTGGGGAGATGAGATCCCAAGTATGTTTTAACCAACCCCTCTACCATGGGGATGATGAGACACAAATTTAATCTTTTTTTAATTAAGGTAAAGCTAGTTTGAATTCAGTTTTCCTTCTCCAAGACTGGTTGCCAAACCAAAGTTAAAGAACCCAGTCTGTCCTACTATCTCATTATAACTGAGAGGAAAACAGATGGATTCATGCCTTTCCCAATGGTATTAGTGCAAAATAAACAAATGGCCTCATCCAGGATTTAGATCCTATGTAAAAAGTAAAAAAAATGGATTTGAAGGATTTACTTTTCGTTATATAAATTCAAACAAACTTTAAAGTTAAAAAAAAAACAAACCAAAAACAAAATAACCCACAAATTTATCCACAAGGCACCTATAAATTATTTCATTTCAGCCAATGTGATCAAATGGATGAAAATCTCTCAAAACAAAAACCTTAGAGGTATTTCCTCAATAAATTAGACAATTAAAATAGATAAAAATAATGATTTGAAGTTCAAGATAAGTAGATGAAACTGATTCACAATTTTACATAGAGTGAATGAGAAAAACCAATTTTTTTTTGCTCTTAAACTCTATATCTTATTACATTTTCATGACTACACCCCAGGAGTTTATGGGTAAATGAATGTCCATGTAGTGTACAATACTCTGTATGATAAAAATAGAAATAGACTGACTTAAATAGCTGATGCATCTACAACCCCATAATTTCAAAACCTTGAGAAAAAGTTGAGTTTGGCAAAATCAAGAAGTTGGTTGGAGGGAAGAAAAAATGCTGCAAGTTTTTACACATTCAATATTGGACAGAAAGTGAATTAGCAATGTATCAGGTAAAGTCAATCAGTTTTTGTTTTGCAAGCAATAAATCATCTTTTATTAAATCTTACATGACAACTAAGAAAAAAATAAGTTAATTGCTTTTTCATTCAAAAATTTTGAAATTAGGCTAAAAAGCTTCCTTGCATTGCTGAATAAAAAGATTTCCATATAACCACTATATAATAGGTGAATAAACAAACTGATTTACAAAATGGTTTTTAAACCAAGTGCTCAAATATTGACTGACTAAGCAGGATAAAACCTAATAGAAACTAAGATCTCATGTCTTTTTATATTAGTCTTAAAGTTTCAAGTATCAACTATGATACAATTATCAGATGAAACTCAAGATTATATATATATATATATATATATATATATATATATCTTACAGGTGAATAAATTGAAAGCAAAAACAGCCATGAAACCATGTTTTAGTTTTTCCAATTATTGCCTGTCTGCTATATTGTAAATGTTTATCAAATTGAATTTTAAAAATTGATAGGGACTGTATTTATTTTAACCTGGGCCAAACTGGTGAACTTGTATGTATATATTTTAAACCTAATACAAAAAAAGTTACTCAGTGGAAATCATTTTTAAAATATGAGTGTAAAATAATTCTAAAATGCCATAAAATAAGTAAAGATGAGAGAAAAAGAGAGAGAGGTCAAATAGTAAAGTCCATAGCCAAGTATTTTTATTGGCTAAACTGTTTGATCTTAGAGAGTGGTTAAAGAACATCCAAGAAGAATAAGTATTATGGAGAGAGAGAGCATACTGACTCCTTCCCCTACCATGCATTGTTGATCCTTGAGACAAGAGATGGACAGAAAATACAAAATTATCTGCTGGTGCAGAATCAGATGAAGAAACAGTCATGATTTCTTTTGTGTGCAGAAAGCACTTGTAACACAATACAGACCCCAAGATGGAAACCAGAATGCAACAAAGCAAGCTTTTTAAAAGTGAGGTATTAATTTTCCTGCTGGTCATGAGGTGGCAATACAATCTATTTCTGTCACAGGAGAAGAGAAATAAGCACACAATATTCTAAATAACAAAAATGACTATAAAACAGAGTATAAATGGTTATATAATGTGTTGATTTAAGAGAGATGAAAACGAGAATGCTAATTTCTTTTAAAATCATACAAAGACATAAAAAATACCAATTGCAGTAATCACAATATATCTTAATAGCTGTAGCATTAATAGGTATGGTAGTAGCTCTAAACTAGCATCAAGGATCCAAACAATAGTCATACCAAAATGCTTAAGTCACTATTTGGCCCTGTCTTAGGCTAAAATGTGTGTGTTGTGGTGTTTACTAGCATCAATAAAAATAGAAAGATTCTGGGTATGTGGCTAAAACAAATGACAAAGGGGGACGTTTTGCATTCAACAATCAATAACAATGAAACAGAACAAGAGAATTGAGAAATGCATATTAAAAATTGAAAGAAATAAAAGATGGAGGATTTAATGACTGATTAGTCTGAAATTTGTTGTTGGAAGGTTAATATTTGTTCCAGATATCAAAGAGAATAGGAGAAGGTAAAAAAAGGAAATGAAAAGAGGTGAAAGAGAAAGGGAAGGAATAAAAAGAGAATGGAGAGGGGAGGAGAGAAAGGACAGGGGAAATGAAGAGGGAAGAAAGAGAGAAAAACTGAAGGAATGGAGGGGAAATGAAGAGGGGAGAGAAAAAGAGGAGGAAAGGAAGGGAAGAGAAAAGAGAGAAATGAGAGGAATGGAGAGGAAAAATGGAAAGGGAGAAAAAAATGATAAAGGAAGAGAGGGGGAGTAGGAGAGAAATGTAGAAGCAAAAAAATGGAATGGAAGAGCAAAGAGAAAGATAGGGAGAGTAAAGAGGGGAGAAAGGTGAAAGGAGAGATTGGGTAGGTGGGAACAAGAGGAAACAGAGATAAAGAGAATCTGAGATGCAGGTAATTAAAAATACTCAGAAATATCAGGGGGAAAAAATCAGGCTGAGTTATTGTTATCCAATTTGTAATCACTCCCATATTAAGGATTTTTTTTCAGATCTTGACTAATCAAACTGATAATAAGAAAGAAAAAAACATTAATTGCATTTGTACAGGCCTACTATCCAAGAATAAATGTTAACATTAAGAACAATGTAGCAAATGTAAAATAAAATAAAATTTTTTGGATTTCAATACACAAGATTCTTTTTGATTACAATCAATTCTGGCCTGAAATACAAGTATTTCTTTTAAATAAAATCACTGTAGTTTTGCTAAATTCATTATGACTGAAGTAGCATTAGATTATTTTTAAATATAGTATATTCCCATGAAGTAGAAAACTTATATAGTATGTTTCATGGCCGCCCACCCAGAAAACAATTCCAGCCCAGTTGACTGAAGTTGTAGAATATGCTGACTGCATCTCTGCAGAGAGGTAAGATCCCCTTATCAACTAAGTGTCCTAGATATGACACTAAACCATTTGATGGTGAGACTCCAGTCCTGGAACTTTGGGGAATGTGGAGTAGCTCTTCATTGCCATTACTCTGAAGTCCACTCTGACCCGGAGTGGTAGTACCTGTTAGAGTCCTATCTATGAGTTAAATACAACTGTTTAATCATTTACTATACTTGAAACCATTTAACTATGTGCAAAACAGATGACTGACATTAAATTGAATTATTGATATTATATAATACTTGAAACCATTCAACTGTATGCAAACCAAGGAATAATGTTGAATAGAATAATTAAAGCTAGATCGCAACACTTGAAACCATTAACTGTGTACAAACAATTGAGTTTTGGCTCATTAATACAATGTTACGTACAAACTATTCATTTACAAATTATATATCTAATACATGCATAAATAGAATTTGGCATTAAATAACCAGCAAGGGTTGATAAGCCATAAAACACAACCAACCAACCAGCAAACAATTCATATTACAACTCTACTGCAGCTAGTATACCTGTATACATAGAAAATTAGAGATACTGAAGAAGGACAGTTAATTTTAGTATTATTTCATCGCTTAAGATGTTAAAGATTTCTTCAAAGATTTCCATACTGTTGAAATACGAAACACACTTAGTCAACAATTGATTGAAATCAGGCTTGATTTAACAGAAAATAAAAGAATTTAATATCTCTTATGATGTTATGAATTTATGATATTTCCAGTTTGTAGTTCAGTATCCACTTTGTGGAGCATGACTATATCTCATTTCTTCATATGCAAATTATATGCAACCACTGTCCAATATCACTACAATCTTTTTTTCTCATCAAAATAGAACATGGTAATTATATACTTTTTAATGTTATCTAACTTGGTTTGATAATTTCAAATATGGGTTTCTAAAACCTAAAAATCCAAAACAATATTTCTAAATCTTAACTATACAAAATAATATTTCTAAATAAAACACCTAAGTAGTGAATTGCCCATTTGGCTGGGGCTGTAGAATACACTGACTGAACTTCTGCAGAACACCCCACCCACCCAACGAGTGTCCTGGACACTAAACTATCTGATGGTGAGGTTCCAGTGATGCTGGAGCTTTGGGGAATGCAGAACACCCTTTCATTGCCATCGCTCACAGGTCCACTCTGGCTTGGAGTAGTAACACCTGATAGGGTCCTATCTATGGGTTAAATAAAACTAAACTGCGTATTTATGCAAAAAATGAATTGTTTGAAATGGAACTGTTTTTGATATTGAAACTGTTAGCGACCATAGTCGAGGGTGACCCGAAGGCTCCCTTTTCGATAGCTACTACACCAAGGTGTAGGGGAGGGCGCTACTCCATTCCCAGGATTGCTCCACTTTACCCTTGAACCATACCTTATAATGCTGAGTGTTAAGCAAGGTGGTATCAAGTACCATTTTTAAAGTCTTTGGTATGACTCGGGCCATTGGCGAACACTCTAACCGCTGGGCCAATGTCCCAGCCCAAATTGAATTGTTTAACATAGAACTGTCATTTAACTGTGTGCAAACAAAATCTGTACTGAATTGTTTGAATTAGAACTGTTTGATGAAACTGAATAGCTTGAAATAGAAATATTTTTGACAATTAAACTGTGTACTCATGTTAAATTGAATTGTTTGACATATAACTGATTACTTGTATAAAAATGGATTTGGCATTAAATAACCTACAAAGGTTGATATGCCATAAAACCTAACCAACCAACCTTAGTAGTGAAAGAATAATCTTATGGAAAATTGTAGTAATTTGTAAGCTTCTACTGTTGAATAGGCAAATGGACATTTATTATTAGCAACACGGATTTAATTACCATAATTATTCTGTTGTAGAAAAAGCCACTTAAAACTGACCAAGTGTATAAAGAAACTAAGGAACATAATACACAAATTTAATCAAGAATTTACTTTTTTTAACTAGTTCCCACACCTGTAATCAAAGCTTCAAAACTTTTATACTAACTTGTATAAACTGGATGCTGACTATTTCAAAACATGATTATACAAATAAAATGACCTACAGTGAACTTATAATGAATCAAAATTGAAATATGGGACCAATAAACTTGTTACCTCAGCAATATTTAAACAATTAGCAGCTGGTAGTTATGCAAAGTACTTAATTACACCTTGTTATTCAGAGTTTAGCTTACCAAAAAAGACTTAAAATTAATGTTAAATTATCTATATATTAGTAAAACTCATATATATATATAAAATCTCCTTTAAAATATTTTTCCAGATCAAACATTAAACAACAATTATACTACCCTGATGATAGTCATAAACTGAAATGTTGGCAATATTCATGTAAAGAACATCATTAGAATATTTTGCTTTTCATATATATATATATATATATATATATATATATATTGAAATGAACAAAGTGTTATAAAAATATTTTTTCTTAAATTAGAAAAATGCTCAAATATTGGCTGGTAGAGTAAAATAAAATCTAAGATAAATATTTTCTTACTTCCTCATGACTATCAGTTTCATGTATTATAAATACCATGAACAGATGAAATGCACATCTCATCTGAAGATTATAATTAAAAATTTTTTTTTTTAAAACCCAACTCAGTCATGAAGAGGTGTATATATATCATACATAACTGTAATTCAATGAGACTTTTATTAGAGCAATACTCTTAAAATGCTTCAACTTGAAGAATAAAACAATTTTCAACTGAATAATAATTTTGTGAGGTCTGTATTTGTACTGAATGTCACTTTTTAATTATCCAAGTTCTTGATATAATAGAGATAATAATGAAATGCTAAGTAGAATCCCTCAATCCTACCTAAATAGAAGCATTAATATTATCATAGACCATTGTTACAAATAATATAATATTGTACTATTTTTTTTACAAAGATTTTATTGGATAGCAAAAGCAAATGTAGGTATCAAACCTCAACAAAATAACTCAAAAACAGTTATGTACATCTTGTCAAAGAAATTTTTTAGGTAAACTTTTTTTCTTAGGTGGTGGTGTCTTTGTCCATACAGATGACATTGATTCTAAGTTTATTTGCTTTTATGAAAATAGATACAAAGAATAAAAATTAGATTAATTTATTCTTTTGTTTTCTGAAGGCAAATATCAAGCATTTTCCTTCACTTATTGAAGTATTGTAGGTTAAATTTCATCCCATTTTTAAAGTACTGGTATCTGCATGATAAACTAATTTTTTATATAATATATTTAGGAACACAGAAGTTTATACAAGATGTTAAAAAAGTCAACATTTCCATGGTAGTTCCTTCATGATATTATGATTTAAGTCTTCACCTATTCACTATCCCTCTCAACTCATTATTAGAATCTTTCCCCAGGAGCGGGGGCTATATAATATCAGTTCTACTTTTCTAATAAAGATACTCTCATAGAAATATTGAACATTTTTAACCACCTGTGGAAAATTCCAAGAATGTGTTGAAAGGGATGGTGAATGTTTGGAGACTGTTTCATAAAGGTACTCCCATAAGGGAGTTACATTTTTTTTCAAAATCACGCAATCCTATGTTAAAATAAAAATGGATTTTGTTTTACACAACAGATGCCAAAATAGTTTCAAATAGAAAAAAAATTGTGCTTCAAACATTTATTAGATTCTGTTGAATTTCCTCAATATCAAATCAATTACATTCTCATATAGGAACCCATAATAGAGAGAAGAAAAAACAAAACATATCTTTTTAAAGAATGTGCTTTAGATACTCTATATTTGAGCTCACAAGAAAAAAAGCCCAAAACATATTCAAACTTCACACTAGAGCACATACATTTGTTTAAAGCTACCCGCTTCACATTTCTTGAAATGAAAGGCTATGAATAGTTGCAATACTAAGCCTTTTATTATTAGCATCAGATGTGATCTTCTTGAGCTCAAAATATCAGGCTTATGGTATAGAGTGAAATATCAAAGAGTTAACTTTGTTTATCTGATTAGTAGTCTAATCAGTGAAAGCATTGTCTATATCAGATGGGCTTCCAAGGATATGAATCTAGATTCAAATATTGTCAAATACTTCTTCATTTTTAATTAATGCAGTTTAACATTCTCAGAATGTAAAATAATCTGAGTGTTGTGATAAAAAGTAACAGTAAACTGAAAGATAAACCTAGCCAAAAATTAATGTCCTTTTTTTATTTAACAGTCTTGAAACTGCTCACTGCTTTTGAAAAGGTCCTAATTGTTATTGCGCAATATCTTTTACTCTGTAATATTATGTAGCAAACATATGAGAGGCCTTGCTTAAGAGTTCTTTACATTTTAAGCAAGGATTAATAATTAGTAACATCTCAGTATGGAGCTACAAAAGAAGTTGATTGTTCAATCAATAAGGAATGATTGTGGCTGTGTTTATATAATCAAAATAAAATTGGTTGCTATTTGGTTCACTTATCAAAGGTTCACAAAAATAACACAGTTTAAGCTAAGTGTAATGACTACAGAAAAGTACTACTTCTGTCCCATAATAGATATTCCATTTGCATATAAATTGTATACACTAAAATGCAACAAATCTTATGGGATGTTGGTAGTAATGTTTATGAAATAAATTTCTGTGATTTACTATGAAATGGAAAAGTAATCTAAAGCAAGAATATTTAGAAGTATTTAATTATGCACTTCTGAAAATTTTATTTCTATTTAGAGAGCTGATAAGTGTTACATCATGCCTAAAGAATTAATTAAAGGTTGTTACTTTTAATAAACTTATGAACCAAACAAAAGATACTTTCTGACCTATAGCACCAAAAGAGGAGAACAGTATATAAAAGTCTAGCAGTAAAGTGTGAATAAAATTAAAAACGATAAAGGCAAGAAACATTTTATATTAATTATTAATGTTTTTTTTCTAATTCTGCAGATTTAAAGTTTTGAAACTAACCTATAATATCCAATTAAAAATACGTTTGTATCAAATTATACAAGTGCAGTGCTTTTTATTTATGTTTAGTTAAAGTATTTTTAAGAAAAAGTACAGATACTCTCATCATACTTTATCCACAACACTACTCTCTGAGTAAAAGTTTAAGTATAGCAGCCATATTTTTCCTTAAAGATTAATTCAATACATTAATTGGTTTACTTTTTGCAAAAGCATTAAGGTATATTATAGGTATTTTTGTTTTTACTGACCTTTACTCCAAAGCTTATTTCATTTATACACCTAAACACTGTAACTCCACTATATTATTATTATAATATACATCATGAATACTATTCATGTATACCTTTTGCTTTAGATGTTAAAACTGGGCCTTAAAAACTGCTGATGCTGCTCACAGAATTCTGAAAGTGGAAAGAAAAGAAACAATATCAGACCACACTGCCAAAAAAAGGTTTAAGAGTTGTAAAGATAATGACTTTTTCTTGAAATGAAGCACAAAAGTGGAAGTAAGTCCACCAATTGTTGATCACAATGCTTTAAAATACAAAAGTAAAAGAGAACCCAAACATTAGCATTCTCTTAAAAAAATCAAAATAAATAAACAAATAAATAAAAAAATTACACACTTTATTTTGATTTATGGAGAATAAGATATAATGCACAAGATAAATTTTTATCAGATCCAAGACCAGATTTAAAGAACAGGACTGAACTCTGAACATAATAACCAAAATGATAGAGTTATAAAACTCCCAGTATTAAATCTGATTTCTCTATATTACAAAGGACTAATAAACCAAGGAATAAGTTAGTCAGAAATCAACAAAAAATCTACTTGTAAGTATTAGATGAAGAAAAAATATTATACAAATGAATTACATATTCAAAAAACCAAATATTAAGAGACACTGTTTATGTACTGGTACTCGGTAGATTATCAAACAAGTGCAGCATTATTAATAAGGAATGGTCTAATTGCAAATTAATATTCAGTTGGTCACAAGTGGAATGACTTCTGACCTCTTTAGTATACAATTGATAACATCAAATATATCTATTACAAAAATGGTAAAAATTATCAAGTTACAACATCAGTTATTTTGAAATAGACAAGGAACACAAACTTATATTTAGATTGGCAAAAGCAATGGCTTTGTAAGTGTAGAGACAATCTAATTCATTGAATGGCATATCAAATCTACTCTTGGCCCTTTATATAGATGTACTACTGGGTTTAGAGGTTCATGGGAATATATATATATATATATATATATATATATATATATATATATATATACATACACACACACACACACATAACTAAAATCATATATCTATGTGTACATATACTACCAGTATTTGGCCACCCTCAAAAACTTATTTCTCATCCTAAAAGTGTTATTTTAATAAAACAAGTTAAGAAACACAATGGTTTTATTCATTATACTAAATGAAAGTCTTCCTGAGCCACATTAAATACAAATTAAAATAAAAAACTTCTTGAACTTTTGATTAATCAAAATGATTTGCCGTTACCACCGCTTCATAGATTCTCTGCATTTTTTTCACCAAAGACTAAAGGTAGACTGAAGATAGTTCTGCTCAGCTTTCCTGCAAGAGTTGCCAGAGGTGAACCCTACTCGCGTGTTGTTTAGCTCTGACTTTTTGGTCAAGTTCATCCACACCCATTCAATGGGATTTAAGTCCGCTGATTGTGTTGGCCAAGACATCAGTTGAAGGATGTGCTGTTCCTCTTTGTTTTTAAAGTTTACTAGTATGCTTTGGGTCATTATCTTGCAAGAGTACAAATCCATGTTCCACATAGGATTGCGTGATGCTGCAGTATGCTGTGATAGCTGGTTTGATTCAATCTGCCCTTCACCTAGTACAAATCCCTGACTTTACTATTAGCAAAAGCCCCAACACCATAACAAGGCCTCATCCATGCTTTATTGATACAGGGGTTGTTTGTTTGTGTTTTATGGCATATCAACCATCGTATGTTATTTAATGCCAAATCCATTTTTATACAAATAAACTGTTCTATTTCAAACAATTCAGTTTAGCATGAGTACACAGTTTAATTTTCAAAAACATTTCTATTTCAAGCAATTCAGTTTAGTCAAACAGTTCTAATTCAAACAATTCAGTTTAGTATCTTGGATTTATAGGTGTGAAAAACAATGGTGACCTTATTTGAATAACAACTTCATATTTCTTAAACACCTTGTTGGATCAACAGTCAAACTTTAAAAATGATTTCCAAGGCTGAATCATTTCTATGGCCAGATAAACAAGTGACAACTGAGGAAGGTCATTGGATACAGTGTCTGAAATGTTGTGTCAACTAACAACAATGAAGATGAGGACAACAATCAAAAAAAAAAATCACACACAAAATATTGCAAAAACTAAAAAACTATTTATAGAATAAATGAGTACTTTTCATTTGAATTAATGTGAAATTTTTCACTTAAAAATAAGGATACATTTTTAATTCTTAGCTTCTTTATATTGTTACATTTTTATAGGGTTAAAAAAGAACAAATCAAACCAATACATTTTTTATTGCTCTAACTCAATAGGAAATCAAGAACTGAATTTAAATTTTTGTCATATTAAAAAAATTTTTTTTTTAGAAAAGTAAAATTCTAATAATGTTTCAAACCACTCAAGAGTTTAGGGTTACAATTTTTTAAAAATATTTCAAATATAAACAAAAATAAAAATTCCTAAAATCAAAGTTAATAATACACGAATTTTAAAATTCTTTTATTGTTGAATTTTTTAGAGGGTATATAAAAATTTGAGTTAAAACTATGCTACTTATTTCTTTTAAAAAAAAATTAACAAAAAAAATTGCTGTGTAACTGATCACTAATTGTAAAAAAATAAAATTTATTGAAGACAGGAAAAAAAAAAAAAAAATTGTGAAAATGCCTTAAAATGCCTTGTATAGGGTTACATATCTTTCTATGTTATTTTAAATGTAAACTAAAAAAAAAAAAAAAAAAGAAAAAGAAAAAAAAAAGTTCATTTGAATTAATATGCAAAATCTTTCAACTACAAATAAGGACATATTTTTAGTTCTTAGCTGACTTCTCTCTTCCTCCTCATTCACTGGGGCTTATTAAATCCTTTTAGTCTGGTCATGAGCCAGGTACTTCTGCTAGTATACATATACAACTCAGAATGTTAATTAGCTTAGTTAAATTGGCTGGGTTCTTTGGTCCAGAAAATGAATATTTACTAAAGTTACAAGTAAATTAGACATATTACAATCTTAGAACAGTAGAGAGAAACCATTTTTTAATTCTTATATATAAACAATCTATAATCTGTATGATCATATGTTTGTGTGTGTGTGTAACCATACTTACTTGCAAATTGTGTGTATAATTACTTAAGGTAGGCAGTTAGAAGTTATGAACTAAATTGTAAACAAGTTTTATAAAATATTTTGAAAGGAAATTTTCTGATAATGAAGCAGGAGAGAACATTTTTTTTATCAGAAATTTACTCAAATTTTTATATAAGGCAAAAAAAAAAAAAAAAAAAAAAATCAAAAGGATATTTATTTTACTCATATCTAAAAATTTGCATATCCTTTACTATGACAAACATGAGATAACTTAAACAAAAGCAAAATTTTTGTTGCCTTCAATGTTCATTATCAAATGTAGCTTGTAGCAGTATCCATGGCATGTTGAAATAGATCTTGTGACAGATTGTCTTTTAAAATTAAAAGGCACAGGAGAATTATTTCTAAGATGAAAATAATAACCCATTACTGAATTATACATTGAAGTTAATGCATTAAGATACAAATGTAAAATTAGTTAAAAATCTTTTACTTTCTATATTTCAATATCAACCTTTATGATTTTTATCTTGGCTCCACATACAAGATTACTAATGTAGCATGAAATAATATATTTTGTAAACATTTTTTATCTAAATAATTTTCACTGACAAAATGAAAGTTATCATTATCATATATAGAACTTAATTTTTTTTCATTTATTTTTCTTTTCCTCTTCCATCATGAACATTTCCACACTTTATTACAGAAGAAAACATTTTTAAATTGTATGCATACACATAAAAAAAAAACAAAACAAAACAATTAACACTAGACTCCGAGTGATTAGGGATTAATAGGAATACAAGTAAAGCTGATTTTGAAGTTGGAATTTAGCTAATTACAGAGTAGTTTCCCTTATTTCATTTTTGCAATTAATTATAATATAAATAATCTTGATAGGCAGTGTTTTAAAATACTTTAAACAATTATACATAAAGCTGTTTGGCCTTTCTGCAAAGGAATACCTTGGGTTTCTCAAATGATACGGTTATCATTTCAAGTGTTTGAAAAAGATGAAATATTTCAGCTAGAGTATTGGACTAGAAATCAAAGTTTTAGATGCTAAGAGAATTAAGAACTGCTAATATAAGTCATCTATAAAAAAAAAAAATTAATACAAACATAGAATGTAGATAACATGACCTATATATCATAATCAAACACATTTTGCTGGCTATGGTCTGTAGTAACTTTGTTGCTCTTCCACTGACAAACCTTGTCAAAGTTAATGATTGAAAATAAATAAGAAAACTAGGGATTTTACAAAGTATATAGATACCTACTATATGGCTTATGATTTTCCTTAGACTTTCAGGTAAATGTTTGAAAGTAACAAAATTTGTAAAAGAAATTAAACATTCAGTCCTCTTGTGTTTATTACTGAGAATTGATATTTTTGTTTTACTCTGAAATAAGTTAATATATAAGTTTTTTCTTTTTTTCTTGAAGGCTATCTTCATTGCTGTGGATTTTTTTAGGCTGATTAGTTTCTCTGACATATCAACTCTTGTAGGTTATTTAATGACAAATCCTGTATATACATATATTAAATGTATGATTTTCAAACAAAAAGTTTGCAGGTAACATTTCTAAATGAGCCAACACTCATTTCTTTACACACAGCTAAATGGTTTTGAGCATTACTATCTAACACTAATGATTCTTGTCTACATGAAGTTAAATGATTTCAAGTATTCCTATCTAACACAAATAATTATTCAATATCAGTTTTAAGTATTGCTATGTAACAGTAACAATCTAACATCAGTTGTTTGTTTGTACACAGTTAATTGGATAAACATGATTTGTCAGTGAATAGTTTGTAGGTAATATTTTTTAAAATCAGTTCAAGCTGATTTGTTTGAACTCAAGTATTGCTACTGTTTGCACACATTTAAATGGTTACATGCATTACTATATAATACTTATGGTTCTATTTGATATTAATAATTTGTTTGCACACAGTGAAATGATTCCAAGTATGGCTCACACTAATAATCTTATTGCATATAGTTCAATAGTTTTAAGCATTGTTTGTCTTTTATGGCATATCAACCGCTGTAGGTTATTTGATGGCAAATTTATCTTTATACTATTGAACAATTCTATTTCAAACAATTCAGTTTAGCATAAGTACACAGTTAAACTGTCAAAAACATTTCTACTTCAAGCTATTCAGTTTAGTCAAACAGTTCTATATCAAACAATTCAGTTTAGCGTAAGTACAGTTTCAATGTCAAAAACAGTTTTGTTTCAAACAATTCAGTTTAGCAAAAGTACGCATTTTAGTTCTATTTGACTCATAGATAGGACCCTATCAGGTACTACTACTACTCTGGGCCTGAGTGGACCCTGGAGCAATGGCAATGAAGGGGTGCTCCTCATTCCCCATAGCTCCAGCATTACTGGAACCTCACCATCAGATTGTTTAGTGTCATATTAAGGACACCCATTGTGGGGATCTTACCCCTCTGCAGAGGTGCATCCAACTGGGCAAGTTTCAATTTATTTCTATTCGACACAATCTATTAATTTGCACACAGTTAAATAATTTCATGTATTCCTATGAAACATAAACAATCCAATTTAACAGTCATTTGTTTGAACACAGTTAAATGGTAAACATTTCCATTTGATCCATTAATAGGACCCTTACAAATACAGTGTGAAACTAGGAGCAATGGTAATGAAGGGGTACTCCACATTCCCCAGAGCTCCAGTATTGGAGCCTCATCATTAGTTTGTTTAGTGTCATATGCAGGACACTCATTGCAAAGTAGGAGTGTCTTACCCCTTTACAGAGATGCAGTCAGCATATTTAACAGCCCCAGCTAACTGGGCTGGGATTTTTAGAGATAGGGGAAGACAATTTTCTGTGGTCATTTGTAAATTTTTGTGAGGTTTATATTTTTGTAGTAATTTTTCTAACAGTTTATTCCCCCTTCCCCAGAAGAAAGCTGGAGAGGGGCTTTGATTGGGTGAGGGTGAGGGAGATTAGAAATAAATTGACCAACTATTGGGAAAATTACCACAACAAAGAGGAGTGAAAGAAAAAAAGTTTAATAGTTTTATCTGCATATTTTAACTGGTTAGACTACACTAACTATTGGCTGGGATATTGATTAAATTGGGGTCAGTTGATCTTTGTTAGTTGTCAAGACAACACAGGAACTATGTTCTGCATATGTGCTTCCAGCCCAGTCTGACCAGAACACAACCCAACTTATTTGTTGGTTGGGAGAGGAGCATGAGTGAGCACATATTTTGTAACTACTGAGAGTCAGTTTTCATGAAGGCTCTTATCCTGACTCTTTCCCCAGTCTATTAGATCCATGTCAACACCAATCCATGAAAGCTGATACATTCGATTATGTTGATTAGAGGACTTAAATAGGGATGGTGACTTAGTCTTGGAAAGCAGCAATTACTGCAGTTTAGTGGGGTGGAGAGAGAAAGAGAAAGGGAGAATGAATAGGTTAAAAGAGAGATGGGAATGCAAGAATATAAAGAGATAAAAAGGAATAAATAACAGAGAGGAGAGAGAATAGGTTTTAAGAGAGATGATGGGGAGAAGTAATGGTCGAGAATACTAGAATATAAAGAGAAGTGGGAGACAAAAAAAGAAAAGAAAAAGAACAGTGAAGTGAAAGAGAGAATAAGTTAAAAGAGAGATAACATAGATGGGAATGCTAGAATAGAAAGAGAAAAGAATATAAAGAGGAGAAGAAGAAAAAAGGGAGAACAGCAGATAGAGAAAGAGAATTCATGATGAAAAAGAAGAGAAAGCTACTAGGATAATGAAGAAAACATAAGGGGTAAGGAATGGTAGGATCAAGTCAAGAAATTGCCATGTAAGAGATGTGAAGTATATGACAGAGAAAAGGATTGAGTGATAGAGGTCTCAAACATTCACTTCTTTTTTTCCTATGACAACTCTGCATAATCTTCAATGACCAGTGTAATTTTTTAGGGCTTCACAAATACAACATGCAAAAATATTTCTTCATTCATAGACTTGGATAATTTCCTTGTTTTCTGTCACAATAACCCATTTCCATTTCACAAGGTTTCATAATGGAATTTCTTTCTATTCAGTCCTTTCCAAAAGTTTCAGATTTATGTCTAGCATGGAATATTGAGAAAGGACATGTCTTGATAACTTAGAAAATACAGTGAATTTTGGGTTTCACAAATACAAGTATACTGCATATAAACAGTCACAAAAGATAATTTTGCAAAAAGAATTTAAATTCATCCTTTATTATTAAAACAAAGCAGCTTTAATTTATAAATTGGCAGAAAAATATATTAAAAAAATGAATATTACATTTTTTTTAAATCTTAAAATAAGCAAACAGAGCTTTTTAATTGAGCTTAAAACTTTTAATACATGATTATTTAAAAAATTTCTGGTTATATATTTAATTAAATTTTCCCAAATATATATACCATGAGGAGAAGAGAGTCCCTATAATGGCTAAAGTGCTGAACTGGGGCCTCAAGGAAAGCAAGTTCAAACACCATGACATTCACTTTCAGATTAATACTCTTGGTAAAGGTATGAACCCTCTTATCTCCACCCCCAACTATAGGTTAAATAGTATCATTGATGATCTTCTATAAGGATAGCAGTGGCATTAGATAACCCATGAAGGTTGATATGCTATTAAACAAAGAAACCAAATCTGTAGTACAATGAGGTGTGCTTAGTGTAATGGTTATCAGTGACCAGATTCAAACCCAGGACAAAGTGGTTTGTGTTTCATTTTGCATTAATGCCCTTGGGAAAGGCATGAATCCTTCTCTTCTCTCATCAGCTATTAGTAAATAGTAGAATATACTGGCTTCTCTAGCCTTGGCAAGGCAATCAATCTAGAAGAAAAATTTTGAATTTAAAACAACAGTATTCCACTTAAAAATTGAGCTTGTAATGAAGGGGATTGGGTAAATACATATTAGTCTAATTCTAGGCTGTAGTATTGGGAGGAGAGGGAGTGACACTTCAATCCAATGTGCAGATTGTACTATGTCACCCTAACAGAAGTTTTGGACAAAGAAATAATGCAAGCAGAAAGTTACAGTATTCCAGAATTACAGTATTACAGAAAGTTAGATTATAAATACATTATTTGACTCCATTTTTCTAAATCTTGTGAACTGGTAATATATAATATTACTTGCACATAATACATATGATATATGTCAAAATTAATATTATATTCTGTTAGTTTATGCCTGATTCTATTTTCGGAGAGGGTAAGAACATGAAATTGACTTTATAGAAGTCCTGGTTTAATGTGATTTTTATAACTTTAGTTACATTTTTAATACATGGACAAACACACACACACACACACATATATATATATATATATATATATATATATATATATATATAAATAAATAAAATGAAGCAATTAGTTTGACATGTATGTAACAAGGTCACTAATATTAAAAGATAATATTGATTACACTGAGACAATAGGTGTAATATATTCTACCCATGATTACTTTTGTGATGGTCTTGTCTAATATTTCTAAACTGTATTCACAGAATAATTTTCCAAAGTCAAAAAGTATGACATCAGTAGGATTATTATAGGATTATCAATTTTAAACAAATGCGTGTTAGTCCTGTGAGACTTAGGATTATTATTGAGTAATAATCTGTTTTTAAAGTGCATTAAGAAACTCTCTATAAAATCATATTTGTAATAGTGAGTTTAGAGAAACTTATAAAGATTTGAATATTCTTATCCTCAATGTCACTCATAAGATAGCCAAAGTAACTGATATTCATGAAAGATAAAAAAATTGAAGACAGAAATATCAGCATAAAAAGGATTTTTATCCAATTTATTATAGAAAACAACCAATAACAAAACACTTAAAAAATATGTCCTCTTGGTATTCAACAGTATTCCTCTATAGCTCTTATCTCTCCAATTCTTTTTTTTTTTTTTACTGACAAAATTTTCAAAGTTGTAAATTACAACATCTATTTTAAAATCTGGCACCAGTCAGTTGCTAAATTCCATCATTGCTAAGAGTGGCTTTTAGAGAATTCTTGAGATTCTAACAGCCATTTCCAAGAAAGCAGAATATTCTCAATGTTGTTCTGCAGGAAAGAATGTTAGAAGAAAAAATATTAGTTTTGCACATCCTGTTTAGCTTAAACTAAACATTATATAATTAATTTACAGCTACAAGACCAAACAAATGGTGTATTTTTCATAGATGGAACTGAATTGACCCTAAAATTTAACACACCAATATCCACATCAAGTGACCTAAATGTGTAATGCTTTTAGACATAAACCACCTGGTATAATTGTAAGCTTACTTGTTTCTACAGGACATTATAGAACTTAGAGGCCAATTATGTCTTGATTACAAAAAGATGTAACATTCAATTGATTTTATTTACAGAGGCAGATCTGAAGAAAGAAGATAGATATTTATGCATATTTAATGTAAACATGTCACTAAGTATTCGTGATTTATCATAAAAGTGATAGAAAACAACTGCAGAACCCAGAAGTGTATATATTAATAATATAGCCATATTGTTTACTATATTTATAAATAAAATGCTCAATATCAATGATAAAGCATATGTAGATCTAAGTTTGAATAGTCAACAGCATTTGGTATGAGCTTCTCACCTATGTGATCATCACACACACATATATATATATATATATATATATATATATACACACACTTTAAGAAAAACAACAAAACCGGTCACATAGGATTATAAATTTATTTCCATCCTGTTACACATTTTTGAAATTTTCAAAAACACGAAAAAATTAACAGGACTTCTTCAGATCTTTTAGATAAAAAAAACTAGAATAGACACAGAAAAAGTGGGAGGGGATAGAAGAGGGGTGAAGAGTTATCTCCTCATTAAGCCCACTTCCGTTTTTAATTTTAATTTCGGTTAGAAATGTAGTAAATTTATTTTAAAAAATTTATTTTTTAATTACATTTTGACCTAAGAAAAGAAAATATTTAATCATTAACTTGTGTGTGTGTATGTATATATATATATATATATATATATATACACACACATACACACAAGTTAATGATTAAATATTTTCTTTTTGAATGATTTATTTACAATTAGTAAATAAATTATTCAAAAGAAATTATAAAAATAAAGGCAATTTCATTCTTAAGCTGTCCTTTGATGATTCTGAAGTCAGGGTTGATATAGCGCATATTTTTTTATATTAACCTCCTAAGAAGTAAATAACTTCTTGAAATAAGGATTTTGACATACACTACAACAAAACCAAATAACTTTGGAGAAGCAGAGACGAACTCATAAGAGATGTACTCTTATGGACCCCCACACATGGCCGTGCAAAAGCAGGATGACCAGCACGAACATACATTCAGCAGCTATGTGAGGATACGGGATGTTGTCCTGAAGACCTACCTAGGGCGATGAACGATAGGGAGGAGTGGCGAGAGAGGGTCAGGGATATCCGTGCTACCAGCGTGATATGATGATGATGATGACATTCAGCTATTTCCATCTATTTCACATTTATTTGCAATGTTCAAAAATTCAAATAACTTGGATAACATTCTTAATTATGGTCAAGTCACACTGAAAGCAACAGTTTTCAATAGATTACCACAGTTAAACAATGATGAACCTACTCAGTATTTAGTTGGGTAACCACTTAGAAACAGCAAATATTGCAAACAACCCAAGGCCTGTGCACTAGACCAAGTCAAGTTTAGTAAATAACAATCTTAATAGAGTGAATTTAGTTATATATTTAGCCATTTTTAAGATACAAAATTATAATGGTTTGATACAAAACTGATTATAGATGTTCTTTGTTTCAAAATTCAATTTTTAAATATCATTATTATGGCTTTTGTGAACTATAATGGTATCATGCATGAATCTACATGCAAGTAAAGTTTTTCTCTAAGTAGAATGTCAAAGCAGGTTGTGACACTAGCTCAATTATAAATATAATAAAAATCCTCGTCCCTTGGTTAAAGACATATCACATTTTCTGAACATTGTTATTTTAATAAGGACTTTAAGAGTTTCAAATTCTTTTAATGGCTAAATAGCAAAAAGCAATCAATCAAAACCTTCCGTCAGTTCTTACATATACTCATCATTGAACTATAGATGTATACAAACACAGGAAGAGTTAAGTAAAAAAGGTAAAAAAAATTTTGTCTCATAATAGAAATTTATAATCAAATATAACTATTATGACAGAGTTAGTAAAAATAAGATATTTTTTTTTTGGTTTTGGCCTTTAACCAAACTTGTACATGTTAACATTAAGTAATATTTACCATTCTATACTAGAAATAAAAATTCAACCACCAAATCACAGATGATTAAACTTTTTTAAGTTCATGGTATTTAAATCATGTTAGAACATGTTTGTGTCTTTCATAATAAATTGATAATAGTTACTTTTATAATAAAATAACTAGCAAGTGGTTACTTTGTCATATTCAACTAAATATATTATTTATTAAATAATATCTGAAGAGGAACCTCTAATATATATAACTGCTATGCAAAAAGTATTTTCCCTAACATATATACTACAAAAATTATCCTTTTACATCACCCCCTATTTTTATTAATAATTTTTGTATATTAGTCAGATGCTTGGAAACTAAATTTTGTAGTTTTAAATATAATTAGGTCTTAATAAGTAAAAACTTATAAAATATAGTAAAATAAAATGAGTAAAACTTTGTAAATAAGAGCAAATCACTGGTACAGAAACATTAAATACCAAACTAACATTACTATTTCGTTAACCACAACTAGTTCACTAATATCATTTACTATTAGTAAATCAAGTTAAAGTAATTGGTCATGGATACTTGTAATCCTTGGTGAAATAATTTGATAAATTCCAGAACAAAGCAGTCTTTGACCAATCTATGCCTATAATACTATAAACATATTGAGAGAATGTGAAGACAGATGTGTGACACTTGTCAGCCCTGTTTGAACTGGCCAATTTATTTGAAAAAGGAAAGGGTCCTTTCGTAGAGAAGAGTTCTACAAGGGAGAACATTCCAAACCATGACACCCCTCTTTTCATCTGGAGTTTTGCATAATGTCTGTCTATAGGTTGTATTTGGTGGTGGTGGTGGGGTCTGATGACTCAACTTGACCTTGTAGTCAGAATGTCTGGTTTCTGAGTATGTGAGTTGGTGTTGACTGGTAAGTGACTCACTTCCAGGCTGATTTTTTTGAAGATGACTTCTGATGGGGAGCTGAAAAGGATCCTCACAGATGGCCAACTATAGTGTTGTTTCTGGTTTGGGACTGGTCTTCCTTAAAGTGTCATCGATTATGATGGATGGCCTGTCCGATGGGAGCCTGTTCAATATAGGATCTTGCTTTCATCAATGTCAGTTTTACAATTGTAGGGGTCCATTTACTAGTGTCCTGGTTTTGTACATGGACAGGTTGTCCCATATAAAGTATGGGAAGGTCCCTTGTGTTTTGGTCATGATATAATTTTTGTATTGATTACCTTTGGTATAAGTGGTTTGCTATTTTGTCTTTCTTTGCCTGATGGTTTATGAATTTGACATGCATGTTACTGACAGGTTTTTGATTGTACATGAGCTCATTTGGTGAAGGAAAGAAGTCATTTATTGGTGTAGCTTTAAGGCATAGCAAAACCATGTCAATGTTGTGGTTCCATTGGGCTGCTTTCTTCAAGGCAGACTTTTCAGATTGTATGCACTACTCTGCCATCCATTTTGATTGTGGATACTTCAGGGACGACATGTGGTGTTCAAACTTCCACTCTTTCACACTCTTGGAACAGGCTGAAGTGGTAGTGGGGTTTATTATTGCCAATAACCCTTTTGGGTATTCCCTGTTCTCCAAATACTTGTTTGGTCATATCGACAACATCTTGACTGGAGAACTTTCAGTCTATGTACGAATGGGCATTTGGAGTAGTAGTAAACAATTAGTAAATAGCTTGGGCCATGAAAGTGGAAGGGACCAGTGGCTACAATTTGCCATGGTCTTACTAGGATCTCATGCTTTCAGTGTTTCGGTGAGCTGCTCTTTTTGATGCTTTTGGCAAATGCTGGATTGTTGAACAGTTTTGGCAATGTTGTTGATGCCATGCCAGAACATACAGCTTTTTGCTGTCAATATGTATTTGTCTGTCTCTTGATGACCATACTGTATCTTTTGTATTATATTCAGTTGCAGAAGTTGGGGAATTATTATCCAATCACCCTTGAGAATTCCATTTTCAATTGTGAAGTCATCATATTAGGACTAGTAGGGCTGTAAATCTTGGCTAACATCTTGTCTCAAGTTGGGCTATCCTCGAAGGATCATGTGTCTCATTTACATAATATTGGGTTGGTGCTTGAAGCCTGGTGTATCTGTGTCAATTTTTCTGCTGAGAATAGCATGAAGCTGACCTTTATGTGCAGGTCTATAGCTTTGTTTATTCTCTTTTTGGGGAGTCATGATAGTCAATCTGCAAGAGTCATGTCCTTCCCTGGTTGATGTGTGTCATACTCTTGAAAGTGTAAGAGCATTTGTTAAAGAGAGGTAGGTGTTGCAGTAAGATTTTTTAGGAATATCATCTCCAGGGGCTTATGAAGACTCAATGATAAATGGGAGGCCATATATGTATGAAAACCACTACTAATAGCTCCTGTTCTATGTTGGTATAACACTGCTCTATTTCTGTGAGGGATTTAGATGCAAACACTATGGATTTGCCTTTTTGTATGAGTGCAGCTCCAAGGTTTTTGCTTGAAACATCTACTTGAATCACTGATGTCTTTGGTGGACAAAGTAAATGATTTCTGTGTTGATTATACCATTTATTAGCTGTAGGGATTTTTAATGGTTACTTGTCCATTTGTACTTTGAATCTTTCTTTAGCAATTCTCTCAGTGGGTGCTGTGAGGTCAGATAGAAAAGGGATAAATGATATATATGTGAAGATTCCAAGCACCTTCTGAAGTTCTGATACATTGTTAGAACTGGTTAGTGATTTTATCACATCCATCTTATGGGGATTTTGGTGAAGCCCATTTTCACTAAAGACAGTTCCAAAATGGATTTCCTTCTAGTCTATAGCATACTTAGCACTGTTGGAACAGAATTTCACACCTGGCAAAATTCGGGAAATTGTGGAATTTTTTATCATGCTCCTTCTTGGAGTATCTATTAGTTTGATTGTTGGTAAACATTGTTCTAGGATTATGTCCATTTGTTGGAAGACATCTTGAGACATTACCAAATGGAATTCTCTGGAAGCAGTATCAGTTGAAAGGGAAACTGATGAATGTGGTTAAGAGTGAGCATCCAACTTGACAGACTAATAACCATTCTTGGAATCCATTTTTATAAAGTACTTAACATTTGCTAGCTTAAGGGAAATCTCCAATGTAGGACTCTTGTAGTGGCATCACTTGATGGCTTTATTTAGGTACTTAGGATCTAGACATATTCTGAGTTTTCCACTGCTTTTGTGCAAAAACAACATTTCCTGATTGCATGGATAACTGAATTACTGCTTCCAATACAATGTAGTGTTCTCCAGTAAATTTAACTTTGAATGATCAGGATACATTTCCATGAGATCTCCTGTGGAATTAATTGGGCATTTTCTTTTCTGAAAAGCACAATCTATGGTTACTTGCTTCAGCTCTAAGGTACTGGGCCACCTTAGCATTGTGAATGGTTAGAGTTGTACATTCTCCATGTTCCCTTTTGTTTTATTTATACATGCTTCGTTGCATGTTGTTTTATTTATACATGCTTTGGTTGCATGTTGTACCCCATGCTGGATATCTTTCTTTGGTGTGGGGGTATGCCCCTCCACATCATCTGTTTGTGGTGTGCTGAATAGAATCAATAACTTTTCCTTTATGGTCCTATATATCAGCAAACTGCCTTGTGATGTACCAAAGTTTCATGTACTCTGCATATATACAGAGCTTCTTGTACAGACAACATTTGGTCTTAAGAGGAGTTGTTTTTGTAACTCAAGAGGTTTCATTCCAATGATAATCTGATCAGTCACTCCTCCATTTCTTTTTTATTTCAAAATTTATGTTGTTTTTTTGTTGCATGCAAACAGCACCTTGGCAGAAAGTCATCAATATTCTCAAAATGAGTGTATTTCTGTAAGCAAAAATGAGTAAAAAGTTGGCCCCGTTCTCAAACGTCCATGAATAAAATTGTTGAAGGCCTTCTTCACCCAACAGTAATAACATGTGGTCAACCTGTTTTTCCTCTGGTATGTTCAGTATGGGGAAATGCAGCACTGCTTGAAAAAAAAAATGGAATGATTCAATGATATTCTTGGTTGTCATTCCTGATATAACTGGTTTGATTGCTACTTTAGCCATTTTGATCTTTTATGCATTTCTTTTTTGATTAATACTTTTTTTGAATGACAAAATGGTTTGCCCCAAATAATACAATGACAAATAACAACAATATTGTACTCACAGTTTGTTGGTGAGATCTCTTTCAGTGAAGAATTTTTGTAAATGTTAGTCCTTATCTTTCTTTGTCGACCATGTAGACTGACTGGGTTTGAATATTTATTTTTCCTAAATTTATTACAGCTTTTATTTAATTGCTGTTTTCATTCTTGTCTTACTCCTACCTGTGTTTGTTGGGTTGTGTGTCATTTACAGGTTTTTACTGCTGCCACTATGTGAACATATTGAGAGAACATGAAGACATATTTAATGCTAACCAGCCATGTTTGAATTAGCCACATTATTTTGAAAAGTAAAGGTGGATCTTTTTGAAGAAGAGTTCTACAAGGGAGACAATTCCAAACCATGACAAATACATTAAGAGACATACCTATTTCTGAGAATTTTTAATCTAATAAGTTTTTAAGAATTGAATTAAAAAAAATCTATTTCATTTCTAAGAATAGAATGTATACCAGTGATATTTGAAGATAATCAAATTAACATGGGATTAAAGTTAAAACTTCATTTTAACTATGTTTCATAAAGGACAAAACTCTAAAAATAAATTGGTAGAATTTATGATTGTGTAAATTTTACGCTACAATATTATTCACATTGCAACACTCTCAGAGATAACAGCATTTAGCAGGTGAAATGATTCAGTCATGTACTAGCATCAGTCAAGCATCCATTTCTTCAAGCTGTCAGCTATACTATTTTCCAAAGATTGGTGAATGTTCACTGTTGAGATTCATTTCAAATAAATCTCTTTTATTGAAAGGTATCATTTCAAAACAATCCTCATAAGTTTGAAGAATTGAAGGTCAAATATATATAAATCACTTTCAACATTATACTATCTATCATTATCCTGAAATGTATGTGTAATTAGCATCTTTTTCTAATTTTTCAAAAAATTTTTATTTTTTTTTATTTAAAATATTTTAAATAAGGTTTCAAATAATTGGTTGCATCTCTTTCGAAAGATCCTGTATAATTCTAGCAGTGATAAAAAAAAAAAAGAAAAGTCTTTTGCATTTGGAGACTGCTAAAGTGAGTCATTATATATTTTATAGGCAATAACAAAAATAGTAAAAATTCTTTTTAATAAAAGTTATAAACTAGTAGCCTAATTTTATATATGAGAGAGAATAAAGGAATTGATAAAAATAAAATCAATATCTTCTTATCATACCATAAAAGTTTATGCTTATATCAAATGAGAATTTTATAAATACTAGACTGAGTGCTTGAGAAAAAGGATTCATGGCCAGGTTTAATCAATGTTTTTCAGAGTCTTTAGTTTTCCTTCAGGGTAAGTGCATGATTGTAAATCTTCTCCTTTTCAATCTGCTCTATCACTTGCAAGTGCTACTGTTGAAGTAATTGCATATAGCAGTTAATGAAAAGTGGTCTTCAAATTGGCTTTACTTGTAACTGACTCATTTACATTTTTTCTTTAATGTGAAAAATGCAGAGTAATTTAACTATGTTTCTATTGTTGTTAAATCACTTTCTGACAAGTGTCCATCCTGTAAATTTATTCCACAGTGACAGCTGTTCTTAATTTGTGAGCAAACTGTGTTACTTTAGAATAAAATTCTAAACACTCATTCGCTATAAGAATTAAACTGTTGAAGTAGAACAAGCAATTGTAAGTCTTTTAATTTGTAGCTCATATAGACAACTTATCATGTAGTTTTTGTTATCTGAGCCAAAAGATTATATACTTTCATATTTAGCCCCTATCACAATACATATATTACATATTTTATAGGAGCTACCATATACAAGAATACATTTTTTAATTAAAAATGGCAGAAAAGGTAAAATGAAAAATACGAGAGAAAAGAGGTCCAAAAGGAAAAGGAATCTATCAAAAAAAAAAGTTTTGGGCTGTTGATTTGAATTCTCACTCTGCTTGCTTTAAATATTTGCTTAAGAGGTGTGGAATGGTTATTTGGTAATGGGAGAATGGAAGATGGAATCAAAGATCTGAATTTATATTTAGGCTGTCTTTTTTCTTCTTGGGAAAAAAAGCATGAATTCCTTCTGTAGCTATGAGTAAAAATATAGTGATGATTGGGCTCTATAGGCATGGTGGTGAGTAACCAGATTTAAGGAAAACACTAAATTCAAACCTTGGTGAAGGCATTTGCTTTTATTTTATATCCCCACCCCAACCTACAACAGCAAAGAGTATATATACTACCATGTTATAATGGCTACTATATAAGAATAAATCATTCAATTAAAAATGGCAGAAAAAGTAAAAGATGAAAAAGTGGGGAGAGTAGGGATCCAAAAGGAAATGAAATAAAATATATTTGGCTATTGATCTGAGTTCTCACCATGCACACTTTATAAGGATTTACGAGGCAGAGTCAAAACTTTTGCAATATTTTGGTATGTGCTAGTTTGTGGTATGTATATCATGTAAGAAAAGCAGTTCAAGCTGTGATGGTACCCACTGTGGTTGGTAGTATTGTGGTAGTTGGTGTGCTGACATGTTGTGCATTGCTTCATTCTATGTGTGATTTGAAAGCTACACAGATTAATTTATAATGTAGTCTAATTTGGGAACTTATGCTTTACGGGTTTGAACTGGACCATAATGGAAGCAACCAAAAATATTTGTGGAAATGGAGAAGGCACAGTTGATCACAATACATAAACCAGATGGTTCCAGAAGTTTTGATGATTAGGCAAGGTTAGGTAAGCCAAAAACCTTTGATTCTGGAGCCATCTTCCAAGCTATAGAGCCAAATCTGGTAAGTAGTACTCAGAGAGGATCAGGCAATCTTGGTATTTCAAAGTCCAGTGTGGTTTGTCACTTTCACAACCTTAGCAAAAGCATTCAGAGCTGCTGAATTATATAGCAAAACTTTTTACTCACCAAAGTATTTAGGTAGTGTAATGATTATCAGATTGGAAGGTGGAATAAGTTAACCAAGTTCAAATTCAGACTGCGGTTGTTTGTATTACTTTGTACTAATGGCTTTGGGAAACACGTGCACCAGACTACCTCCAACTTTGGGTAATATATATATGTGCAGATGTTTTTCGTTTATATCAAATAAATTCATACACTCAATATTTATATCGATTTATATATAAAAATTAAAATATTATGAAGATTCAATTCCCTAAATTCTTTAGTAATCCCAAATTTCACAATTATGAAGGAGAATAATGTCAATTTCAACTCAATTTAAATCATAATTTTAATCCTTGTTCTTAAATATTTTGAATAGTCTTGATAATGCAAACAAAGTCTCAAAGTTCTCAATAACAATTACCAAAGGAAGTAAAGATAGTGAATGTGACAGTGTTAAATTTTTTTTTATATTAAGCATGCTAAAATGTGAACTGGAATGTGACAAGGTTTAATGCAATTATCACTTCCTGTGTTGACTACCATGAGAATGAATAGATTTTGTGGAATGACAAAAGACAGGTGTATTTTTACTCAAAGACAGACAACAAAAATGTCAAGCAGCATTGTTGCCCAGTTGAGATCCTTTAAAGCTGTCTGAGACATGCTGCCAATGCTAAGCTACCCTCTCCCTGGGAAACCATTCAAAGACATTCCTCAGAGAAGCAGGCAGGAAGAAAGGTAAACCAGCTCAATATTTCAATTGCATACCCTTAAGAAAGAAGTCTGCAAGTATACAGAAAAAACAAATGTTATTAAGAGGTAAGAAAGACTTTTCAGAAAATTTTATATTATCATTAATAATAATCTTACTTTATAAAAAAAGCTCCAGATATTCCTGCTAATCCTAACAGAAATTCTTTTTCACTGTGTATATGGTAGAGAAAAAAACATTTTATATTATTTTCATGATCTGTCAGAGCTAGAATGTAGTAGAGAGGAATTACTTATATGCACACATACAGAGTAGACATTCCATGAACTCATTGGATTATTATTGTAATGGCAGTCTACGATGATATTGATGCTTCATTCTAATTAGCATTTTATAGTTATTTTATTATAGCGAATTTTTGAATAACTAAGAAAAAAGCTCAGTATGAATGTAGACACCACAAAATTATTATTTGATTGGAAATTGGACTGGAAATAGCCTTATTCTCTAAGTTAGAACATCTTAACTGTACTGCTGATAAAAAAAAAAAACTTGCTTGATGCACTGTTTTTGCAGAGTCATGGTTACACACACACAATCTGTACCCATGGGAATTTCATGAAATACATGTATAATAATTCAAGCAAAAACAGCCATCATAATTCTTGTTCTTATTTAAAGAATTTAAACTATGAATAATATTTAATATAGATAAAATTCTGAAATGATTTTTTTATTTTTAAATTTAGTGAATTAATAGCAACTCATATGCCTAACAAATATAACTGAAATATAACCTCCATTGGCCTAGTGAGTGGAGTGTTCATCAATGGCCCGGGCACCAGGGTTCATATCAAAGATTAAAAAAAAAAAAAAAAAAAAAAAAAGGTACTTAATGCTTCCTTGCTTTACCCTCAGTATTATGAGGTATGTATCAAGGGTAAAACGGAGCAATCCAGGGAAAGGAGTTGCACCTTCCCCTAAACCTCGGTGTAGTAGCTATTGAAAAGAAGAGCCTTTGGGTTGCCCTCAACTATGGTCGCCAACTTTATATATATATATATATATATATATATATATAAAATGTAAAAATTGAAAATTATTTTTGTAAAGCAGCTCTCTTTTGTAGGTAAATATATTTAGTTTATTTTGGAGAGAAATTTAGCCAACTTTTTTTTTTTTTATTTACAATAAGGCTATCAAATTGTCACTATTTATTAATCCCTCGATCTCAAAATTTGATTTGTAAGTTTTTCAGTCATCTTTATGACATCATTTTTTAAATATAATACATTCCAACTTTCCCTATTCTCTTACAAGACAATACTAAAAGCCTCTACTGATAAATTACTAACAGAAACAATATTCTATAAGATAACTCAAATTACTTTTTGATGTGATGTGTCTAATTAAGCAGAACCATGAGAACAACTCAAGGGTTGGACATTTAAAGCTTTTGAAAAGGTGAGAAGATTTACATAAGATTTGAGAATGGACAAAGAAAAATAGTAGGCAGTATAGAAGATTGATTTGGATAGGTGATATATACCATAAAAATAAGATTGTATCTTAGATATAAATCAAATTTGTCTTTCAGACAGGTCGACACAGAAACCATAATTTAATAATCAATAAAGCAACCATTAAATTTCCTACTTGATATTTTTCAGATCCCCACACCTGAGGTACCAGATGTACTACAAATTCATAGGCATTCTCAAAGAATGTGAAGAAAGCTAAAGACAATGAAACATTTATAAAAGAGAGAAATGATAGATAATAGGGTCACTACCCTATGACCACTGCCACTACTGTTGATATCATACTCCTACTACCTCATTTATCATATAATCTTAAGTGTAAAAAATTAGAACTATTTGTGTATCACAGTTTAGTTCATCAAGTATTATTAAAGAGTATTGAGGATAGAATTCAAGACAAAAGATCATCTATGATATAGTGTAAGTCCACTCAGCAATATGACAATGCAAATCAAGTACAACTGAAGTCAGTTATTTACAACAATAACAGTGTAGCTTAGTCAATATGGAGAAGTTATAAAATCAGTAAATTTAGTATATTAAAATATATCAGGTCAAAGTACAACTAAAAATGAGTTCTATCCTATTTGTAATAACCTTAAATCAAAGAAATACAGCATATTTAGAACATACAATAAGTTTAATCTAAATTTCACTGTAAAGATTTAACTTAACCATCCAAAAAGTATAACATGGTGGGAACAATATCTAATAATGTGATATAATAACTGGTTGGTTGGGTTTTTATGGCATATCAACCTTTGCAGGTTATTTAATCCCAAATCCATTTTTATACAAATAATCAGTTCAATTTCAAACAATTTATACAGTACACAGTTTAATTGTCAAAATCATTTCTATTTCAAGCTATCCAGTTTAGTCTAAATATAGTTTTTGTCCTCAGACAGCTAAATGTCAAAACAGTTCTCTTTTGAATAATTCAATTTAGTGTAGTACAGTTTTAATGTCAAAAACAGTTCTATTTCAAGCATTTGCATAAGTACGCAGTTTAAACATCAAAATAGTGCTATTTCAAGTATTTTAGTTGAGCATAAGTACGCAGATTAGTTCTATTTCACCCATAGATAAGGGCCTTATCAGGTACTACCACTCTGGGCCAGAGTGAACCTGGGAGCAAGGGCAATGAAGAGGTACTCTGCATTTCCCAAAGCTCAAGCATTACTGGAGCCTCACCATCAGATTGTTTAGTGTCATATCCAGGACACTCGTTTTTTTGTTTTTTTTTTAACTCCTCTGCAGAGATGCAGTCAGTGTATTTTACAGTCCAAGCCGACTGGGCAATATAACAACTGGTCAGAAAAGTTTCATAGTTAGATACAAACAAACACACCTGGAATAATGTTTTATAAAAATTCAATTTTCTTCTAAACCAAAGATACCGGGATTTTGTTATTTCCAGTGGACCATTATACAATCAAAAGTTATTAGATATTATTTATAACCAAAAATTGAATTTCAACACCTCTGTAACCAAAAATAAAAATGCATGAATATATATAATAGACATACTTATTTTTGGACAACTATATATATTTTTGTAGACAGAGTTTCAATGCTGTAGAGTTAGGTAAGAAATAATGTCAAATAATTTTTGATCTTATTGTATTATACAATAAAATCTACTAGATAAAACCAAATTTTGAAATCTTTAGTTTAGAAAAAAAAAACTTTTAATGAAAAAAAATGTTATGGGTGTATCTATATTCGGTCGGTTTGGTTGGTTGGTTGGATTCTATGGCATATCAACCTTGTACCTATATTTCTAATAGGATATATAACTAGTAGCAAAAACAAAAAGTCTGATTGAAGTAAAAGGAAAAATAAAATTATATATCAAATAAGCAAAATTAAGAGATTTAGACTTATCTAGATGTAGCCTTTGTCATAGTATATGAGGATAAATTTAAATTAGGATATGTGTGCGTGATTACTGTGCATATTATGACAATATTCTTGAGTTTACTTCAATTGTCCTTCATATGAAAAAAAATGTTGATTGAATAGTTGTGCAAAGATTCATGTTAACAAGTATGCTACCTAATTATTTTCCTGCATACAACTTGAAAAAACAAAAAAAAAACCCAACCTTTTTTAAAGCAACCAAAAAATAATATTTAATGAAAGGAAAGGCAATCAAAAGCTGAGAAACACATAAAAAGTGGAGGTGTTCCTCATGTTCCAGTTTCATGCTTAATCAACACAATCAAATACATATATATTATATATTGTATATTGTATATTATATATTGTATATTTCATAATGGTAGTTGTAGGAAATGGATAAATGAGACAAGTTTAAATTCTGGACAAACCCGTATTAATTTCCCTTCATGCTGATGCCCTTAAGTAAGACAAGGATCAATCCCTTCCCTCTCAGCCAAGGGTAAATAACAAGGCAGACTGGGCTCTTAAGTTTTGGTATAACAACTAGTCTAGAAGGAAAACTCTTAATTCAAAGCAGCAGTACTAAACTTAAAAATTGACAATGTGTAGTATCCTGCTTAAAGCAGAGGGATTGGGTAAATACATCCATACTGAATATTTCATGTGCAATAATAATAGTTGTTGTTGTAGGAAATGAATTCATGAGCTAAGTTGAAATTCTGGATAAAGCTGTATTTCCCTTCAAGCTAATGCTCTTGGAAAAGACATGAAGTCAGCTCTTCCCTTCCAGCTAAGACAAAGCTTTTAAGCTTTGATATGGCAACCAGTCTACAAGAAAGAACACTGAATTCAACTTGAAAATGGACCTTGTGTAGCATCTTGCTCGTGGGAGTTAGGTGTGTGTGTGTGTATATATATATATATATATATATATATATATAGTATATTTCAGTGTTTTCTATACATCACATATCCATTAACCTCACTGTTTGCTTTGATTTTTATACACTATAATACTTACGCATTGAATTCAAAATGTAGGGCAACTGTTTTTGTTCAAACTAACTGCATCAACTCTTTGTAACAAATAGTAATGATGAATCTTAAGTGGTGTGGGGGATTCAGCTTGATAAAGAAAGAATACTTTTTTTTGTTAGTCTTTTATTACCTCACAAATAATAAGAATAAAAACTTCAAAGTTGAACAAACTAATGTTCATTGTTGAAGACAAGCAAAGATGAACCAGCCTTATGGTAAAGAAATGATAATAGAAATTATAAAGGAGTCCTGCTTTGAATGCAACAAAGCTTTAAAGAAAAAGGATTCACACTATAAGAGTACCATTTACAGTACATAAGCATTACAATAGTAAAGTTAACATCCGTTGATATACGTCTACTTTAACAGAGTCACCAGAATACCATCCTAAATAAAGAAAATGATTATAGGGCCTGTCTACTTACCTCTTTAAAAGAAAAAATATAGTTTAATTTCATTGATTAGCCAATATGTAATCTGGTAAATCGCAACTTTAGTGCAAAACAAAGACTTAGGATTTTCTACACTATTATTCTGTTTCTTTGTATATATGAGTGCTAGACTATTCTATTCAAGATTAGGGTATAGCATAAACTTGATTTCCAGCTCCTTTGAGCTGAAAGTGGAACCAGTTATACTTTCTAACCAAGAAAACTACACAATAATATTGAGAAAAGGGGATCAGGGTGTGTGAAATATAGTTTTCTTTATAGATATATAATCTCACACAAAGCCAATAAAATTCATAGATGTTTACATCTATAAAGTTGATGATTTAAGTGTAACAGAGAGCCATAAATATTTTCTTATATATATGTACACACACACATACATGTGTATATGTGTGTGCATATATACATAAACAGATAGAGACAGAATTAATTTATCCAAGTTTCCATTATAAAGATTAACCTGATACATATATTAAAATACAAAAAGTAAAAAGTGTGCTAAAGAAATTACATACTTAAAGTCTAACAATCAAAATAACATAATTGGTTCTCAAAAGGCATTAGTAAGAAGAGATTTTTGCATATTATCATTTGGAGTAATTCATGAAAGTAAACATGAATTGTACAATAGTTATAATTTCTTTGATACTTAACCCTAAAAAGCATAATAAATGAGATTGTATTTCTTATTAAAAACTGAGAGTAAAATTTGATAAAGTCAACAGGAAAAATAAGATATTCATATTAATAAGTGCAGATATTATTAAAGGTTGTTAATGATCTTACAGGAGTAAAAATGCAAAGCTTTAATATCATAAGTCTAACATATAAACAGTAGAATTGAAACAATTGATAAGTGCTTTGTGATATTTTTCAGTTTGATAAGACATCAATACACATTTCCTTAATGATTCTAAAATTTTTTAGCTTAAAGTTTTAAAAATCTTGTTCTGTAGTTGTTGCTTTGTTTTTTCTAGAAAGGAAAAGTAAATTTTTTTCTTAAAAGAAAAAAAAAAAAAAAAAATTAATTACATTGTAGAACTAACTGTTTTTAAAACAGTTCTACAATGTAATTATTATTATTTTTTTTTTACTATTTTACAGCAAATAAAGAATACTATACTTATTTTATTTCATATCTTTTGGGAATATATACTTTTAAACTTCAGAAATTGGTTTTGACTTAGTTCAGTTTCTTTGTTTAATGTTATATGGTTATTTAGTACCAAAGCTATCCTTGTAAAAGAACAGCATTGATACTATGTCTGGTAGAGTGTATGAAAAGGTTTCATACTTTTCCCAAGAGTATTAGTCCAAAAGTGAACATAACAGTGCAGCTGGAATTTAAACTAACTCACTTCGTCAAGGCTGCAGTCCAGCACTTTAGCCATTATGCCACACGACCCCCCCCACTTCAGAAACACTTTAAATAAATGCATGGTCATAAAAAGACATACACTAGGTCAACATAAGAGAGAAAGATTCGATTTTAAATATGATGGAGTTTATCTTACATTAGGCAATTTTATTCCAATTCACCAAATGTCTTTTTTGTTCTCTTGTCTATCCATGGATAACTCAAAGACAGTGAGAACTATAGCTACCAAGTTTTCTGTGCTAACTAATGAGACCTCTTAGCATGTATTTACGTAATTAGTTTTTAACTATGGGTATGATTTACAATGTAAGAATGATGCTAAACTAGACTGTTACTTTGTGTTTGTCAAGCTAGCTAAACTGAATCTTTATCTTTTTGTTTAACTATAAAGTTAATATTTAGTTGAAAATTTCCTACCAGTCACACTATTATGTTCACTTTTGGACTAATACTCTTGGGAAATGTATGAACTACTTCATCCCCTCAGTTGTAGGTAAAATAGTACCACAAATGTTCTTCTACAAAGATACCTTTGACATTGAATTACCCATGAAGGTTGATATACCATCAAAGAAACCAAAATTTTTCTTCTATGATATTTTCCCCAGTCACCAACAAAATCAATACTTAAAAAAAAAAATCCTGAGTATACTCATTTAGAGTATAAAGCAATGGCCATTAGAGGTGGGGCTGTTAAATGTTAATGTCTTGACATTTATCATAGGTTCTCACAAAAACAGTTTGTTGTTTTTAGTTTAAAATTTTGTCTGAAGAGTGAGTTTATCTAATTTAATTATCAAATTCAAAGCTGCAAGCAATAAGATCTGTAAAGATAACTAAGAATAAACATTTAAAAAATGCAATGTTTATTCTAAATACTTAAAAGTATTTAGAATATCTACATATGAAATATTTAAACAAAACTGTATACATTGATAGAAAATAAAATTACAAAATACTGAAAGATGGTGCAGATTAAAATCTGCACCATCTTAGATACAATATGTGCTTAGGGTCTGGTTACTATTGATAGACACCTAATTTTAGAATCTGGACATATTGATTTGTATTTGTGATCATTTACTGTAATGTATTTATATTACCAATATGTTTAATCTTGGGTAAATTGAAACATATTCATTAGGGTGTTGCAATTTTATTTTCTATCAATGCATACATAACTTTTTTCAAATATTGTATTATATAAATCTATAAAGAAATAAGATGCACAAGAGTACTACGGTATTAATTTTTAAACAGAGAATTCAAAATACATAAAAATTGATATTCAAATCTCAAATTTTAACAATATATGTGAAAACAACTCAAAAATTCTACAATTAATATTTTGTTTTTCTTTTCAGGTATAGAAAAGAAAAGGCATTTAAATATTCAACATAAAACTGAATTGTTTCTAACATGCTGTTAAAATTTGAGATCATTTGAATGAGAATTGGTCAAATTATCAGATTATGAAATGATAGCAATTCAGAAATACTCTGTACATCTCAAATAATATAATTAAAAAAATATCCTCTGTGTGTGTGTGTGTATATATATATATATATATATATATATATATATATATATATATATATATATATATGATTTTATCATCTTGGAATTAATTTGAAACTAAAATAATGACTTTTACAAAAAGAAAAAAATAATTCAGGCATGATAACTGAAGTGTGGAAATTAATATAAAAAGATAATTCTTTCAGTTTGCAGCCAGATTCAAATTAGAGAAATGAGCTGATTTGGATGTTTTGTTTATATTAATATGTTTATCATCTTAGATATACAGTAATCTTCCAAATATTTTTGTTTAGCTGAAAGCTCGCCTGGAAGCAGATACACAAATTAATATGGATTAACTTTTTCAAATTGATTGGAACATCAGACTATTAATATATTAGCATGAATTTAGTTTGTTCAACTTTGAACTTAAGTGTAAGCTTCTAGATTTTGGGTAAACCTTATATCATGCTTATTGTATTTTTGAGGTCTCAAAATACTTTGAATGATTAGGTATGAATACAGATATATAACATGGCTGTTTATATTTATTTGTAGATGAAAAGAAATATAGACATATACATTTTTACATTCACAAACAGTGAGAAAAATCCTGCACAGAAAGTCAAATAAAAAGAGTACAGATGCATGAATTTGAATATAAAAAGGTTAGGTACATATATCTATTTATAGTATAAATACTTTTGAGAGCCATGTAGCTTTAAACCGTACATAGGCAGAAACACTTAAGAAAAGTAAATAAAAATTATTCAAATGTTGTTGAGACTTATGGGACATTGAAAAGAATACAATTATTAAAAGAATTCTATTCAATAGTTCAATATTTTTCTATTTCTTTCCTTCACTGAAAACAAAGATAACAGCATCAGGGTGAGGGGTGTAAAAGCAAGTAATGTTGATAGCATGAACAGAATATAATTGCTGCAATGTAGACACCTGAGGCAAGTAAAAATGAAATAAGTTTGAATAAAAAAAAAGAAAAGAAAAAAAATCTGAAGTAGTATCAGTAATGGAGTGAAAAAAAGGAGAGACAAATAAGCATAATACTTAATAAAATAGAGACTGATGATAAAGTGACGTGGGTGTTGTCATAAATGTCACCAAGTAAAGCTATTGACAATAAAGATGGCTTCCAGGAACGAATGTATTCAAATGAACTCTGCTGGGTGCATGATTTATTTGTGAATGGCCCAATGTTGATTAGCCAGATAGGAAAGCAAATTATTACTCGTAGTATCTCTACTACTACTACAAAGGTTATCTGTTAGTGTCCAGATTAGAATATGTTTCAAGATCATATTTAACATTTATTCTGATAGCTGTTCTTTTAAGGTTGAAATTAAGAAGATAGACAAATAGTCCCTAACCTATAGGCATAAAATATGCCCAATAGGTTGACATGCCATTAAAATTCCTCAACCAACCAACAGAAGATGGAGACTTTTTTTTTAGATAACTTGTTTCCAGCATTTTTTAAATACCTTTTTACAATGAAAAATGATCAATTTAAATCTGTACTTCAGCCAACAAATGTACTTAATGCTGTATTCTAATGGTTTCAAGTATTCCTACACTCCAATACACTAACTATAACAAGTTATGTGATCAATAGAGTTCTTCATATTTTTTAATAAAAATTTTTACAATATGAAAATGATAAATATTAACTAAAGTTAAACTTGGTACAGCCAATCATGAATAACTGCAGTATTATAAAATGTCAAACAAAATGGCAAGGTAAATGAGAAATAATTTTCATAAGTAATGATATCTTTTGTGAAATTATTAAAAATTAAAAATAGTATTTTTTTTTTCATCTAAATTTATAAAAACATTTTTTAAAATTCAATAATGAACCTTTTCTACATCATTGAAAGTTTCAAATAACTGTATTTGACAGTAAAGATGCATGGCTTATGAAGGTATTTGGAGATCTTAAAGGAAAGAAAGTAATCTTCAGTCCAATTTGCAACTGAATGATAATTTTGTGGCGTCTGCATTAATGAATAAATGTCATCTTTTAACCATCCAAATTCTTGATATGATTAAGTATGAAATGCTAACTAGAATCATTCACTTCCTAAACAGAACGTAATATCGTCATGGACCAATGTTACAGCAGGAACCCAACAGTTTGCAGCTCATTTAGTTTTCAAATAAATTTTGTATACAAGATTTACAAAAGTATTAAAGGGAATAACACTCACTGCAATCCCTCCAGAGTGGTCAATTTTAAACTTCATTAGATAACCCTCTAGTTATAATACCAGGGAATGAAACTGTTGTAACCTAACAAAAGGTTACTGAATGAGAAATAACCAAAATGGAGGTTGGAAATGAAATGGAAATCTTTATAACATTAAACAAATACAACATTCGCCAAAGCGTGAAGAAGGTAAACCACTGCTAGTGGTGACTACTAAGCAAAACTACCCATCCTCACAATAGTGTCCAACATATTTATGAGGAATGGGACATACCTATAACTGTTCACCGGTAGAGTATATAACAGAAACACTGTGATATTGGCACAGATATATTTTAATATTAAATATGTGTCTTATATGCTATCAAATATGGTAATTACTATCCTGGAGGTAAATTTCAAGAATTCAATGTGTAATTTTTATGGATCCTGCAATGTTAACTAGTAACTATGCTTTATAATGCAGTGGACAGTGTCAAAAGATCAGTATGTAATAATACTAATTAACAAAAACATTATCATTGGAGGTGTGCTTAGTGTAACAGTTATTGCTGTAAGAAATGAAATTGGTAACCTGAGTTCAAATCATAGACAAGGCTGTTTGCATTTCACTTTGTACTAATGCCCTTGGGAAAGTCATGAATCCAAATGTTCTTCTAGCTATGGGTAAATAGAACAGACTGGGTTCTTTAACCTTGGTTAGGCAACCAGTCTGGAAGAAGAAAAAACTGAATTTGTGGGGTCTGCATAAATGAAGAATGGATACAATAGCTGAAGATGAAGCTTTACTCCACTTTAAAATTGATTTTGTGTCATATCCTGCCCATTGCAGAGGGGTTGGATAAATACATATGAATACTGTCATTGTATACACATGTATCAAATGTCTGTTTCAGTCTTCATTCTGGATGGTTAGAAGCAATTGAAAAATGCTATTATTGTATATTGAATAGATTTAAAAAAAAAGAAATTTTTGTTATCATTGAAACATGAAAAATTATTGAATATCATTTTTAGCTATGGTATCCATTTGCAGTAATGAAAAGTTATTTTGCTAAATTAATGATCATCAAGTCATGGTGATAGCATGGATTTCCTTGACTCTCTCTCTATCCATCCCTATCATCTCTTGCTCCCAGCAGGTCTTCCAAACTACATCCTGTGTCAGCACAGAGCTGTTGTAGGCAAGTTCTTGTTGGCCACCCATGTGAAGAGGTCTATATGAGAATGTCACTTATGAGTTTGTCCTTGCTGATGTGGGACACTGATGGAAAAGCTAAATTTATACTCAAAAATAATTCTTGGATAGATTAAGCTTATTGATAGGTTTAAGTAAAAATGTATAAAATATAAAAATAAGATGAATCAATGAATTTGTACCTGAAAGTAACAGTTCCTGTTAAAAGTGATAATATCATTTATATATAGAGTAGCACTTGTTTATAATGTCAGTATAATATCAGTGCCCATGGAAATCATGATTATTTCTGAAAAATTATAGATAAAAAATGTGCAAAAGAAAACATCTATTTTAAAGAATGTATAAGATTTAACATTTTCTCAAAAATAAATACAAAATTAGAAATACCAGACACATAAATGTATAGGTGATTATTTTATGATATATCAAATAGGATAGATTTTCATAGGTACTGATATATCCTGATCCAAGGGTTAGTTTATATCTTTAAAAAGAAAAAGAAAGTTCTGAAAAACTCAAACTTTAAAATTTTTTTAAAGATATTTTCATGTTTAACTCAGAGTCCTTGTATTATATATATATATATATATATATATATATATATATTTTTATTTCAATAATTTTGTTTGCTGTATTTATGAATAAAGAGTGCTCTTTATTAGCGAAAAAGCATATTTATATCTAAGTAAGGATAGTGTAGATACAAGTGTTCTTGGTCTGATAATCGCATAGGCAAGAAACTAACAGTAACCAAACCCTGTTGACTATGTTTATGATATATAGCAGTAGTTGGAATTTTAGACTCTTCTATAAATTTCATTAGACAATTTTATTATTTCTTTAGAAAACGAGACAGACAATACTAGTTTGATCCTAACAGGAGAGAAAGGAACACATAAACACATGCTTAAACTGTTCATTATATAGATTCATAAAATAAAAATAAGATCTACAGGCCAGGAAGTTCATGTAAAACTTCATATAATAAAACAAAAAGATTGTTGATTCAGTCTTATTCAAATTTGGAATGATGCCTGAAAACAGAAAAAAAAAAAATCACAAGGAGATTCAATGCATAGCGGTAGATAAAAAATATCCTGCTTATCTAAACATGTTGGCCTTTAAAGAATTGCATGTAGTCTACCTATCTTAAGCTAAGCAAAGAGAGGAAGTAACTAACTGAAGATTGCTCTTTAGATAGATGTTTTAAGCTTAGAACCTTATGAATATGATTCTATGATGGGTTGATTTCATATTTTACTGGTTTAAATCCAAAAATTACAACTTTGTTTTTGAACAATTTTTTTATGGAACTCTGACATCAACTTTCCCAAGGTTGGTAACTGAAGTGTTCTCCAGAAGCTATCCCAGATTGTTAGCACTTATTTTACTTGAGCAGTTATAGCTATCTTTGAAAAAGGTTGATAATTTTTAGTGACTTTATGATCCTATAGACTATCGTTTCTACTCAAATTTCATCCAAATAATCTCTGCTGTTTTAAAAAAATCCATATATGAGGATCATTAAAAAAGTTTCCATACTTTTTTCATATGGGCACATTTTATTGATAGTACACACATGAAACTCTAGACCCCTTCGAAGTAATCTCCTCTAGCTGCAATGCACTTGTACCATTCCAACAACTTCTGGAAGGCTCCATGGAAGTCCTCTTGTGTCAGTGTGTCAATGACCTTCGTCACAGCCTTTTTCATCTCCTCAATTGTCTCATAACGACAGCCTCTGAGCTTAGGGAATAACCAAAAGTCACAGGGAGCAAGGTCTGGACTATAGGGAGGGTGAAGAACTGTCTTGATGCCCATCTTGGTCAAATAGTCTGTGACAAGAATGGAGTTGTGGACTGGTGCATTGTCCTCGTGGAAATGCCACTGACCCGATTTGAAGAGTGCTGACCTCTTTTGACGGAATCTCTTCCTGAACTCCCTTAAAACCTCAACATAGTAATCCTAACCCTTTAACCAATCAACTCTGGTTTATTGACTTCCTTACTCCTCCCACACCTCTCATCCCTCACAGAGTCCCTTATGCCACTCAAAAACTGATGCTCAATTCATGCAAAATGGTCCAAAAGCAGTCTGAAAATGTTTCTGTGGCAAATTTCCCAAGTTTAAAACAGAATTTTATTGCATACCTTTCTTCTAAAGTGTCCTCAGGTCCAGATTGCATTTTTGAAAGTGTGTATTCCAATTCCTGCTGTAGCTGTTCATTTAAACCTGAAGGCATAAAAATTGGTCAGTCATCTCATAAGATGTATAGCAATAACATACTAAATTTTCAAGAGTCTACGATAATTTTAAATGCCTGTACAAAAAAATCTGGAAACTTATTGAATGCACCACATATGTATATATACATTATGACACTTTGGATAAAATATAGCTTGTATTTATCATATTTACCGAACCCCTCCGCTCGGGCAGGATAGGACACAAGGTCAATTTTTTTAAGCGGAGTTTAACAGGTTTGAATCTCACCAAGGCTGAAGAACCTAGTCTGCCCTACTATTTACCCATAGCTGTAGGGAGAATAATTGGATTCATACCTTTCCCAAGGGTATTAGTGCTATGTGAAATGCAATCAGTCCAGGATTTGAACTCGTGTCGCCGTGTCCAATTCCTGCGATGATAACCATTACACCACGGGCACCTCATATAGCTCGTATTTATGGAGGTGCTTGTGGTATAGTAGTTATTGTTGTGGGAAATGGACTTGGTTACCCGAGTTCAAATCCTAAATGAGGCCATTTTCACTTCACATAGTGCTAATATCCTTGGAAAAGATATCTAACTTGTCCAGCAAGGACACATGGTGTAGTGGATAAGGTATTTAGTTGGAAAGTGCTTCTGAGTTAAATCAGGTTTACTCTGGTTCAAATAACGGGTTTAGTTTGAGATTCTATATGGACTCCAGAGTTTGACATTGAACATCTGAAGAAGATCAAAGGACATATCAGCCGAAACGTTGTGAGTATAACAAAGATGAGGTTAATAGTCTGAATTTTTTAAGTAATAATAATTCAACTTTTCTACCTCCAGCTACAGATAAATAGGTGGGAAGACAGGGCTCTTTGACCTTGGTATGGCAACATGTCAAAGAGAAGGAAAAACAAATTCAAACCACTTGTAGAACTGAAGAAGAATGGGCTCTACCAGGTTATTCCTACTCAAAGCATACTACATGACTAATGCCCTCCTGACCAAACTAGGTTACAGAATAAGTCTTTCTCATTTGGATTATTAAATATTATCCTTACAAATCAAAAGATTTCATGCAAACAAGTTTTGAAATGATGACTAGGAATGTTATTTAGTGCCAAGCAGTACCAAGTCACCTTACTATTTTATACTGCTTGAAGATGATCTCTTTGCTATCTTAGATCAACAAACTTGATAGTACCCAAAACAAAAGCAGCACAAAACTAGCAATGTAGTTAGCTTCAACTCCTTCCTTGTGCACACACACTGATTATATATATATATAAGTAATGATTATGTGTGTAAGTATAAGAATATATAATCATCTATGTACAATCATGTAAGATATAATAATAATTACATGTAATACATAATTTTTCCCCTAACAAAGCCACTACCTCCTGATTCAGGTATATAATTCTCATGTTTGGCAGCAATACAAGAAAAATAAAGCATTGAATATGCAGACTATTATTATTAGGTAGTAAATGAAAGACAAATGAAAAGAGGTCATCCAATCATGTGAACAGCTTTGTTTATTATTTCATCGCCACTCCAACTCCAGTATATACTCAAATAAGTCAGTCTAAAGTATAAACAAAGTCTGAGAATTGGCCACTGTATTCTCTGGTCTGTCCTTGTGAGGATGGACATTTATACTCAAACAGAATGAAATCAGTAGTAGAAGGGTATCACTAAAAATCTGATTAGGTTAAAATATACAAGCACTAAACAGCTGTGTAAGTTGGGAATAATCAGTCAGCCCTATGGACCTGATGAAACAAGTAACATTGCAGAAATTGGTTAAGAAAAAAGAAAGTTTGAAATCCAATAATAGCAGGGAAGATTGATTTTAATAATATATCAACCCACCAATGGTTATTTTATGCCTAGACATTAGAGAATTGCATTCATTGTACATTCCCATATTTCCATTTTTTGTAAGTGTTTCTAAAAGATTTGCACACTGTTTTATCAAATAAAAATAATTTTAAAATATATGTATTTGACCCATAGATGGGACCCTAAGAGATACTACCACTCTGGACCAGAGTGGCAATGAAAGGGTATTCCACACTCTCAATCTCCAGAACTGGAGCATCACTGTCAGATGCAGTTTAGTGTCATAACTAGAACCCCCCACCCTTGGGTGGGGGCGTCTGCAGTGGGTACAGTTAGCATATTCTAAGCCTCAGTGATAGAGTGTACCATAGGGAAAAGAAAACAATTCTAAACATGATAGAAGAGAAGAAAGAGAAGTAGAAAAGGAGAAACAGAGGAGGAAGATTAGATCAGGAATAGTGAGGAAGAATATAGATATAAAAATAAAATAAAAATGGGGCTAAAATTAAAAGCCAGATAACTTTTTTTTTAAATTCATGAAAGATATGTGATTAATATAGTAGGTATTTAATACAAATTGTACAAGAAGGGAAGTAATTTTAACTGTCAATGATTCCCAGAGCAATTATGTACAAAGAGAAAATTATATATAATCTCAGTTAAAGGGAAATAGTAATCAAGAGATGTTTTCTAAGATTATTATACAGGAAAATATATTAATAAAACCATCTAATATGAATTCAACTAATCATCCATGGAGGTGGAATATAGTAATGAGCTCTATTTAGAGTGTTGAACTTTAAGCCTGTATTATTTCATATATTATCAAATATGCAGACTATATAATATGTAAATATATTCTTGGGGAAACTTGGCACATCACAAGAATCAATATACTTGATCATAATATCAATTGTGAAAGTTGTAGAGGAGAAGAATTACAGCCAATAACTTTGCGGTCTCATCTGTTATTGGAGTTTGTTAGACATTTATCTACTTGTAGAGGGAGAAACCAAAATTCTTAAGCCAAAATAAAAGTACAGTTGGCAACCAGAAGGCTCCTTTTTCAATAGCTACTACACTGAGGTGTAGGGGAGGGCGCTACTCCTTTCCCTGGATTGCTCCACTTTACCCTTGATAAGTACCTTATATGGCTGAGTGTTAAGCAAGGAGGTATCAAGTACCATTTTTAAAGTCTTTGGTATGATGCGATCTGGGATTGAACCCAGGTCTCCCAGACCATTGGTGAAAGCCAAAATAATAGCAGTTAATACTTATAAAATGTGTGTGTGTGTGTGTATATATAATTAACCCCAGTTAATACTTATAAAATATATTGGTTCATGCACTTGGGCAAGGATCTCAAACTAAAAGGCATAAGAGGGATACTATGTCCATTGGAATATGCTAAATGAGCTAAAAGTGAGGTGGAAAAGAGTGCTAAATTACAATAAAGCTCATAGGCTGTTAAAAAGATTCTTTGTGTGCGTTAGTAAATTAAAAAGAAAAAAAGAAAGAAATCTTTAATTAGATAAAGTTTTAAAAAAATCTTGGTTGCCAAAATGGACCTGCTATGAATCAAAAATAAGTAATCCATAAGGCACATGCTTGAGAGCTCTGGATTAGGGGTTAAATAGAAAATTAATTCAACTGCAACCAAAGTTAATTTCTTCCAAACAGTGACAAGCAAGATATCATCCAAGATATGCAAAGTTTTATCCTTAGTGTTAGAATGATAAGGCCTAAACCAGGTTACTTTGCCTTAGTACCAACTGTAAAGGTGAAATTAATATATGACCGACATACCCAGGTGAAAGATGCAAACATTTTACTCTCAAGATTTATAAAGAATAATTCTTATAATTTTGTAATTGAGTAACAACTTTTTTTAAGAGATTATACAAATGCATGTTGCAAAATTCAAGGTACAGACTATATTATCCTTTCAAAATAGCAAATTAAGAGATTAACAGGAATTTTGTTAACTTGCAAACCAAGAAACAGATTGATCACTTAACAGCATACTAACTTATCTAAGGTTATTTTGTGCCTTGTGATTAGGGAATTGTGTTCATTGTATGTTTATATTTTTTGTGTAGTTGTTTAAGAGTTTTTCCTGCACATAGTCCTGTTGATTATGAATAATTTCCAAACAGATTTATTTGACCCATAGTTGATACTCTAAAAGGTACCATCAGATTAAGTTTAGTGGCATACCTAGGACACCCCATTTTTTTGGGGGGGGCTGCACCCACTCTACAGAGGATACAGTCAGCATATTGTTAGCCACACCAACTGGGTACTAAGTAAGAGATCAATTCATACACACACACACATATATATATAAAAATAATGTGTGTGTGTGTATGAATTGATCTCTTATATGTGTAGAAAGAAAGAGAGAGAGAGAGAACAAGTTCAACCTTATTAACAATAGTGGCCTTAGAATAAAATAGAGCAATGATACAGTCTACAGTTTGTGTACCATTGCCAATATGTGACTTGCTTTTAAATCTTTAATGATGTATAAAGTATATATTATGAAGTGACATTCTTATCAATACATGGGCAATATTTTATTACAGAAAACCTATATAAAACTGTTCTAATGGGTGCTTGTCAAAAAAAAAAAAAAAAAAAAAAGAAATTTCAATTATTTCTGTGGTAATGTACAAATTTTTTTTCGTAGAAATGTAATAGTTACATTTACCATAAAGATAAGAGTAAGTTTCAGTCATTTCTGTAATTCTTTTACAGAACTACATTTAAACTCCAAAAATTATACATTGGCAATATAATCTAAGTTGACATTTTGTTAGTGGTTAAGAGGGGAAAAGACAAAAATATAGCTGATGGGCAAATAGATGTAATTTTTAATTGTAAGTGTTCATTAAAAAAAACAAAAAAACAACAACAAAAAAAAAACATATGAAGGAAATAAAAAATTACATTTGTTTTTTGTACATTACTGCAAACATTTTATTAGTGTACTATTCTGGACAAGTACCTTCTAATAAATAAATGAGATGGTTTTGCTATGTTTATTGCTTCAATTTAAAAAATTTCTTATCTGAAAATCATTTGCTTTAGCTTACAATAAAAATGTTATGACTTATGAAATAAAAATGAATGAAAAAATTTCTTAACTTTAAATATATTCATTCTGATAAAGATTAATGAATAATTAATATTCTATTGATAATAGTTTGGCACAGAATTATGACTAGTCCCTGGCATGTTGGAAAAAATCTTAATCCATGAGATCAGATAGTTTGTGTAATGTTGAAATAGCGGAAAATATTTTTGGTCTCAATAGATCGTACATTTGATTAATATCAAAGTTGATACCATAAAAACTAGTACACTGGCTAATAATGTCATATTCAAGCAGGTCAGAATTTAAACATACCAAACTAAAAACTAGTGCTGGCATCAGGATATTCAGTAACCTAGGCCAGCTGTACAATGTATGTTTCATTCTCCCTGCCCAAGAAGTTTTGATAAGATTACACTAGATTATTCAGATTGGCACATCCAAAGCAACTCCTTTTTAGAAAGGATTTTAATATCCTAGGAGATATGCCAACTGCTGAATACATGCTTATCAACAGTTTTCTAACTCTCCCATAAAAATAACAATCCATAAGTTAGTAATTTCCTGGTTATCAGTGTAAGACTATTTTTCAAAAATCATTTTAGTGTTTCAATCCTTTCTTCCTGGAAGTTTTTTTTTTTTTTTTTAAAGGAATCTAGTTTGATTGATTTTAATGGCATGTCAACTGGTTTATGGTTATTTTATGCCAAGAAGTTAGAGAATTATGTTCATGTTAACATTTTTTTGGCAATTGTTTCATTGGAATTTTTTTGTATACGGTCTTATCAAATACAAATAATATTTAAACAGATCTATTTCACCCATAGATAGGCCCTAAAATGTACTACCACTCCAGGTCAGAAAGGACCAAAGAGTAATGGCACTGAAAGAGTACTTCACATTCCATAGACCTCCAGAACTGGAGATTCACCATCAGATACAGTTTAGTGTTATACACAGGACATCCCATTTTTTTGTGGGTAGAGGGGTCTCATTCTTCTGAAGGGGATGCAGTCAGTGTATTCTAAGTCCCACCAACAGAGCATTCTGATTATCAGTATTTTCAAAAATTATTAGTGTTTCAATTCTTTTCTTCCTGCAAGATAAGTTAATTTTTTTTTTAAAGGAATCTAGTTCCGAGTCAGCATCAATCCTTGATTCACTAATGGTAAAAGTTTGTTAATGAAATGGGATTTTTTTTAAAACAATTTGCTTTTCGTTAATAACAATTTACTTCAAATTAACAATGATTAGCTTCATTAATTACCAATAACTGTATGCACTGATTTATATACAACAATTATTATACATTGAGTAAGCCTGTCTTTAAGAGTTAAAAATGAGTTATATGCTGTATTTTTCTATGTAAGAAACACATGATCAAAATGGCAAAAAATTCTCATGTATCTTATGTTGTTAATGATCAAAATGCTACATATTTTGTCATATAAAACAAAGTTTAGGAGCCAGAACAGTCATCACTTCTGCAGAGCTTGTTTTCTTGAAAACAGCGATACATCTTACCATCAAGTTGTGCTGATAACCATCTATCCCTATCAGCTATTGCTCTTGGTAGGTCCTCTAGATGGCACCCTGTGTCAGCACAGGACTGATGAATGTAAGTTTATACTGATTGCCGAACACTGGTGTGCCCATGAGTAGAAGTTCATCGAACATCACTTATGGTTTGTCCTTCCTTTCTCCAGCAGTGCCCAGCATGTCTTGTTCATCTTATTTCACCCTCAATTGGTTGCAGTCATTTGCAGAAGGATGTTGAAAAGTGTTTTGTTAAAGTCCAAGTGGTGCAATCATACAGTAGTACTAACATGGCAACAGCTTAGAAATCCCATTTTATTTTATCAGATCAGATAAATTGTGGGGATTAATGAATAAGATTTAAATAAAAAATTAAACATAATATGAAAATAAAATAAAGTAAAAATATCCCATGATTCCGCTTCCATTGAAAGTTTAACTAGTCATATGAAAAACAGGGGACAACTTCAAGTTTTGCCACTCACGAGATACCCATAAAATGATGCCAATCAGCCCCAGTTATTATAGAGAAATCTATATCATAATGATTTAATTTTTGCATGTATGTTACTGTAACATGGCAAAAATAGCACTGAAAAATATTAAAATGCTTTAACAGAGAATAAAGAAATTTCTTAACTAATTTTCAACTAGTTTGGGGTTTTATCATAGTTTTCAAAGGAAGTAACTATTAAATATTAATTATAGATGGCTTCACTAAATCTATTTATTACTTGCACTTATAAAATAAATTCTATAAGTAGAACTTGACTTGACATTCAACTACATGTCTAACAAAGGTAGAGAACTTAATTGAATACAATATAACTGTTGCCAAAGAAATTAAGTTAAACAACTTAAAACAGAAACCTTGTATATTTAACTTAATGTACTTTAAAAAAAAATGTGAATTGTAACAATCAAAACTATAATTTTTTAAAAACCTAATGATGATAGAAAATTCAGTAAACAATGATTTCTTTGCAACAAGATTGTTCTTAATGCTTTTAAGAATTTAGAATAGAAACAAAAAAATAATCTTCCTTTATATGTCTACAAGTTACCTATATACTTTAGTGATGAACGACCTCTAATTTTTAGCTATAAAAAGGTATTTTTATTTCATATTGCTTGTAATTGTTTTTTAGGTGAAAAATTGGCCTAAAAATGTCATTAATTACAAGTGTGTATATATAGTATACATTTTTAAGCTACAATATCTACTGTGCAAAACAAATACTTTTGGATGATGCTGGGTCAAACTTAATCAAAGATCCACTTTATCAGTGAGATATGCTTACAGTCACTGACTTTCTGAAAGGTCTCAGATTATTGTATCAAGTGATGCAAAAGTAAACCATTTTTTTTATCAGCCATAGTCAGAAGGCTTAAAAGGCTTCTGATAGCCAGAACTCCCACTGTTTGTCAGATCTCATTGATCTGAAAAGACACGAAAGAAGACAAATTGAGAAAAACGCTTGAATCAGAATTCCCTGCCATAACTCTACTCCTTCACAAAGTATCATTTCCAAGGGAGCTGAAAAAGGAAGCAACAAGAAGCTGTAGGGGTAAAGATAGAGTGTAGAAGATAACATGAATTAACAAAAGCCAGGTATGAGAAAATAGATTATATGACCCAAACCACCCACCAGTAAAAGAAAAAATAATAAACATTGGAAGATGTGTTATTTATTTCTACTGACAGGATCTCTTGTAAAAATAAGTTTAGATTGTTAGCATCTTGTCTTATTGCTCACAGGGATAGGAGCAAATTAACAAAGGATGAAATAATAGAAAAATGAACCAATACATGATATCTCCTTGTATGGACAGCTGAATGAAAACAGTCTATCTCCTGGATTTTGTTCAAAATTCCTGAAACATTACTGAATAGAGCAGGCTGGAGGGTACAATGGTTAAAATGTTATGACGATAACAACCAAGATGAAGATAATAGTTTGAATAAATCAGTGTACAATAATGAACATTGGCATAATGGTTAGAGTGTCGCCAGTGACCCGGGAGACCTGAGTTCAATCCCAGGTCGAGTCATACAAAAGACTAAAAAAAAAAATGGCACTTTATGCCGCCTTGCTTAACTTGGCATTATAAGGTATGGATCAAGGGTAAAGTGGATCAATCCAGGGAAAGGAGTAGCATCCTCCTCTACACCTTGGTGTAGTAGCTATTGAAAAGGGAGCCTTCAGGTCATCCTCAACTATGGTCGCCAACTTTACTTATAATAATGATAATTCCTCCTCTGAGAAATTCAGACAAATCATCTTAGAATCAATTTTAGTTTTGGGGCTTGTATTGTCAATGTTTGGACCATTTTATTATCAAAGTAGTCGATAAACAGTGTTTCAACCAACAACGTCAAGCCACTAACATACTTAAAATTAAAACCATTCATAGGATGGTTTTGATTTTAAGTATGATAATGGTTTGAAATTGTTGATTGAAACAGACTGTTTATCAACTACTTTATTTTCAGTGTGTGTGTGTGTGTGCGATCCTGGGTACATGACAGGCAATTACCACTGTTGCATTTACATAGTGACAAAACAAACAATCAACCATATAAATGAATGTGAAAGTCAGTACCACACATAATGACTAAGGCAACACATTAAGCATAGATGCATTAATGCACATGACATAATTGTTGTTTGCATATTCATGCTGTATGTACATCAATAGCAATTAACACATTGTTTGTATATGGGAAAATACATGGACATAAAACATAAGCACATGCACACTATATATCTCACACATAGACAAACAGAATATTGAACCAAGAATTATCAAATCCATTGAGATTTTACACTTCTACCTTCCCAACTATAAAGGCTTACAATGAGATAAGCCTGAGAATCAGATGATAAACTCAATAGTTAAGTCCAATGTCAATTACATCCACTTTTGTTTTGTTCTATCTACTGCTTCTAATTTTAATACCTGTTATGAATAAGTGTCACACAGAATTATCATATGCAGTTCTCACTTACTTTAACATACATCTCTAACAAATTAAGAGAAACAAAATCATTAGAAAACAAACTTAGAGTCACACAGGCATCAATAAAAATAGCAATGCTGAGGATAGCTTAAGAGATATTATTGAAGTAATTAAACAAGAATAATGGAAATGAGCAGTATACTAAGCTAGGAAAAAGGAAAAGATGGTTCAAAAAGTAAAATGGTGCTCAAGAAATAATATATGTAATATAAAAAGACCAGAGAGAAGATGGAAAGAGAGAGAGAGAGAATGGAATCTGCTAATGAGATATAGCAAAGGCTAGCATAACTAATGTTGTCATGGAAGGAATCAGAAAGGCCTTTGTTCAGCAAGAAACTTAAAAGTAAGTATGATAGTGACAAAGAGAAACTATTGTATGCTAAATGTTCTAAGTTTGCAGTATATGTTTGTAAATGCAAAACCAACTTTCAAAATATCAGTTCAGACCATAATTGATTTTAACAGCATGTCAACCCATCTGGGCTTATTTTATGCCTAGAGGTTAGGGAATCACATATGTTGTATGTGTACATTTACATTTTTTGTGTAGTTTTTTAAGAGGGTTTTTTTGCATGCAGTTATATAGTATTGAGTATTCCTATCCAATGCTAATCATTTTCAAACAAATCTATTTGATCCAGGTACTACCACTCTAGGTCAGAGTGGACTTGAAAGTAATAGCAATGATGAGATGGTACAAAGCTGAAGATGCAACAGTAGATGATGTTTAGCGTCATACCCAGCACATCCCTTGATGGCTTACCCCGGTACAGAGAATACAGTCAACATATTATAATCACAGCCAACGGGGCAGACCAGAACTGAATTTAGTTTACTCCTCTAGATGTGGGAGGGGGGAAAACTATTAATGTGTTTCTCTTCTCTATATTTTCATTTTAAAATTGAGATTACCTCAAGACTTAAGAATTTGACTAAAGGGACAAACATCCAAAATAGACCAAAGAAAAAGAAAGAAATGATATAATAATTCTTTTTAGACGGAAAATTATTTTAAAAAATTATTATTAATCATAAGGCTAACTCATTGAAAATTACTCAACTGGAATCAGTTGAAATACTTTAAAAACATCATTATTAATCTAAGGTTACATATATGCTTGAAAAAAAAAAACAAAAAAAAAAACAATCTGCAGCTATTAGCATTAAAAGTTGAATTTAGTCTAATAGTAAATAAATTATAGAAAATTATTATATCATGCAAAACAGGTTTTGTCTTCCTCGGAATCTAGTAGTTTTCTGGAGTACATTATGCATTTTTTTTTTTAAATTGTCCTTTTTAAATACATTTCCAAATATTTTATTTGTAATCTACTAAAAGAAGAAACATTGTCTAAGAGTGACCAGGAACTGTTAAAGGTGGAAACTTAATAAACAAAACATTTGATGTACTGATCATCATTCATCAAAGCATGCTGACAACACAAATTCCTTTGACTTTCTCTTGCAATCCATTCCATTGGTCATCACACTTTGAGAGAGTCCCACCTATGCCAGGGTTAGGGTGACATACACATATACCCATCATTCTTTAGCTCCTTGAACTAGCATTGAATATAAAAGCCATATTTTATCAGCATTGACATTTTTATTTTATTACTATTAATATTTTACATTTTCTATAAAAGCCTTAAGAATGACATAATTATTATAGTCAGCCATTTTTATTAAAAACAAATCTAATGGTATGATTCATCAGAATAGCCTCATATTTAAACTGTTATATGCTTTATTTATACTGAATTAAAACTGGATGTTGTTATCGATAAAGCTATTCAGTGAGTTATGTTAGAACTAGAACATCTGAAGATGCAACTATTGTGGACAAAATGTGATAGAGGATAAAAGTGTTATTGCAGAGTTAATATAGGCTGCTGCAGAAGCCCAGAAGCCTCCAAATGAAAGATATTGTGTAGAGGTAATAATATCCAATCCAATCAGGGGGCATATAATTAGATTGCCGAACAGTCAAACCAATCAGTGGCAAATGGACACATTCCGAGAAATTTCCGTTGCCTTTGACAGTCCACTGAACGCAGGTAGGAAGATGTTGAAAAGTGGAAGGAAGCCAAACTGACTGTATGATGCTGTATAGATATGCACATAGGTTAGGCAGGCTGACAAGTATGCAGTGTACATCAAGGGAAAAGAGAATTTGTGAAGAAATGAAATGAAAAAAAAAAAAAAAAGGGATAGAGTAGAGAGAGAGAGAGAAAGAGGTGAAAAGGAGAGGTGAGAGAGAGAGAAACAGAGAAGACAAGAAAGAGAAAGAGAGAGGGCAATAGAAAAAAAAAAGAGAACATAAAAATTGGCAAGAATTTCTTTTTTTAATTTATGAATACCATGTGTAAATGTTCAGCCTTGTCTATTGAGGAAAAGATGCTGTGTTTTTGTCTGATGAGTGATGAACAAAATTCCAAGAAAGTATCCAAGCTTGATGCCTTTTGCTGTACAAGAGGATCTAAAGCAGAAAAGTTGACAAATCAAACTGTGTGCTATGTATATTAAATAAGTTTGGTACTCTTGGAGGTGATCCCACAGCTTCATCTCTTGATCATTTCTGTTGAATGATTGCAGATTATTCTGTCATTTTGAGCATTTGTTTGTAAAGTTAATCAAAATGAATGCATATATAGCAAAAGTTTTTTTTTGAAAATTCAGAGAAGTGATACTAAGCACAATGGGCAAATCTACAATTATTCATACATACATAAAAAACTTTTCAAAACATCATTCAACAAATGTTATAGTTCCAACATGAATTGCTACTCGTCAGAAACAAAACTCTTTCTAGCTTTAGCTCTTAAAAGTCTTTGAAGACATTTAATATAACAAAACCAAACTGTTTCCTAACCAAAAAGGTTAATAATGGTGACCATGAATTAAAATATATTTTAATACCTGTCCTATAATAGTGATATATATATATATATATATATATAGTGTATAAAATTTATATGCAATTGTAGCAACTTTTATGAGATGAGTAATATATAAAATCCTGGCAAGAAATATGTACACATCGAATTCTTCAACAATAAACTTTTTTTTTATATCATGCATTTTACAGTCAGTTACATGCATATAGCTTGAAAGTATTTTGACAATAAATATCATTTTCAATTTTTATACTAGACTTAGTTTAACATTCTAAATTTTATTGACTATTATTTATCCTACTTAGTATATGTTAGCAAATCTGAAACTTCAAAAATATATTAGCAATTGAAGGAAAAAAAAATCATACATACAAAAATTTCTCACGGGATTATTTATGTATGAATTGCCACTTACCTCAGATTAGATTGTAGTATCTGTACTTATGAAAGTTCCAAACTTAAAAAGAAAAAAAAAAAAAAAAAAAGTATAATAAAAAATCATAAAATAATGAAATAAAAATTTATAAAATTATAATCATTCTCAAATACTTATTTTCAAACTTAGATTTGGACAAAAGATTCATAATACAACTACTACAAAAAACATTATGATAACAATGACATTTTTCATTACTCAATAGCAAGAGCAAATTGTTATGATATTGCAAAAAGCTTTATATGCATGTATATATATATATATATATATATATGAGGGAGGGCTGAAAAGTTCATAATATGATATCTGCTGTTGATGATATTTTTAACTAATGGGATCTAAGCAGTTCAACAATGATGGAAGAAGTGTGCGAACCACAAGAAGAACTATGTTAAAAGATAAACTTCATTTAATCACATTCCATGAAAGTATCTCGGTTAGCCAATGAACTTTTCAGCTGACCCTTGAATGTATGTCCTTATCTACATTTTTAAAAATCAGCATGAAAAGGGCAAATAAATCTTTACACTACCATGATATAATTTCTCATTTCTCTGTAGTGAGATCAGGTTGGGTGTTTGATAAATATATGAAATTATATTGTGGTTTGTGTATAAAGATATTGATTATAATTGATAATTATACAATAAATAAGCATAATGGAAAGAAAAATTGATTGAATCTATGAATCTTTTTTATTTTAGATATACAAAATATTTGAAGCTAAGTGGATAATGAAATTTAGCTGCAATATGCACAGACTTTAGAAAGATGACTGTTGTATAAGAAAGAGTACTTTTTGCCTTGAGAGAGAGGAGTAGGCAAAAGCAAGTAAAAACTAAGAAGACTAAGCAAAATCATTTCTTGTTAGAAGATTACAACATACCTTTACATTTAAAAAGGTAAAAAAGCAGTAAATAATTCAAAGTTTCAAGTAAAATGCAAACTATTAATAATCCACTAAAGTGAAGATATGCACCCTCTAAATTAGAGTAAGCTTACCACTAACTGGAACTGTTATATTTAGAGGAAAAGTCTCGCTTCCTAAAACTAATTATGGATTTAGAAAGAAATGCATATTATTTAGTGACTGTTCTCTACTTCCTGTTTCAAAGAATTCTCTGAAGCTAAGCCACACCTGACTTTCAATTTGGTACTTAAAAAAGCATCAAGGCTGCCAGATTCAGATGAAGACACTCGATGAGATTAATACTTGGCAAACCTGACAACATTTTACTTGGCCAAGTCTTTTTGCTTGTCAAAGCTTGATAATAATAAAACTAATAGGAATCTGATACATGAAATTATTTTCTCTCTGGGTATATATCTGCAGCACAAAAAAAAAAAGAAGTAATTTTACAAATAAAGGTCTCATGTTTTCATCTAGGTTTCAAATGAATGAAGTTTTTTTTCTAAAATGACAAGGACGTGTGAATTAATTGTAAAACCTACAATGCAAACATAAAATAATTAACACAAAAGTTAATATATATTCATTATAAAAACATTTAGGTTTTTCAAGATTCATAACACAAAAAATTGACCAGTTAAATCTACGTTAGTTCTATAACAGGTTAATTGAGTAAATATACAAAGAAACAAAGGAATATTAAATGATAAAACTACCAAGTTGAAAACTATATCATATTGTAGATATAAGGTACAAATTGGTGAATGAAAGTAATTAGATAACAAATGTTAATTATGTTGATTTTAACAGCATGTCGATCAGTCTAGGGGTAATTTATACATAGAAGTAAGGGAATTGCATCCATTGTACATTCAGATTTACATGTATTGTAAAAAGTAGAAATAATTTTTAAACAGATCTATTTGACCCATAGATGAAACCCTAACAGGTACTACCACTCTAGGTCAGAGTAGACTAAGGAGTAATAGCAATGAAGGGATACTCAACAATCCCAAGATTTCCAGAACTGGAGCCTCAGCATCAGATGCCCCTTTTGGGGATACAGTATTCTAAGCCTATCAACAGAACAGCTAATTATGAGATTATCCAGAAATACAAAAACTCTTTGAATACCATCACTTTTTGTGAATTTCACAAGCTATTGACAAGGAACTAAAACAACAGGAAACCTTCAGGTAAGCTGTAGAACTAGTGTCATAAAGCCCAAGAGTTATCAGAAATTCACTTTCATTCTACAGCTTCTCAGACCTTGTTCTGCAACCATTGTGGCAGACTATCTAATTTAAGCCTCATTAATAGGATTGTAGCTAATGTAGAATGCTTTCTTAGATATTCATCAACCCAAATATCATGGAGTTATTTGATACCTCAGGTAACAAATAGTCTTATTATTGTACTTAAAAGAAAACATTATTTCTATTTTTGGCAATGACTTCAAATATTTTTTGGTATAATCATTGAATCTTGAAATTTTTTTTCCAACTCATCTCATTATACTAACAAGAAATAAACATACTTAAATAAAACTTAAAGTGATACAATACTGCTTATATATTAGGTGTCTACAAGAGTTTCCAATGAAAAACTAGTTTCAACTATACATTCAGTCTGATTTTTAAAATGTGAGTGCTGGAACTTTTGTAGATACTTTACATAGATACATAGAAATCACTGATTATTATAGAATTCAGACTTTGCACATATCTACAGTGACTGAATTTGTATTTAACATATTGGAGGGGGCGGATAAGATGCTAAGTAAAATGAGAACTTGCAAGTGTAGTTCAGTGGTTAGAGAATAACAAGAAAAGAAAAAGTTAAGGGTTTATTCTTCACATTGAATTAATTGTGTAGATGATCATAAACATTCAGTTCCAGTGATGAGCTTTCAAATCAGCTAAACTTATGATTTTATCAAATGGAATTCAAATTTTGTTCTTTTCCTACCAGGAAAAAGTTGACTTTAATTCCTTAAGTATCTTGTAATTCTTCAAACCCTTATTCATTTCGTCAAATCAAAAGACTATTGGATTACATAAGAAATTTGAGGCAAACTTAGTGTAACAGTTATTGTCAAAGGAAATGGAATTGGCAATCTAAGTTCTAATCCCGGACAAGGCTGTTTGCGTTTCACTTTGTGCTAACAATCTTAGATCTATGAATCCATCTGTTCTCCCTCCAGCTATGGATAAATAGGATAGACTGGGGTTTTTAGCCTTAGTAAGGCAACTAGTCTAGGAAAAGGAAAACTCTGAATTCAAACCAGTCATACTCTGCTTAGAAAATTAACCTTGTGTTGCATCCTGCTCCTGGCAGAGATTTTAGGTAAATACATATATAAGAAACTCATTCTGTAGATTCTAATATATTTTATGCCATAAATAGAAAATTGGCCACCAGGCAAGCAATTATAGAATCCTAACAAAAAATATCTAACTTTGTCTCTCCAGCCAAGCAACATTCTATGCTTAGTTATGAAGACATAAGAATTATACAACATACATTTTTGATGAAATATATAAACTGTTAGGAAAATGAACACTGGAATATTTTTGCCTTTAAAATGTCACATTCTTAGCATAATTCAATACCTCAAAGGAAAGTAATATCATAAAATGAATGAATTTCAGTTCCACTGTTAAAAAAGCAAACAAAATTGGCAGAGTGAAAGGATTACAAATATTTATACAGGAAATATTAATAATCAAATAACATCAGGTTTAATTAATAACTTAGACAGAGAGCCAACATACAAATTATGAGTAAAGAAATACTGTAACAAAATAAGTTTGATTTTTCTCAAGAATTATTATCATACATTGATATACTCAGACTAGTGTCTTCATCTTGGTTGTTCATGTAATTACACTGTTTTGGCTGTTGTGCCTTCCAGTCTTCTTCAGATGTCTGCTGTAGTCAGTATTCCTCGGAGAATTTTTAACGGAACCCTTTATTCAATCCACAGGAATAGTTTGCTCCTCTTTTAGCATCTATGTTTAGAGGATATCTTGTATCAGTTATTTCATCTTTGAGATTATGCTTATTTCTCTCTTCTATTGAACAAGACGATATGAATATTTTATGCACTATATATTCTAAGAGACTGAACTCACAACTGCCAAGTAACTAAACACTTTAACTAATGTTTTAATTCAATTGTAATTCAGTCTCTGAATTGCAAGAAAAAGAAACTTGAATTGTAGCCAACAGACTAGCAATTATAGAACAAGAGTCCTTTAGGCACTCAAGCCTTTTCAATGCTACAGAGTCCAGAAATTCATTTACTCCATTGTCCTGTGCATTAAGTCAGTCAGTCTTGTTTGATGGAAGAGATGAAGGAATTAAGAATTACCTGACACAAGGTATTCTTTTAAGTTTGGAAAGTTACATAAAAACAATCTACCTATATAGAGTGAATAAAGGGTTCAGTTTGAAATTTTTGGATGGTTACTGATTATGACAGATACCTGAAGGTGGTTAAAAGGTACAACCACTGAAATGTTGTGACTATAATAATAACTAGTCTGATAACCTCAGCGTATAAAATAAGTTTGTTTAAAATCTCTTAACTATCAGTTTCGATTGGAGAGACTTTTTCAACTTATAAGACATTTAATACCATATGCTAATAATGACTCATTAATATTTCAAAGATATAAATAGTATCAAAATAGTTTTTTGTTTACTAGTGCAGATAATTTTCTCTTATATCCTCTTATGTTTTTTTTCTTCTTTTTTGTTACTTGTAAACAAAATGAAAGTGCATACATTGATTTATCATAAATAGAATTAAAGTGTTCTCATTTAAAATGAAACTGTTGAAGTAACAAAATTTACATTAAACTTCAGATAATTTTATTTAGTTGATATGGATATATTAAAAATAATATATAGAGACATATTTTGAATGTGAAAAGCAGAATAAAAATATATTGTTTTAGCACTTCTTAGAAAATAATTTTCTGCAATTATAATCGGATGAAAAGCATGAATTCATTTCTACCTATAGGAGTGGGTAAAATAGTAAGACAGACTCAGCTCCCTGGCCTTGGTCAGAGAGAAAGATAACAGAATTCAAAACCAAGAGCTAGAATTGCAAAAGCACTTATTATCTTCAAACTTATTTCTGCAATAACACAAAAACCAAGCTATATCAAACCTCTTGAATATCATTGGTAGCATGAAGAGGAAAAGATTTACTACATGGAAAACTACCAATCTTCCAGAAAAGCACCTGCATCCAGATCCAGGTAAAGATCTATGGTCTCAAAAGATTAATGGATACCACCATACCATATGGAAATTTTTTCATGATATAGTACTTTATCCCTAACATGACTTGGTTTATTTTATAATCCTTGATCTATAATTATCATCCTCTTTAAAGCTGATTAATAGTCTAAATAATAACTAATCTAAATCATGTATTCAATAAACGATTGTTACTTAAGCAAATATCCAAAAGCAGCCAAATATTTTAAAGTTTCCAAAAGCAGGTGAAATGATAAGTACAAATTCATTTAAGTAAAAATAAACCATTGATATCTATGTAGCATATATGTAATTAGAATTTTTACGTAGCATAAATGTAATTAGAATTTTTACTATTAAGGAAAACCAGATATTTTTCCAGTTATTCAAACTCATAACCATTAGTTTATAAGTCATATATATATATAAACAGGATTTGGCATTAAATAACCTACAAAGGTTGATATGCCATAAAACACAACCATCAGATATAGTTTCAGTTTTGTTGTTGCTTTTTCCAGGTAACAAACCTTCAAAGTGATCGTTCGTTGTTTCTTGTTTTTTCTTGCATATGAGTGTGTCTGTGAGTAATGCGCAGATCATGCATGGATAACCTTCAGTGTGCAGTAGGCCTCATGAGATATTGTTCATCATAAATCAGGCCCCACCACCAAAAGAAAAATTCAACAATTATATTTAGTATAAAGAGCACCAACTCTTTAAAGAAAATTCATATGAATTTCTCAGAATTGTCACAAGTTGTTTATAAATTGAGGAAACAGATTTGGTTTGTTTTTATGTTTAATGGCATATCAACCTTTGTGAGTTATTTACTGCCACAGTCATCCCTGTAGAACAGAAATGATACTATAAAATCAATAGCTTGGGTGGGGGGAGATAAGGATGTTCATACCTTTCCCAAGGATATTAGTCCAAAAGTGAATGTAATAACATGACTAGAGTTTGAACCTACTTACTCTAAGGACACAGTCTAGTATTTTAATCATTTACACCACAGGGAATCCTCTAAGGGAAACAGAAATTCAACACTTTAAAATTCAAATCATAAATTTTCATTGGCTGATAACTTGAGAAATCAACCATCAACACTAAACCTCTATCAAGAGAAAGAGCATAAGAGCACAGAAAAGAACAAAATGAAAGAAAAGTTTCAATAGAAAAATTATGTTGCTATAATCATGAAATTGAGTACTAAGCTATAAAGAGCCACATGTGCTTGGTCACAGGCTGCTCATTAAAAAGTTTAAAAACAGAAATATGATAGGGAGACAACCAATAAGGAAAGAATTCAATAGCTTGCAAGATGAAGCACTATATGACAAACAATGTCCTGGTTTTGTCCATTGTAATTTAGATATTGTATGGTTAAATGTAATAGACGTATTTGGGAAAAAAGTATTTTTTTATCTTATTTCATTACATATATAATATTTAGCTTCTTAATCAAAGTAATAAAAAAAAGAGACATTTTCTCAGTCCAGACAAAAGCTATGATGTTAACAAAATTTTAGTACTTACCATAAAAGACAATAGCCAATTCTTGTTGAACTGAAGTCATATTTATCATTTATTGTGCTTTTTTTGTTTGCCCATGCTACACTTGTTACATGTAGGTACTTATGTAAGCTAGTTCCTACTTTCTTGGGGCAAGTATTTTATCATTTTATTAGTTGGCAACTATTTGCTTTTACTAAATAGTTATAAACAAATAACATGACAATAAATTTCAGTAGTGATATTATCTCAGTTCTATAATAGTTGTTACATTTGGTGTATGAGATATACATGCAAATGTAACATGTGTTATGGGACAGCACTTTTAGTCAGTAATATTTTATTTCTGTAAAATGGAGCAAAAATTTACTCAATTGGAAACCCTTAATTAAAAATATACTGTGGAGGGAAAAAAAAGACAAGACTGCAGAATTCTAAACATTGTTATAAGAAAAATTGTGCACAAAGAATGAATTTATCAATACCAGGTAAAATAAGTATAAAAGTAAAAAAATAGAACATTTAATTAAAATGGCAGTTTAGTATATAGTTTTTTTGTTAAGTGATTCTTGCACCAAAACTAGTTCAATATTTTCTTTACCAAAAAAAAAAAAAAAAAAAAATCTAACAGAAATTGAAATATGAGGGTCGGCTGAAAAGTCGGTTGAATAAGATACTTTCATGGAATATGACCAAATGACACCTATTTTTCACACACTTCTTCCATAGGTGTTTAAGATTCCATTAGTCAAAAAGTCAACAGCATATATGACATCAAGCCAATGAACTTTTCAGCTTACTCTTGTATTTGAAGTTTTCACAATCTAGTTTTTAATAAATACTAATTTTGTAATTTTAAAGATCATTGCTGTTTTATTTAAATGTCCCTTTTTCCTCATTCATTAGTGCCATTTTTCAAGTAAACTACAGAATTAAAATAGCTTTAAAAAGTTTAACCTCTGCTTTTTTGAAAGATTTCATTGAAAATAAATAAGTATACTTCTTCGCCTGAATAAATTGATAGATCTTAAGTTTGGCTCAAAATACTGATTATTATTTATTGAAGACTCATTCTCTATTTCATAATCTTAATCAACAAGTGTCTATTTATTTTCCTTTGTTATCAGAATATTTAGAATAATCTTATACTTATTTGACCCAGTTTATATTTTTCAGTTTTACTGTGCATTTATTATGGAGATGAGAGGGGGATATGATGAGTCAATTTTAACTGACATTTTCGAAAACTCTTTTCAATAAGTCATTTCTCTAAAATAATTTTCAGATTTTATGATAGAAACTCATAAGTAACACATATTTTGTTAATTTTGGTGGATGGAGAACAGTACATACCTAATAAAATGATGAACAATGTGTTTGTTGCCAAAAACTTGCCCTATTCTGTTCTAGAAGAAAATGTTCATTTTTTTTTTTTTAAATAGAGTTTTATCTTCAAGTATCTTGGTTTCTATAATCACATGTAATTTTGGCAAAGGCTAATCATAGCCAATTCATACATGAAGACAGCAACCAACCCTGTGCAAAAAAGCATTTTTGGATGGAAAGGAAGAAACCATGAATGCTTGCAAGTGGAGTTTAATGGTTGAAGAACTTGAAAAAAAGTGAGGCTTTTTTTCCCATACTGAACTGATGACATGATTATATACATTCAGTATAGAAGATTGATGGCAAACCAGAGTAAAAGATCCCTTAAATTATTTTTCAGTTTAATACCTTTACACTCTGCAATTATCCATGATACATAAACAAGAACATTTAGGAAGAAGATGAAAACATTTGCAGAGAATAGATACTAAAAAAGTTGTATATAAAATCCATTCATCCATTTTATATTTCTTTAATAAATAGAGTACATAAGTTTAAGGGAGATATGGTAACTACAGTTAAAAATTAATCAAATAGTAGTATGCAGTAATTCATCTAATATCATAAATTATTATAAATAAATATTTTAAACTGAATTCTAACAGTTAAAGCAAAATCCATCCCATATAAGGGTTGCTGAAAAAAAGCTGATCAAGATACTCTCATGGAAAGTGACCAAATGAGGTTTATTTTCCATCAGTCTCTCTTGAAGTTCACACACATCTTACAGTGCTTGGATTCCATGGACCAAAAACATCAATAGCAGATATGATGTCAGCCTATAAACTTTTCAGGCTATCTTCGTGTATACATATGTGAATGAGTGAGTGTATATAGCAAGGTATAACAATGCACATACAAAACAAACTGACACCTACTAATAAAACCTGTTGAATCATAATTTTCAGAAAATGTGTACTTAAAAAAAAAAAAAAACTGGATATCTGATATAAAAATTATCTTTTATTATCATATAGAAACAATGTTTTTAGGCTTTGTGTTTATATTCATAAAAAAAATCTATTGTGATATTTTCAGTGTTAAATATACTTGGATTTTAAAAAAACTACAAAAAATCAACTAATGAAATTTAAAACTTTTGTGTATTCTCTAATTCTCCTTTTCAAAGATATAAATTTTATGAAAAGTAACTGTTTTTGCCAGTGAATGTCAGTTTTTGACAAGTATGCATCTACTGCTATTGCCACTTTAAAATTCAATTAAATATTCCACTTTAAAAGGTGAAGCATATCTAACTAAACAATTGTTGAAACAGTTATATTATTTACCATAGCTATAAATAGATATTTATATAACTGACATTAATACAAACAACAATTATGTAGAAGGTTTCTGAATATTAGTGTTAATTTAGTTTAAAATGTAAAAATTTGATCTTTGAGACTTTGATAGAGTAGTGGGAAAAGTAAAAGAAATAAAAGAGACAAGGTATTCTCTTGAAGGAAAACCTATTTGATCTTGTGTATTAGTAGCAGCTCAACCATTTTAAGGGCATAATATAGTAGAAGTGAAGCATTATCAGCAGTGATGCTAAGAGTATGGTCAATATACCAAAAATGAAGGGATCAATTATAATGCGAGAGTAAAGAAAACAAAAATTGAAACAAAGAGACTGGATGAGAATAAAAACTGAAAGAATAAGAAAGATAAAGCTGAGAGAAAGAAAGAAGTAATTATAATAGCTATTTGTTGATGAAAATTCCAAATAGAATGCTGACATATTTATTGTTGGCCAGTGGCCATCGCCTCTGAAGATAATACACAAATCATTATTATCTATGCATGAATGAGTGTGGGAGCAAAGAGACAATGGTTCTGGTTATCAAATACAAGCAAAAATAATTTGGAGCAATAAAATTAGTTTCAGTTTGAAATTTTCCATATTGCTTTTTGAATAGATTGATAACAATTTATGCTGATTCATATTGTACCAGAGATGGTTTTACAATATGTCAATCCTTGTTGGGTTATTTAGTGATAAAGCTTTTTTTTCAAGCAATTATATGCTTTCAGGTAACTAATAACCATTCATAAGCAATTATAGCTTCAAATATCTATTTTTAATACTAATAATTTATACATAATTATATAGTTTCAAGTAACTATTCCTATTTAATAATTTCTATGCCCATGTTTATATGGCATCAAGTATTTCTTTGATTTGGTTTGGTTTCTTTGTTTAATGGCATATCAACCTTTTTGGAGTATTCTATACTGTTGTATAGTGGCTCGTACCACGTGACTTCTGGTATCGTGGAAGTATAAAAGATGCCATGTCTCTTAAGCATGGAGAAGCAGAGAAATAGCTCTGAAGGATGTCAGTCAGTAATAAGACCAACTTTGGATGTAATACCAACAGTGCGAGACTTGTAATACTAGTCGAACTGTACTACTTGAGTTAATAAATAATTAACTCTATTTCACTGTATATTTTCCTTACCACAATACAACATATACCAAAGTCATCGTTGTAGAAGAACAGCAGTGATACTAATAATCCATAGCTGAGAAGGATAAGAGTTTGTACCTTTCCCAAGGATATGAGTCTGAAAAGGAATCTAATAGTGTGACTGGAGTTCAAACTTGTTTACTTTTGAGGCTGCAGTTCAGCACATTAGTCATAAACAAAGACTTCTTTCAAGTATTCCTTTCTAATACAAATAATTTGCATATAGTTATATGGTTTCAAGCATTCCTATCCAATTAATCTATTTGACCTATAGATGGGACTCTAAAAGATACTACCACTCTAGGTCACAGTGGACTTAGGAGTAATGGCAACAAGAAGTGACTCCATACTCACTAGAGCTTCAGAACTCAAAGCTTACCACTGGATGCAGTTTAGTCTCATACCCAGGATACTCCTTTTTGTGGAAGTATTACCCCTCTGCAGAGGATACAGTGAGTGTATTCAAAGCCCTGTCAAGAGTGAGGGTACTCAAGATGGAAAGTCTTCTTAAATCATGAAAGTTCTAATAAGAAATTTAGTTAAAGATTCATGAATATTTAAATGGTATTGAGATGCTATGCCTTGGTTTCAATACAGAATGTTTTGTGCATGATCAGTATAGGACAAGATGCTTTATTTGGAATGGTCTCTTTGTCGGCTAATACTGGCATGACATAGAAGAAAATAGAACAGGGATCAGAAAAAGTCTGAATCTGCGAGGGTTAGGTGATAAGGAGAAAGATAAAAGACATAAACATGGTTTTGATTTCATGAAACAAATATGGTGAAGATGAGTGCCTTAAAGTAAAAGAGGCTGAGATTCTAAAGTTTATAGATTTTGATGTTTACCATGAAGTTGTTGATGTTGAACAGGCATGCATTTCCACTATATGAGCAATGACAAATAAAAAAGGTCAAGTCAAGGCTCTAGTAGCAGTAGTAGTAATAAAAGAATGGAAGAGTTTAAACTATATGATCTAAAGAAAGATGATGGTTTCAAAACTAATTATATTTATGGGAAAGAATTGCAGACGAGAACAGGATCCAAAGATTAGTGACTTCATTTTTTGAGCAAAAATACAATAGAATTCTAAAGAAAGGAATCAAGTTACCAGAGAAGATCCTATGTTTCGAATTTCTGAGCAGTACCAACATTAGTAAACATGAAAAAATGTTGACTAGCATAAATTTATGTACCAAGTGATCAGGCTGGTGCCACTGCAACAATAAAACCAAAGCCATCATTTCTTACATCTCAGGAATTCATGATTGTGGACAACACTCAGTATACAAGAGGGTACAACTGGACTTCAGAACAAGGATTTGGAGTGGCCTTAAATTACAGAAACTGAACGGCAAAGAGTGATGGATCCACAAGCGGCCTGATGGCTATCCCTTGTTGTCATAGATGTGGATCTTATCTTCTCATGAAAATATATCTATATTCTTATAAAAATGCTCAAAAGACACTAGCTTGACCAAAAGTAAGCTTGTCAATGAAGAAGTGGTAACCTATCTGCAGGTTCAATGAGAAAGTGGTAATTGATCTGAAGAATTGGAAAGGAAAATATATCCTTCATATGGCTGATACATTCACTAGGCTTAGTGTGTCAGTGTTTATTACCTGAAAGATCAAAAAGGAAGTTAGAGAAAATGTCCAGCAGCATTGGATAAATGCTGACAGGAGAGTCATGGAAAGAATATTCTTTGGGAATGGAGGAGACTTCAATAATGATGAAATGTGGAGAATGATAAGTCTACTCAATAAGAAGATCACAACTCCAGAGAAAAGCCCATAGAACAAGGGCTTATACTTGAAATTCTAGTAGAAGAAAATCCCCATATGAATAAGACATCTTGCTTGGGCAAATGTTGCAAAAAATTCTTTACAGATGTAGAATGGTTTCAGTAGCTATCAACTTGGTTTTGAGGAAGAACCCAAATTTATGCAATATCATGACGAAGAAACTAGCACTGCAAGCTGTAACCTCTAATGAAATCTTAAAGACCCATTTCAATGCCAAGTATTCTGCAAGAAGAACCTTTACATAGTGCAAATCTGATGAAAAGATCAGAATTATTCCTCCCAAGGAATAGGGTCTTTTACAAACAAGAGAGGAGGAATAAGTAGTTTGGTCAAAGGAAAGTTATTTTTCAGGATAGTAGGGTTGTTTTGTACTACATAGTGGAAAATATATGTCAGTGTCCAGAAACAGACTTATATAGGCAAGATGAGGTTGATTCAAGGCTAGCTATGATTGGCCAACATACCAGTACTATCTACATTCATGCAAATCACTAATGCAGTGCCATTGATCTTTCACCTGCTCCAAACAGCAAATCAGGAAAGGGGCATAACCTGGTTGCTAACTTGAAACTCACCAGCGCCACTTAGCCAACTTTACTCCAAACAGTCAATTACCAAAGAGAATTTAATGCAATACTAATCATCTATCATTAAACCACATTTATAAGTAGTATAATTTCAAAAGAGTACAATCAATATTACTAAGATATTGCAGATTTTTTTCAAGTTGAATATTAAGAGTCAAAGTGTTATTTGATCTATAGATTCATACAGCTCCAATTTTATCTAATCAGTTACTAACACACATGTAGCAAAGAAGTGCATGTTTGATTCCTCTCTTCTTGTAGGCATCTAAAATCCAGTTGAATTTAACTGGAGATTTTAAAATGAAAAAGAAAAAATTTAAAAGTTCATCATAAGAAACATGTCAACCATAACAAAAAGGTGACACCTGTTGAGACTGGGTGAGAACCTGTGTAATTAATAATTGATTTTTTTAAACAGCTTTTCAATTATATTAATCAGAAAATACTTGCTCAAGCTTAAATTTTAAATTAGGAAGCAATTATCTGACAAAGTGAAGTCTTGTTCGAACCATAAGAAGTCAGTTTTTTAGAGGGTTACAAAAATTAGAATCTTTAAAAGATAAAATATTATCATGAGAATCATAAGGCAATTCTAATGCTGACTAATTGATTAATTTTAATAGCATGCTAAACCATCTCGGGTTATTTTATACCAAGAGGTTAGGGAATCACATATTTACATTTTTGTGTAATCTAAGAGTTTTTTTTTTTTTTTTTTTAACACATGCTCTTATCAAATACAAAAATCTTTTAAACAGATCTAATTGACTCAGATTTGGGACCCTAACAAGTACAACCACTCCTGGTGAGAGTAGACCTGGCAGAAATGTTAATGAAGAGGCAACACTATACATCTCCAGAACTTGAGCCTGACCACCATCATCATGTAGCTTAGTCTTGTTACACAAGACTCTTTTTTTGGGAGGGGGCGAGTTTACTCCTCTGCAGGGGATATAGCATATTCTAGGCCCTGCCAACTGGGAGGCGTCTAATGTTTGAGATAAGAGTAAATTTCAATGATTTGTTTTCTTTTTAAATATGAGACTAGATTTTATATAGTTCCTACTTTTCTTTTATGTAGACAAATAGTCCAGGTTAAAAGCATAGTAAGAATAACCTAAAGCTGAACTTTTTTAGACCTTATTTTTTTTATGCAGGTATCATTGGGGAATGAAAAAAATATTGATAAGCCAGGCTTTGATCTTTTTATCAAAACTTTCTTGTTCCCTAATGATAACTGCCTCAGAAAAGTAAGGTCTAAAAAAGTTCAGCTTTGAGTCAGCCTTACCAGACTTACAATCTGAACTAAAAGTAATTTTTGTTCATAACTTCGAGAAAAATGTGTTTCAAATGAACCTCTTCTTTAAATTCAACACAAAAAAAAAAAGGTAATTTTGATTAATTGTAAGACAGTTTGATCATCTATACCAACTAAATTAAATAATGAAAAGCAAAGAAATTATTAGTTAGATAAAGTTGCACACACAGCCAAGTTTGACCTGATTGTAAATATAATATATTTGCATATTTGTTCATTATATGGTAAATTGTAGTTTTAAATTAATTATAGTAGTACAAGATTTTTGAAAAAATAAATAAAAGCTGGGAAGTAATTATATATTACCAAATTAATCTGTATTTTTAATTTACCAAACATGGTTCATGTAACTGTCTCAAATAGTGGCTAATAGTGAACACAATATCCAAACCACCAACTCTAATTAAGGTAGATGCTTCAGTTTCACCTTCACGTAATTTTTTGCTTGCTAACTGTTACTTGCTCATTATCTACTTATATATAAAGCATAAGTTGACATAGTCCCATAACTTGGTCTGACTACATTCTGTAATGGTAACATTGGAAGCATGCATGGTATAACGGTTGTCATAGGAATTGGAATTGGTGAATGAGTTCAAATCCAAGATGAGGTCACTGGTATTTCACTTTGCACTAATACCCTTGGAAAAGGCATGAATCCAACTATTCTCCTTCCAGCTATGGGCAAATGGTAAGGCAGATTGAGATTTCTAGTCTCGCCATAGCAACTGGACTAAGAGAAGGAAAACTCTTAATACTAAACCACCTGTACTCTGCTTAAAAATTGACCTTGTGTCACATCCTGTGTATAGCTGAGGGATTAGGTAAATATAAACAAGAGGCATTTTAGAAATTCAAATATATCAAATTTGGTTACAGGTGATAACAAGATAGATTATACTAATTAATTTTTCTCTATCTCTCACTATTCTTCTCTCTTTTGTTTAGATGATTGATTTGAATCAATGGATGCTTATGTGTTCTAAACTCACCAAAAGAACTGATGTTATCATCACCTTAAACCCATAGACAAGCATAAGAATCAATCCATATATAAATAATCCCATCACTTATGACAGGAACTATGCAATTCAATCTTTTTCAACTCGGTATAAAGTTAGAGGTTATATTCTTCCTCCTCAAATTATATGACAACGAATGAATAAGACCCAAAATAAATTACTAATATACTAATATTACTAATAATATAATTATAATATACTATAATTACTAATTACTAATATTACTAATAATGAATGACTCCTAATTTTTAGCCACAAAAAGGTGTTTTATCATATATTGTGTGTAATGAACAACCTTTAACTTTTTGGCTATTTTAGCTTGCAAAAATATTTCCAATGACATAAAGAGAAAATGTTCAAACACTTATTTATACCTTGAAAACTACTGTAATACAATCAAAATCAATGCAATACTGTAAATAAGCAATATAGTCTAGACCTTGATGTAGCCTACCATGTTTACTTGAATATTCCAAACATACTAAAACCCCACCACTTATAATATTTGTATATATTATATGCACAGGTGTTATAAATAGTAAAAAATGTTAAGTAGAAACTTTATTAACTAATGGCTTTTGTTTAGGCTATGTGGGAGCACTTTGGACTGAAGGTATATAACAAACAAGTTTGGTTTAGTTTCTTTGTTTAATGGCATATCAACCTTTGTGGGTTATTTAAAGCCATTCTTGTTGAAGAACAGCACTGATACTATTTAACACCTAAATGGAGATAAGGGATTCATATATTTCCCAAGGATATTAGTCCAAAATTGAATATAACATGACTGGAGTTTTAACTTACATACTTTGAGGCTGAAGTCCAGCACTTTAGCTATTACACCATGGACACTCAAACTTAAAGCTAAGTTTCGACATTTCAAAAACTACCATGTAAAATAAACAATTCTTTGTTTTTTTTAAGTGAAAAACTAGTCTTAAAAGTCTTTCATTACATGAGTGTATATGGTATATCTTCTCATAATTTATCAAGTGTCCAATCTGTATCACTAAAGCTCTGGCATTTATTACCTAATTTCAACTAAATTTTCAGAAATTGTTAGTCATCAAAGGGAAGGTTTTCAACTATATTCAGAGATTATTTGTTTTTTGTGGGATCTGTCTCTCACCCTTTCTGTGTCTTACTGTTCCCTTCAATATTAAAGATGTCTGTCCTATGTATTTATATTGTTCCCAGGGACAAACAGTTTCCCTTTTACATGTAATGGAAACAGTTTCCTTTTCAAGCCTGCTACAGACTGCAAACAAAGCATACAAAAAACTAACTGTCCTTGATTGATGTCTACCTAAAAAGTGCATTCTAACATGGCCAGCTCTAAGTAGACACGAGGAAAATTAGAAATCCTTACCAAATAAAAACACATACATCATAAGTAATGCTGTATATCCAGAAATTCTTTTATGGTGAAAATATTTGTAATATTAGATTTTGAAAGAGACATATGTTAAGCATAAATAAAAAAATTTAATACAAACTACTTAATGAACATCAATGACCATCTTAAATTTCATATGTTATGTAGGCAAATATTGTTAAAGCTAGTCAATGGTAAAATAAGTAAAAGGGTGAAGTGGATTTACAGGAGCTGAAACAGTCGATGGGCTTATATATATATATATATATATATATATATTGATTGATTAAATGACTGATAGATTAATTGGTTGATTTATAGCAAGATAAATAAGATGGTGGAGGTTGATGACTTTTGTCCATAGTACAATAAAAAATCAGTACAAACTTGTCAGAGAAATACACAAACACTTTCATTCAGTTAATATTGACTTGTTACAAGCAAACATTGTGTGCATGTGTATTTACACACACATACACACACACACTTCAGTCACTTACACTTTCCTTTCATTCATTTACATACATACATATATATATACAAATACATGCATTTCACATACATATGACAGACAAAACAGTTGATGTGAACCCATTTAAACAGTGGGTAATGTATTTCAGTAGTGGTGACAAGCTATGTTTAACACAGCTGACAACCCATGAAATGAAGAGTGATTCAATCAGCTTACCAAATGAATTAATTGATGAAAGACGAACTAAGAGTACATTTTCAGACATCACCATCATCACTGCAATGAAAAATTAGATGGCTTCCAGAGAATTTTTTTTTTTTTTTTTTTTTTTACAAGCATGGCATAATAGTTTTGGTTGTAAGAAATAGACTGAATTCAAACCATCTGAACCCCACTTAAGAATTGACCTTGTGTCATATCCTGCCCATGGCAGAGAGGTTGGTTAAATGCGGACAGGTGAAAGTGAATAACCAGTGGTTGTGATTGTAGAAAAAGTGTTTTGTAGCTGAAATTTTTCTTCATCAAATGTTGTTATTGAGCTCCATATATCTGTGGTAGTTTCCATAGAAACAAATATGAGGGATTACTTTTGGATCATATCCCATTTATTACACACATACATATACACTGATATGATAAGTGTTTCCTTGATTTGATTGGTTTGGTTTATCAAATAGCATACAAACCTCTTAAAGTTTATTTAATGCTGAAATTTGATTCATTTATAAATGTTTGATTATAATCATAAATACTTATATTTTCAACATTGCAATAATTTTTTGCACTTTTTGTATATAATAATCATTCTTTGCTCACATTTATATGGTTTCAAGTACTTCTACAAATAATTCACACACACTCATATAGCTTCAAGCAATTATTCCCATTCAATAACAATCATTTGCTTGCACACAGTTATATTCATATCCAATGCAAATAATTTTTAAGCAGATTTATTTGAGCCATAGATCAGATCTTAACAGGCACTACAACTCCAGGTCAAAGTGGATCTGGGAGTAATAGCGATGAAGGAGTAACTCCATACTTCATAGAGCTCCAGAACTGGAGCCTCCCCACCAAATACAGTTTAGGGTCATACCCAGGATATCCCTTTTTTTAGGATCTTACCCCTTTGCAGAGGATGCATTTGGTGTACACTAAGCCACACTGACTGGGCTGTTCCCTAATAGAATCTAAGTTAACCACATTACTAGCAAATGTATTAATAATAAGAATAGACTGTAGCTTATAAAAAAATATGTATATGTTGGTATATATGTAGGTAATAAGATAGCATGAGAAAATGCTGCCAATATAAATATAAAACAATACAAAACAAGTTGAAGTATTTATTAGATTTTAACAGACCTAGCCACAAGTGTTAGCAGCTGTTGTACATGTCCAACATGTAAATGCATATAAGAATATATATCAGTAACATACAAATAAATGTGTGCATTAAAATATCTGTAAACTTATATGACCCAATGGGTTAAAAAAAAAAAAAGCAACATATACTTTCGAGTTCTTCCAGGAATGACAAGAGATCTTAGAATAGAAACATTTCCTAAAATCTTAATTTTTTTTATAAGACAAAGTAGATGGGTAAATTAGGTCTTCTTCAAATATATCAATTGAGTTTCTTTGAATATTAAGTCTGTATACATCTTGGTCCTTGATCATAAATACACTCTTTCATATATACAAATTGTACATATATATATGCATAAGTCTATTTAGCAACTTCTAATTTACACTCAGTATTATCAATTTATTCTAGATAGGATTGAATGAATAAAGAGCCATTCCAATCAAATCAACAAGTTTTACAAACTTTGTAATATCAATTGTCTTTTGTCTTAATAAGCATCATTATAATTAGACACTTCAGATTTCTAAGGCTTTGTCGCACGAGCAAAATATGCAAATACCTGTACTTTTTATCATGTACAAATAATAAATAGACTTGGAACAATGTTAACCCTTTCACTCCCACTGAGACACTGGTGTCACAATCAAGTTTCATTTTAGCTCTTAAAACATTGCACTCAATACGTTATTGTTAAACTATTTTAATCTAACAAGGTAGTGAAAGGGTTAACAAAATCCTTAACTTAAAAATAAGTTTTTTCCTTGTGAGTTGATGGAAAAAAAAAACTACAATATAAGGGGCATTTTTGAATGAAGATTCATATCTTAGTCTAAATTCCTTATAAAGGATTTATATATGCAAATTACTGTGGCAAATAAGAATGTTCAAATGCAAAATAAATAAGAATCCCTGCTAATAAAATTGTTAAAAGTTAAATAAAGAGGAGAAATATAACCTAAGTTCAGTACTATTTAGTCACCACTTAATATAGAAAGCACTGAATGAAAAATGTAGAGGAAAAATATAATCAAAGTTCAGTAATGCTGGTCACTATTCAATAGAGAAACCATTGAAAGATAAATGAAGAGGAGAAATATAACCCCAGTTCAGGACTGTCCTATCAGATACAAATGGGATTATTCATAGAACTGGTTTTACAAATAGATATTTTCTTGGTATGAATTTACTGTTTTATATAGTGAATGATTATTACATTGTAGTTACTATATAGTTGTTTAATTGTTAAACTAGAGTACTATGAACTGGTAGGTATGATAACAATTATTTAACCATTTTGATGCAACATTTATACATTGTTGGAAAATACTGAGTTCATGAGATTTTGTATAAGAATTACTCTTTAGATACAATGTGCTTCGAACACAAGAATCTTTTTAGAGGTGGGATAAAAGGTGTCAGCAGTATTATTATATAACAAACTGGAATTATTTACAAAAATCAACTGATGTTAATAAATATTTTCTTAGGACCTATATATATATCTCATTAAGTTAAAGAGGTGCCAAAATTATTAACATTAGGAATTTTAGTCATAACTTCATTTCAAATGTCTATCTAATTCCTTACATCAGTCTTAATTAATACTAATAAATAAGTTTACAGCACCAATATAAGTACAGAACTTGGTATGATACTAAATTGCATCGTGGTGAAGTCTGGAAAGTGTGGAGTCACCAAGTTGCCATTACTCCCAGTTTCACTGTCACCTAGAGTGGTAGCACCTGTTAGGGTCAAACAGATCTGTTTGAGAGAATGTTTAAGATGATTTTTGGACTGTATTGATATACTGGATTTTTAAAAATTGATATTGCAACTGACTGAAGTATTTAACTGTTTAAAATGATTGAGAAGATAATTTTCATAGCATATATAATGAGACCATAATTGTTAAACTGATTATATCATTAAATAACCCAGCAAGGGTTAGCACACTGTAAAACCAATAATCACTATAAATAATATAATTAGATGTCACATATTACTTGAATCAACCTTAAGGTTTCATTACCAGTTGTATCAAGATGCATTTTATTGGTCTTTTACAGTTAATAAATGGACTGGGGCATATGTTAACAATGAACCCATGAAAAAGTATGTGAAGATTAACAATTGACTTGCCTAATTTTCTTTAATATATTCATGAAAAAGCATTTAAAACTTTCTTTTGATTTTGAAAAAGATGTGCTTTTTCTTCATTCATTGCACTTGAGATCCACTTGCTGCTTTTTTTCTGCCCATTCTTAAACACAAAAGATTTAAGTAGTATTACTTTCAACTTTGTGAATATTTCACTATCAAACTAATTTTATTTGTAAATAATTAGTTTTCATTGGGTATAAGAAGAAAACAAGTATAAATTGTTTTATCCTTTTAAATTTTTCATTTGATTTTTCAAAAAAATTCCTTTTAAAATGTTATTACAACAGTAACAGAAAAATAAACAAAATGATTTGAATACAATATTTTTCCAAACAAAATTTTAAGTCAAATGCGATAAAAATGAATTTCGAACATATTTTTTTTCCATTGAAAATAAACAAATTAGGCAAGTCAATTGTTAATCTTCACATACTTTTTCATGGGTTCATCTCAATAGTAAACTAGCCTATTATCAGACAAGCAAAAAGAAATGATAAATTTTCTTAATCTTTGTTCAAGTTATGTAATAACTTTCACTTTACAGTATTTATGATTTTAATAACTAGAAATGAAAATATATCAAGACAGTCACTTAAATATAAACTAACACTGTTCCACTATAGTGATATGATAAATATTCATTTTAATTCATTATGATAATTTCCCATCAAGAGAAATTTACCATTTCAGTGAACTACAGAGTAAAAACAAAAGAAAACTAAAAAAAAATAGACAAATTCTCAGACCTGGCCAGAGAATTAAAATAACTGTGAAACATGAAGGTGATACCAATTGTAGTTGGAGCACTTGGAACAGTCCTCAAAGGCTTGGAAAAAAGACTGCAGGAATTGAAAATCAGAAGAAGAATCAAGATCATCCAGCATTGTTAAGATGGGCTAAAATACTCAGAAGAGTCTTGGAGACCTGAGAAGACTTGCTGTCACTCAGACTACAGCACAAAACCACCAATTAAAACTGGTGTGAAAAATCTGCAAGAAGTGAAATAACAATTCTAATAATATAGACAAATACGTGGATCTTGTTAGAGAGCTGAAAAAACTATAGAGCATGAGGATGATGGTGATACCAATTGTAGTTGGTTCCCTGGCAATGATCTCCGGAGGCTTGGAAAAGAGACTGGAGGAAGTTATGATCAAAGGAAGAATCGATCACATTCAGACTATAGGATTTTAAAATCAACTCAAATAAATATAAGAGTCTTGGAGGCCTGAGGAGACTTGTTGTCACTTAGACTTGTTAAAACTGGTGTGAAAAACTTGCATAAAGTAAAAATAATAATAAAAATGCTTATTTAAAAGCTGTTTTTGACAGTCATCAAGCTTAGAATCAAATATTATCCTAAATAGAGTAACATTTAATTTTATATTATTATAGAAAGTAAATAGGAAGAACTCCATAAGTGATAAATTACAATGATTGGAGTTAGTTCATACATAAATCCCACATTATTAATAATCAGAAACTGAATTGGAAATGGCTTTACTTTAACACTTTTATACTAACAAATCTTGCTACAATGTGTTAATTTTTACTGTAATATGTACAAAAACCAAATAACTCAATATGTATAAAACATTACCAACAATGATTTAAAAAATATACATAAAAAATAAACACTATTTTAAATGTAGTCTCTATGTTTATTGCTGTTTCTCTAATGACATTTATTTTTAATATATAGTTTTTGTCCCAGAAATTCTCTGTAGAAAATAATTTTGTTCAATACATAAAATGGCCAAACATTATGCAGGGTAGGCAAACTACATCTGCTATTCTTCTCTGTAATTTTTTATTTTTTTGTTAATTGGATTATTTCTCTCATCTACGTTTCTTTTTATGATATTTCAGAGGGTATATGTTTGAAATGCTCAAAAATACATTCTCTATTCCTTTTTATTTGAGTGAGAGAAATATTAACAAAAAATTACTTGCAATATATATACAAATTTTATCATCTGGAAAATACAATTTACACATACATTAGATACAGTAATAAAGTAGAACGGTAGATTTACTCAACTATGATAACAGCAAAATCATTTAAAATCAATTAAATTTTGTTTTCTTTTAGTTAAAATCATGATAAATGTGATAGTTACATTGTACATAAATGTGAGTATACTAGATAACCCATAAACACATTGGGTTACTTTTAATTAATGCACTAATACTCTTGAGAAAGGTATGAATTCATTTGCTTTCCCACAGCTATGGGAAAAATAGTTGAGCAGACTAAGTTAAATAGCCTTGGTTAGGCAACCAGTCTAGGAAAAAGAAAACTCTGAATTCAAACCAGCTGTACTCTGCTTAAAAATTTAGCTTCAATTACATCTTGCTCATGGTGGAGGAGTTGAGTGAATGTATACTTTTGTAACAATAATCCATGATAATATTAACGTTTCTATTTCTATATAGGAAGGAGTACAGGATTCTAATAACCACTTTATAGTTATCTTCATTACACTGAAAATTTGGATGGTTAAAAAATTACATTCACCATGAATGTACAAAATTTTGATTCAGTTGCAAAATAGAGTGGAAATTGCTTTTAAGTGTACTACTCAAAGACCTTGCTATGACACATTTTTGGTGGGTTATGATTACGTACATTGAAGAATTTTAGAAATATGCACATGTATGTGTGTGCATATATATATATATATATATATATATATATATATATACACACACACACACAGTATTTAGATGTCAGATTTTCTTGCAAGCATATTTTATTAAAGGTGACAAAAATGATTTTTTTTTTCTTGCTGGCAAGCAAGATGTAGTAACTGTTAATGAAGGTAGTTTAAAAATTGTTCCATGAGATATGACTCATCTGATAATTGTATTTCTTTTTGTGAAAGTAATGAGACCATAATGACTAGACATTTATTCATGTTCGAATTTACTCTTCTCTACTGGTCAATATTTCAGCACTTTTCTGATTTATGAAAAAAGGGTTTTAGAAGGATTTATTTCTTTCCCTATATATATGGTTATTAAGTCAGGAGATTTGCTGAAATAAACATTCCAGACTTTATGGAACATTCATAGCTAGTTTAAAGTAATTTTTATAACTGAAAATCATGTTCCAATATTTGCTTTCAAAGAAAAATTTTCAATATATGTTGCACAATTTTGAAGAGAGTCAGTTATTGGCTTTTGAATATTACTAGCATATATGCCTGAAATAAAGACTAGAAATTAAAGTTTTGTTGGAACAAAGTTTAAAATTAAAGAAAGTAATTCAACCAACCTGATCAAACTTGAAAAACGGTACAGCTGAAACAAAAATGGAAAGTGAACATTAGAAATTATAAATAATTTTGAAAAATATATGTTACTTTAATATAATAAAAGAAGTTCAGTTTACATTTTGAATTTATTATCTTGTTCAATTCCAATGTCTCTTGAAAGATACAGTGATCTTCGAATTGGTTTTGGTGATTTCTTTAAGCTTACAAATTTTTGAAGCTTTACTAATCATTAGCTTTCTTTTTTTCTTTTTACATAATCTAACTCAAGGTGAATGAAAACAACATTAAAGGACAAATATGAATCAGGTTACAATATCTGTTATATCAAGGTCTTAATGATTGATTTTAAAAGCATGTCAACTTGACAAGGGCTATTTTATGCCTAGAGGTTACAAGATCACATTAATGTACATTCATATTTACATTTTTTGTATAGCTATTTCTTAAGAGTTTTTTTTGTTTTGCACAGTCCTATTGAATATGAATAATTTTCAAACAGATCTATTTGATCCATAGATGGGATGCTAACAAGTACAACCACACCTGGTGAGAGTGGACCTGGAAGTATTGGCAATGAAGAGGTACTCCACATTACCCACATCTCCAAGACTGAAGTCTGTCAGATGCAGTTTCGTGTCATACCCAGAACACCACAATTTTTTGGTGGGGGAGGGAAGTTCTTAACCCATTACAGGAAATATTCTAAGACCTGCTGATGGGGCATATTAAGGACTTAAATCATGAAAAAAATCATGTTCAGTATAAACATAGACAACACAAAATTATCTTAGAGAAGTTAAATATATTACTCCAATAAAAATCTTGCTGTGATATGGCTATATATATCTCTATCCAGACACAAATATAAGTATTTTAGTAATTTATGCACAAGGTGATACTCTTAGATGTATACATATTGCAGGGTAGAAGTTACTAATTTTATGGAATCTGTTTACTGACATAAAATTGTTACAAGGATATACATACATTTTGGGAATGTTTTATATAATGTCAAGGTGAGTAAAAATGGTAAAAATGTATTACAAGTAACAGGAAATAGATGATAAAAAGATGATCTGCAAGACATTAACCTTTATAGTTAGAAGCCAGAAAGAAGATTAAAAAAAGTTGGGGGTTATCTTATCAATATAAGAATGCAGATAATAGGTAAGGCTGATGATGAAGCAGTGCCATAGGCAATGTTGCCCTTCTGTTTTAGCCAAGATAAAGATGATCAAATACAAACAGTTTAACAGAAGCATTACTTTGTACAAAAAACATAATTTATCTCAGGAAAATAAAAACAAAAAAAGTTGTTAGAAAGCTAGTAGTACTACTATTAAGAAAAATTGGAAACTTTACAACCTTACAATGATAATC
>OY757905.1:53762706-53867078 GCA_963585895.1 Sepioteuthis lessoniana | reverse complement strand
TCACGAAAACTATACAAGTCAGACGAACCAGACACGCGGGACACTGCTGGAGAAGCAAGGACGAGCTCATAAGCGATGTACTCCTGTGGACCCCCACATATGGATGTGCAAAAGTAGGACGACCAGCACGAACTTACATACAGCAACTATGTGAGGACACAGGATGTAACCCTGAAGACCTGCCGGAGGCGATGAATGATAGGGAGAAATGGCGAGAGAGGGTCAGGGATATCCGTGCTGGCGGCGCGACATGATGATGATGATGTTTCTTAAATTTATTTTGCACATGGTCCTATCTAAGGCAAATAATTTTTAAACAGAGCTATCTGACATAGGGGGGCCAAGTTGGTTGGGGCTGCAGAGGGGTAAGACTCCCTCAATGAGTGTCCTGTATATACCACTAAACAATCAGATGGTGAGGTTCCAGTAATGATGGAACTTTGGAAAATGCAGAGTACCCCTTTATTGCTATTACTCCGAGATCCACTCTGGCCCGGAGTGGTAGCAGTTGATAGGGTCCTATTTATGGGTCAAATAGAACTAAACTGTATTCATGGTAAATTGAACTGTTTGAAAAAGAACTTTTTTTGACATTTAAACTGTACTCATGTCAAACTGAATTGGTTGAAATAAAACTTTATATGTATAAAAATGGATTTGGCATTAAATAACCTACAATAGTTGATATGCCACCAAACCTAACTGATGCAGGTACTACCATTCTGGGTTAGAGTGAACCTGGGGTTAATAGCAACTAAGTTATTCCACACTCGTCAGACCTGGATGCTCACTATCAGATGCAGTTTAAGGTTTTTAATATTTTGGGCAGTGAACTATTCAAATTGAGAAGATGGATAGGTCAAAGACAAAAAAGAATCTATATATCATCAAGTTGTGTTGATAGTATGGAGTTTCTTGACTCTCTCTTGACATCTGTTCCTATTGCCTATTGTTCCCAGCAGGTCTTCTAGACTGCATTCAGTGTCCACATACAGCTGATGTATGTAAGTCCTTGCTAGTCAGCCAACACTGGCACAACACTGTCTACATGTAGGCGTATGTAAAAAGATGTTGCTTATGTGTTTGTCCTTACTTCTTCAGAAGTGCCCAGCATGTCTTGTTCATCTTACTTGGCTGACTTGTGAGATGAGAGGTAAATGACCATACAACTGTTGTTTTGTTGGTGTGTTGCTTCCCAGATTTGTTTAAAACAGCACATAGCATTCTTGTGTAGTTCACTATGATCCCAGTTATAGATGGACATTTGTGGTGACATCTACATGGAAAAACTCCAATACTGCTATTGGAGGTGTTGGAATGCTTCTCCTTAAAATCACTAAATAGCAGAGAGAAAATCCAACCAAGAATGATATGTGCTACATTGAATAGCAACCCGTGAACAACAGTTGTCTCTGGCAACAATCCCGCCAATGCCAGTAAGAAAATGGACATCATCACTTTCTGTAATGAGCTATCTTCCTTTGCTTAACACATTCCAAACAATGTTCTAATCATCAGTAGAGACTTGAATGCTCATATATATAAGTTGGCTGACTGTAGTTGAGGGCAACTTGAAGGCTCCCTTTTCAATAGCTACTACACTGAGGTGTTGGGGAGAATGCCACTACTTTCTCTGGATTGCTCCACTGACTCTTGATCCATACTTTATAATGCTGAGTGTTAACTAAGGAGACATCAAGTACTATTTTTTGAGTTTTTGGTATGACTCGAATTGGGATCGAACCCCAGTCTTCCAGACCATTGGCAAACACTCTACCCACGAGGCTAATGGGCTGGTGTGTGTGTATATATATATATATATATATATATATATATATATATATATATGCAGAATTCTTGTTGATAGATAATACAAAACTCTAAGTAATTCTGTTTGGAAGAAAAGACTTCAAATTCTTAAGATAAACATCAAGGCCAAGCAGCCAATCATTAATATGATCTGCCACAAGGTGGGAGTGGCCATTTTGAAATGCCTGTAGCAAAGCAAAATTATTTATTTGGACAAGTCACACAGACAATCTGTTAAAATATTATCAGTGATCTTGATGTAACTAAAAAGTACTCATTTGAAATAAGATGACCTTTGGACTATTCCTTCATATCTTTGGTTCACTCATACATCTTATTTGCAAACAAGAAAAATTACAAAATAAAAATAAAAAGAATTAAACAGCCAGAATTTGTTGTTTTTAATCAAACTTGCTTTTATATATATATATATATATATATATATATATTCAAGTATAATACTCATAAAAAATGATAACATTTATATAATAATCAGAACTTTTGGATCAGAGTATTTGCGTACTCTACTTGGATAAAAGTGTAACTCTCCATCACTTTATGTAAGATTAGTATAGCATCTATGCATTCAGTCAAACATTGGCAAAATGGATATGTCACTCGCCTGTTGATCTCTTGGACAGATGTTTGAATTAGGGGAGGATTGACTTGTTAATTTCATATGGATTTGCTTTAGTGTGACAAAAGTTGTAGAGGAATAAAAATACATTAAAAGAAATCACACTGTTTATCACATATAAGGTAGGATAGCATAGACAGAGTCAACAGGTCTTGGTGACTGTAGGTTTCTTACCTATTCAAATCATCAGACCATGCTTGGTCAGTATAGTATCTGTGCATAGACAAGAAACTGGCAGTTTTATATATATATATATATATATATATACACACACACACTGACAGAAAATAAAAAGCAATATCCTGCATTTTAATTTACAAAAGGTTATATAACTGGATTACAGTAAATGTTCATGTACAAACCAATGTGTATAGGTTCCAAAATAAGGAGGAGTATTAACAATATTTAAATCCTATATTGATACACTGTATATCTTCCTTGTGTCTTAACATAGGCCTGTACTCTCACATGCAGATGGTGAATGTCATCCTGTGATACATAATTCCACAGTGAAGACAAAATTTTATCAGAATATTTACAGTCTTTCAGCATGCACATACTGCATCCATGTTAAAACTGGCAACATCCTTCAGAGTATTGCTTTAGTGTATATATATATATATATATATATATATATATATATATATATATATATATATATATGCATACTTATTAACACTGAAAATTAACATATACTGTATAGTCCTGGTAGAATTTTAAAAAAGCATTGTCTAGAATGTGGTCAGTCCTACAAAATGATGAGACTAGTTTGAATAGCTTACATAATGAAAATGCATACAACAACATATGAGTAAATGATAAAAATTTGCAAATTTTGGGTTATCTGTTAATTACTTTATATTTCAATAATGTATATAAATGATTCAAAACAAATATAGACACCTGAAAGATCTTACCTGATTAGAGTGCCCTGTTACTTATATAGGTGGTATGAAATCATTATACCATATTAAAGAGAAAAATGGCAATGACTTATGACAGGTTCTATTATAAACAAGTCTGTCCTTTTTATAGCTTTCTATAGAACTTTAGAGCTAAAAGAGTATTTGCATCCCAATGAGAGTAGGTAGAAATAAGGGATAAATTCTTAATTTTTTTTTCTTCTTAAGCCAAGGCAGGTTTTTTCCAGCAATTACTGTTCATTGATTAAATCTAGATTAAAAGGCGATGAGTAGGTTTCCTGGAGTTAAAGGATAAATATTTAATCTAACAAGTTGCCAGAGGTAATGAAGGGAAACAGATAAAAAAAAAAAAGAAAAAACAATTCCAGATCTACAGTTTGAGGCCATTTCTATTTGATTTGGCTTGAAACAATCATCACTGATGAACAACCACCACTGAACTTTTCACTATGACTCATTCTTTTTGCTTGGATAACCATCTCTGTCATCTCTGAACACATTAATCAGCAAATTCACTCGAGCATAGCAGCAGCTATTTTTGTTCACCTGGATAGGAGGCTGCAGCATTACTTTGTATTTTATTTTAAAGTTTAACTGATAAAGGCTATGCAGCTAGAAACAAACCTGTTGCTATCTCTACTATAGTATAGAATGGATATATGAGAAAAAAAATCATTTCAACTAATTCTTCAGCATTTGAGTATAGATTAATGGTTACCAAGCTTGACTAGCAGCAGACCATTGATAGTGATTTTAATTCTTGCTGGTTGCTCAATACTTCCAATCTTGTGCTAAACTAAACTAAGCTTAGCTCAGTAAGTGGTAACTAATCTTTGGGAAAAGCATAAATCTATTTCTTCTACCCCTGCTATGAGTAAAAATAGCAAGACAGACTCAGCTCTTTAGTCTTGGTGAAATAACCTGTCAAGAAGAACGACTGAATTCAAAACTAGAACTGCTGAATCCTACTGTGGGAGCACACTTAGCTAAGAGAGGTTCTCTCGTAGATAGCCCTTGCCAACCTGCAGGCTAAGTGTGATAAGTATGGCAATAACCCAAATCAAAAACAATGATATCCTTGACATTTATAGGATAAAATGAGAAATGTTAGAAAAAAAAAAAAAAATGAAATTCTTCCATAAAATTTAAAGTAAAAATCTTTAAAGCTTATAAAAATTGTAATGTATTAAACAGTTGATTGTGATCACCAAAGCATCATGTGACATAATGTAGTTAATGTATTTTATAGATATCTGATTTAAAAAAGGTTTCAAAATGAATAAAGAATCAAATTCATAATAAATGGTGAGTAAAAACTAATAAACTTAAAATTGTCCTAGAGTACACTATACTTATGAGAACTATGAAAATCTGGTTTCAGAAAATTAGGTTACATAAATTTTGACCATGAAAAATTTGGTCTAAAATTTACTGAAATTAAAAGGATAGCAATTGATGGAAGACCATTACAGAAATGTTAGTGATGATAACTAAATCTTTTGACTAAATTTTTAGACCACCACCTATATCATCCTTAGAGAAATATTTAGGACACGATTTGAAACTGAATTTAGAAAAAAATTACATGGTAAGCAACAAATATTTTTCAAATTATATTAACATTAAAATGAAATACATAAAATTTTCTGGAACTTTGACATATAAATGGATCATCCAATCCCAGCCAGAAGACCAGACCTAGTATTGATTAGCAAGAAAAAAATGACAAATACCTGGATCTTGCCAGAGAGCTGAAGTCATAGAACAAAGGTGACAATGATACCAATTGTAAAGGTGGCCTTGGAGTGGTCCCCAAAGGTCTAGGAAAGAGACTGGAGAAACAGGAGATCAGAGGAAGAATAAAGACATCCAGACTACAACAGTTAAGATCAAACTAAGCTACTTAGAAAAGTCCTTGAAACCTAAAAAGACTGGCTGTCATTCAGACTTCAGTTAAAAAGCTAGCATAGCATGAAAATAAGAATATTAAAGTGTATCTTCATAATCATTTTCAACAGGTAAACACTTTATATCTAGTTCCAATATCAATGTTTTAAGAGCCAATTTATTATGTAGTATAAAATTATCTTAAATATTATTTCAAGCAGTTCTATTTGGCTGATAGATAGGATCCTAACAGGTATTATCACTCCATGTGAGGGTGGACCTGGGAGTAATAACAATGAAGGAGTGACTCCACACTCCCACTGAGCTCTAGAGCTGGAGCTTCAGAACTGGATGCACCCAGAACACCTTTTTAGGGAGATGCAGTCAGCATATTCTAAGACTTGCCAACAGGATAGAATCCTGACAAAAGTTGTTTAAAAATTATTTTTAGACAATGAAGCTGGGTAGCAAGTAGTTAAAGGTTGATTGTTTATTCTATATAAAATAAGAAAATTATTTAGCATTTTATCCTCAACTATTTTTGAAAAATTGTCCTCTTGCCTTCCTCATTTTGGACTCGTGACAAATTTTTTGATACCTTCATTTTTTTTTTTTACACACACACCCTCCAATACTGGATATAAAGTATAAAGGTCATTCATTTTAGCTTCACAACAACATTACAAGACATAAAGCTTAGTTTTGAACAACCTGTTAATCTTTCTATTCTGCAAGAAAACATACTTTTAAATAGTAAATTTCTTCACTTCTCCAATTAGAAATAGCTGTTAACTCTTTCCCTATTGTATTTTATTTTTAGAATCCCAAATCCTCCTTTTATTTAAGATTGGCACCCCCTGAATACTATAATTATTTCTGCATAACATGTACTCTTCTAACTTTGGATTACAAAATTCTAGAAAAAATTTAATCAACATATGATGCACTGTGTTTTTACAATTTGTAGTAGCTAAATTTAGCATTTATTCAACTTTTTATTAGTTTGTACTGACTAAAAATAAGAATTTATATACTTTAAATTGTCTTGAAACACAAAATTTACACAGTATTTAGAGCAAACACAGACATAATCATACAAAAAGGCAAAAATAATGTGGCGAAAATAAGATCACATAAGGAGAAACAAAATGATATTCTAGAGAATATTTCTCTGTAACAGCATAAAACACATTAGGTTAGACTATAGATATAACTTACTTTTGGTCATTCTGTTCTAAATATAGTGGGGCATGTGACCAAAACAAAAAGTTTAATAGTTCTTGTGTATAATAGGCATCTCTAACTTTTGAGCTGAAAAATCTAAAAAAAAAAAAAAAAAAAAAAAAGTCTCTTATACATAAATCATTGATAGTTGACAACATAACCAATATTCTACTTTCTGATTTCTATATTTAAAAAAAAAAATGTCGACTGATCAAAGAAAAATATAGGAACCAAAACTTTTGGAGAATAAATGAGATTTTATGAGCTATTAGTTCCTATGTAGTAGTCAATGGTATCAAACATTTCTTTTTTTTTAAAATTAGGGTTCCATTTCTATTCAGATATTTAAACATGTGTCATCTCTGGTAAGGCTTTGGAAAAGCTAACAGGTGCTACACTTTACTCACTAGGGACATAAAACAGTATAAAAAAGAGGTGAATCTGTTACATGTAAAGAACCAGTAGATCAAATGAGACTTATCAATAGAAACAAGAATTTAAGACCATACTTATTCCCTAGTTTACTAATGCAAAGCTTAAATTTCATATAAATTTCCTTTTCTAAGAGCATTTTTTTTTTTACAATATAACTTGTGAACCTGTTGGACCCTCATTAAAACAGCAGTCCATGATGACATTGATGCTTCTATTTAGGAAGGAGTAAAAGATTCTGATTAACATTTCATAGTTATCTCCAGGATATCAAGAATTTTATTGATTAAAAAAAAAGGTTTTCAGCTTAAATGAAGACCTGACAAAATTATTCAGTTGCAAATTACTTGATCACCTAAGAGTATTTTAAATAAAAATCTTGCTATATGCTGTTTGAACTGGTTTTTTTAATATATAAATATATAACTGGCCGATTAGCATAATGTTTAAAGTGTTCACCAATGGTCTGGGATCCCAGTGTTCATAGAAAAGACTCAAAAAATGATACCTCCTTGCTTAACACTCAGCATTATAAGGTATGGATGAAGAGAAAGTGGAGCAATCTAGGGAAAGGAGTAGTGTCCTCCTCTGCACCTCTGTGTAGTAGCTATTAAAACTGTTCGGGTCACTCTTGACTATGGTCAGACAACTATATATATATATATATATATATATATATATATATATATATATATATATATATATACACACACAAAATATAGGAATTTTATTAATATCTGCTAAGCTTTATCAGACACAAAATAACAATTATATGCAGTCATTCAGTTACAACTGAACCCACTACAGCAGTAAGGATCTATAAGAATATCTTGATAACCATTACTCCATAAAAATGGTGTCCTAAGTAGGAGACTAAATCTGATGGTGAGGTTTTAGTTCAGGAGCTCTGGGGAGTGTGGAGTACCCCTTCATGGCCATTACTGCCAGGTCCACTCTGATTCAGAGTGGTAATATCTGTTAAAGTCCCATCTATGGCTCAAATAGACCTATTTGCAAATTATTTGTATTTGATAGGATTACTTGATATAACTGTACAAAATCTTAAGTACATAATTTAAAACATCAATAAAAGTTGATGCAGATACTAAGTCAAAAATCCTGCAGGCCCAGGGAAAAATTTTGTGGGTCATAAATTCAAACTCCATAACTGTAACACAAGTCACTAAAATCCAATCCATAACAGCAAAGCACTCCTTCAATACTAACTATTTAATCAGGTAAGTTCCAAATTCACTTCATCAAAAAGCAATGGGGTTTTTTTTATGATTGAAGGCAGACTCAGATTGACTGTGACTGACAGGAAAGGTAGAGAATTAACACATCTGAATGTCTATATTAAATTCACTTAATTTCTTGTGGAGCTTTCCTTTTTTGACAGACAACACAGAAAATACAAATTCTTTTTCTGTGATAAAACTTTTTTTCACCACAGAACTATAATAATTAATATCAACATTTTTATAATTAGTAAAATAAATGAAATTTGTGAAAGGATATCATCTTCATATCTCCTATTTCTCCTCAGAACTCCCTGCCAAAATTAGAGTTAAAAAGAGACCTGATAAAATAAATGACATTTGTGAAAGGATATCATATTGAACCATATCTCCTCCTTAAAACTCCCTGTCAAAATTAGAGTTGACAAAAAAAACTACTTTGCAAGGGTTAAGTATGAAAAATTTCATTTCTCTATGTAATTCAAAAAATGATGATCTTAGAAAAAAAAGGAAAAATAATCCTTGAAAATGTCTGGCTAAAAAAGATAAAGATAAGTAATTTTACTATACAAATTCTTTTATGTTACTGATTGCTCAGGAATAAAAAATATAAGATACTTTGTTTTTTTTATGTAAATAATTCTTGACTGTCTTCCCATTTAATCACTGACTTTCTGATTTTGATTTTGTAAAAAAATAAAAAATAAAAAAAAAAGACCATTAAGATTTCCTAAGATATTGAAACAATATAAAAATCTTTTAGATTTGTCAAAGCTGATTGGTTTATTTTCATAAAGAAAAAAAGAAGTTGGTTATTTCTTTTCTTGTATTTCAAAGGTTTGGATACTTTTGAACAACATAGGAATATATTGATCAAATTTGATAAACAACATTGGCTTTAGGGAAACATGATTAATAGAATGGTTATCATCAAAAGATAATGGAATCAGTGACCCAAGTTCAAATCCTGGATGAGTCTGTGTTTCACTTTGTAATAATGCCTTTAAGCCTGAATCCATCTATTCTCCCTCCAAGCTATGAGTAAATAGTAAGGTAGACTAAATTATAATCTTTGATATGGCAACCAGTCTTGAAGAAGGAAAACTGAATTCAAAACCAGCTTTACTTCACTTAAAAATAGACCTCGTGTCACATCCCATGCATAGTAAATACAAACAATGAATTTTATTTGCTCACAGAAGTCAAGCCAATTCTTATTTGGTCACTTAACTAAGTGACTAATCAGTAGCACAAAAATCTGAATTTAAAATCTAGCCACATAAGGAATGTCATTATTAATAAACATGTCTAAGATTAATAAGTTTGGATAACTTGTAGGGTTAAATTATTGTTATTAAATATCCAAAGGTGATCCTTCTCAGTCATTTCTTACTTAAGGTGAACAAAAATATTTTGGCACACTAGTATGTAAATTCAAAACTGTACATAAAAAAAGATATTCATACATTTTAACCTATAGAAATAATTTTAATGGGAGAAACATTAATAATTACTTTTTATACAGGAAATCAAAGATAGTTATTAATGAGAAACATGGACTTAATATTTCTTAGCAACGTTGATGTACATGAGAAAGTTTCATTTCCTCTTCAATGCACAGAAGTCTTTCTCTTCTTTTGCATTTAATGTAAGAGAAAAAAAATCTCAATTTACATAAAAGGGAAGTGGTAAACTGAATCAACATATAAGTATACCTCACATTACGATGTTTCAAGTTAGGTCATTCTCGATTATATGTTGTTCGTCAAAAAATACATGGAAAAATCAAAATCAAATTTAAGTCATTTCTTTGACTTTATGTCTGTCTGCCACAAATATTGAAGCTGTAATATCACTAGAAAAGTGTTCAAAGCACATAAAATCTTATTAGAATACGTAGATTTATAATAAATGTTAATATAATTATCATAAATCCTAGAGAATGAAATATAAAAACATCTGTGACTGTGTTGTTGTCTTATTTAACAGTCTTTAACATAAATTAGTTTATTTTCTACAATTGCAAAATAATTCTAATTACTATTTGTCATTTAACCTTATAAAATCATGTCTTAGAGCAAACCACATTTACAAATAGAGTTTGTACAGTAAAAATTGCCAAATTGTAAACATCTACATTTACGTATATGTATTCATAAATTTAGATTACTTCTTTTTTTTATGTACTATATTAAAAACTAAAATTTATTAGTTTGTAAGTTTAAAATAAATTCTTATTGACCATATATTATTAAAAATGCATTTATAAATCAAATACGGAACTGAGAATGGTTATTTGTGGTTTAGCCTGGAGACAAGTAAATTCGACTTGAGTTGCTTCTCCTGGAACAAATTACCAATGTAAGGTGAGGTATACCTGTAGTTAAATCATTTTTAGCTATTAAAGCTAACTATTTAATAGAAATTAAAAATGTATCAATGGGTAAATCTTCATGGTTGATTTTGAGTTTAAAATCATTAGATATAGAAATATAGAATAGTGTATAATTTCAAAAGAATATCAGATGAATTTTTTTATGCAAGGACTTTGAACTTAATCAACCCCACATGATTACACATGCAGAGCTGGCTGAACCCACATCAGGTGAATGCCATAACACACACATGCATGCATTCAATGATAGAAAATGAAAGTTTAATTTCTGTTCTAAAGATGTCAAATGCTCTATTACAATATGGAGGTGCATTTAGCATAATGGTTATCATCATAATCTACTTAAAAAAATTGCGATATGAGCTTGGATAAAAACATCAGATATGATAATAGAGAGGAGTATCTTATAAGTTGATAGAGATGTTAGGTTTATAAATCCCAAAAATCTGCACTGAATTGTCCGGCAAGAACACATGGCACAGTGGATAAGGCATTTGGTTGGAAAGAGCTTCTGAATGAAATCATCTGGAAGTTGCAAGTTCAATTCCAACAACAGGTAAGAATAACAAGGAATACTTAAGATAACTTAACATTTTCACCCGGTCATGGCTAACAGAACAGTCTACTATCATGGATTAAAGTTCAACAGTTCAAGGTTCTGTAGGCTCCCAAGTTTGACATGAAACACCTAAAGAAGGCTGAGGGACATATTGACCAAAACATTGAGAGTATAACAATAAAAATAGTCCAAATATTCTAAGTGGTGTGTGTAAAAGAAATATTGTGCTAATAGACCTCTTTAATATTGACTGACTCAGTAGACAATATTTCTAAAGTAAGATGTATATATTTAAAATTGTTTTCATTTGTAGAAAAGAAACAAAGCAAAGGATCATTTATCTTTAATTCTATCAAGAGTTTGGTATTCAAAAAGTAATGAACATAAACATGAAAATACAGAGTAATATAGTTTTTTTATATTCAGAAGTATAATTGTAAAATTACTTAAATATACCCATAATTTGTTTGATAGACTGATATTTTAATATTCAACAGTCTTACTTAAATGTGCTTAACATTTCAGACTGCATTAAAACTGACTTTTTTTTTTTTTTTTTTTTGTTTTTTAAAATAGGTGGCATGTAAGTTCAAGTGAGATAAGATTATTTCATACCAAGCAAACTGAACTAAAAATATCAACCAGATTAAAACTCAACAAAAAATTTCATGAATATCAAGTATTTTTTAGTATGAGGTATGATCAAAAAGTATTGAGACTGATGCTTTAAATTTTTTCAACTTTAAAATTTAAATGAAGAACTTATGTAATAAAGTAGCCAATTTGTTTAGACAAGACAGTGCCCCCCACCCCACCCCCCAAAAGTGTAAAGTCTGTCTCAATACTTTTTGAATGAAATGTTGAGAAAACAAATTGTACAAGTGCACTCACTTCATTCAACTTTTTCTTGTTTCATAAACTGAAAATTTATCTTAAGGGTATCATTTGATGATGTAGTGGATATTTAAAAAAAAATACAATGGTGGTGCAGCTTCCCACCATATCAAGAGGAGTTTTGGAGGTGTTTTAACCAATGAAAAGTCACTGGAATATGTTTAATATCAAGAAGACTATTTTGAAGAAAACACTTCATTGATTCTATTCATTCATGTCAGCTTCAGATACTTTTTGAATACTAATTTTTACTCAAATAGAAAAGAACTTACTGTTAAATTTATATTAAGCACAAAGAAAAAATGTACTCTTAGTATGATAAGGATAACATTTTTTAACAAATAAAATCTTAATCACCTAAGATGTTCTTGCTTAGTTAAAACCACTCATCTAAAACCTGCAGAAACATGATATATTGTTTTTATAATATTGTCAGTTTAAAAGTAACACAAAAATAAAAATTTATAAAAACATCATCAGTTTGAAGAGCAAGATGTCAAAATATGATACAAAAGACGTCACATATTCTGTTTAAATTTGAATAGCAGAAACTGAAATGACATGCTATTCATCACAATTATCAATCATATATAATATTTTTTGCAGTGAATCTGCAGTTCCGTTATCTGATGTTGTATTTACACTATATGAAACTTTTAATAACAGCATTTGATTTCATTAGTGAATGTGTTAACATTTTAGTTTTTATATCAGCTGTTTTGGTTTTTGACCACAGTGCTTTTTTAAAGAAAATAATTGTTAGAGTTACCTAATAGATTCTTGTGTGTGTGTGTATATATATATATATAAGAACTATATAATCATGTATAAATTCTATAAGAGGTCAAACTCCAAGATAAGACATAAGGGGTGTCGTTCATTTGGTCTTTGGTATCACCACTTACTCTCAACACTTCTAAAAAGTGTGGCTGGTCCTACACAAGCCTTCACTGCTATAATCAAATCATATAAGTGAGTAATCTGGTAGCTCATCCCAGTTCTGTATTTCATTACCATCTAAAATTTTACCAGAGCATCATGTTCACTGGCAAGAGCACAAAAGCAACTGGAACAGATAAAGGATGTCACTGGGAGTCTGTAACCAGTGTTTTACAACAGTGGTAACTATTTGATGATGGCTGTTCATATACAAACTGATGAATAACTTTGCAATTTGTGTCCTACAATGGTGACAAAGTAGGTCTATTAATACAGAGTACTGAATTCCCTAATCAGAGAAGTGGAGAAGATATTTATATTAATAGAATTCTGATTATGTCTGTATACATAATATGTATATATGTATTTAACAATAACTCAGCCAAAAAAGCACATTATAGCAAGATTTTTATCAAAGCAATATGATTTAGCATTAACTTTAAGACTAAAGCAATTTCCAGTTCAATTTGTAACTGAATGATAATTTTGTGTAATCAACAATAATGATGTCATTTTTTTAATCATCCAAATTCTTGATACAACAGATAACTATCCAATACTCATAAGAATCCTTCACTCTTTCCAAACTAGACTGCTATTACAACAGGAATTCAATATATTCACAGGTTGGCAAGTAATATTTTAAATTATTTACCAATAGTAAAACCTTACTTTTTATGTCATTTGCATATAGTTATAAAATATATTCCAAATATAAATAAAAACATATTTTAAAGAACAAATCTTTTTGTATGGAAAAAAAAAAGTTAATGTTAAAAAACTTTTTTTTTTATTACCAAAATCTTAATTGAATATTTGAACTGAATTTGATGACAATAGAACAATTTTATAAACCTAAGATATGTTGCAAATTATAGTTGTTTCATGGGTTGAATACATAAAAATATATTTAAATTGAATTTGATGACAAAAGAATTTTACAAAACTAAGATATGTTGCAAATTATAGTTGCTTCATAGGTTGAATACATAAAAATATATTTTACAATCTTCTGCAGAACCTGACCTAGTAAAGTTCAAACATGGTCAAATTCATCTTTTATACTAGATACTGTTTACTGATGTAGTACAATAACATTAGACATTTCATAAGTAAAAGGCTATGATCACAAATGTTAGGTACATCTTTGAGAACAAACTCACAACAATGCTAAGGTTTTATGCAACTAGCGGTTAACTGTTGTTTTCTCAGCATCAAGTAGAAAATACTATAGATGCATAACTATGGCAGTTGTACTTATGACCATCCAACATTTGTGCTAGGTGGTCTAAAGATTTTGATATTAAATAGCTCAGTTCAAGGGGGCTTACCCTTCTCTAGGCAGCTTCTGCCCCCTTGTTTAAAAAGGGATAAGGATTGGGTTTATTACCTGATGCATGAGGTACTCTTTAAGAGAACTGCTGATGGAATTGGAGCTATTTTTGGCACTGCATATAAGTGAAAACTGCATTAGAAAACTAATCTGGAGTCTATCATAAATATTTGAAAGCAAATGAGTTTGTACCAATAATTAATTTTTGCAATGTATATATTATATTTTTGTACAATTCAAGGAATTTCATATCAGAATCAAAAGCTAAAATGAGAAGGAAATTAATATACCAAACTCCAACCTGTTGATTCTTTGTGAAACATCGGTCCAAACTCTCACCATGTTAGTGAGGGTGGTTCAGTTTCAGCAGCATAGTGGAGTTTCTAGCATGGTTTTGTATTCAGAGTTGTCCTTTTCCTAGACTGTTTACCAACTAAAAATACAGTCTGACCTCCAGCCATAATATATTAGAAACTTGGTTTATTAGTATCAGTGAAGTAAACATGTGGTGATCCCACTAAAAATGATTGATTTAAACAAACTGCTAACCTGCATATACAACTGTTTTTGCTTTGATAGAATGACTTGCAATGATAATTTCTCAGAAATGTTCACCACTACATAATTTTCATGGTAAGAACCTTCATCTTTACTCTCTTAAGATACCCAAATCTACGATGCACAAAAATTTCTAAGATCATCCTAATGGTAAGATGAATGTGTTGTGCAGATTGAAAACTTATCATTCCACCTTTTCGATACATGACAAAAATTATATTATACACAATGAATAAAATATATTGATGCTTTTTATATCTAAAAATAGTGGGCCCAAAATGTATATAAATAAATCTAATCATTTTTTATCAATTTAACATGAGACTTGGTTTTTGAAATCAATCTGACAAAATATGTAGATAGATTGACTCTTGACCCAATAAATCTTAAGGCTAAATTTAGTAGAAGAGAATAAAAATGGAATTCATTGACATTCAATGAGTGCTTTTTAATAGGAGCATAGAAGTTTTCTCCAGGTGAAGAAGATATGCCAGATTTCCAGCCACACCATACAAAACAGATTAAGTAGGCAGCCAAATTGTACTTTAGTTACTAACTTGACCCTTTTTACAGCATTTATGAAAATGCTTAAACTATGCGTTTTAAATGTAAAGACACGCTTACTCTACTATAAAGCCAAATTGATGTTAGTCTTTCCAAAAGTCAGCGAACAAGGCAGAATGTTTTTGAATCTCTTCTATCGAATAATTTAAAAATACGTAAAGAAAGCCCTAACAGTAGTTTAGAAGAAAAAGAAAAAGCCTAAAACACCTAATGCTACTACAGCCCCCCCCCCCGAGAAAGGGAAAAAGAAAAAAAAAAAGAAAAGAAATGAAATGAATCCCCCCCCCAGTAGACCGCCTCCAAAGTTACCTAAAATTTCAGTAGTAAATAAAAGTCAAAACGAAGAAGAAGCATTTGAACTCAGGAGCCAACTGGAAGAAATATATCAATATTGGTCAGTATGTCTTTAAGTCCTATCAATTTAAAATGCTGAATTTTACAAAATGTTATGCTGTATTTTGTTTGTGAAATAATGCTTAAACTATGTGTTTTAAATGTAAAGACACGCTTACTCTACTATAAAGCCAAATTGATGTTAGTCTTTCCAAAAGTCAGCGAACAAGGCAGAATGTTTTTGAATCTCTTCTATCGAATAATTTAAAAATACGTAAAGAAAGCCCTAACAGTAGTTTAGAAGAAAAAGAAAAAGCCTAAAACACCTAATGCTACCCCAAGAGGAAAAAAAAAAAAAAAAAAAAAAAAAAAAAATTTAAGCTCTATAATTCCTGAAGCCCTATGCTCCTATTAAAAAGCCTAAAACACCTAATGCTACCCCAAGAGGAAAATAAAAAAAAAAAAAATTTAAGCTCTATAATTCCTGAAGCCCGCTAGGTTCCCAACTGTAGTAAAAAAAAAATAAAAATAAGATAAATAAAAAGCCTAGGAAAAGTCCCAATACAGCAAAAAAAAAAAAAAGCGAAAGTCAGTACCAGTGAAAGTCATACGAAAGTACCTTAATGTTGGACTTTAACTAAGTTAAAACTTAAAACTTAAACCAAAATTACCCTCCCCCCTTTTTTTTTTTTGCGTACACATGGGAAGCAGCATGATGTACGTAAAGGTATTTGAATAAACCCATGGACGACCAAACTCAATACCTAAACGGGTCCTGGACGTGAGTTTGACGACTTTACGCTCAGGATCGTTAGTTCGATCGGGGAACTACTGCTGCTCCTCTATAAGAGTGGCTTCTATAGAAGAGAATAAAACAGCCATCGAAAGATAACCATGACCCACACTCAAACCACTTACACAAACCGCATCGCTCTTCGCGCGGGTAAAAAAGGGGGCGCGTCCTGCTGAGGTTGGAGCCCTGGCCTCGGTGTTCGAAAAATCAGCTACAGAGCTCAAACAATCAAAACTACTAAAATGCAAGCAAACACTACAAATAGCCACATTTAACGTAAGAACCTTAAATAGAATAGGACAACTCCCAGAGCTAATCGCATCGGCCGAAGAACATAAGATAGACATAATATGCATACAAGAACACAGATACACGCACTCCGAAGATATCAAATATCACGAAACTGGCAATGGCTGGTCGCTCGCCACTGTATCCGCATGGAAAAACTCTGTCAACGCCGCAGTAGGAGGGGTAGGATTACTTATAGGACCTAGAGCATTAAAAACGCTTAATAGTGTTGAGAAAATACAACCTAGAATGATGGCAGCTACATTTAACGGCAACCCCAGAGCAACAATCATCTCATGCTACAGCCCCACCAATGTTAGTGAAGAAACTGAACTAGTCACCTTCTACGATGAGTTATCCTCATTAGTGCGTAGCATCCCAAAACACAACATGTTAGTCATTGGCGGAGACATGAATGCCCAAATCGGGAAAAACGGAAACAACAAATACAGCCTCCACAACACGTCAAATAGGAATGGGCAACATCTAACAGATTTCATGATAGAAAATAGATTAGCATGCCTCAATACAAACTACCAAAAAAGAGAGGGCAAACTATGGACATACATGTACGCAAACAATACTAAAGCTCAGATAGACTACGTCCTTATAAAGAAGAAATGGAAAAATAGTGCACTGAGTTGCGAGGCATACTCCTCTTTTGAGGGTGTGTCCACCGATCACCGAATAGTCACGGCGAAAATACGGTTAAGCCTACGAAAAAACGCCAAATGAACAGCGACCACCAAACACTATGACTGGGCCCTATTAAACAACAAAGATATAAGAGATAAATACGTATTAGAATTAAGAAACAGATTCGAAACACTACAAGAAAAGACGGAAAAAAGTACACCAAACGACGAATACGAAAATTTCGTCAATGCACACCCCGAGGCAGCAGCAAAATACATTCCAACAAAAATTAAAACTAAATATAGAGTCCCATGGGAAACCTTAGCGGTGAGAGAAAAACGTGCACTAGTGAAAACAGCCTCCAAAAACTATCGAAAAAACCCAACAAACACAAATGCCTTAAAACTAAAAACGGCACAATATCAATTAGCAGGCATATATATAAAGGAACAGACAGAATACATTCAAAATCAGATAGATAAGATGAGAGACTCGGTGGAAGATAGACAATCTAGAATAGCCTGGCAAACAATAAATGAAGTGAGCAGAAGAAAGAACACAGCCAAAGCAAAACTTAAAGCAGCAAACCAACAAGAAAGAATAAAACTGTGGAAACAGCACTTCGAAAACTTACTTGGAAACTCACCAAAAATAACGCATGAACCAATCACCAGAATAATTAGCAAACAATTAGACATTAAACTAGGACCGTACACACAAGAAGAACTCGACTCGGTTCTCAGAAAAATTAAAAATAGGAAAGCTGCAGGGCTGGACGAAATTCCCCCGGAAGTATGGAAGACCAGACAATTCGACGACATACTGCTCCGACACTGCAACGCAGTATACAATCAAAATCCGATAGATAGATGGATGAAGGGATGCATACTCCCCTTCCCTAAAAAGGGGGACCACGGATTAGCCAAAAACTACTGAGGCATAACACTTACATCCATAGCAGCCAAAATCTACAATGCCCTACTACGAAACCGAATAGAACCCAAAATCGACAACATACTTAGAAAAAACCAAAATGGCTTCCGAAGAAATAGATCCACGACCTCACAAATATTAACCATCCGCAGAATCCTTGAAGGTGTACGGGCAAAGAACCTACAAGCGACATTAATATTTGTCGACTTTACCAAGGCTTTCGACTCCATTCACAGAGGAAAGATGGAACAAATCCTACTAGCGTACGGCATACCTAAAGAAACCGTAGTGGCAATAACGATTCTCTATAGAAACACTAAAGTAAAAGTACGATCACCGGATGGAGACAGAATACTTTGACATTGTAGCAGGAGTACTACAAGGGGACACGCTGGCCCCGTACCTCTTTATCATTTGTCTAGACTACGTACTTAGAACATCGATCGACAAAATCAAAGAGAATGGCTTCGAACTGACGAAGAAAAGAAGCAGAAGATACCCCGCAACAACAATTACCGATGCCGACTACGCCGATGACATAGCGATACTGGCAAATAAACCTGACCAAGCTGAAACACTTCTGCATAGTTTGGAACGAGCAGCAGCAAGCACAGGCCTCTATGTTAATGCACACAAAACGGAATATATGTGCTATAACCAAACGGGGGACATCTCCACTCTAGAAGGAACCCCACTTAAACTAGTAGACAAATTCACGTACCTAGGAAGCAGCGTCGAATCAACCGAAAAGGACATCGAAACGAGGTTAACGAAAGCATGGACAGCTATCAATAGGCTATCGATTATATGGAAATCAGACCTAACCGATAAAATGAAACGCAGTTTCTTCCAGGCAGCGGTCACATCAATACTGCTATATGGATGCACTACATGGACGCTAACAAAACGACTGGAGAAGAAGCTAGATGGCAATTACACAAGAATGCTGCGTGCAATCCTGAACAAGTCCTGGCAGCAACACCCCACAAGACACCAACTGTACGGCCACCTACCCCCTATCACGAAAACTATCCAAGTTAGACGAACCAGACATGCAGGACACTGCTGGAGAAGCAGAGATAAACTCATAAGAGATGTACTCTTATGGATCCCCACACATGGCTGCGCAAAAGCAGGACGACCAGCTCGAACGTACATTCAGCAGCTATGTGAGGATACAGGATGTTGTCCTGAAGACCTACCTAGGGCGATGAACGATAGGGAGGAGTGGCGAGAGAGGGTCAGGGATATCCGTGCTACCAGCGCGATATGATGATGATGATGATGATGAAGATGTGATGATTTAAGAGCTGAGAAAACACAATGTTGCAGAAGTGTGTATTTACCTAAACTCTCTACCAAGGGCAGGATGTAACACAAGGTCAAATTTTAAATAGAAATGTGGTTGTTTGAATTGGGTTTTTTCCTCCACTGTTTGTCTTACCATGGTTAAAAGACCCCAGTTAGCCTTACTATTTACCCACAGCTGGAAGGAGAATGAATAGATCCATGCTTTACCCAAGGGCATTAGCACAAAGTGAAACAAACAGCCTTGTCCAGGGTTTGAACTCAGGTTGCCAATTCTATTTCCAGCAACAATAACTGTTACACTACTCATACCTCCTTATGTTGCAAAAGTAACCTGAAATATTAACTGCGTTTATGGAATAGATTCTTTAAATTAAAAAAACGAAAAATTATTTGAAAGGCTTAGAAAAGATGACTTCAGCTTAAACTTAAAAAATGGTTTCTCCATTATGTGACAAAAGCCAACCATAAAGTCAGAGTGAACATCTGTACTCTCATGAATATATAATTTTGGCCAAATTAGTGACTGGTGATAGAAAAAGGGATATTTTATAGAATATAAGGCAATGCAGACAGTGGCTTAGTAGATGTGAACAGGCTAATGTGGTATTCCAAATGGGCTTCTATCCAAGAAAAAACTACATAGTTCAAATATTTAATTGCCTAACTTAAAGATGTGATGATACATGCTGATTCATTCAGCTTGGTCTCATGTCAGAAGTGTCTGACAAAAAATTGCATTTATGTGTGGAAAAGCATATAAAAGAGAAATCAGTTATACCCTTAAAGTCAGACATGAGGAACAAAACTATAATCAGAGATGAGGTGGAGGGAGAAAGATATACATTACCCTCTCTGAGATAGGATCCAGTTAATTAATAAATAGGAATGAAGAATGGAAGAAAGCTGTTAGTGGCATATATCCACTTATCTACCATAGATGTAAAGGTGGGTAAAGATTTAAACTTTGTGGTTTTTCTTTGCTTAATACATCTTTCATTCAGTCAACAAAGATCTGAGAACATCAAGATGAAGGATTGGAACAAACAGCATAAAAAAAAAACTTAAATAGAATGGTTAAGATCATGAGCATTGCCATTTGGATGATTTAAAATAAAAAAAGAAAAAGAAAATTATTTGCTACTATTTTGCATTACTCTGCTGGAAAGAAGAGACCCTAAATTTCCATTTACTTGAAGTAATGGGACAGATGAAAACACAGTTAACAACATCAAAAGCATTAAGAAGAGATTCACTTGTCCTTAGAAATTCCATTATATTAATGATTCAAATAATATGAATTTTTAATATTTTTTCTGATCCAAAAGATAGATAGGATTTTTTGGCATATAAACAGATTTTATCAATTACAGTTGAAAGAAGCCTTAAAGTATTGCTAGAGTAGAGTAGATTGGGTTAGTTTTATCATGGAAAATATATTTCTGATAATCAAAAAAAGAATAGTAAAATTGATGATACTAGTGGACTTTCTAAGTCGTTCTAGGATCTGATAGCTTAATGGCTTTGAGAAAATTTAATTACTACTACTACTACTACTAGTAGTAGTGGTGGTGGTTTTTCAGTGAAGTCTGAGTGACAGCAAGTCTCCTCAGGTCACCAAGACTCTTCAAAGTATACTAGCTGATTTCAACTGAGCAGTTGTCTTGATTCTTTGTCTAATCTCCAGTCCTCCCAGTCTCTTTTCCACGCCATTCAGGACCATTTCAAAAATACCAAATATATTTGTTATCACTGTCACCTTCATGTTCCACAGACTTTTCAGCTCTCTAGCAAGATTCAAGTATTTGTCTCTCTTTTCACTTTCTTTTATTTTCACTCTATGGTCCACTGGAATAGCAAAATCTTCCTTCATCCATTTTAAGAAGGGTTCATTGGGGACTGCCAAGGTATTTATTCTTTTGATTAGATTTCTACTACTGAGTTCAATTTTGAAAAATTATTTTTCTGAAGTATTCTTTTCTTACTTTTTCTTTCATCTTGATGGTATCCACTCTTTAAAATTTTTATTTTACCACCCTGAAATATATTTTTCAAATTAAGTTTAGCCTAATAAAAATCTAACATTTAAATCCCAGAACAGCCAGTGCCACTACCTAGAAATATATATTATATATACTTGTACATCATGTAACTTCCTGAGACCTAAATTTTAGCCTAATATTAGGGGATCACACCCAATGCAAGATGCAAACTCTGTGTGTGTAAATGGTTGCCCAAAACGAGGGCCTGGCCAACTGCTATGTCTACAATTTTCAGCTGCAAAAGTCATCAAATAATTTCAGATAGTATTGGATGATACTCAAATATATAGTATATACTGTATACCTGGGCAGCCTGAATTCCAGTTGAAGAAACCTTGTTTCTACAACGCTGTTGCCTATAAAATGTTGTAAGGCCGTTAAATAACAGATTATAACATTTTACATTTTCAACTATTTTTCAGCCAGAAGTTCAGGGTGGAGCGGTCCTTGGGTCCCAAAGATAGTGAAGTTCAAAGGCAAAACAGAAATTATTTCCTTAGAATTATCTATTTTGTATTTGTAGAGAGGATTAAAACAAACATTAAATAAACTTAAGAAAGCACAAATCAAGTACAAATTGATTGATTTCAATGGCATGTCAACCTGTCTAGGGTTATTTTATGCCTAGAACTTAGGGAATCACATTCATTATATGTTCATATTCATATTTTTTGCATAGTTATTTTTTAAGAGACCTTTTTTGCATACAATCCTATTGAATATGAATACTTTTTAAGTAGATGTATTTGACCCATAGATGGGACTCTAAAAAGTACTATAAAGCTAGGTCAGAGTGGACATGGGAGTAATGGCAATGAAAGGGTACTCCACACTTTGAAGATCTCCAGAACTTGAGCCTCACCATCAGATGCAGTTTATTGACATACCCAGGACACACCTTTTTTTTTTAGAAGAGGATCTCATCCCTTCTGCAAGGAATATAGTTGGTGTATTCTAAGCTCCACTGACAAGACAAACAAGTACAAAACTGGTAAACATTTGTCATACAAAAACCTTTAGATATTCAAGCTATGTTGACAATGTGATGATTTTTTGTTAATATCATGTCTTAGTTCAAGGTACCATTGGAAATCTATAAAATGAGTTTACAGTTGAAAAAGACTTGATGTAATGAACAAAAACAGAACAAACAATACTTTATGAAATTGCCTTGCTGTGAAAATATTTACATACTGCTCACAAATGTTAGGAAAGCAGTTGATTATAGGAGAATAGATAGAAAAAATCATGCTTGTTTTTAATCTAACATGAACTACAAATAAATAAGATATTGATTCTATAACATCTATATGAAAACCTGTTTCTCAGGAAATGCTGGTAATATTTTGACAGGATGTAGAGACATGGTTAATGACTTGCTAATGCAAAGGAAAGAAAAAAATTCTGCCACACTTTCAAAATTAAGATCAATTGAAATACAAGAATGCCTTTAATAAATTTAAGATATAGTTTGTATTTTCAAGTGTTGGAATCAAATGTTAAAAATAAATTCAACGTATTATTTTTGATTGACAGGTTTAGTCTAGAACATTTTCTTAGAAGCTAGCACCCATCTAATCTGCAAATCATTTTATCCTATGCACTAGATATGAATAACTAACAAAAGTGGTTTAGTAATGTTTAATGCAGTATAGTAACTATGATTTACTTAGCTAAGAAGTTACACATTTTATATTTGAAAATGAGGTTATTTTTTAAAATCATTAATAGTTTATGGATTGTCCAGCACTTAAAACTATAAATAGTGTTCTTTACAATCCAAGATTCTATTTACATATAGAAAATAAAACTAGGATCAGTCAAAAGTTTTGCAATATTTTGGTACATGCTAGTTTGTAGTGATCAAAGCAGTTCAAGCCATGGACTATACAAGGTGTGGTTGGTAGTATTGTGGTAGTTGGTATGCTGAAACAGTGTATTGCTTCACTCCAAGTGTGATTTGAATGCTACACAAAGGAACATGCAATATAGTCTAATGTATTAAGAGTTTGAACTGACCATAACACCATGGAAGCAACCAAAAACATTTAGGTGAAGGTGCAATAATCAGAAAATTCAAAAAATTTTGGTTGGCTTGCAAAAACCTAGATGAACAGGCAAAGTGAGGAGGCCTAAAACTATGAATTTTGAGGCTGTGCTCCATGCCATAGAGGCAAACTTTGAGAGCATCAGCTAAGCTTGGCATACCACAGTCCAGTGTAGTTTGTTACCTTCACAACCTTGGTAAAAGTATCTTGAGCTGTGGAATTATGCCTCATATTACCAAAATATTGCAAAATGTTTGACTCACCCTAGTATTTAGGAAGTGTAGGTGGTGTAATGGTTATCATCAGGCAACATAATCCAGATAAAGATGTTAATGACAAAGTTATATCAGAGAATATTAAAAATTCAAAGAAAGAACAAGAGAAAATTTAATAACTTGTCCAGTCGGCTGGAGCTGTAGAATAAACACAGACTGCTTCTCTATAGACAGGTGAACCCCACATGAGTGTCCTGGATATGACATTAAACAGTCTGATGGTGAGGTTCCAGTAATGCTGTAGCTTTGAGAAATACAAAGTACTCCTTCATTGCCATTGCTCCCAGGTCCACTCTGGCTCAGAGTGGTAGCACTTGATAGGGTCCTGTCTATGGGTCAAATAGAACTAAATTAAACTTTTTTGACATTTAAACAGCGTACTTATGCTAAACTGAATTTGACATTTAACTCTTTGTAAACAAAAACTATACTTATACAAAACTGAATTGTTTAAAATTTAATTTGCCGTTAAATGACCTGAAAAGGGTTGTGTGACAATACCCCCTTGGGCCCCCCCCATACTTATCAACTTCTTTGAACAATTGTCTTGGCTGGTGATCATCTAGTGGTTCCGACAGGGGCATTTCACATTTCTTTATGGCCATAAGAAATACAACCGAGGGAGCAGGAGAAAAAGAACAAACAAACAATATGGGCTTGGGTTAACTCAAGTGCAAGAGGGTTGGTTCCATGACACTGTATTTCCTGTGCATCTGTAGACTAATGCTGACGTGCATCCTTCGCAAAATTTCCACAAAGCCACAAGGAATGCTGACTCATCTTGACTGGTCCTCCCTCACTGCTCCTGGACCCTATCTCATGCCGACTGGTCTCTTCTGCTCACCCTTCGCCAACTAGTCTCTCTGAGTTCCTTTTTCTAACTGCTCTCTGACCGGCGTTCCCTTGCCCACTTCTGATCATGTCGAGATCTCGAGTTCAGGCCTTTGTTTGGTTTCACGCCAAAACAAACAAAAAGATCGTCTGCTTGGCGCACCCACTTCATAGCGTCACAGTTGATACACCATAAAACAAAATAACCAACCAACCATAAAATTAATAAAGTATATTTGAGGACTATTCTATGTTACATTCTTATATCACAAAACTAGCAATAGAGCAAAAATAAAATGGATGAAGGAAAAGAAACCTGTTAAATTGATGGGCTAATTTATCAACTGATGCCTTGTTGGCTGAAATGGTTAAAAACAATGTACATGAAGCGCAGGATCCAACAAAAGTGTATATTTAAGTTTTACCTATATTTTATTCTTTGCTCTTAGTTTTTGATGTATATCAAAGCATATACATGATTTTCTAGTACTTAAAATTTGAATGGATAGTGCTATACAAAGCATAAATATAAAGAATAAATCACTTTCATATAGGCAAAAATATATAACAAGCACTAATGTCTTTTTGTCTCTTAAAAATTTAAGAGATAATGAAGCATTTCTATTTTAATTCTGGGTGAAAAATGAATTTCTAAAGAAAATATATATATATATATATATATATATATATATATATATATATATATATATATATTAGTGTATGATCTTCATTAATCAATAATATCCCTGGGGAAAAAAGACATTCATTTTTATACCACTTGCAAACTAGTAAATTAAGTTATGAAGTGTTCTCTAGTTTGTGTGAATAGAACTGCAAGAAATTAACAGTGAAATTTGCAAATTACCTATCCATTTTTGGAATGTCTTCATCTTGGTAGTTATTTAAGAGATTGATTGATTTTAACAGCATATTAACCTGTCTAGGGTTATTTTATGCCTAGAAGTTAGGGAATTGTGTTCATATTTACATTTTTTGTGTAGTTGTTTCTTTAGAGGGTTTTTGAAGTTATATATAAAGTATTCATAAATTTAAAGAATTTGCTCATAGTTGTAAGCTTTTAATTATTCCTATCTAATATTAATTATATTTTCAAGTAATTATTTCTATTAAATATAATCTTTCGTTTAACACAATTTCATCTAATGATAATCCTTAGTAAATTATAGCTTCAAGTAACTATTCTTAACAAATAATTTACAGTTATATGGTATCAAGAATTCCTATCTAATACTAATAATTTTTAAATAGATCTATTTGACCCATAGATGGGACTTAAGCTGGTACTACTACTCAGAATAAGGACTGAGAATAATGGCAATAAAGCAAACACCATACTCCCCAAGGAAATTCTGTGTCATACTCAGAAACCACTTTTGGGGAGGGGGGGGCTTCACCCTTCAGCAGAGGATACTGTCAGCATATTCTAAATTTTGCTGACAGAGCAGAACATTTAAGAGGAATGATTATTTGTTCATTGTGAAAATAAGGTTAAAAAGCTAGAGGTTAATTGGACCAGAAAAGCTATTTAAAATAAATTTTTTTCTTGACTTTAACACCTGATATTATTTTCTATATCACCAGATAATTATCAAGTTTCATACAGAAGAAAAAAACAACAACCAAGGTTTAAAAATTGAGCTAAGTTTTTTCCATATTTTGTTGTAGCATAAGTTATAAATTGCTATGAGTGAATAAAACATTGGAATTATGCTTGAAAGCTAAACTATCAACAGGAAAATTGGGATCAAGTACTTCATGACTGGAACTCAGTGCTGTATTTTCCATTAGAAAAATATCCATTGTCATGTGTTTTACATGCTAAAGTTTAGGATGGAATCTGAATATAGTTATTTACAAGACCACAAGTATGGAGTAGTCAGTAAAGAGTGAACTCAATATTCAATAGTAATGGTCTGTGAGACAAATTTGCTAACTATTATTCCATGGAATCTGAATATAATTCAATAATATCTAATATTAAAAATTCAATTATGCATAAGCAAATGAATCTCTTCTGGAAAATACATTCAAAGTTATATTGGTTAGCATAAGTGGTCGATTGACATCGCGGCATTGAGACATGCTTTCTATAAACTTCATGTTGCACTTTAGTTTATAATAATGTTAAGTCTTTTCTAGTGATAAAATTCTTATTAGCTATCATAATTAAGCAATTGTTTTGATACGTTAAAAAAGTTTTCTAGAATGAAATCAGTAATGTAAGATTTATATATCATTTGATTTTTTTTCTTTACTCACAAAATTAATATACTATATATATTAGTATGTTAATTTTGTAAGTAAGATATGCATAAAAGTTAAAGAACAAACAAACTCAGTAATTATATCTGGACAGTTTCTACATAACTTGTATGTGAAGATAGGAGAAAATCAATTAGAAACTTTTCAAACAAACCTAGTTTGGTTTGATTTATTTATTATGGTTTATTTATTGCCAAAAATATTTTCAACATTCCATTGCAAATAGATCAATTTGAAAATTATTATAATAATTTTCAAACAAATCTATTTGGATCCACAGATGGGTCTCCAACAGGTACTACCACTCTGAATGAGAGTAGCTTTGGGAGTAATGGCAATGAAGGGGTACTCCCTACTCCCCAGAGCTTCAGAACCGAAGCCTCGGCACTGAATGTAGTTTAGTGTCATACCCAAGACACTCTTTTGGGAGGGAGTCTTACCCCTCTGCAGAGGATGCAGTTGGCATATTCAAAGCTCTACTGACAGGGTAGCAATAGTCTTTAATAAAACTTGTTTAAAAGAGAGATTACTATCAATGTACACACACACTTTATATATATATATATATATATATATATAAAAGCTTGAACAACTTGAAAATAAAAGCAGGCTGATAGTGTGTCACATTGCAATGACCTGGAATGGAATAAATTCAACTGACATGGAAAAAAAAATCTTTAAAAAAAAATGTCAGTTGATGATGTTGGGAATTGGTATAAACTGCACCCAGTAGTATCCAGTTATATCTGAATGTTTCATGTGAGTTAAAAAAAATGTAGGAAAAAGGAATATTTTGTTTTACAATGAAAGTAGAGTATTCAGTTGGATCTAAAATCTTTACTATAAATAATCAGAAAATAAGTTAGAAAGAGCTTTTTATCTCTCTAATCACTCTCCCATCATTGTAATGTTGGTTGTCTGTCACTTTTTTATCATTACTTTCATGGAAGTTGTTCAAGACAAGTTCCACACTTTAGTACCACTAAGCTGAGAGTTTCTACTCAAAACTCAGTTAGCCAAGCTGAAATGTGGAATAAACTCATCTTTGAATGTTTTCCAACAACATAACCTTGAGCTGTAAGTCCAAGGTCAATAATTATCTATCAGCTCTTACACACCTGAGTCACTCCCCATCTATCTATACATTCCTATTTTCACTCATCACTCACTCTTAAGTATTCTCTCAATTCATTTACTTTACCTAATTGCATGACCCTTTGCTGAGTAGGGAAAATTTGACTTTGCTTTTTGTTTTTTTAAATTAGAAAAAGACAATAGAAAACTTAACAGTATTAACCAGCTATACAAATAAACTATATAGTAAATATGAGAATGAAAGGTAGAAAGTTGATAAAAGAAACAAAAAAATCATCTAAGAAAAAAAAATTCATCAGTCACCTTTCACAACTCTTTAAATGAAATTTTAACTTTAATAATTATCCAAGGATACTGGCAAAAGAAAAAAGAAAGTCAGAAATAAAAAAAAAATTCATCTATTAAAATCCTACAATTTAGTTCGTTTCTATAAATTCAATTTGATAACAATGAGTATTAAGAAAATATTGTTGATTTAAAAAAAATTTTTTTTTGATTTTACAATGTCTAAAGTTTAAGATTATTACTTGGGATCTATGACACACAAATACATAAAAGAATGAATGAACAAGAGAAGAAAATTCAAGTCTTGGTCATATGGAGCTTCTAACATTTACATTATTCTAGCTTCAAACTATAGACAAGTAACCAAGGGCAATCAGTTATTTCCCGAGAGAGGTAAAGTAATTAGTTGAAAATGGCAGTTATGACAGAAACATAGATTAGAGTCTTAACCCGTGTCTTGTCAATAGACACAAAATTAAAGCCAAATAGGTTCAATGGACGATAATGAAAATAACAGTGTTGAGACATTCTTAACTATTGAAATGCTAACTATCATATATTGTAGTCATTATCACCAGTGGTGTTACCACTGGTGATATGATAATATAAAAAAACAATTCTATATTTGCCAGATGGTACCTGATTTTTTAAGTGCTTTAGGTTTGCATTTTTGTTTCAAAGAATTTTCTGAAAGTTTTGAAATAGAAACTTTGATAACAACGCCTAACCTTTCTCAGAAGAAGGTGGAAATAGGAAAGAAATTTAGAATGCAGATCAAGAAATGATAAAACTCATAGGCATGTGTAAAATTCTGTAAAATCTGAGATTACAATCATTTCATTTTAGGGAAAAATACTTTTTCAGTTCAGCTGCATTTCAGTCGCAGGTATTAGTTACATCATTAAATTGTTATATATATAAGGAGCAGATGCTAAATTATGACTAATGAATGCTAAATTATGATATCAGAAAATTTATGAAAATATAGATTTAAAATATTGCTTATATTAGTATATATAACTTTAAATCTCAATAAAATGTGTTGTGGAGCTGGGAGAATATTTTGATCTTTTCCATACTTGGCAATTTCAGAGAGCCATTGGATGAAGTATTTTAGTATATCAATAACTATCTTAATATTGTAAGAAGACTTTATATCATATGATATAGATTTTTCTTCTGAATTTTTTTTCCAGATTTCTGAATTACTTTAGGAAGCATTATTTTAAAAGTTTGATAATTTTAACTTTTAAAATAATGTCTTGAAATCAGTGTGCTATTGCTGCACTCTTATCTTGGATAAGATAATAGTCTTGCAAAAATAAAAACAAATGTGCTGTTAAAATATATGTCACAAAACAGTCATTGTAATAAGAGTTTAATGTATTATACTAAAGTTTATCTTTGCAAAGGCCACATGGATACTTGGAGACAGAATATTAAAGAAAACAAATCTAACTTAAAAGTTGTTAGAACAAAAAGCAAAAAAACACTAACCATATGAAATGCAGTCCAAAACTTCCTGGTTGCTAATTCAACATACTACCACTAAGTTACTAAGAGTTTTATTTTGGTATGTAATGAGTAAACAGAAATCAGCAACTGATAATAGACAAAAACTAGCTGGACAAGGAGTGGTAATATAATGGCCTAAATAAACAAAGGGTAGTGTTATTTCATAGTGAAGAATCTACAAATAAAGCAATTATTTTGTACAGGTAGACAGAACAGAATTGGGGGAGGAGGGATAGTGAATTTAGGGAAAAAATTAGGTAAAAGATTTAATTCTCTAATAAAATTTCTAGCATTAAAAATGACAGCCAATACAATAATCATTTTATTAGATTTCATTATAAAATAGTGAAATGATCAAATAGTTATAAAAATGTTTTTTCCTAAATTGGTGAAGTGCTCAAATACTGGTCAGTATAGGAAGATAAAATCTAAAATCAATGTTTTCTCCCTTCATGTCAGTCTCATGACTAAGTTTCATGCATTTTTCACAAATACATCAGACAAACATGAGGTAAGAAAGCATTTATTTAAGGTTATATATATATATATATATATATATATATATATATATATACACACACACAAACACACACATACATGCCACAAGAATCCAATCTAATTTAAAACTATACAAATATTAGATTTTTCTTTTGCTATACTGAATATTTTTTTAATAGCTGGCAGCCTTAAGAGTAAATAATATGGAAAAGCAATCATTATTCCCATATAATTTATATATTGGCCTAATGAGTAGAGTGTTCGCCAATGGTCTGAAAGACCGAGGTTCAATCACAAGTGAAGTCATACCAAAGACTCAAAAAATGGTACTTGATGCCTTCTTGCTTAACACTCAGCATTATAAAGTAAGGATCAAGGGTAAAGTGGAGCAATCCAGGGAATAGAGTAGTGCCCGCCCCTACACCTTGGTGTAGTAGCTATTGAAAAGGGAGCCTTTAAGTCACTCTTGATTAAGGTCGCCAACTTTACTTACTTTTTATTGCTTACAACACAAAGTTAGGCTTAAAATACATGCAAGATCTTTAGAGATTTGCAGTTACCAAACATATTGCTTAATGAGAGAGTCTATGTGGAGTGCACAGATGCTCGAGGTATTTTGACCAAATTTTGTATCAAAGGATTCTACTATTAGATTCACAGAGAATATGGAAATATGCAATTACATGATTTATCATATACAAGTTTTGGAATGCAAACGGCTACATTGCAAGTTTAGCTCATTTTTTTTAATCTCTGTGGTGCAGAAGTAAAAATTATGATGAGAAATCATTCATCAACATTTACAAAACTGTAACTTAATTGCATTTAAACCATTGTATAGGTATAAAATCGCCAAAATAAAATACAGAGTGTGGCATAAATACCCCCGACATTTTAAACTGTAACCCATGTGGTGCAAGTGAACTTTGGCAAGTGGCAATGGTAGCTCCATCTAGCTAATACCATTTTTCTTTTTCAGATATGATCATTTATGATCTTGGCTGGAACTAGTGCATACAACATGCATTTGCTGCAGAAGTGTTTTTTTTAAGCTACACAGAGAACTTTTGAAACTCAGTTTTCATATTAGGACAGGATGTTCTGAATAGAAATTCAAAACTGCTATAAGTTAAAAAATTCTATCCAAAACAGCATTCTGATATAACATGAAATGAGCACAAAAAACTGTATAGTAATTACATATTCAGTAATTTTAAAAACATTTCAATAGCCAATGCATGGTGTGCACTGGCCCAAATCATGATTGTAACTGATTGTGTCTAAAAGAAAAAAAACAATGGTAAGACATTAGCAAGATGGAGCTACTGCAGCCACTAACCTAATTTTATTTGTACCACACAGGTGATAGCATAAAATGTGGGACATGTTTCTGTTGCACCCTGTACCTTATTTATAGTGTACAATAAAAGAAATGTTTCAAAGCAAATTAACATGTACAAAGATCACAAACACTCAGGTGATTCTTGATAGAAATATGTTTACTCTGAATCTTATTCAATGCTGTAAGATAAAAAATTTAAATAAATCATAAATGAAAATAGCATTATCAAGCCTATTCAATCAATCATTAGAATAGCAGACAAAAATAATAAATTTTTAAAATCAAGTATCATGAATCAAACCAGATACCTGTAATTATACATATAAAATTGAATGAGCATACTTATTAATTGCATTATGTCAAATTATTACTACTCTTGAGGCATATATCAAAATATATATTTTGGTGACTATAGCAATAATAAGTGAATGCGTAAAATTATAATCTTGGGCAAATGATATATTTATCATTATCATCAATGCATGCTGACAGCAAAGATTTCTTTGACTCTTTCTTACCATCTGTCCCTATCAGTTATCACTCTTTGCAAATCCTTTAGTTGGCATCTAGTATTCACACAAACTAAAAATGTTTTTTTTGATTGAGTGATTTTAACAGCTTGTCAAACTGTCTAGGGTTATTTTATGCCCAGAAGCTAAGGAATTATAAACATTACATGGTTGTATTACATTTTTTGGTGTAGTTTAAGTTTTTTGCACTGGGTTATACAATATCAAGTATTCTTATCTAATACTAATCATTTGACCTATAGATGAGACCCTAACAAGTACTACCACTTTGAGTCAGAGTGGACCTGGTAGTAATGGCATTAAATAACTGAAGCCTTATCACCAAATGAATTTAAATAGAAATGTTTTATTATTCAAACCTCTATATGGTATGCCCTATCAGCTGGGGCTGTAGAATATACTGACTACACCTCTGCAGAGGAGTAAGACCCCACTTGTTGGTTGTGGGTGGTGACCTGTAATGTTTGAGGATGGGATCCTGGTAGCTGAACAGTCTGTGATCCTGCAACTAATGTGGTCACATTACTTGCAACACTCCACTTAAGCCGATACTGGGCTAGATGAGTGAGCAGTGTGGCTTGATCTGATCAATTGGCTGGTCATGTCAAACCATAGCACCTATATGATTGTCCCAACTGTATTCTTCAAATTGCTTTTGTGGAAAACAAGTACCCAACCTTATTTTATCTTGAAGGTGCTAGAACATGGTGGCTGAGAGTCAATTATGCAGTGATAGCAATATTTGAAACCATTTAAACTGTGTGCAAGCAAATGATAAATATTAGATAGAATTATTGATGTTAGACAGCAATACTTGAAATCATTTGACTGGGACCAAACAAATGAGTTCTAACTCATTTAAAAATTAAGTAACCTACTAACTATTTGTTTATAAATCATATATATGTATAAACAAGATTTGGCATTAAATAACCACAAAAAGTTGATATGTCATTAAACAAATAACCTAACTTATCTATATAAAGTATTCCTCACAGATGAAAGAGTTGAAATTGTTTACATAATTTGCTTACAAGTCAAGCAAATTATAGTGAAAAAACAAAACACTAAATATCAAATAATTTTATATATAAGGGACTGAAATGATGATATATTTTTTATAAAATATTTTTTTCAGAATGAGTAACATTTTCAACAGACAGAAGTTCATAAATAAATCAGCTACAATTTACTCATTCCACCTGATTTTCTTTTAACTCATTTCCAAATGTAATATAGACTAACATAATAAACAGAAAATATAAACATCCAAAGTTAAAAAAAGTGTAATTTTCATTTGAATAGTAATTTTCAACAGGTCTGTTGGCTAGGGCTGTAGAATACACTGACTGCACTTATACAGAGGGGTAAGACTCCCCTCTTATGAGAGTCCTGGGTATGATACTAAACTGCATCTGATGGTGAGGCTCTAGTCCTAGAATTTTGGGGAATGTGGAGTACCCCTTCATTGCCATTACTCCCAGAGCCAAATCTATGAGTCAAATAAAACTGTTCAATCATTTACTAAGGATTATTAGGAGTTACTTGAAATCATACAGCTGTGTGCAAATTATTTATATTACATTAGAATGCTTGCAAAACAGAATTATCAATGTATTATAATTATCAAAGTACCTCAACCATTTTCACTACAAAAGACTATACATGTAAGCATGTGTCTTAAGAAAAAAGTTGATTTTTTTTCCTTTGGGAAAAAGATCTTTTTTTTTTAATAAAAAGTTGAAGTCTTGGTATAATATCACCAATATACATGCTGATACTGTGATACATCGTGGAATAATTAAAAGAAAAAAGATGAATGCATGAAAAATTAATGCATTCAATGTGAATATGATTCAAGTGTTGAACATTTTAATAAATTGTTATTTTCCTTCTGAAATTAGGTGGGTCCTTCAGAAAGCACTGACTGAAGTTTGCCAATGACAGGTATAAAGTATTGAAACCTAGTTCCCAAGTATTTGTCACTCGGGGGTACCTCCTAATCTTATTAAAAGTAGATTAGAATCAAAGCATGCCCTGATACCTTAGGTAACAGCCATCATGATGAAAGTACATAGGTACCTGACTAAAAAGATCATATGTTGCATTTGTTTGTCAGGAAATAATGTTTCACCTAAATTATATATCCTTTCTCCTCCAGTTGAGATCATTTTGGCTTAAATACACATTCCTTCCTATTTACTTTAACTAAAATTTTGTTTTTAACTAAACCTAAAGAAAATATACTTTCATCCCATTTTCCATCAATATTTCCTCATAACCTTTTTTTTTCCTTTCTTTCCTAACAAATTTACAACTCTTCCTTATATATATATATATATATATACACACATTTTCTACTTTTTATTTGAACAGATCCATTTTCTCTCTTGAATATTATTTATCCTATCTCTTACACTCAAATAACCATAATTTGTATATAAGATATATGACTTTCCTAGATTTTTCAGCCCAAAAGTTAGGAGTGCATATTATACATAAGAACTATAACTTTTTTCCAGCCACATGCTTCACCATATTTGGGATGGGCTGACTGAAAATAAGTTATATCTATAGTCCAAACTAATGTTTTATGTGGTTGCAGAGAAATATCCACTAGAATGTGTGTTAATAATTTTGTTTCTCCTAATGTGAGCTTATTTTCACCCCAAGTTTGTTGCATTCATTTCTTCTGCTCTCACAAACATACCAAACTCTTTCTTCTGTCAACATTTTTCTCCTTCCTGTCACTTTGTGTCTGTCCCATGTGTTCCTTACCTATAATTACAGAATCCCACATCAAAACCTGTAACAGCAGTGCTTATAACATCTGCATTTTGTAAGAAACAGAGCCATAATGAACAAACTGACAAAAACTACATAGATAATGTAAGGCAGATAGTAAATGATGTTAGCCAACAATATCTTTCTCTTAATTACCTAGCAGCACATATTCAAGCTTACAACAAATTAATCAAGGAACAACCATTGGAACACTGCCATTCTTGTCTCAATTTTTTGTACAAATATGGTCTCAACCTTTTATATCTTCCAAAATCTTTTGTATTGTATTAGGTATGAGCAGAAATACCAGTCATGGTTAGATATCATAGAGATAAACTATTTGATAGGTTGTGTTTATATGCTTGGCTACTTTATCAACATACTAAGTTATAACTTCTCTATTGACCCATTATAATGTGAAGATTTAGAAGACACTCATGGTGTAACTTATCATGGACACAGCAACCCGAGTTTAAATCCTGGACAGGGTTGTTAGCATTTCACACAGAACTAATGCCCTTGGGAAAGGTATGCAGCCAACTATTCTCTCTCCAGCTATGAGTAAATAGTAGGGCAGACTGGGCTCTTTAACCTTGGAATGGCATCTGGTCTAGGAGAAAGAAAACTTTGAATTCAAACCTGTTAAACTCCACTTAAAAATTGACCTTGTATCGCATCCTACCTGTGAGAGGAGTTAGGTAAATACATAATTATGGTGAGATAATTTGTCTATCTAAATGATTGGGTGGGGATGTTGGTTGGTTGTTTTATGGCATGTCAACCTTTTTTGGGTCACGTAATATCAAATTAAGTCAGTTTGATAAAAGTTTGTACGTTTCAAGATCTTCATATCTTCAAATGTGCATAAGTACAGTTTTTGTTTACACACAGCTAAATTTAAAAACAGTTCTATTTCAAACAATTCATTTTAGCATAAGTACGCAGTTTAGTTCTATTTGACCCATAGATAGGACCCTATCAGGTACTACCACTGTGCTAAATGATTGGGTATTCAAATAAACTACTACCTTGTTATATTTATATACTTGTTATATTTAATGTATAAAATAGTTTGTTTTCTTTTTTACTTAGGTTAACACAAAGCCAGAATAATAACGCATCCTGTAAGAATCAAAATCACTTGTAATGGTTTACTAGCCTATCTCAATAACTATTGCAACATGTGAGTTGAAAATATGCATATGCAAGTTGAAACTTACATGTTTGAGCATTGTCCAACAAAGACAAGAGAGGATCAATAGATCTATACTTGACAGTTATTAAGTGAATTTTAGAGGGATATTTTCATTGTATAATGTTCAATCCATCTAATTAATAGAGTTTACAGTCAAGTGCACTGACAAGGATGGAGAGTATATTCAAAAATAAATATCTTATATAAAATAAATGCTTTTTTCATCATAAGGCTCTGAATTTATAATTAAACTTTTCAAATCCTGAACTAGGCTGTTTGCATTTCACATTGTGCTAATACATTTGAAAAAAGTATGATTCCAACTATTATCCTTCTAGCTATGAATAAATATTAGACTGGGCTCTTTAACCTTGGGTATAGCAATTGATGTAGGAGAAGAAAAACTGAATTCAAAACCAGACCTGGAAAGGAATGGGCTCCATCAGGCTATTCTTACCCAATGCACACTACATGAGTAGTGCTTCCATGACCAAACCAGGTTACAGCAAGATAAGTATTTCTTTCAAGTCATATTGTATAAATACAATTAAACAGAGATATTGTATTTTGTAATCCAAATGAAAAAAATTCATAACTGCTCAAAATTCTTATCTGAAAACTTAACAGAAATGTTATTTTGAAACAAAGAAATATTTATTATGGTATTTAGTCAGAATTAACTAAAAATGAGTGAATATCTTTTGTATAGTTCCATTATTTTTAAAGAATAAAGCAATTAATATACACAATAGTAAATAACAAAAAAGAATTTGATTTTGATCCATATAATTATGCAAAGAATTGGAAAAATAAAAAAATACATGTTCATTTTGCCTTTGATGAAATATACAATGCTATCAAGGAAAGAATTTATGGAGCTATTGAAGAAAAATTAATATTATAGAAGATATTAAAATTATAGAAGATAAAAAGCTCTAAAACTAAGAAATTTTCCAACTTAGAAGAATTCTTTTTTTAGAAACAACTATCAATATTAAACAAGATATTTTAAAGCCTACTAAGTATACAGAAAAGTGATCGGATAAATATGAAATGCTAAAATACTGATTTGACATTGATCCTTTTAATATTCAATATATTTAAATATGAGTGATTGATTTTAGTGGCATGTCAACCCATCTATGATTATTTTATGCTTACCGGTTAGGGAACTGCATTAATATTTTTTATGTAGTTGTTTAAGAGTTTTTTGCACATGGTCCTATCAAGTTCAAATGATTTTTAAACAGATTTATTTGAACCATTGAGTAGACCCAAACAGATACTATCACTCTGGGTTAGATCAATCTGCTTAAAGGTCTCATCAAAACATTTGTTCAAAAAGATTGATGCCTAGTCTACCTACTTTTGGAAAGTGTTTAATTAATAGGTATTTAGAACTTAAAAGAGGCACAAGTTAACATTAACATGACTTAATATAACTGATTTTTATATGGTATATTAAAACTAAAGACATCAAAATGTCCATTAGTACAAATGCTAGATATTAAAAAATTTTCTTGAAATAAATCCAATCAAACTATCAGAACTTATTACAGCAAGCTTGAATAAAATATTTATATCAATTTATGTACCTCATGATTATAAATGTAGTTTATGACATTAATTCTAACATAATGATCATGTAGTCCCTAACAAGTTTCAAAATTTCTAGTCTTTAATAACTTTTCAATGATTATTTTTTAATATCTGATTTTTGTAAGAGCTATAAAAACTCATAGTAGAAAGAGAAAGTAACAAGAGCTGCACATTATGACCTAATATAACCAGAAAATCTTCAAGGTGGTGAGGGTGTTCTACTCATCAATATACTTCCACATACATACATACATATATATATATATATATATATATATATATAGAACCGGGCCATTGGCCTAATGAGTAGAGTGTTCACCAATGATCTGGGAGACCAGGTTTCAATCCCAGGTCGAGTCATATCAAAGACTCAAAAAATGGTACTTGATTCCACCTTGCTTAGCACTCAGCATTATAAGGTAAGGGTAAAGTGGAGCAATCCTGGGAATGGAGTAGTGTCCTTCCCTACACCTATTGAAAAGGGAGCCTTCGGGTCATCTTTGACTACGGTCACCAACTTTACTTACTATGTATATATATATATATATATATACCCACCCCAGCTATGAAAAGAAAATTATGACTGTAAGTAGGGAAATCAGAAGAGAAAACTACAGTAAAATAGACGTTAAAACAGATTATTGTTGGGGATCTTTATCCCTAATAATAATACTCATACCTTCAGTTTAAAGATAAAGACTAATCAAAGAACTGAAGAAATAGACATTTGAATATTAAAAAGAGTTATTAATAATCAGGAAGATATAACCTCTTTCAGAGAAAAGAGAAAAAAGATTAACCCTTTGTATGATAGGATGCCAACACCAAAACAATAGACTGAATTCAAAACACTAAACTTAGAATAGTAAAAGTGGTGGGACATAGATGTTGGTGACCTTTTAATAACCTCAATAAGGTTATAAAAATAGACCTCAGTTCTTCTATCCATGATCATACTGCAGGATGAGTGAAAGATTGATCACCTAGTGCCAGGAGGCTATGATCACAAGCAATACTTGCTTTACTGGACTGAGTTCATTGCTTGGCACCAGAGGTGGTGCTAAAATGGGAATGCTGACAGGATCAAGCATTTTTTGTGATGGTTGCACAAGAGTCTCAATTTGTGTGCCCCCCCCCCAACGACTTTGTGTCAAATCCTACCTTGTAGGAGGTCAGATAAATATCATACTGTGCTTGTTTTTAACTTTGAAATAAATTTTATTTCAATGAAGGTTCTACTCAATATTTTCTATTTGATGTATGAAAGTCTTTCGATAAATAAGGTACCTTTTTCAAGTAAATCAATAGAGATAGGTCCTTTTATATCCCAGAAGACTGTTATAGCATGAACTTCTTTACTGACCACTGTGACCAGAACTCATAGGGGGAAAGAGAAGTGGATTAATGCTTCTCCTAAGAGCATTTGTGTGAAGAGAATGCAAACTCTCCAAATCAGAGTTTGAACTTGGTTTGCCAATTTCATTCTCAGAATGCTAATTGTTTAGCTACCTGATCTTCCAATTAATAGACATGCTTAGTGTAACATTTATCATCCTATGAAATAGAACCAGAGTTCAAATTCTAGATGAGGCTGTTTGTGCTTCACTTTCATGCTATTGCTGTTTGGAAAGGAATGAATCCATGTGTTTTTCCTCCTAGTTATGGGTAAATAGAGTAGACTAGGTTGTTTTAGTCTTGTTTAGGCAACCAGTCAAGAAGGAAAAGTCTGAATTGAAACCAGTTTTATTCTGCTTAAAAATTGACCTTCTGTTACATCTTGCCAATGATGGAGGTCTTGGGTAAATATATACCTGCTCCTACAACCCATTATTACCCAAATATATTTTGATATTTTTAAAGATATCATCAATTCTAATGATTTTGCCAAATGTTTTTTTATATAGACATTAACAGTACACTGTTAGATTAAAGGATCTTACTTGATTGGGAATTATTTTTTCATTGTATTTTGAGAGCAGAAGATATAGTATTAACTTCAGTCATTTGCCTACTCTTTTACCACTGAGATAAACAAAAGGGATACTTCTTTAAAAACAACTGGATTTAAAATGTACATACATCATTATAATAAACATACAACTTGTATCAGATGAGATACTGATTTAGTCACTTTTTCAATTTGAAGAAGTTCTCACAAGAAAAGACAAAATGAGAAGAAATTTTGAAATTCATTTTGTATTGGATAAGTTATTTTCTTTGTCTATGTTGTCATTTGTTCCCAATATTTGGGTCATGTACTCTCTGGTCTTTTTGCATATTTACTGTGCAATTGGCAGTATCAGCTGTCCATTGTGAAGTACCATACAAACATGGAGAACTGTTTATGGATTAGGCATATCATTTTCATATTTTTTTAGACTTCACAATAGACAGTTGACACAACCAATTCCATAGTGAATACACAAGAAAGCTAGAGTACATTACTGAAACACTGCGAACAAATAACATAGACAAAGTAAATATGAAATTAATTACAATAAAACTTGTTCGACAAAATTCAGGTAAGAACAATGCAGAAGATTTATAAGGCTTTTCTAGTTTTAGAAATATATCAAAATTTGGTCTTATGGAAATTATCACCCTTGCTCGAAAGAACTTTGTAACACGTGGCTACCAGTTGTAATAGAGTTATACATCTTAGCACAATTCATAACTAATTTGGGAATTTGAAAAAATGATTCAGGTCAAGTTTTAACTGATATAATTGTGTAGCAAAAGTTCAAGGTATTAATAGATGATTGCTATTGCCTGTTGATTTTATAAAGTTTTTCCTTGGCTCTGAAACTAAAAATTTATTATACTTAAATCAATAAGCAAAATCCCATCTAAGCCCAGTTGGCTGTAGAATATTCTGACTGCATCTTTGCAGAGGGGTAAGATGCTCTCACAATGAATGACCTGGAAGACACTAAACTATTTGACAATGAGGCTCCAGTTCTGGAGCTTTAGAGAATGTAGAGTACCCCTTCACTGCCATTACTCCTAGGTTTACTCTATGAGTCAAATAGAACTATTTAATTATTTACTATATTTGAAACCACTTAACTGTATGCAAACAAATGAGCTCTGGCACATTTAAAAATGTTACATACAAACTATTCATTTACAAATCATATATAAGATATATATGTATAAATAAGATTTGGCATTAAGTAAGCTACAAGAGTTGATAAGCCATAAAACCCAACTAACCCAATGTCCCATCTACTTGATACTACTAACTGATCTGTAGTCTTTAACTTCTAAACAATCATATATAACTATGAACTAATTTCTTTATCCATAACTTCTGTCCTGCTAAAGCAAAGATATATAAAATTAACATGCAAATCATGCCCAGATTTGAATGTCTGAACTGGAGGTAAGCAGACAAGTGATATATCTATTACATGAGTAGTCTCTTGCTTAAACAAAACAGTAAAATTAACTTGGAAACATTAAGTTAAAGTGCACAGATGCTACACTGATCCTAGGCAGAAGTGCTGATCATATGTAAATCATCGTATCACTTTTTACTGGTATAATGCTAATTTAAAATATTTCTAAGATGCAAAACAACATAATTTAAAGATTAACAAATCATAGATGTTCAATTTTTCTCTGATAAGAAATAAAGAGACAATAATGAAATTATCTGAAAACTTTGAGGTGGTTCTCATAAAGACAGATTTTAAATCCTGAGCTTAATTCACAACAAAGAGAAACAGAGATACTCCACCTGGGAAACTTGAATCCCATTCATTTAGAAAGAATGTTGCAATGGTCACACACTCACTCACACTTGGAAAAGCTGAACAAGTTTCCTCTTCCTACATATGTGTAATGGTCATCATTGTAGGAAATAGAATTGGTAACCAGAGTTCAAAGCCTGGATGAGGCTGTTTGCATTTCACTTTGTGCTAATGTTGTTGGGAAATGTCTGAATCCATCTCTTCTTCCTCCAGTTATAAATAAATAATAGGGCAAACTGGACTCTTAAGCCTTGATTAAAACAACTGGTCTAGAAGGAAAAAACTGAATTCACACAAGGTTTACTGTGTGTTTGAGAAATAATGGTCTCTTAGGTGATATTGAAAATAAAAAATCATATTTTAGGATATAAAGACAGGTTTACATTTTTTTTGTTAAAAGGCTTTTTTTTCTTGGTTGTACATATACTCCTAGAAATTGCCTTCTGAAGATTCTATTGCACCAAAAGCAATAGTACTATTGAAAAGCAACACACCCAACCAAATATCTTAGCTGAAAATTGAAGCAGATTATTCTGCTACTTTGTAGAAACTTAAATAGAATATACTCTAATCTGAATACTACCCATCAAAGTGAAATAGAAAAAGAGCTAAAAAAACCAACATCTTTACTAAAAAAAGTTTGTTGTCTTGTACTCCTGAAAGTTGATTGCACTTTGGAAATCTACTTACAAAAAGTGGGAAGAAAGCCAATATATGGTACCAGATCTCAAACAAAAGCTAGGCAGATGCAATTAGAGAGGAAAGAGAGGGGGTGTAGATAGTTTCTTGATAAAATACTAATGTAGAGAAAATGCTATATCAAATGGAAGAGTTCTAAAGTCCACAAGCTGTAAAAAGAGAGACATCAAAATAGAAATTAGTAATGTCAATCATGTGTACACTAAAGTGCATTTGTGTTGATTAATGTGTATAAGCTTAGGTTTACTGATTCTACAACTGTTTCTCAATCTATACTACTATGTAAAAATTTATGCATTGTATGTGTGTGCTTGTTCAAGATCATGGTCAAATAGAAAGTCACACAGTGTTTATCTATTTTTACATGAACACTGACTTGACCTTGAGTTTTAACACTGTTTATGCAAAGTTACTCTGAGTTTATTCAAGGTCACTGAAAGTCATCAAATTCCCAAATATGATATTTTTGGCTAAAAAAATTGAGATAGAGGCTTTGATATAAAGTACAAAAATGTTTTTTGATTTCTTAAAATGTTAAATAGACAAGATCACATTTTTTTTTTCATATGTTGGATGTTGATGAGAAGTAATAAAAATGGACCCTACATATTTGCCAGTCCTTCACATGTTTATATTTCAATATTTGCTAAAATATATATCAAAATTATTTCATACTCCTGAACAATGTGGAGTACCCTTTTTAACATGTTTGATCATTGAGACAATTATCTCTGAATGGATGTTGTCAATCCTGTGAACCTGTTGGGTTCTCATTGAAAAATAATCCCAAATAATATTGATGATTCTGTTTAAGGAGTGAAGGATTCTAACTTTATAATCATAGTTATATTGAGAATTTAGACGATTAAAAATTGGCATTCAGTGCAAATGCAGACACAGCAAAATAATTATTCATTTTCTAAATTGGACTGGAAATTGCTATATTCTTAAAGTTAAAGGATTTTAAGTGTATTGCACTAGTAAAAAAAATTGTTTTGTTGTGCCAATTTTACTATATATATATATATATATATATATATATATATATATATATATATGAGGGTGGGCTGAAAAGTTCATAGGATAACATCATATCTGCTGTTGATGAATTTTTTTACCAATAGGATGGAAGAAGTGTGTGGATTGAATGGTTGGCAAGCTGCTCCTACTGATCGTTACTAGTAAATGGTGAGTGATTTCCATTGGGAGCTACATATTTGTGACCACAAAACAGAAATAAATTGAATATAACCTTACCAAAAAAAAACCCATCTTAAATGGAAAAACTGAAGATTCAGTTTTATGAAGTAGTTCACTTTTTCAGGTAAATACATTCTATTCTATTTTTGAGAAAAATTTTGTTAACCCTCTAGGCAATTGATTCAATTTACAATACGGCTAACATTGCTGGTTTATGATGTAAAGTTTGATAGCCCTATCAGAGCCAAGAATAATTATGAAAGCACTCAGCAAAATTATCCCATACAAAAAAAAAAGAAAAAAAATTTAAAAAGCAGTTTATTAAAAAAATAAAATTAAAAAGGAATAATAAATGTTATTCATTTTCAATGAAAATTTTCTCTAATAACCTATTTTCTTTCATTTAATAAGTGATTTTTATAGGAAAATATGCAAGTTAGCAAAAGCTAATAGGAAAAAAAATTGCTACATTTGTCAAGTATATAGAATTAAAAAAAAAAGGAATTTTTAGAATTTTATCTTAATACTGAAATAAAAAATTATTTATTACTCATAAGCTTTAAAGAAGCAAACCTTGTGAAAATTATCTCCAGACAACACTGATCTTTAGTGATTTTTGTTATTAACAACATCAACAAATTCTGAATATTTTGAAGTGAAAGAATCGGACAAAAATGTAAAAATTTCTACATATTACTGTTCCACCATAGAACTATGAAAAACTCAGGAGGCTATTCACAAACTTGTTTGATGCAAGAAGTATGTAGAATCTGAATTAGAGTAGCTTTATATATCTATAAATATAGATTAAAAGGTTATTTTTAAAAAAGTAAATATATCCATTGATAATTAAATATTTGTATCATACAGTCCTCTTTCTGTTTAGTTGAATAAAGCAAGAAAGTGAGACTGGAACTAATGATCTGCTCATTTTGTAATGCTTGATATTGTAAATGCTAAAAGAAATTTAACAAATATTCAAGTTTTTATCAAATATAAAATAAATGAAGCCAAATTGATAACATAATTGTTCATTGTTAAACCATACTTCTGTAATTATTGTGTAATTTACAGTTAACCTTGCTCATATGAACTTTAAAAGTAAGTTAATCCAAAATTAAGCTATGACACATACAGTATATAATCTATATATTGAGAAATTCAAATGGTTTCAGCACAAAAACTTCAATGTAGCAAATACTACAGGCATGAACCTTAACATTTCCATAAAGTGAGCTTCCTTGTCAATGAAAAGACAATTTAAAGGCTTTTAAGGATATAACTTTCTGCATCTGAGAACAGATAAAAATAGATATTGCAGTTTAATACAAGGTAAAAAAAGGGAAAGAGAAATATTTATACTTCCCTTTTCAAATTCTAAATGCAAAATACAATGGGTTCTTTCTTTTAACTTATTCTAAGTGAATGAGATAAGCATTAAAATGGTAGATTTATCATAAATATTAAACTCACTGGCCAAGGTTGTTTGGTTGGTTATGTTCAAAGACATATCAACCCTTGTAGATTATTTAATGCCAAATTCTGTATATATATATATATATATATATATATATATATATATGGTTGGTAAATGAATAGTTTATAGGTAACATTTTTACTGAACCAGAGCTCATTTGTTTGCACACAGTTAGATGGTCCCAAGTATTGATAGCTTATGTTTATAAGCTATGTAATATTAATTCAATTAAACATCATTTGTTAGCTTGCAGTTGACTGGTTTCAAGAATAGTAAATGATTAGATAGTTCTATTTGACCAATAGATAAGACCCAATTAGGTACTATTGTTATGGTTTGGTTCGTTTTATGGCATATCAACCATTGTAGGTTATTTAATTAAATGAGCCTGAGATCAGTTAAAGAGTTTCAAGTATTGCTATTTAACACTAATAATTCTATTCAACATTACTCATTCATTTACACACAGTTAAATGGTTCCAACTATTGCTATGTATCACTAACAATTCAATGAAACATCAGTCATTTGTTTACACACAGTTAAATGATTAAACAGTTCAATTTCAAACAATTCAATTTAGCATAAGTCATTTGCACTCAGTTTAAATGACAAACAGTTCTATTTGACTTATAGATAGGACCCTATTGGGTGTTACCACTCTGGGCCAGAGTGGACCTGGGAGTGATGGCAATGAAGGGGTATTCCACATTCCCCAAAGCTCCAGCATTACTAAAGCCTGCCTCACCATCAGGTTGTTTAATGTCATATCCAGGACACTCATGGGGAGGGGTCTTATCCCTCTGCAGAGATGATGCTGAACCACTATGGGTTAGAGTAGACCTCAGAGTAATGAAAGGGTACTCCACATTCCCCAAAGCTTCAAATAGTTTAGTGTCATATTCAGGTCTCTTCTTTTTTTTAGTAGAGGGGTCTTACCCCTCTGATTAGATGCAGTTGGCATATTCCATAGCTCCAGCCAACTGAGCTGAAGGCTGCTTGGTTTGGTTTTTTGTTTAATGACATGTCAACATTTGTAGGTTATTTAATGCCAAAGCCATCCTTGTAGAAGAACATAAGTTGTACTATTTAACCAATAACTGGGCTAAGGCTGTTTGTTTTTTACTTTGTATTAATGATTAAGAATAGCATGAATCCATATCTTCTTCCTTAACTAATGCAAACTGAGCTTTCAAACCTTAGTCAGTAACCAGTTGAAGAGGACAATTCAATTTAAAACAAGTTACAATAAGTTTAGCAGAGTGGTAGTGAATAACAATTGTTTGAGAAAACAAAACAAAATTACAGATGACAACTTTCTGGTAGAAAATGGTAGATGAAAGAATGAAGAAAGGAAAAAAAAAAGAAATTATATATATATATATATATATATATATTATTAACAGAAAAGTCATTCAATTTCATTAAAATTCAGATTTAAGACAAGTAAAAAATAAAACCATAGATAACTTCCTCTAACAATAGAAATCAACCAAAAAATAATGACTGAAAGCAACAAACCACCATGTTAGTTTTAATATATCAGACAAATGTTATTTTTTTACGAAGAGAAAAGATGACCTGTGAATTTGGGTTGCAATTGTAACAACAATCTATGATGATATTGATGCTTCTATTCAGGAAGAGATGAAAAGTTTAATTATCTCTATTAGATTCAGAAGTTGGATGATTAAAAAAAATGATCTTCCATACAAATGCAGATTGGACTAAAAATGGCTTTGCTTTCTTAGAGAATTTTACCATAATTATTTGTGTATAACATGCATCTCTAACTTTTGACTACAAATTTCAGGGGAAAAAAAATTGTGTATAATACACATTAACTCTTTAGGATTTGTAGCTGCTAAATTTAACCTAAAATTAGTATTTATTCAACTTTTTACCCGTTCATAGTGACTAAAAATAAAAATCAATATAGTTCTCAATGTATCTTAAAACACAAAATATACATGGTATTTAGAGCAAACTCACATGTTCACACAAAAAGGCAACAATCTTGTGGCAAAAATAAACTTACATTAGGAGAAACAATTATAAACTAACAGAAATTCTAGTGGATATTTTACGGTAATGATTTAAAACAGACATTAGTTTGGATTATGAATATAACTTATTTTCAGTCATTCTGGTTTGAATATCGTTAGGCATATGGCCTGAAAAAATAGCTAATTATATAGTTCTTGTGTATAATACAAGCCCCTAATTTTCTGAAAAATCTAGAAAAATAGTGTCTTATACAGAAATAATTATGACAATTTGAGTGCAAGAGATTAGGACTAGTAGTACTCAAGAGAAAGCAGAGCTGTTCAAATGAAAAGTAGAAAGTTTGTGTGTGTATATATATATATATATATATATATATATATATATATATATATATATATATAAAGAGTTGTGTCTGTTTTGGTGTGTACATGTCAACTTATAATTCAGAAAAGAGATGTCATTGAGCATTAAAAATGCATATATGTTTATGATAAAGAAAAGTACAGAATTTAGTGTTTGGTTTGGTTTGGTGGGTTTTATGGCATATTAACCTTTGTAGGGTATTTAACGCCAAATCCATTTTTATGTAAATAATCAGTTCCATTTAAAACAATTCAGTTTAGCATAAGTACACAGTTTAATTGTCAAAAACATTTCTATTTCAAACTAATCAAGCAGTTATATATAACAATTCAGTTTAGTGTAAGTACAGTTTCAATGTCAAAAATAGTTCAATTTCAAATAATTCAGTTTAGCATAAGCATGCAGTTTAAATGTAAGTAGTTTAATTGTGAAAAATATTTCTATTTTTAGTTTAGTATAAGTACATATTTTGTTTACACACAGTTAAATGTCAAAACAGTTCTATGTTAAACAATTCAGTTTAGTGTAAATACAGTTTCAATGTCAAAAAACAGTTCTATTTCAAATAATTCAGTTTAGCATAAGCACGCAGTTTAAATGTAAGTACAGTTTGTCAAAAACATTTCTATTTCAAGCTATTCAGTTTAATCAAACAATTCAGTTTAGCATAAGTATGCTGTTAGTTCTATTTAACCCATAGATAGGGCCCTATCAGGTGCTACCAGGCCGGGCTAGAGTGGACTTGGGAGCAATGAAGTGGTACTCTGTATTCCCCAAGGCCCCAGTATTACTGGGACCTCACCATCAGACTGTTTAGTGTCATATCCAGGACACTCATTGGAGGGGTCTTACCCCTCTGCAAAAGTGCAGTCAGTGTATTCTACAGCCTCAGCCCACTGAGTTAAATGTCAAACAGTTTTATTTCAGATAATTCAGTTTAGTAAAGTACACATTTTAGACGTCAAAACAGTTCTATTTCGAGCAATTCAGTTTAGCATTAGTACGCAGTTTAAATGTCAAAACAGTTCTATTTCAAACAATTCAGTTTAGCATAACTACGCAGTTTAAATACAAAAATCAGTATGGTGAAGGAAGCATGGTTTAGTTCTATTTATCCCATAGATAGGACCCATATCAGGTGCTACCACTCCGGGCCAAAATAGACTTGGGAGCAATAAAGGGGTACTCCGCATTCCCCAAAGCACCAGCATCACTGGAACCTCACCATCAGATTGTTTAGTGTCATATCCAGGACACTCGTTAGGGGGGGATGGTCTTACCCCTCTGCAGTAGTGCAGTCAGTGTATTCTACAGCCCCAGCCGACTGGGCAAGATGGGTTTGGGTTATGGTCATATACTAACATAATAAAATTTCAGCGATACATAGACTCAGTTATAAAGTTAAATGATAATTTAATAAGTTACTTTTAGCATTTCTACTTAATGTGATGGACAGGTAGGCCAAACATAAAAAAATTACTTGACAGGAATTAATGACCATTGTTTAGTCCACTACAAGTGTAGCTACATGTCCTGCTGTTAAACAAGTATTAGTATCCCAAAGAAAAAGAAGGGGGAGATTTCATTTTCATTTATTTCTACTGACAAGACAAAGCATTCATAAAGATTGATTGATAAGCTTGTAGTTAACCCTATGCAGGGCCAGCAATACATGAATGTTCTGACAGCTGCCTGGCAAAGCACTGCCATGGATACCATAGGGCCAAAACTTATTTCCATAAACTAAAAAAATTCACAAATACCAAAAATATTATAGTAACTAAGTTTATAAAATCTACAAGATTTCAGAAGAATAAAACAACAATAGAGAACTGAGTAAGGTTTTCTGGTATGAGTATCATCAGAGCAATTTTAGTATTGACAATTGTACATTACCCATCATTCAGAGCAGAATATGACTATCATTTTTATTTTCACTGTGAGAGACCTATACCTACATGATACTGTGCAAAACTTAGTTAAATTTTATGGCACATCACCCAGAAATTGTCTAATTTTCTTTTTTTAGCTATTGCTAAAAACATCAAGATATAATCCTTATTCTACCTCTCTTAGTATGATGGAGAGATGTTGTTTGGAGGAGTGTATCTCAGTGTACCAGGCCACAGTTAATGTGATTGGTTTTGAACTACAAATGACTGGAAACTGAGAAAATAGTCACTTCTAATGACCAAACTAGAAAAATTGATATTTTTGCAAGAAAGATTACAAGAAAGAAAAATGTTTTTGAAAGTCTAAGGACTAAAAAAATCCTATTCCAGACACACACACACATATATATATATATATAAGTGTCTGGGTTGAATACTAGTTCACCTGAGGATCAACAATGTGAAACTTTGAGTTGTAAGTTTTTATCCTATTTTATACTTGAAATATATTGTAATATTGCTCTGCATTTTCATGCCTTAAGAACTGTAAAAATCTCAAAGATTAAAAACACTTGAGGTAAGCAATGATACTCTAATGTACTCTGACTAGTGTCCTCATCTGGGTTGTTATCATGCATAAAAGATTGTTAAAGTATCTGACTATAAGTCAGCAGAAGGAAACAGACCAGTAAAATCACAAAGATAAACTAGGAAGAATTAATTAATATGAAATATTTTCTAAGAATGGATAGTGGAATGAAAACAGTCTATCTCTTGGATTGAATAAAAGGTTTACATCAAAATTTCAAAAAGGTTACTAACTACAACATATACCAGAAAGACCAGAGAGTATAATGGCCTGAATTTTGAGACTATAACAACCCAGGATAAGAACACTACTCCAAGTACATCAGTATATAATAATTCAAAACAGGAATTTGGAAATTTCTTTCAAGGCATTTAAGAGTGTTTTATGCTAAAAAAAACAAAACAAAACATTTAATTATCCTTAGTCAAAGAGGAGGATTAGGTTCTCTAATTGTTTCTAATAATATTTCTATTATTCTCTATATAATAATAGGATTTTAAAAATGCTCAATTTATGGAATTAAAAAAAAATCTATTTGTAGTCAACAAACAATTCTCCAAGCCTACTGCAAATCAAATTTTAAAATCTATTTATATGTTATTATCTAGTTTCTTTTAAAATAAAATTCTCATAGTAATTGAAATATCTGAATTTTCATAGTGACTAGTAATAATATCAAAATTATTTTCTAAGCAGAATATTACTTTCAAAAATGAAGTACAGATATTACTAAAAGATTGGGTTTTCCTATTGTAATGATTTATAAAAATAAACAATTCTGTTTTTTTATTATATATTACATTTAGCAGGTATTTAAAAAAAAAAATGATTTGAATGGTTCACTGATTTATCTTCTACAAGAATGAAAAATTGGCTAAGTGAAGAATGATAAAAATGACAAACCAAATATCGGCTTTTATTTACTAAAGTATATCAAAATAGATTTTTTTTTACATAACTACAAGAATAAATTGGAACACGAAAATGCCACTGATTTATCCAAAGGAAATATGCTTTCGATTTTTATATTTATGTAAGTATTTATGGAATTCATTAAGATTTGGTCTTAAATAACAAAACAAAAAAAGTATGGCAGATTGATTAACTTAACATGTTCTATAATAGAAAAATATGATGAAAGTTATAATAAACATAGTATATCAACATTTATAAGCATTATGTAACAAACACCAGTCTTATCTGATAAATAAAAAGTTAATAATACAGAATTTCTTAGTTTCCAACAACAATTCACTACAAGTGTGGCTATCTTTTTGTCAATATGATTAAGTGGCAAACATACTGGACTGCAACATTGTAGTAAGCAAGTTCAAATTCCAGTCACACTATTACATTTACTTTTGGACTAATACGCTTCGGAAAGGTATTAACTTTGGCATTAAATAACCCACAAAGGTTGATATATCATTTCACAAAGAAACCAAGCCTAACTATATATGAAGGTCATTCAATAAAAAAGTAGATATTGGCAATAGAAAGCACTGCCTCTTTTTCAAGGATATCATCAGGGATGAGTCCTTTCATATCTCAGAAGACTCAGCATGACCTTTTTTACTGACTGCTGCACTCTGAACTTTCTTTACCAGTCAGTGTAGTTCCACTCCATGCACTGTCTTTTTGACTCAGGCTTGTAATGGCAAACTTACATTTAGCCCATTTTTAAGTAGTTTTTGACTAAAACATTATTCTCTGTACACAAAACCAAGGCTGGAGCATTATTTGAATAGCTTCAAAACAGATTTTTTCAAGATTAAATTAATTTTTTACCTATAAACCAATTTTAAATAATGAAAAGTTTATATTAATAGAAAAAAAAATAGCTTTAAAAACAAAAGTTCCCTTTATTTATTAAACATCCCTCATTAATATACATTAAGTACTTATTTACATACCTATAGTTTTTTCATAATACTTTCAGTACTTCAACCCTCCCTCAAAAGACTGATTCTAATGTGAATACTTACCTTCCTACACAGAATCAATGACTTTATTTAAGAATTTAAAAAATGAATTAATAAACAAAGGCTTGAGGTAAAAAATTTCAACACAGTTGGTATGTACTTGCCACAATTAGAATCTTGAAAAATTAAAATATTAAAGTTAAGAAAAGAATGACAAAGAAGTGCAATATTTTCCATAAAGAATCCTACCTGTCCCAAAATAATTGTTATAACTAGTGTATGAAATTTATATGTGAATGTAACAACCATAATAGTACAGAAGTAGCATATTATCTTTTTTGAAGTATTGAAAAATTAAAGCTGTCCTTGAGTACTTTGATAAAAGATAACCAAAAAAATGACATCTACTAGTCTAGATTAAAAGCATGGTAAAGGTAACCAAAAGTTTTGGTAAACAGGACAGTTTACCAAAACTTTTCTCATTCCCCAATGATACCAGCACTGGAAAAATAAGGTCTTTAAAAAAAAAAAAAAAAAGGCTTTGGGTTATCTTTACTGTGCTTTTAACCTGGACTATAATGAATAAGAAAATGGTGTGCTTTTTTCTTTTTTTTTTTTAAATCAAGAGTATATAAATAGGTAAGTGGATAAGCAACAATTTAAATGTGATTTTTTTTTCTGTATTATCTATATATAAAGTGGCTTATTTCATCAGGAGAAATTTTGTAACTTTTTTCTCTAGAAGGCCCAGTCATCTACAGTGAATGATAAATAAAACGAAGTGTGTGTAAAAAGTAAAAGATACCAGGTAAGAAGTAAACAATAATGTGTAAAGTTAAGATGTATTATACAACATATGATGCAAATCTGTAATAATGTAATAGTTAATTTGTATTTGACAAAAGGTAATATGTAAGATGTAAGATATATACCGTATAGTGAAGTTGCAAGTACAGTGAACCCTTTATAAAGCAGCCAAGGTTTGAAAGAAGCAAGCAAGCTGCCTGCAGGACCCAGCAGAAAACCATACTAGTTACAATTAAAGTTAATGTTAGCTCTAAACTGCAAAAAGGCACCAGGAAATTTCCATATGTCCGGTTAGTAATAAATTCTTTCTACTATATTCTAAGGTATGTATCACAAATAGTTTTTAAAAGGAGATTCTTGTCAGTAAATGTTTTAAGCTTTCAAATAATAATCACAGAAATTCAAAAATAAGATATAAAAAAGTATAAAATTAAAATTTAGAAATTTTAAAATAAAATTACAAATTTAAAAACTATTTTTGTATTACAATTTTATAATTTGATAAAGTGTAATACAAAATAATTTTCTAATCTACATTTTACTATCACAAAGTGTTTGAGAACAAAGCAAAGATTAAAATCTTTAGGATGAAAACTTTCACAGAACAATATTAACTTTATAAAAAATACAATAGGTAAGTCTCTTTCCAGTTGATTTATCTTTTATAGTAACAATTACTTTTGAAAGGATTCAGTGCAAAGTTTGAACAATAAATAATAAACATTAGATTAATAGATAGGTATTATTTCACTTTGTGAATTCAGTTTTCTTTAGGATAGCATATATTAGTTCATGCAGAGTATTATAGACTATTACAAGTTTTTATATAATCTTGTTGCTTTTAGACAAGAGTTTTTAAATATATCAACCCTTGATTAATATAATTGTATTTAAGTTTGGTTCTTTATTTGCTACAGTACAACCAATTTTAATCAATGTATACCAATAAAGATACTATTTCTTGCAAGAGATAAAATTAGGGATAAATGAATTTACAATACTTATCTATATTACTAATTGAAAAGAATTTGTCTACTCTCTAATGTCAAACCATTTCATGTACAGTTACCAAATTTGGTATGCATTCTTATTGGACCCAAGAGAAGCTTTTAACAAATTTATTTTGTTCCATATGGGGGAAGAATGGGGATCATCAAAAAGCAGGGTCACTAACAATAAATAATAAACAACAATAATCAGGTTCTGCAAAATATAACTAATTGTAAAGAATTTAAATTTCCAAACTATAAAAGAAAATGTCAATAATCATTCAGTTTTAATTGAATAGTAATTATGTTTGAGTCGCATCAACCGAAAAGGATATCGACACGAGGTTAACGAAAGCATGGACAGCTATCAATAGGCTATCGATTATATGGAAATCAGACCTAACCGATAAAATGAAACGCAGTTTCTTCCAGGCAGCAGTCACATCGATACTGCTATATGGGTGCACTACATGGACAAAACGGCTGGAGAAGAAGCTAGACGGCAATTACACAAGAATGCTGCGAGCAATCTTGAACAAGTCCTGGCGGCAACACCCCACAAGACACCAACTGTACGGCCATCTGCCTCCTATCACGAAAACTATTCAAGTCAGACGAACCAGACATGCAGGACACTGCTGGAGAAGCAGGGATGAACTCATAAGAGATGTACTCTTATGGACCCCCACACATGGCCGTGCAAAAGCAGGACGACCAGCACGAACATACATTCAGCAGCTATGTGAGGATACGGGATGTTGTCCTGAAGACCTGCCTAGGGCAATGAACGATAGGGAGGAGTGGCGAGAGAGGATCAGGGATATCCATGCTACCAGCACGACATGATGATGATGATGAAGCTGGGAATATAAAATAAGTATTCTGGCTAAGTTAAGACTAACAAGTATAGATATAAAACAAATGAATCTCTTAAATATCACTCAAAAATATTTTTGTCCAGTCAGCAGGATTTAACATACACTGACTGTGACCCTTGCAGAAGAGCAAGTTCCCTCCCAAAAGGGTTGTCCTGGGTATGATACTAATCTGATCATGAGGCTCCATATCTGAGATCTGGAGAGTGTGGAGTACCTCTTCATAGCCATTACTCCTAGGTTCACTCTGACCTAGGGTGGCATCTATAGGTCAAATGATCTGTATTCAATAGGACTGTGCACAAAAAAGAAAAGAAAAAAAAAGAATAAACTTCAGAAACAACTACTTAAAAAAATGTAAATATGAACATACAATGAGCACACTTCCCTAACTTTTCAGCATAAAATAACCCAAAATGGGTTGACATGTTAAAATCAATCAAAAATTATTCCTTTGGAAAACAATCTTTTCACAGAACAATATTAACGGCAAAAAAAAAAAAAAAAAAAAAAAAAAAAAAAATAATAATAGGTAAATCTTTTTTGTTGATTTATCTTTTTTAGTAGCAATTACTTTATGATTCAGTTCAAATTTTGAATTGGTAACAAAGATTGTAAAATAGCCAGCTGTAATCAGTCTTGAGCTGACTTCTAATCATATATATTATATACACATACAGGTATTTCAGCTAGTTTAATGTTAACTCGAGAAACAATTGATTAACCAGGCCACTATTTGGGTGTTATTTATTTTACAAGTAGGAAACTAGTTTTATGTAAAGTTTCTTTGAGAAATAAATGACAAGTTATTAAGAGAGAGTTTTGCTCTAAAGATTAAATTTGCTCAGAATTTACAATATTTATCTATATTATTGTTTGCATACAATGAACAAATAATTGAACAGATTAGGTTTTAAAAAATTGGCCCAAAGAACTTAAATATGCGAAACTTTTTTGATGAACAGGATAAAAATTCTAAATCGTTACTTAAAATGTGTTTTTAAATCAGTTTAATTGTAATCAAAATTTTGCAAAGTTCAGGAATATGTAACCTCCATAAACAAAATACTATAATGGTAAATGATTTTACCCAGATTTTGATCTTTATTTTCCAGAACACGAGTAACAATAAAACGAGAGAATTTTTTAAAATCACATTTTGGTTTAAATTAGAGTATTGTCTCGCTTTATGGTTTCATTTTTATTTTAGGATAATAGATAACTTTTTTTTATATAAACTTGTTAAGTTCGGACAAACTTTAATTGGGTTGAATATGTAAAAACAGGAAGCTTTGATTCACTAAAGGGAAAAAAATGCAAATATTTGTATTTAAATGGTTTTATGAAAATGGATTAGTTTATTGGTTTAATTTAAACCTAAAATTGATGCTTTCAAAATTCTGTAGTTGTTTACTCATACATCTGAATGTCTACAAGTGTGTGTATATATATATATATATATATATATATATATATATATATATATATATGTATGTATATATATATATGTATGTATATATATATATATATATATATATATACCTGCTTTATTAGACTGTAGAAGATAGAATGTTTGAAATTAATTTTCGATTTTTTTTAAACTTTAAAGATAAGTAAAATAGAATAATAAATCCTCATTGTTTTTCGTTGAAATTATTACCAATCTTAAAGTTAGGATCAGTTAAAAGTTAGTTAAAATTCTTCTTTCAAGAGAGATTGAAAGAATTAACGTCAATTAGTTCTACAGTCTCAATTTATAAAAAGAATCAAGATCCAAATAAAATTTTTATTTCTATTTTTGGAATATGACTTGAATTGTATCAAATGTTACAAGTTATTCAAACTTTATTTTGCACTAATTATGCAAATTAGATTTGAGATATTTTCATGTTTACAAATTTTGTTCATTTTATGACGTTCACCAAAGCAACGATAGAAATCTAGCATAAAAATTGTAAACCAGAGAATAAAAATTAAAAAAAAACTTGTTTAAGAAATAATTTAACTTCATAAGTTAATGTGGTTTTTGACTTCGAGCATCACCAAAGTAAGTTTGGTATTATCAATTTTTGCCTTTATTGCCCATGCATGATTTCATGTTTTCCAAACTTACTAAACAATCACTAACAATTTTAAAATAAAAACCTGGATGTCTGTACTTGTAACAAAAATTAAAAGTTGATTAGTTTTTTGTTTTAAGCATACGTATTGTTACTTAAAATGAAGGTAACTTTGTGTAATGGAGTAAAAAAAGTCCTAATTTTATGTTCATTAAAGTTTTTTTTTCTGAATTTTCTGGACTACAAAATTATTAGGAAGTTGACATTATTGGCAAAAACTGTAAAAATTATGCGGTAAAGAAAAAAAGAAAAGAAATGACAACTGGAGAGAAAGTAAACATAATAAATCCATAGGAGTAAGGTAGGATGGGGAGAGGGTGAAAAGTGGTTAGTTTTTTTTTCTGTCGAATATTCTGAATTTTAACATTTTTACCAGGGATTAGAAATAACTTACACCCTAGAGAATATAAAATAGAATCATATTAAAAGAATAAAGTTACAATGCAAATTGTCAATAAACAATAAAGTTGAAGTTTGCACTTTAGTAATACAGGTAACTTAATGGTAAAAGAACATAAATAAAAGTGAAAATTATCATAATCATTGACCAATACGTAGATTTATAAATATTTCTCTATATATTATTTTTTTTCTTGAAATTTCAGAAAAAAAAGTAGGGTATGTACCCGATGAATTGGTTTTGTAGTCCTGTACTATTTCGCTTGGAATGTGGTACATTCCGTCTGCCATTCGAATATGAACACACCGGTGAGGCCCCTTATGTAGTGAAAGATTAATATACCTCCTACTTCCTTTCTCGTTTAACCTCTTCCTGTTACAAGTTAGTTCTGTAAAAGCGCAAGCATCTGCATATAAATACCTACATAAATAACTAATTGAGAAAAAAACGAACATAAAAGATATGCTAGTAAATAAATAAATAAATAAATAAATAAAAAAAAAAAAAAGAAGCAAAGTACAGTAACGAAATAACCATATATCTTATATATGAAAAATGAAAGAAATATAAAAATATTTTTATATAGAGGCAAATGTCTTGTTAATTGTATAAAAATTATGCGTTAGATCTCATTTGGTGATTTTTAAAAAAAATTTTTGATTGATTTTGAGATTTTTAATGATTTTCGTGTCTTATAGTTTTGATTGTTCAAGGTTTAGATGTGTAAGCACGTAGGGGGCCTTGTAAGGAGGTCAGATTTACATGCTTCGGCCATTTTACAGTGCCTGCTCTTAACACTTCAGCAAGACGGTCTCTTCCTTGCGGCCACCTTTACGGCTGACACATATACATGACTTTGCTTTAAGCAAGCGTACATACGCCTACTAATACTTAACTGCTGGCCTGTTCCGTTTATTCTTTTCATTTTTAGCATCGCGCTAATAATATACGTCAGTAAGTAATAATAGCGTGTCTGCAGAAAAAAAGGTAAAGCGGCTCTTCGCTGCCGTACAGAAGAGAAGGGACAGCATTTTTCTGTGGTTTTAATTGTGAGTATATGTACACTTGTCTGATACTGTTTCTAAATAATATCCTTTTCATATTAAATACTTCTGTTCCCTATTTATTTTACGATTTTTGTAGCTTCTATACATTAACAAAATTATTTTTCCCTTTTTAAATGATCGTTCCATATTTCTCCCTTAATGTCTCTTTCTACTCCATAAAATATTTTAGTAAATTGACCGCTTCGGCGTTGTAGTATGTTATGTATATGAACCTTTTCTTATTCAAATGAAAATGTTGCTTCAAAAAATAGGTTCAATTTATTTATATATATGTTTGTAGATTTATTTTGAAGTAAAAGGCGAAAACTTAGCTTATTTTTTTTTTTAATTTTGTACGTTGAATTGTCAGGATTTGTGGCAAAACGAAAATCGGCAGTCATTAAATTTATTTTAAGGTATTAAAAAAAAATTCAAAGTTTTAAACTTTAATAAAAAAAAAAAAATTACTGTGATTTTATTTGTACAAGACTATCCTTATTTAATAGAAAAAAATAATTTTCCTTAAACAATAAGTTGTCTACTTTTTGTAGATTTCTTCCAATAAAAGCTTGGAAGAGGTTTTTGAACTGAAATGTAATTGCTACTTTTAAAAGTGGGGGCTCAGTTTCTAGTGATACCAAATGTTAAGTCGATCCCCCACTTAAATCTCTTTAAAAATCGTGTAATACCGGGAAACAGATAAATTAAGGGCAAAAAGAGACGCTATTGGATTGTTTAAAAAATTGTTCGGTTAATAATGGAGTCTTTATCTATATAAGACCTAGAAAATTTTATGTATATTAAAGTAACTCTCCACTGGTTATTAATGTGTGATGGTTATAACCAGATCGCCGTTCTCTTGAAATGTTTTAAAGTGGACTTAAAGATAAAAAAAAAAATGCCACTCCCTAATTATATAGTGGGTGGGGGGTTATATCTACTGTGTAACACATTAAATTAGGGTATGAAAAGTTATTATCTTACAATATCATTTAAGAAATTATTTATTCCCTCTTTAGAAGGGCTAAGATCATAAATTTATGTATTTAATTCAAAAATATGGATAGATGAGCTAAAATGAAAATTCCCTCTAAAATGTTAAAACATACCATGAGAGTATGTATATCGTGTCCCATGTGAGGCTCCAGTACAATCGTGGATTCAACAACGTTTTAACACTTGAAGTAGCCAGTCAGTTCAAAAGATAAAAGATTAGGAAATTATTTTTATTATCCTCCTCTTATATATTTACATACATCTTGTTTTTTTTTTTCCAAATTACTATAAAAGATTTGACGAAATGTATAATCTCTGACCGCATATATATATATATATATATTTTTTTTTTTTTTTTAATATATCTATTATTTTCCACGTACTAACATAAGACGGAAGTACAGTTGAATTTTTAAACATCTCTTCCTCATTTCCTTGAAGAGAAAATCCATTTTTATATTGTTTTATTTTGTTACTACAAATAATTTCAAATCCAATAATTACTATTTATCGAACGGTTTTTGTAAAAGGCTTCAATTTAAAAAAAAAAATAAAATAAAGATAACGCGCGCTCTGTTTATTTGATTGGAAAATTTAGTTTTGTTTTGTGTAACAATCTTTTGATGACTTGTATATCATTCACAGCTGAATTAGGCTCGACTAAACACAGGAAATTCGTTGTTTCAGTAATTATCGAACAAACTTTTCTGTAAATGGCAAATATTAGATTTGCAGAAATGTTTATGAAGTACCTTGTTATCGAGCCCGGCCACCTCCGTATCATAAATTTTCGTGTTAGCGTGCTCAGTAACAAGTAGTACCCTTATCCATTTTGATAGGTAAACATTGATAATTTAAGTGGAGAAAATATTTACTCATGTTGTCGAATGCAGAAAACGAACTAATTAAAGTTAGTTTGCTCATAGAGAATGAGTTTTGTTTACTATGAATAATGTTCAATTGAAAATCAGATGAAATTTTTATTCTCGGTAAATCCAAAATTGAAACAATTCCTATTTTTCTCTCTCTCTCCTAAGGATCTTAAAAACTTGATTATAGGAATCTCTTTATTGTATTCAAAGGTCCTTTCAACCTAATATTTACTTAATTGAAAATTAACTCTAATCATAATCTTAAACCTAAGGTGTAGTAAATGTAAAAGAATAAAATGGATGTTCTTCAATGCCACCACACGTAACAAGTTTGAAATTTTAAGTAGAATAGAACTCTTTCGATTTCGGACTTCAAAATTGGTATATCTACGTGTACAGATAATTGGAATTTAAAAAAAAAATTATTGAAGCTTAAAAGTATCAATTTAAATTCGGTTATTTTATTTTTAGACGGTATTTATTAGAAAGTTTAGATGTGGTTCTGCTAAGAATACATTGCTTGTAAATATTTTTATTGAACAGATATTTGTGGCTAATTTTAATCCTGTTAAATGTGGTTTGCTTGAAATGAGCAGTTCGCTTTGAGGACACGTCAGCTTGCTCATGGGTCAATTTGGGCGCGGCTGCGTTTGTTTTTTGTTGGAGAAATTCTCTAACCTGTAATGATTCATTTTTTTTTTTATTTATTCAAACCCCTTTTACATATATTATTTTTATACTACTTTTAGTAGTACTTATCTGTAAAGGTATACAAAAGAGTTTGTGGTTGGTAAACTTAAATTTTTTTTTTTTTTAAGCTCACAATTTTATTCAATGTATAAAATAACTGGGAATTCTTTTCCGAATTGCAGTTTTATTTCTGGGAATTATCTTCCTTGTTAGTTGCTATAATATTTTCGCTTTGGTTCTTTAATAGAAGGCAACCTATCTTTTTTGCATTTCAGTTTTTTCTCAATCCATTTGCTAAAATCTCTTTAAATTCTAAAAGATAAAGAATTTTTATGGATGACATTTTCATGCTTCCGGTTCAATCAGCTTGAATCATTTTTGTTTGATATTTCTTTTGCACTTACTCAATATTGTCTATTATATTTATTTTTTAATGTATGCGACCCCCGCCCTTTTTTTTTTTTTTTTTTTTTTTTTAGAAATAATATCGAAATTTGCGTTGAGGAAGGAATCTATATTCTATTCCAGCTTCCCGTCTGGAAAATAACTAACGCTTAGGGATTCTGCTTCCTTTCAATTATGAATGGCAATATGTTTTCTTTAATCATCCAAACAGGTCTTTTTATTTTTTTGTATGTCTGCATATTGTTGATACCTGTAGAAAACTGGCTGCCGGCACTCCTCGTTGCGTATGACAGAAAATACAATTCTGTCGTGTTGGAATTGGACCCTAAAATTTTTAGCTTCCGCCCACCTCACTGAAATACAAGCACAGTAAAAGAAAAATATTTTAATGGAGATTTACCATTATACTTTCTATTTTTCTTTGAAATTTACCGTTTTCTATCTTGGCAGTGTGGTAGTTGATCACTTTTTTCCCCTTGTTCAAGTCGTTATTAATATTATTTGGGTGGCCAGCAGCAGCAGTGACTGTATCACGTGATTTTTTTTTTTTCTGTTTCCGCTTCACTATCACAATTCCTGTGTTACTAAACTGTGTTCGTATACGATAATGTATACCAATAATACTATCGACGAATATTCACGGAACTTCCATTAGATTGAAAAAAATTCACTCACTTAAATTAAAAAGAATTAATGATTTGATGTGAAACAATTTATGAAATATTATTTTTATGAATAAATTTTTGGTTTATAAATGAAATTAATTTTCATTTTCAAAGGACGTGGAACCATTGATAAATTTTTTTTTTTTAGATTATTAGAATATATTGTTTTACCATTCATACCATTTCATAGTAGTTAATGGGATTGAATTACAAAATAATATGAACGGATATTTAATATTCTATAGCTTGGAAGCCTATGCGGTGTGTGCCCCCCCCCTTAAGTAACATGTTCGGACATGTCATCTGCCAAACCTTGTCGCAAGCTAGGACTATTATTTATTAATGAGAGCTGTGTACTAAATTTCTTTTTTCAGGAGCAAGACTTAGAATAAATTTATTTAAAATTAAGTAGATAAAAAAATAGTAGGCAACAATCCCAAATACCCTGTTCCATTTTGGCGGGCAAATTTCTCTAGACAATTTTAACTGCTGCTTAAAAAAACTCGTATGATAACATTTTTTTTAATAGATATTTTCGTATTCTTTTAGACTTAAATGCTTTACTGTTTATATATTAATACGCGAACTCATGAAATTTAAAAAATGATTTAGACAAATTTGGAGGTTTCAAATTTTAATATTTCTTCTTCAAGGTAATTAATAATTAAATTTTATAAATAGGAAGTCACACTAGGGAAATTATGAACATAATTATTACAGGATTTTTATTTTTTTCATGAAAAATATCTTTAAAAATAGTTTAGACTTAAATTTTATTTTTCATTATGTCTTATATAATAAGTTTTGCCTAGTCTCGCCATAATGGTCTAATAATATATTGCCTGCTTGTCAGTCAGTAAGTGATGTAAATATTTAACAAAAACCCTTTTAAAGATATTTTTCTTTTACTGGGATGGGAGCATCTGTTTGACGTTCTACTTTATAGTTATATATATATATATCCCTAGCTTGAGATAAATATAAAATCTTTAGTGCAAGAAGGCATATGCAAGATATGAAAATGTATTTAGATGTTTAAGATCTCAACTGATGAAAATGTTACTTTTACTCTTTTAGAAATAGGCTAGTTATTTACTAAGTTTTGCTTAATCTTGCCTCAGGTTCACAGTACCTACTGTTACTAGGTGGTCATTCATTAAAGGACTTTGCAAGCTCATTGTTGCTTGATGAAAAACAATTTTTTACTTAATTTTTAAAATGCCATGTTATATTGTATTTCTTGATATTAAATCTATTTATACTTAAATTAAGTAGGTGCATTTTTTTGTTTTTTAGGCATGTAGAAACTTTAATTCTGAAGTAAATCATTAATAAACCAATTAAAAAAAATACACAGTACTGAGAAGCTCATGAATCCTATTTGGCTTTTGCTTTTTTTAATTGTTCTGTATGTAATTTCAATGTTTATTGTGTAAATTTTTCTATTTGACTATAGAAGCAGCTAAAATATTTACTATCAAAAAGATAATAGAAGCATGGTACTAAGTTTAGCATTGACTTTGAATCTCATGGAGGCTGTCTTATTAAAGACATACAGTTAGCTATCATAACATACATAGATTTGATGTCATTGTAATGCCAGAATTAGTCAAGGTCTAGTATATTTATAGCTAGGAATGGTAAAAAAAATTGCTGTCACATTGATCATGATTGAAACTGGAGAGAGTTCATTGTTCTATGTAAAAGTTTAGAATTTAAAAAAAAAAAAGTTTTTCTTGTATATCATAAATGGTGACCTATTTGTAATTGGGAAGTTATCTGTATAATTAAAAAATGTCAATATTGAATTAAATTTCAACCAGGAACATTGTTTTAATTTGTTGACATTAAATCACTTTATGGTGATACATCTTTGCAGCTAAATGTCTACTTTATTCCAGATGTGAGCTTACATTAGACATTTTACTAATTGTATGTTAAATTCTTTCTGGGTTCATGTGAAATGTTGGTTTTAAATAAATTCCAGGTACACTGTCAATGGTCCAGTACCTCTCTTAGTTGAGATAAAATTATGAAGTACTTGAGATTTCCATAACTACCAGATTAGTTAAATAAGAGAAATTTTCAGATTATAACTATTTTTAAGAAATTTTAAATTGCTGTTAAATGATTAGTAGGCTTGTTGTTCCTTAAAGAGATTGTCCTCAGTTTGAGATTCAATATTAATTATTCTGTATATAAAGTTGGCGACCATAGTCGAGGGTAACCCGAAGGCTCTCTTTTCGATAGCTACTACACCAAGGTGTAGGGGAGGGCGCTACTCCTTCCCTTGATTGCTCTACTTTACCCTTGATCTGTACCTTATAATGCTGAGTGTTAAGCAAGGAGGCATCAAGTACCATTTTTTGAGTCTTTGGTATGACTCAACCTGGGACTGAACCCAGGTCTCCCGGGCCATTGGCGAACACTCTAACCGCTAGGCCAATGTCCGGTACTAATCTGTATATAAACTGGATCAAAAATAGACAAACTAATTTTTCTTTTCTTTTTTGCTTATTGAAAAGTATTACTTTACTCTTTTCACAATGTTACGAGTGCAGTTGGCTGGAGTTGTAAACTATGCTGGCTGCATCTCTGCAGAGTGGGTAAGACCCAACACCACCAATGAATGCTTTGGATATGACACTAAACAATCTAATGGTGAGGCTTCAGTCCTGAAGCTTTGGGGGATGTGGAGTACCCTTTTATTGCCACTACTCCTAGGTCCACTGACCCAGAATGGTAGTACCTGTTAGGATCCCATCTATAAGTCAAATAGAAATATTTAATTTTCTATATTTGAAACTGTGTGCAAAAAAGTAACTTTTGGCTTGTTTAAAAAAAAAAAGTTAACTACAAACTGTTAATTCACAAATCACATATAAACGGGATTTGACATTAATAACCTACACAAAACACAACCAACAAACTTATTACAATTTCTATTTTCTGTATGTACAAGCTTGTTTGGGTTCTATATAAAATTGTGTTAAAAACAATAACTTTTGAGTTTCTGCAGCCTGTGATATGATTTCATAAATATTTTTTTTCCTAGTGGGGTTAGTTGCATATTTAATTTTTTTAAAATTGCTTATTTAGTAGTTATTGGAAAATATATGGTTGAACTATTTAATGAATTTTCAGTCTTTTTAAGCAATTGTTTTCTTTTGTAATTATATTTTGTCATTGATAATGTTATCCAATATGACCTTATTGTAAATCAAATCACTCATCTAAAAAGGTTAACTAATTTTTTTCACATTCTAATCTTCAGTTTTTCCATTCACGTTTTGTTATGATTATATTTTTGTTAGTTATGTGTCATTAAGTCATATGGTTTTAAAATAAAAACAACCACCCAGTCAGCTGGAGCTGTACAATACACTGACTGCATCTTTGCAAAGGGGTAAGGACCTCCCTCCCAAGAAGTGTCCTTGATATGAGCTTAATCTGATGGTAAAGCTCCAGTAATGCTTGACATTGCAGAGTACCTCTTTATTGTCATTGCTCCCAGGTCCACTCTGATCTGGAATGGTAGCATTTGTTAGGGCCATATTGATAGGTCAAATAGAATTGTTTGACATTAGAACTGTGTGCAAATGAATGAGTAATGTTGAATTGAAAAATTTGTGTTAAATGGAATTCTTGGAACCACTTCACTATGTGCAAACAAATGATGAATATTAAATAGAATTATAAGTGTTTGAAAGAAATAATTGAAACCATTTAACTGGAGAAACAATAGCAGTACTATTGTGCAAATTTTAAAATGTAATTACCGATAAATTAATCTCTTACATATCATGTATATCTATTTAAATGTGTCCAAACAAATGACTGATGTTAAATTATTATTACATAGCAATGCTTGAAATCGTTTACCTGTGTGCAAACAAATGATTAAGTTTATAAAATTATTCAGATTAGATAGCAATACTTAAAACCATTTAACTGTGTGTGGGGAGGAAAGAACTCGGGCTTGATTAGAATGTTATCAAGAAAATGTTTACAAATCATAATGTATATAATCTATATGTATAAAGAGGATTTTGGCTTTAAATAACCCACAATAGTTGATATGCCATAAAAATCAAATCAAAATAAAACATCCACATTTTATCTGTTTAAATTGATGCAATATAGTCAATGGAGCTTCCACTGGCACAGCTTGCTCAGAATAAAAATAGAAAATCATTTATTTGTTAATTTTCAGTTAGTTTGTTTTCTGAACTCTTTTTTTTTTTTTTTTTTTTTTTTTTTTTTTTTTTTTTTTTTTTTTTTTATCCCTACGTTCCCCACCCAAAAAATGCATTTGAAATGTGAAAAGAGGTCCCTTTTTAGATTTTAATGTTTCAGAATTTGTAATGTTATAAAAATGAAAAAAACAAATTTTGATTTGTGCGTTTTTTTTTTTTTTTTTTATGTTAATGCCTAAAGTTTAATATTTTTGTTTAATGAGATAAAATTCTTAATTCCTGCATATTGCTTTAATTTTAAAATAAATTTTATTTTATTGGAAGTTTTAATTTTTCTTTTTGGGAGAAATATTGATAAATCTAAAAACATTTCTATGACAGACTGGAGTGATCTAGGGAGTAGCGCATTTGTTTTGGCCAATTTTTAGAAGATGGTTTTTACACTGAAAACTTGGTAATAGATATTTACATACATGCGCACGAGGTTACTAAAAACCAAGAAAAGACAAATCTTTTAGTTAATCTTGAATTTATCTCATTACTTTAGACAAGGGAGATAATCTTCCAGTCTCAATGGTACATTTATGTTAACTAATGAAATCTTGTTTTTAAATTTTACTTCTCTCTTACACACACACATATATATATATATATATATATATATATATATATATACGCACACACAATGGTTTATTGTCCAACCTGTAATGTTTTTTCTCATTATTTGTCTTTAACTTTCTTTGAATTGAAACAATTTGATTTTTTTTCTATCCTTTAGCAATCTCATTGTCATGTTTGTTCATTACTTAAAAATAATTTCTCAAAGCAGAAAACAGTTATGTTTTCTGCTTTTTTTTATCACTTAGTTATATATAAAGCAACAGAAAGTGTTTGCTACTTATTCTTTAACAAATAAAATTGAGTTGTAGGAATTCTGACAAAACTTGAACTATATATATTCTATACCTTGGAAGCTTAATGAATGGCCTTCTCAATCATTAAGGCTCTTGATATTGTGATTAAGCAGCATACTCATCTATTCTGTCATGTTCTAATTTATTCCATCAATTCATACTGTTACTATTTAGTTGTAGTAATTCTAAGTGTTTCGAATGTCTTTAATCTAATTTGTTCAACTTCATATTGTTAAAATATTGAAGGATTGCATTTTGGCTCATTTCCTTAAGCTTATTACCAAAAAGTGCTGCATACTCATAACAAAGTAATCTCTGTGTGTCTCTCTCTCTCTCTCTCTCTCTCTGTCATTCAATTGTGAAACATCTGTATTGTAAGTTTTTTTGTGGAGAGAACACAAGCTATAATCCAACAGGAATTTGATGACTCCTAAAACTTTTTTATGTATTCAAAAGTAACGAGTTCATCATTTTAAAGAAGATAAGTTAATATTTAGTAAAGATGATTTTCTTACGTTATTGGCGGACTTGAATTTGTTTCATATATAGATTGATAATTTCTGTAGAATTAAAATATAGTTAAAATAGTTTAATTTTTAAATGAAGTTCAACTATTTATCCTCTCTTCTTGTTTACATATTTTAAAATCTAAATTTAAAGCTGTCAGTGGAGACATTATCTTCCCTTGCTTACACTGCATGTAAAAAATTTGGTGAGAAAAATTTCTTTTTGGAAATATGTTGTTATACATCGCATTTTGCTAGAGAGGTTTACTTAATAGAAAATTTCTAAATTGATATTTAATATTAAGTTTTCTTTCTTTTTTTCTTTTTTTTTTTTTTTTCTGTTTTTTCTAATTAGAAATTGTCTCTTTCGGTACCTCCTACTAAAGAGTTCAAATCAAGCTCTTATTCATAAATGTGTTGGTTTCCACATTTTAAGTTTGATACTGATTTTAATCTTCAGTGTTTTGTAAACTTGCTTTTAGAAGGTTGGGCTGTATAAATTTTTTACCTAAAACATCATTGAAAGAGAAATTTTTGTGTGAATTTAGATGATTTTTTTTTTTTTTTTTTCTAATGTAATAAATTTTAATGTTTGTTTTGAACAGCTACAAAAATAAAATGTGAAATTATGCTAAAATATTCTTTAATAAGATAAATTCATTGTCATGAAAGTTTTTTTTTTTTTTTTTTTTTTTTTTTTTTTTTTTTTTTTTTCAACTTATGTGGATGAAATCCTTAAAACTTGTAAAATATCAAGCAGATTTGATATCTTTTATTTCAATTCAATTTTGAAGGAATGTTTTTATCCATGAGATTAGAGTTCAACTGAACAATCTTTCATTTTTATTTATATATATATATATATATATATATATATATATATATATATATATATATATATATATGCAGAAATTATTTTAATTTTCTTAGAATTTGTAATTGAAAATAAAATTTTACTGCTTCATTCTTAGTGTAAAATTAAGAACTTTGGCTTCAACAGTGTTTGAAATCTGCAATAAAAACTTTAAGAACTTGTTTCTATTGCAGAAGGTCCTACCAGGTGGTGACCACTTGCTGGGTGCAGGCAGAAAGAATCAGACCAACACCTTTCATTTGTTAATCTACAATCCAATTGTATTCAGTTCAGATTTCTTAAATCATGGACTTGGCTAAAGAAGGTGAGTTAAGTAAGTTCTCCAGTTTTTTTTTTTTTTTTGTTTTTTTGTTTTTTTTTGTTTGTTTTTTTTAAATTTTATTTAATTTTTTTTATTTTTTCTTATGAATTACTCCATTGTATTTTATTTTGAAATTGTGGGAGGAGCTCTAATGTGGCTCTATTTCTTAACTGTCATTGGTAGCTTCATGTTACCATGGCAGCCAGGTGATGCAGTGGCAGCAGGTGTCACAAAGTACATATTGATGGCTTTGCATTATTGATTTTCTCTCTCTCTCTCTCTCTCTCGTCATTCCCTTTCTCTTTTGTTGCCATGGTCTTGCTTAGATTCTGTTCTGATGAATACATTTTTGTTCTGACATTGATGTTCACCTTTTAAGCAATTGGGTGGGGGTAGACTTTAAACTGATTTATTATTTACTAATGAACAACACCATGCATTTTACTGACTTTAAAAAAATAAGTTTGAATTTTCAATTGTTCATGTTAACTATTTAATATTTAAAAAAAAAATAGATATTTGATGTGTTTGAAGTTGTGGTTACAGAAACGATGTGGAGGGGGTGCTTAAAAAACAAAAACAAAAAACTCAAATTTTAGATGTTTTAAGACTTATTTAATACTTTTGTTCTTATATTTCTAAGTTTATTTAAAATTATTTTAATTTTGTGTTAGGGATTATTACTGAAGTTTAAACATTATCTTATAGATGTTATTCCACATTGGTCATTAATTCTGTATTTGCTCAATTAAAAAAATTATTAATGAATGTAAATGGATTTTTCTCTTTCTCCCACCCTTTCTCTTTCTTGTTATAGCTGTCTTTGTGACTTAGATTATTAATTACCTGTGCCCCACGCTTGTATTTTAACAAAGCTTACCTCCAGCAGTAACAGGTCCTCCTCCTGCTGCTTGTTCGCCAGGTAGGAGGATGCTGGCACATGTTGATTGGCTGTTGCTAGGTGGACTAAGTATCAACAAAAAACCTGTTGAGAACACAGGTGAAAAGAAGCCATTTAAGTAGTAGTAGCCAGACGAGTTCACATCAGTTGTGCTTCTGCTTATGTTGATGTGTTGTTGCTGCTGAGAGCATAGGTGTGGTGTGCTGGCACATCAGTGGACAGCCAGGTAGGAACTATCTACTTTGAACTACTGCCCCATTTGCAATAGTTAAATAGGGAAAAAAATCTAGTCAATATTTACTATGGTTTTGTGAAAATTAGTTTCAGACATTAGTTCATTATTAAAGCCCTTACTGTTGCTGCTCTTGTGCTGTAGGTGGCCTTGGTATATGTATTAACTGTTGGCATCTTTATCTAATCTAATATCAGTTTGACTAATTTTTGCATTGGGATCAGTTTTCTCTGAATTTGATCAGTTAATGATCATATCATATCACAATTAATTTGATCTAGTAACTTGTTGCTTCCTTATCAGGGTATTAATTTTAGTTTCTAACTTAAAATGTTTCCATTTTGAAATATCAAGAGGTTGATATTTTTTGTGTATTCAAAAGGCAATTTCTTACTGTAGAAGGAATTTTTAAAAGTGAAAGTAAAGCTCTGTATCAATCATTTTCTTTTTGTAAATTCTTATGATTTGTAATGAAACAAGATAGGTTTTGTGTTTAGTACTTAAATAACTTGTCTTAAAATTTCTGCATCCAATTTTGTGTAATATAGCATTTAAAGTAAGAAATAAATTAGTTTGATATAATACTTATTCTTGTGCTTTATGTAATTGAATATTTAGTCAACATGAATCTGAAGCAATTATTTCTAAACTTGCTAGACTTCTACATGCAATATGACTGGAATAATTTTCCTGTTTATCAAAATACTATTTATTACAAGAAATTTATAATAAAAATTTAAGATTTTTCTAAATGAAACTTCCTATTAATATTGGATATCTCTTAATTTTATTTAAAATTTCTATTTTTACTCACTTGTTTGAGCAATCACTTTGAAGATTGTCTCCTATCAAATTTTTTCAGAAAAAGATTTTTATAATTCTTTTAGTATAAATGATTGTCTTGTTCTGTATAATTTATTGAAAGCTGTTTGAAAAATGGCAGTGCTTTCTTTAGGTAGATTATTTTCAAGATTTTTAAATTTCCAAAATAGGCTGGGAACACATTGTGAATCTTAATTTACATGATAATAGTAAACTGGTATTACTATACATTTTTGAATCAGCTTGTGTATTCTTTTTTCCAAACCTAAGAATAAAATTTAAGTTAGGTTGTGGTATAGATTTGCTATAATAATTATTATAAACCATTTCTAGATGAACCTAGTTGATGATAGCTTTTTATTGATAATTTCTCTTTTGACTCGGACAGCTTTTTAGCTGGTATCTGCAAAGTTAGAGATATCACTATCTTCTCTTAGCTCCCACTTCCGTGTTCATTCATCTGTGTATAATAGCCCATTCTCCTTTCCTTTCAGGTAGGCTAGTTTTCTTTGACACAAAGGAACAAGCTGCTGTCTCTTTAACTATTAACTGAGTCTTGCTTACCACATGATATATGATTTATGTGGGTATCTTATGTCCTCCACCCTGTCTTTGTTTGAAATATCATGGCATCAAATTAAACACAGCAATTTCTAGAAACTAAAGCAAATTCCCTGATACTTAAATGTTATTAATCGACAGGTATGATGAAGCGTCCATTGGAAGATGATGAAGAGGATTCATCCATGAAGAGAGCTCGTGGCGATGGGCCTAGGATAGAGTTGAGGATTCTCTTACAGAGTAAGGTAATTCATGATTACTTGTCTCTATCACCATACAAAAATGATGCTAAATTACTGAAGGATTTTGTTAAAATTGTTTGTAAAAATATTTGGGAAAGTGATATTTTAAAAGATTTAATTTTGAAAAGTGTTTATTGCTTTTGTTAGATTATGAATTTTAAATTTAAGTTTAAATGCCACAGTTATTGTATTCAATAATATTTTAAAGATATACTTCTTTAAGCCATAAATTTTATGTTTCAATTAACTTATATTGATTACTAGTTGGATAATGTTATATTTTTCTGTAAGGTTTTGGCCCAAATTTCTGATTTAGCATACATAATATTGCTGTTTAGACTCATTTCAAATCTGCTTGAAGACTTGTTTTTCTCTCTCTCTCTCTTTCTCTCTTTTTTTTTTCTTTTCCTTTTTTAAAAAATTTTTTTTTATTAGAATGCTGGTGCTATCATTGGGAAGTCTGGTAGTAACATCAAGAGACTAAGAGAAGATGTGAGTATTTCTAATTTAAACCTTTCTCTTTATCCCATTATTCCAATCTTTCTCTCACCAATCAAGTATTTGGTGGTTTTTTTTTCTTCTCCTCTTTGGCTAGCCAGTTTATAGATGACTTAAAGTTTAATGATTTCGTCCAGGTTAAGGCAGGCTTTATAATTTATATCTTCTGCCATCTTTATATATTCTTTTAATTCTGATACATACCCTCTTGTTCATTGGTCAGATAAAAAAAATATCCTACCTACTCAATTTCTTGCTTGAACTGGCAGTTTATAATTTTTTTCTATGATCTAGTTTTACATTTTTCTATATTTTAAAATTATGAAGGAAAATTCAAAACGTGGACAGTAAAATAAAATTCCATTTTCAAACTCCATATTGCAATTCTTCTCTTTGTCTTAGGATCCAAACCTTGTTTCACTTTGTTTACTGGGTTTGGCTTTGAATATCTAATGATAAATATAGTAAAAATGGTGCTTGCAACAGGGGGGATTTTCTTTTAACCAGGTTTTTTTTTTTTTTTCTTTTTTTTTTTTTTTTTTTCCTTCTTCAATGACATAAAAGTTGAACTTTCCTTCTGTACTCCTTCTATGGTACATGATCAGCAGTTGACTTCATCTGAAGCTTTTGACTCAAGATTGGTTGATTAATGGATACAAAGCAATATCTTCATAAAAGTAATACCATTAAAATAACTTCAAAATTTATAAATTTTTCTTTTACTGTTTAATTACTTTTAATAGACATTGCTTTGTTTACCTCTGGCTGCCATTCTGTTGTGATTCGTGTCTAGTTTTTAATGTAAAAAGAAAATATAACTTTCAGAAAATTTAAAAGATGTCTGATTTAAGTTCAAACATTTTTATTCTTTTTTTAAAAAAAAAGAAGATTTTTCAAAGTTTTGTCTGTTCAATGTTAGACAATCAGATTTTTTTTTTTCACTTTCTTGTTCCCAACTGTCTATTAGAAATTTTCTTTTAATTAAACTTTTATTTATTCATAGGGGTATTATTGCAGAGATACAACTGCATGACACTCCAGGTTTATTAATGGTGCATTGCATGTGTTGGCTTCTCAAGCAAAGTGAATCATTCACTTGGTCTTATTAAATAATTGACCTTGCTGATCTCAACTTAACTTGTTTATATTCCTAGTATATAAAGCTTTTCAATAAGGAATTAATCAGAGAAAATTCCAATTTGCATTTGTCTTGTGGCTAATACTCATTCTTTATTTGTTGTAGGTATTATTTGTATGAACATGCCAATGCATGCAAGAATATATAAATAAAGAATATTTTTTTACCATGGAGTAAGGAAACAAAAACTATATATATTTATCTGTCTATATATAAAATTTCTGCTTGTTGCTTGATTGTATGCTATTAAGCAAATTTGAAATGCAAGACATTGTTCTTGGTTAGAACATCTACAGTTTTGTCTTCCTCACCAGGCAGCAGACTTACACCCGTCAGGGGAGGTTCAGTACATTGTGAATCTATATATCATCCCTAACAAAAATCTCCTTTCTCTGCTAACCCCTTCCCGGGAACCCGCTCCAAAAGGGGAGAAAGAAAATCATCAGGAAAAAAAAAATAAAGAAAAAAAAACAAAACTTAAAAACATTAGTCATGAGAAGGTTTTTGAAGACTTTCCCAGGAAGTAACAATTCATACTGCAAGTTTGTCTTAACTAATGCCTCAAGTTTTTATTCCACAGAATCTCAGCCCCGTTGAAGTTGACTTGTTCAGTGAATGTATGAATTCCATTTACATTACTTTTTATGCCCATTGTGAAGATTTCTGGTAGTAATACTTTGTTATATATATCTTGCCTGCCCCATTCTTCTCGCCCTTCTATGTCCACCAATGGCCCGTCTGTTGACCCTGAATGTCCCTGACCCATGGAACGTCATCCCTGCCCGTCCGTCCGTCCGTCCGTCCATGATGCAGTTCAAAGCAAGTGTTACAGTGCCCGATTGCACCGGCCCTGAACGGTATGCACCCTACTGCATTGTACTACTACACATTTTATTATGACTGTTTGATGATGTTAAAGCCCATTTATAAGTTCTTTGCTCTTTCTTCCTATCTTTCTCTCTCTTTCTCTCACTCTCTCTGATGTTATTCATTTTTTTTTTATTTTTTTTATTTTCTAATTTAAAAATTTTTTTTTCTCTCTCTCTCTCTCTCTTTTTCCTTTCTTTCCCTACCCACTCACATCTCGAGTTTTCCGTTTCTTTCCCCCACTTTTTTTTTTTATTTTTTTTATTTTTAACCCCTCCCAATGATTGTAGTTGACTACCTTGGAGGATGGGAGATACCACATACAGGGCTTAATTACTCAGAACGGGCATGAAACTCTGCTTTGATTTTTTTTATTTATTTATTTATTTATTTATTTTAAATTTATATGCACATATCTCACACACGCATTTCATTTTTTCTCCCTTCTGTATGATCTAGGTCTAAATTTCCAGTCTCTACCTTTATTCTTATGAAGTTTTTGCTGCTCAAGATTCTGATTATGTGTCTGTTTTCTGGTTGTGCTGACCTTCTGTGATGATATCTTTTTAAAAAAAATAAATGCAAACTATTTGTATAAAAAAACGAAAACTAAACTGATTTCGTTTTGAAATATGTTATGGGGATTAAACTTTCTCAAAAAAATTTAGATTTTAAAATGGTCTTAAATTTAAAAATAATATGCCCTTTCCCCGTTTTTGAAAAAATTTTTATTTAAAATAAATTTTTTTCTCTGTGTGTGTGTGTGTGTGTGTAAATTTCATCCCCTCAATGATCTCTTACAGCTTCATGCTTGTTCTCATGTCATTGAGTTCTGAGTTTGTGGAGAACCCTGTTGCCTAGCATAACAGCTCTGGTAGTAGAGCTTTTTTCTTTTTTTTCTTTTTTCCCCCCCTTTCTTTCTTCACCCTTTTTTAAAAAAAAATTTTTTTTCTATTTCCCTCTTTTCTTTCTTTTTTTCTTTTAATCAGAAGTGCCTTGTGTGGGTGTGTAGAGAACTGCTGTCTGCCTATTCTGGTTGTTTTGGAATGAACAGTATTGGGATTTGATATATAAATTGTAGAATTTTTTTTCCTCTAATACCATAAGCTACATAAAGGGACATGCACTTGTGTTCATTCAACTCCATTTTGCTTCAGCTTAACAAAGCATACTGTTGCTATTTAAAATAATTTCTTCTTCTCAGTCTTTTTAGGCTGCTTTTGGATTTCTTTTCTTCCCTGATGCTTTTTTTTTTTTTTTTTTTTTTTTTTTTTCTTGTCTCTTTTTTTTTTTTTTCTTCTTGCCATCTAAGAGCAGGCAATTTTAAAACAATGATGCACTAGTGCATGAAATACACTCAGGGGTGGTGGGGATTTTATTTATTATCTATTAACTTAAATTCTTCCAATTATGAAATAAAGGCTCAATTTGCCTTTCTATAAGTATAAATATTTTAAATAAATGAATGTAAAAAAAATTCCACAATCCAAGGTCCCTAATTATTTGCTGTTAATTGTTGGGCTAATAATGAGGAAAAATACACTTAGTGACACAATCATTTCAACATCAATGGCTGCTAATGTTGATGCAGCACAGTATTCTGAATACTCCACTGGAACTTTACTTAATTTAGTTGAAGTATCAGCATAAAGTTGAAAACCTTTGAGTTGCTTAGTTTGGTGTTGGTTTTACATTTCTATTTGTTTTTATTTATTTATTTATTTTTATTTATTTATTTCTTATGGATGAGTTTTTATTGAGATACTGTTTACATTTTACAGAATCTTGACAATTGGTGCTGATATAGACACAGCTTTGGAATGTTTGATGGACATTATTCCCTCTCTTGAAGATGTAAGTTGATTGATCTTATTTCAAAAACTTCATTATCATATACCATATATACTGTTGTTCAAGGTGACTGGAGTGGGTATAAGATAAACCCTAAATTTTCAAAATTAAAATGTAGATTTTAGGCCTATACTTGCCATACAATATGACACTCCCCCCTCCTAAATAAGAGTAATTTTTTAGGTCATAGTTGTTTTTGGCCCATCACCTAATAGTTTCAATTGAAAACATTAGTTACTGAGACAGGTGTTAACTTTCTGTTGTTCCTGTATAAGACACTATTTTTTTAAAAATTTATTTTTTTATTTTATTTTTTTAAGGTTAAAAAGTGATCTTCTACACCAATATATATGGTATACACATTTTCCACAAGGAAATTTCATAATCAGATGGCTAATTTTATATATAAACAATTTCTTTTGTATCAGGTGTTGTTGTTCATTATGAAAATTCCTCGGAAACAAGGGAGGTAACACTCCCTCCTTATTTTGCATTGTATTTGCAGAACTATCTAGTGTGTATACCTAAAACAAATCTGTATTTTATCGACTTTTTTTTCTTTAGTACAAACAATTCTCAGACAGTGATTTTGATTGTGAGATGAGAGTTCTGGTTCATCAGAGCCAAGCTGGTTGCATCATTGGTAGAGCGGGTTTCAAGATCAAGGAACTGAGGGAAGTAAGTATTTTTATTCTCTTCAGCCTTTATCTTTTCTAATTTTAATGCTTTAATCTACATGTATTTTAAATACATCTTAGAAAACTGAATTTTTAAATTCTATTTATTTATCTCATGTAATTTAAACTAGAAAGACTTTTTTGGTTATAGTTCTTTTTTTTCTTTCTTTTTTTGGGGTGGGGGGTAAAGTTTTTAATCATAAAGATCAGGGTTTTTCTGATACAGGGCAATAAAGGTGTACTCTCTGGCTGAACACACTTAATTAAAAAGAGACTTGGGAAAAAATTCTCATACATTATAATTTATTCCTGAAATTCTTTATTTTAGAAAACTGGGACCAGCATAAAAGTTTATTCAACATGTTGCCCACAATCAACAGATCGTGTTGTTGCTATCTCAGGAAGACCTGTTGTAGTCACAGACTGTATAAGAAATATATACAAGCTTCTAGAAATGGTAAGTAGTTTACTTTGCTTAACAGCTTGTCACTTTACTTCTTTTAAGTTACTATAGTCTTAAAGATATATGTAAAAATTAAGTTTTGAGGATTTGTTAGAATTTGTAAAAAGGAAAACATATCTATTTCTGATTGTCTAGTTATTTTGCCTAATTATTTTCTCTTTAGTTTTTGCAAGACCAAAACAAGATGAAGTTTTTAGTCTTTCTAGTTTTAGTTTATTCTTGGTAACTAAAAAAATAAAAGATGTTCTTGAATTTACTGAAAATATCTTTTACAGGCCCCACCTAAAGGAGTGAACCAGCCATATGATCCACACAATTATGATGAGTATTATGCTCATGACTATGGCGGCTACACCATTGCTGAGGGAGGCCGAGGGAAATTGCCCCGAGGTGCCCCTCCCCCACCTCCACGAGGAGGAGTCTCTCCATTGATGAGCCCACAGATGAGAGGAAGGTTAGTTAGTATTTTTGCAAAAGCTACATCTTTTCATTCCTTCATTCATGCCATGCACTGAAATAATCTGAATTCTTTAAAATTTCCTAATTGGTTCAAATTTTTCTAAATTTTATTGGGTCTTGTGATAAATTAGTTGAATTTGTTGCAATGGAATGGTGGTCTTTTGGCAACTTTTGATTGGTTGAGCTGATTCTTAAGGTACTATTTCTGTTCATTGCTAATTTTAATGTGGACTTTTATAACTTAAAGATAATAGTAAATTTTTTCTTGTATTGCTTATAATTGTCACTTGAAGACACTAAATGTAATGTTGTGGAAATTTAGAATAGGATAATGGTCAAAACAACCTTTACATGTTAAAAATGTCTTACAAATACCAAATTGGTTTCTTTTAAACAGTAATTCCTAGTTTCTCTTGAAATTAGTTATTTTCATCCCAGTTTTTGAAAATTTAAGTTTTTCCAGCCCTTTATATAAGGATCTGTTTAATTCTTAGTTACCAATTCTGGTCTGTTATACTCTTGTCATTTTCTTTTCCGGTAGAATTTATCTACTTGATAAAAATACTTTTATCTCTCGATATTTGCTCAAACTCTCAATTACCTTTTTCCAAAATATATAAATTTTGCATTAAAGACTCTTGTTGGTACTTGAGAGGCTTAAGTTTTATCACATGTATACATATTGAAACTCCACAACTGTCTTCACATGGTTAGTATTTGTATGTAGTATCAGGTTATTTGTCTACTTGCTGACTTCAACCCTGATCTGAAGGGGCTACAATATTGTCCAATTGTTTCCTTCTTTCTTACAAAAAACAATTTGATTCTAATCAAAATTCTGCTGCCAATAACTCTGAATTGTGAAATTTTCAGAGGTACGTCTGGAGGCATGGGAGATATGGGCAGGGGAGGGTCTGGCTCCATGAGCAGGGGTGGACTACCTAGCCTTACTGGAGGTAGGAACAACATGGGTGCTGCTCTCCCCTATGGCAATGGCGGTCTCGGTGGCAACGGGGGCAGAGAAGATGGAAACCTGCCAGCACTTGGAGGAATGAGGTAATAAAACTATACACAAATACATATACATACACACATGCCTACAGTTAGTTTTGCAGCAGAGATACCTCTAGAAAGGAACCTACCCATTCAAAAAGAAAAAAAGTCTATATCCTACAAGTGTGATGCAGAATGTTTCTCTTCACCCTCTTTTTGGCAGGTCTTGATTATCTAGAAGTTAGTTCCTCTAATTAGAATATGATAAAAGATAAAACTCAATAAAATTTCCTTCCCTCTTCAGTGCAGGTGGTTCTATTCAGTCTTGGATTTATTTTCTTAGTTGATGAGTTAAATAGTTCACCTTGCCCATCTTCACCTGTGCTGTCATTATTCATACTTTGTCAGCAATCACTTTGACTTGAGAGCCTGCCCTTACCACATCAGCTGTAAGTGTGTATATATATATATATATATATTTCTGTTGTGGCCCCAACTTCTGTCTAGAGGTATCACTGATGGTTCCAATTGTGTTCATCATTCTTTATTTTTTACATCTGCCCTTGTATCTCCTTGAAAAAAAATAACCTTTTACTAATATTTTGAAACCTTTCTTGGAATGCTGCTCCAAATTACTTAAGAAGAGACACTTTGGTTTGCTTTCTTTTTGAGAGCAGAGGTGCTATCTTCTTTCATTCATTAAAAAATCTTTTTAATGCTTTGTTTTTTTTTTTTTTTTCTTTTTTGAAGCTTAAATTACAAGCTTTTTTTTTTTTTTTTTTTTTTTTTTTTTTTTTTTTCCCCAATTAAATGCTAAAATTAACTCAGTTAGGGGGGAAAGTTTTTTAAAACCCTGAATTCTTGACACTTATATTGTCATGCTATTGTCTTCAAGGTAATATCTCCCTTTTTCTTTTGCATGCATAAGACTTTTTTCCACTTCTCTTTTCATTTATTTTGCACACCATTAAATATTGATTTGGTGTTATTAATAAATGCATGGAATATTTTTTTAACTATTTGATCTTTTCTATTAGTACTGGATAAAATTCTGCAATTTTCAATGTGGAGCTTTTATCAACATATTAACTTGTTATAATTAATGTCATGTTTTATGTTTTTGGTCTTGTTCATTTCAGAGGTGCTATGAATGGTAACATGGGAGCACGAGGTGGCCGGGGAGGTGGTAAGTTAGAGAAATTTTTATTTCTACAAATTTTTTTTTTATAGCATAATAAAACAAATTAGTTGCAATTAATAATCATTCTAGATTCAGATCATACTTCAATGATGTATTTCTTTTCATCAGATAATCGATTTGTCAATCCAGGAAGAGGTGGAAGTGGTCAAGGCTTTTATGGAGGTCAACAGAATTTTGCCCAGGATAGCATGGTATGTTGTTCTTGTCTCTCTATTTTTGTTGCAAATTGAAATTTGTTGATTATTTGCTTAATTTTTATATATTTTTTTAAAATCTTTATTTCTCATCTTAGGGTGGAATGGGCCAGCAAGGAATGATGTTTGGTATGGAACAGACTACGACTACACAAGTCACCATTCCCAAGGATGTAAGTGATAACATTTTATTTCTTTGCTGTGTTTTAGAACTTCATAATCTGGCAAAATGTTATGTTGCATCAGTACAGTATAACCTCTTATTTGATAGTACCAGAACCTCAGTATGTTTTGATAATCTATACTTTACTATCATTATGATTTTTTTTCTTTCTTTTTTTACCTTTAAGCCTTTGTAGCTTAATGTATAAGCATTACATTGATAACTTTAAGGATCTTTATTGCTAAACTAGTACAATAGTTGATACCTAAGGCAATCACTCCTATCCTATGCTGGAATATAATGCTCTATTTTGTGTCCTTTATTTTATGTTTTTTTATTTTTTTATTTATTTATTTTTTTAAATTCTTAATTTTGTATTTTTTCAGCTTGCTGGTGCCATCATAGGAAGAGGGGGTAATCGTATAACAGAGGTTCGTCGTCAGTCAGGTGCCCAGGTTGTCATAGATGAAGCCTTGCCTGGCTCTAATGACCGGATAATTACCATCACAGGCACCCAAGAACAGATAGATGCTGCACAATTCTTGCTGCAAAACAGGTCAGCATGATCACTTTTCAATGGAATTTGGTGTGAGAGTTTTGAAGCTGTTAGGCCTGGAGATGTGCTACAGTTCTTTTAAAGTCTTTTGTTTCAGATGCTACTAGCTTCCTTTAATCTCTATTACCAAGATCCTTCCAAAGCTTTTTAACAATTCAATTAGTTTCTTACTAACCTTTGTTTCTGTATTAATCTAATTATTGCTTACTTTATGAAAATTCTAGCTTGTGCATGAGGTAATCTGCTGTTTAATGCATGGCCCATTCTCTTCATCTCTTGGCAAAACAACAAATTTTACTTTATTTTTTAAATTGGATTCTGGAGGGCCTTTTGTATGATGTTTCCTAAACATTTAGCTCCTCTATATTCTTTAATTCTAGTCAAACTTTTTTTTCCCTTTTCTTTAAGCTGATTTTATATTTTATTGTCTGGCTCAATTTTAATTAAATACTTTAAGAAATGTTCTTGAATTGTTAATTTAAGCAATATAGATTGGTGTTTAAATGTCAGTTAAAGAATTTGGACAGCAGGAAAGGATGTGGCAATGACATGATGATTCATGTTGATGAGCAGAGTGGGTGGTGGGGGACTTACTGGAATTCTTGTTGGCATAGTTTTTGCTGATTTCTTTCAGATGTCTCTGATGTGAATGAACATAGATGGCAGTCAAGGTAGGAGACTCTGCTGGTGGAAGTCATGATTTAAAGCTTTGCATATTGTTACAGTAATTCTTTGCACATTTCAAGAACTGTAAAACCTCAATTGCAGTATAATTGAAAATACATAATTTCAACAAATGTAACAGTATACAAAAATCAGTTGATCAGAACCTGTATTCGCTAGTGATTTTCTTTGTTTCGTCCAAGATTTTAACTCGCTTTTATTTATTTATTTAAAAAAAAAATTTATTTTTTTTGTTCAGTAGATTCAAACAATATTAATGCTGATTATATGCAACCTTTTTAGATTGGTTTGTATTTGTTTAAATGTCCCCTTATTGGCTGTCAGTGAATGTTGGGTCCTATTAGTACTAGACTAAGAATTGCTTTTCAATTTTATGAATTTCAGATCACTTTACTTTCGGTTGCCATATTACATCTATTCTTTTTCTTTACATTTTCATTTGAACCCTGTTCATATTTGATTACTATGGTTAAGGCCCTGTGATAACTCTCCTGAATATCAGTCCTTTTATGGTTCTCCTTGTGACTTTATTTTTCTTTAAAAAATGAGGTTCTTAAGATGAAGCAAAATTTTCCATATAGACTTGTAAAATGTTTTCTCTTTAAAATCTGTAATCACTTGAAACATTGTTTGAATGGGATGAATTGTAACATTAACGTTTGGCTCATTGATTTGGTTTTGACCAGCCAACCTCATTGTGTGGCTGGCAAGTGGTGGCAATGATCTGCATGACACATTGGTGATGGCACTTGGCTTGTAACTAACCTCTGGCACTCATGGTCTGGAAGACTAATGAATTTTGTTGTTGTGTAGTCAGAGAACAATGAATCATTATCTTCCTGAACCATGGATGTAAGTAGCAGCGACACATACACAGGCTCTCCCACCCCAACCCACTAATCCTTAACCTTCTACTGATGGAATGATTCTCACTGGACCAACTAACTTTCAGTCCTTATACCTAAATCTTTCTTTTGCCTCATGCTGATAGCTCGGATCTAAATAACTGCTTTGCTAAACTTCACCATCCACAACTACTATCAACATCTGGGAATTGTTTGGACTGCATGCACAATTGTATTAATGACAACTGTTTGTAATATAAAGATGTTTTATTTATTCATTCACACACACACACATATATATATATATATATATATATATATATAAAATGTGCTTTATTTGCATGTTGAAGGAATGTTTCAAGTACAAATCTTGAAGTATATTGCTACTAAGGGTTCTGTCTTTTGTCCAATGCTAATATTTTGATAAATCTTGCAAATTAACATCTCAATCCATTTATGATTTAGAATCACTGCATTCTCTATTTAGGGTTGCATCCCACCCCCTCAAAAATTCTTTTAAAAGATTAAGTGAATAAACTTAAAAGCTATTGTACATTTTTTTGATAATTTGCCATTATATTTCATGTTTAGACTTTGAAAAATAACTTTTATTTATTTTCTAGAATGCAAGCACAATTTTGGCTTATTTTTAATTTTTTTAATTTTTTTTTAATTTAAGACTTCAGATGTAAAACTTATTACAAGAAATGTAAACATCACTGATGCTAGTTACATTCAAATTAACTTTTTTTCTTCTTCCTCACAGTGACATTCTTAAAAAAAATAATTTACATTTGTATATCTACCATTTCACAACTGAAGAGTTGTTTTTTACCTGACAATTAAATTTAGGCTGTAAAACTAAAGCTCTTTGTTGCCCTGTGATCTAATAAGTTGTCATGTCAGTTCTAATAACTATTAAATGCTTCCTTAATGAGATAATAACTTGTAAATTGCTGGTGGCTTTCCAAACTTTTTCTGATTGTGCCATTTTTATTAACTAACAGAATCTAAATTTTACTTGCATCAATCTTGTGGCTTTATTACCTTTTGCTTACATTGAATATTTATTTACTGGGTGTATTTGTGTGTGTGTGTGTGTGTGTGTGTTGGTCTGAATTTTGGTTCCTGTCTATTCTTTCATAACATTTTCATAACTATTGATAACTAATTTCATTTTTAATTTTTTAATTTTTCTTTGATTTCAGCGTGCGGAAGTTCTCTGAGAAATATTGAAGACTGACTGTGCTGCAAGTAACTACAGCAACAACACTTAAGGGGGAATTGGAAACAGCAAGAGAAGATATTAAAGGTTATTATCTTTGAAGAAAAAAAAAAAGACAAATAAAAAAACACAACTGGGTGAATGAAAATCTGCCCTCCCTAAAAAGACCAAGATTTTTATCACTTATTAGATTCTTACAATGGCAGCTGTAAATATGAAATTACAGGCGTTGTTTACCTAATATATATATATATATATATGTGTGTGTATGTATGTATGTATATATATATATATATATATATATATATATGTGCGGCTGTAAATGGTGCAGCAGTGGCAGTAACAAAAACAATAGCAGTAAGTCTGCTGCCATAGCCAACATAAACTGTAGCAGCAGCAGCATTAGCACCTGTTGTTGTTTCTGCCTTTCTTACCCGTATTGGATTGGTTCTGTATGTTTTGTTTTGTTTTTTTTATATAACTACTTCATCCTCTTCCTCCTCCAATTTTTTAGCTTCTTTTTCTCTAATGCTACTATCCTTTGCACTCACTTTCTACTTCTAGTTTTAATAAATGGTGATAATTATAGTGAAGGAACTATTTTTATATTTTAAACCCCAAAAATGTTAAAGAAAAAATGTAAGTTTTCAGAAAGAAAACCTGGGCGGAAACTTTTTCTATTTCATTGGTTCTTTGCATTTTTCTGTAGTTGGTTGGTCAGTTGGCTGATTGGTCATTCAGTTAAGCCTATTGCCTACTCTTCGGTAATAGTAGGTTTGATACTTTACTTTCCCCTCTTCTCTTGTTCCTCATCCCCTCCCTCACAGAATGATACCTACTGCCACTGCCACCTTTTTATATAACTCTAGCAAATTTCATAATGGCACATATCGTTTCCGTCATTTTTGTATATTTCATTTTTCATGCTCATTATATCTTAGCATTCCTATCATTAAAACACTTCTGTTTCCATCACAGCTTGCTCAGATTTAAACCAAAACACTGGCACTTGTGAGTTGCTGCAACACTACAGTGTGTGATTCTCTCAGTGGTTGTTAGGTAAATTTGTTAGTTAATGTTGTCAACTCTGTGCAGAAAGTCCGTCACCATTTCCCTCCCCTTCACAACTGCTGTTATCAAAACAGTATTGTCTTAATTTAGCTGCCGACTTGAAAATTCTGTCCTTAATATTGTTTCAGCTGGCGTACACATGGCTCTGTGAATACACCTGTTTTTGACAGATTTGGTGTTAATAAAAGTTGGTATTAAAAACAATGCAAAATTTTTATTTTATTTTTTGATTTTTTAAAAAATTTTATTTATTTATTTTATTTTATTTATTTATTTTATTTATTTTTTGTGTATGATTTTAAAAACAAAATGATTGAAAGTAATTGCTTTTGATACAATCAGATTTTAACTTATCTTTTTACTGTATTATGAAAAACCATACTTAAAATATTCAACAGAACATGTTCTAGAATTTTCAAAACTTACTGTTGTAATAATCATTTAGACTGAGTAACTACATTTTCTTTCCTCTTCTCCCTACTCACAAGTAGCCAAAACCTTTTCGCTTAAAATTTGAAACAAACCTTTTTATTTTTTCTTTACCTCCTCCATTATTTTCTTTTTTTTTTTTTTTTTTCTTTTTTTAAATTTCTTTTCTAATTAAATTGGCATTGAAATTTACCCTCGGATCACTTGTGTAACTATCATACGTATTCTTATTCCAAAGATTTGTACTATGGGCAATATAACCAGACGACTCTTTAACTTCCAATAAAAAAATTTGTACTAGAGTTTTACTACTTAAACTGAGGATTTTTTAAAATTTCCGTACTTAACTGAATGATCTTTCTCACCAAAATCATTAAAATCCACTAAACTCTTTTTCTCTATGAATCTTTGTCTATTGGTGACATATTCAACTATTATGTGCCTTATGGAACTCTCATGCCCTCTAAATCTTGTCTTTGTAATGAACTCATTTAATTGCTTAGTTATATTATACTTTTTCTTTTCCACGTCCTGCTGTGAATTTTTTTTATACTGTTCATATTAGGTATGCTATCCATTTTTAAGAATGATGATAGTGTTAGTTTTAAGGTTTATAGATATGTTATTTTGGACTTTTTTTTCATCTTGGCTTCTATGATTGATTGGGTGTTGATCTCTGTAATGCAATGTGCATACATTTTAGGAAAAAGTGCTGGAAATAATAAAAAATGAATTTTTATAAAATTTGTAATTTTACTTAATGCAGATTAAAGCTATGATACTGGTTTTGTTTTAGTTCCAGGTCTTTGTGTGTGTGTATGTATGTATGTGTATATATATATATATATATATATATATACACACACACACACACACACACACACACATAGTATTTGAAACTTCTAAACACCCTCATTTCTATTTCCCACTGATGTCATTACTAATCTCCAATGTATTTTATTTAATGGTTTTGTCAAAGAATGTAATTCAATTTAAAATGCTTATGTTAGTTTTGAATTCTGATTTAATCAGAATAACTATGCAAGGGAGTCGCTGCTTTCCTACAAATTTGTACTCATTGATTCCTCTAAAGACTTGAAAAAAATTATTTGAATCTTGCAGAAAACATTCAAATATTTGAGTTACAAGCTGCTTCTCTAAACCTACTTTTTTATCTTAGATATTGACAGGTTGAAGTGTAAAAAGAATTTTTGGATAAATTTAGGCTAATTTATGAAGTATTTTTGTAATTATTCATCTTGCCCAGAAAAAAAAGCCCTTTGGACGAAGGTTTTGTAAATAGTTCCTGTTCGTGTTTTTTTTTTTTTTTTTTTTTTTTTTTCCTAAAAACTAGCTGGGCTAAAATTAATACAAAAAAATTATCATTCATATACATCCTTTTTCTGAGTTAATGGCATATTTATGACATAAATATTTTAAAGATGTCTGGTTTGCCTTAGTGGCAGTGTTAAATTATGGGTTAGTATTTGCAATTATCTGCATCTACTTAGAAATAAGGATTCATCAGGTTTTTTATTTTTTTTCTCTCCATCTCTCCAGGTACACAGCTTTTAGTAGTTAGCATATATTTTAATGGATTTAATTGTGATAGGTTCACTGGTTTCTTATACAAAAGCTATACTGTGTAGGAATGTTATTTAGCAAAACTCATTATTTTCTTGTTTTACATTGCAAACTTCTGTGCTTATTAACCAATTCATAATTTATTTCTAATTTCAGTTTGAAATCCAATAAAGAAAAATTAGTGTTGAATTTGAATTTCATTTTCTTAAAGCTCACAAATCAAGTTATGGAAATTAGCCTTTAAATGGTTAATGAAATTTACATGGCATACTTTAATGTAAAGATATAAAATTGGATTCTGGAGTCTCATTTGCACTAATCATTTTTCTGTTGAAGCTATCAGACTACCTTACAAAATGTATAGCTAATCCATAATATTAGTAATATTATTACCTTGATAACTTTTTGTTTGAAATAAATGTAATTTTATTAGGACTTACTAATATACAGGGGTCCCTCTCTTTTGTGCTTGAATCAACCTAGGATAGGGTTTAAGTACTGTAGTCTTGTAGCATTTAATCTCAGGATGTGTTAATTTTTAGTTTGTGTTTTTGTTTTGTTATATATATATATATATATATATATATATATATATATATATATATATATATATATATATATATAAAATTGAAATATAAAAATGTAGTATTTAATACTGTACTTTGACACATTAATCTTGTAAGTATAACTAGAAATAAAGTAAAGATATTTTTAAAACCCTTGCTGTAAGTTTTACTAGATCCCTCTCCTATTGCCTCTTGTGGTTAAAAAGAATGAAAGCTAACTCTTTCTACAACACTTTGTGATAATTATAAATCCAGGAAATCTAGAAGTATATCATCAACCCATCCAACTAACTTTCTTTGTATGTAAAATGTAAGAAACTTAAAGCCAAGAAATTTGAACTTTAATTCAAGGTAAATTGTTACTTTTTCTACATGAAATGAAAAACTTTACTCTTGAATCTTGAGAAATTTATATATGTGGCATAAAAACAGTTTCTACTGCACAAAAGTAAATCATGCATGTCTGGTCAGTGAATTGATTAAAATTATTTGCAGATTGTATATTTTACATGCAATCTTTTAAGTGAATTATAGAAGTCATGATGAGGAAATATTAGAATTGCATATATCTCATGGGATAATCTTAAACAATTTTAGCTGCTATATTGCAAACTATTTTGCTTTTTGCATATAAGCAAGAGCAAAAATGTTTACCATATTTGGATTTGTGACACAAGCCTACTTTAAACTGATTTTATTGCAACTTTCATTAGATTGTTACGCTTTTTTTTTTTTTTTTTTTTTTTTTTTTTTTTCATTAACAGAATGTCATTTTTCGGATTTTTAAATTTTTTTTTCACTTCATTCTTTATTGAAATTATATTCATGCACTCTCACAAACTTTTTTTCTCTCTGTATTAAGACTCTACAAAGGAATTGTTTCGCTCAGACCGTCAGCAGAATATTTTAATCTGTAGAACTTGACAGTATTGGATGTCAGTTTCTTTTATGTTCATGATGAAATTGGCAGTGTTTTCTATCTGTATTCAGTAACAAACTTTGGTGGGTATGGGAGGAATAAAATTTTAATGATATTGAAAAGATATTGAATTAAATGGGCACAGTTTGTAGCATCCCAGGTTATGGTAGATTTCCTTGTATTAGTTGCCTACTTGTCTTTTATGAAAGTAAACTTTAAATGCATGAACACTTTATGGGGGGGGGGGGCTTGATTTGATCAGTTAATAAAGCTTTTGTTATAAGCTAAGTTAATAACTAGAATTTAGAATATTTGTGGTGTATGGGAGAGCTTGCTCTCCATTTATTTACCCTCCTTATCTACCTTTTTTACTTTTACTTTTACTTTCAGGCCAACAATCAAGTCTTCATAGTCCTCAGCAAATCTTTCATTTGTGTTTTAGTGTGTTGACTTATTGGTTCATTATTTCCTTTGCCACTGAGTTTAGTAGGCTTCCAATTCTGAAGTCATGGACATTTTAACACTTAGGGTTTTATGTCTAGATTTAATTCAGCTCCTTAATATTGACTACATTTTATTTTGATTTGAAATCTTGGACACGGCTAACTATACTGTCTACATCCAGCAGTGTTTTTGACAGATTATCTAATTCGGCTTTATAAATGAAATTTGTGTTCAATTTTAAGCAAGCTAAACTGTAAAATTCTATTAGTCTCCTCTTCCAAATAAAATAGCAATTTTAGGAACTCTGGTTTTTCAATACAATTTCACCATTTGATTTAGCAACAATGACTTATTTTTTCCTCCCACACGGAATAAAAATGTCTATACAGAATCAATGTTTCAGATTTAAAAAAAAAAAAAAAATAATAATAATAATAATTTTATCCTTTCACTGATATCACCTTTTCATGATAATCTTATCTAAAATGCTATCAAGTTGAAAAAAACATTAACTGTGGCTTAATATTTAGACAGGTGTTTAACATATGAAGAGTAGTTTGATTTATTAAAGTAATCTTTTGCTGATTTCTCTTAATGTTAGTTTATTTTTAAGTCTTTCTTAGCTTAGAGAATTCATTTTCCTCCAGTTTAAAAGGTATGAATTGTTCTTTCATGATTTTTTTATCTTTTCAATTTTCCTGTGGATTCATAGTTAACTCTTTTTCTCCCAGTATAACTATCATTGGCGTGTGTAAAATGAGAACGTATCTGGTACCTGTAGAAAGTTGTTAGAGTATTCATTCATTGTGCATAAACAATAATTGAAAACGATACAAACCTTGTCAACTTTCACAACAAGGGAAATGACTTTAAGTCATCGATATTTTTCATCATCATGGTTGAACTGGTATAGTAAAATTTTTAAAGATTTTAATGAGCTTACTTGATGAATATCCTCTCACTTTCTTGACTTTGAACTGATTTCTTTTCACCACTGAAAGTGTAGTACACTGCATGCTGATGTATTTATTATACTGTTTTTTCATTTATGCACGAGTACTCGTGTTTCTTAGTGTATACACTCGTACTTTAGAAAGTTTTCTCATCAGAAACATTGAGTTATTCATTATGTAAATTTTGTTTAAATACCCAATTTTTGTTGAGTTTCTTGCACTAATGTGTGCTCATAAGTGATGCATTGATTGATTGATTTTTTTTCTGGTATCCAAAAAGTCTTCACAAACTGACATGTCTTACACCCCGGGTTGGAGTTGATTAGATTTATGCTCAATTTATTGTGATTTTGTTTTCCAACAATAAACCCTCAAAATGGCATGGAAATTAAAACAGAATTTCTATCCTCTGTTAAAGATCACTTAATTGTATTATACACAGATTGTGGACTAGAATTTTTTTTTCTAAGATATTGATAGAAAGAACTGCAAAGCTTTTCCTTGAATGTTGTGAACAGTAGCTAAAAGTTTGTATTGTTTATGGCATAACCTTTGCAGGTAAGCACAAACTGTTTGATAGAATTGTTTTATATGAAATCTTTCATTGTTTATTACCATTCAACATTTAAGTGGGTTGTGTATTTTTTTCGTTTGAGCATGATTTACTTTTTATTGTATTACAGTTCACAAATTAATTTAGTTTAAATATTTTCAAGTTTTATTGCTAGTACTTCAGAGAGTATCAGGTTGTTATATTTTGGAAATCAATATGCAATTCTATTTTATAGTGAGTTTGAGATGTTCATGTTAGGATTCATTGATTATGTGAAGATTTGCAGCAATTTCATTTCTAATCAAGGAGGTCTATTTAATCATTTATTTTGTAAAAATCTATAGTATACTTAAGAAGTTTCAGCAATACTTTTGAGCATTATGATTCTTTAATGTGATATTAAAAACAGGATTTGGACAGAAATAACTTTGATTTACTCTATCCTTTTGAAATAATAAAATTCACCTAAAGACTTATCCATAAATAATTCAACTGCACATATAAAATATCCTACTAAAAAATTCAGAGATATAGGTGCAATATGGCTACCTCCCAGAAAGGAAGTAGGGTGATAAAAGAATAAGGTCATGTACTGATAGGACCGAGTCTTGTACAAATGGATGAACAGATTGATTTTAAAATTTCTCAAATTTCTGTAGCAGCTAGTGTATTCTTAATGACATTTAGGGACACAAGTATATTGTCTTGAAATTTTCCTTATGTACCATGTAGATTAAAGCACAATTCATTTTGCTACTCTTGATATGCATTAACATGAATTTTTGTTAAGTTGTATGTTACTTTACCAGAAATAATAATCCAGTTAACATATATACACAAACAATTGAAATAATATCTAATACAGTAACTGAATGTTTTAATTCAGCATTATATCTATGGATCCATTTGGGTATTTACATTTATAGGCTTATTGTGAAACCCACTTATGTAAAAATTCTAAATTAAGACTATCCATTTTATTTATTTTTTTATTGAAAAGATTTTTAAACATACAATCGCACATTGAGATACCATCCTTCACTGATGCTCTAATGTAGTGATTATTTGAGTTTATTTTTCAACTTGCACAAAGTATTGATAATGAGCAATTTAAGTTTTTAAAAAGTATTAATATGAAAGTTGGAAACTTTTCACCAAGTGAGAATTTGAAAGTTTACAAAGTAGCGCCTGTCCCTTTTAAACTTAGCATTCCCCAAGAAGTATTTCACTATCAAATCTTGTTCCATGAGAGAATGCACATCCTCTTTTACCTGTCACATCCAATTATTCTCTGGCTCTTTTCTACCACACCTATTGTAGAGTGGCTGTAGCTATTTTTAAAAACTTTTAGTGGATGCTACTGCTGTGTTTGTAGAATACTGGTATCCAACTCATTATTTCCATTAAAAATGCTTGTGTATTACTTATTTTGTGTACAAACAAGTTTTGTTTTATGATCTCCAATATTGGGAGTACTTAGAGGAAAGTGCTGTCAGAAATGATCTACCTGATTAAGATAAGTAAATAACACCATCATACTGAGGAAAATATGAAGCTCTGTTGGGCCATGAGATTTCTGTTAAGACTCTTTTCCAATTCAGTTAAGTATAGAAAAGGAAATGAATGTTGAATTAGTTTATAGGTACACACAGGAAGACTGTGGATCCAGAACATTATTTAAACTACGACCTGTATCACATTCTATTCATGAAAAAAAAATTGTTCTCAGTGCTTACAGCAATGAATAAAAATACATATGTAGCAACCTAGATACATGAGATTTATTGACAGCATAAAACATACCCTTAAAAGAAAATTCCTAGGTCTGCTTTAAGGGACTATCTCCTGGACTACCTAATGCATTGGTTTAAAAAAAAGTGGTATGGTCAGGATCAATGCCTTAGCAAATTCAGACGAAAGTGCTATTTTTGGTACCACTTAAAAAAGAATTGTCCAATCAGCCTTTGCATGGAACCTTGGTGAAATATCTACCTGACTAACATGCACAATCAGCAGTAGAGACCATGTATCTGCTCATTGCTAATCTATCCAACATTGAACATGGTAAATGTAAAATTCACATTGGAAGAAAACCTAATCAAAAACTATAATATTCCATATCATAATTGAATACAATGATGAGACCAACCTCCCACTAAAAATAACTTGACACTTTGGTGGACCATACTTGGAAAGGAAGGGAAACACCTGAGGTCAAAATAACTGAAAGAATTGGCAAATCACCCTGAAAGAATCTGGCCGCATACTGTACTATAATCCTATCAAAAGACTTGGTATTGACATTTTTTATTGCGGATGTTTTGTTGTTGTTTTTTTTGTTTTTTTTTTGAGAATTATTAATCAAGAGGTTACAAGTGAAATTGGGTAGAATGGGATTTTTCCTCGAAACTATCGCAGTGTTCGAAATAGACGCTCTTAATACAGAAGCTGCACGTGATATATAAGAGGAGAATGCATACATCCTCTGAAGTAACCATCGAGATCGGAGGGTATATGGCCAAATTGGGTAGGGGTAAGAAATTAATTCAAGCCAACCACTAAAAAAGAAATAAATTTGCTATCCATTGGCTGCCCATTCGTGTTATTCTACAATATTTATTATTTACTAAAATGGTTAATGGTAAAAAAAAATTGTCATAGGTAAACTAGGTTTGATCACGTGAAATTGAAGAAAACTTAGCTCATCAAGTGAGACTAAAATTTGTTTCTTTGAGTTAATTTTAGCAATGCTGATAACCTTGAGAATTTCGTCATGACGGTTAGAGACCATAGTAATATGAACAACAGGTTCTACGCAGTGATTTCTCTTACCAGAAGGAAAGAATGTTTAGTCATTTACTAAGCTTAGCTTAGACGTGGTACAATCCCAGAAGTTTGGAGAGTCCAGTGAGAATTATACTGACTACTAATGATCTGCTAATCTTGTTTGCTAACCAAGATGCTCAGAATAAAAACTGTTTTATGATTACAATCAATAGCGAAACACGGAATCGACATCTGGTTCAAGTTTTGGCTGAGACTACTTATCGTGCTGATATAATTGGAAAAGGCATGAACCCACTTCTTCCTGCACTCCGTAACCAGATATCTTGCCATAACTACCTTAAACTAATAACATAGGATTATATATAAAAGAGCCAACCTTTCGGGTTCTCGATTTCGTACAGCCTTCCTGTGTAATGTGGCATGAAGGTGTCAAATTAATGAGAAAAAGAACTACTTACAGAATATTTTCAAAAAGAACCTAAGGGGTGGGGTAGCAAGGAAAAACATCAGGTACTATAATTATAAAGCCGAAAAAAGGTTCATATATAATAGCTAATTATATAGTATATCTTGGAAAATAAGAATAAATACTGATATTAATTAGGAATCTATCAGTTGTTGCTGGTAGGCATCAATCATATTCAGTCATAGCTTACACATCAGCATTCCCACAAACCAGCTGCTTAGGTGAGATGCACTTATGATATTAATTCAAATACTGAATAATACAACAAACAAAAAAAAACCCCAGATCATCCCAATTTAGTTACCTGGTTGGTAACTTAAAATAGTGCATATTGTAGTGCTAACTACTTTACAAGAACACTATCGAATGGTTTTATGAACGAAAGTTGAGAAAACACGATGATTTGAAATGGTCTTAAATCATATTTGGTAATGGTTTTAACCTTAAATCGTATTTTGATTTTTACAGTAAAGAATAATTCTGAAGAAAATATATTATAAAGCTACCATAATACACGAACTGCATCTGATTGAGTATGACAAGCTATTATGATTAAAACTTTAACCCACAAAGACAATTGATATTTTAAAATATCGCTGAGTTGCTCTCGGTTGATGGTAATAATTTTTCAGTTCTAAAACCGGGGCTGAACTCAGTTTCATCAACTGAGGGAGATTTTGTCAGAAATACTACTGCAATTGGATTTCAGTAGAAGCGATATTGTCGGCACGAGTTATCAGTTTAAAAATGCCCAGTCGGCTGGGGTTATAGAATACGCCGATGCACCTCTGTAGAGAGGTAAGCTCTCCCACTCCCAACGAGTGTCCTAGATAAGACACTAAACGGCATTTAATGGTGAGGCTATAATCCTGAAGCTTTGGAGAAGTTAGAGTACTCTTCGTTGCCATTAGTCCCAGGCCCACACTGACTTGGAGTTATAGTACCTGTTAGGGTCCTATCTATAGGTCAAATAGAACTGTTAAATCTTTTACTATGGGTTATCAAATAAAATTATTCATGTTAAATAGCAATACTAAAAACCACGTAACTGTGAAAACTATTAGTGTTGGCTAGCAATATTTAAAGCCATATGCAAACAAATGAGCTCTAACTCATTTAAAAAGTTACCTAAAAACTATTCATTTAAAAATTTTTATATATATATATATATATATATATATATAAACCGAATTTGGGATTAAAAAATCAAGGGTTGATATGCTATTAAATAAAAAATCCAACCAACCAACCAAACCAGTTTAAAAATAGGTGTTTGAACTGTGTAGAACGTTATCTCAACTTTCCTGTCGAATTTACTTGGTCATTTTATCAGTTAATACAAATCTAACATTGAATTAACGCTTGATAATTGAGATTTTGTACACTAAATTCTGTCTTGAATTTCACGTAAATGTCATGCTTAGTTTCACGTTCAGTGTCTTGACGTCGCCATTTCGTCACTTAATTCAAAGCTTACAAATCAATTCATTGATGGACTAGTTTACATTAACCGAAAAGTTATTGAAACAACGAAAAATTATACAACGTGGCTGCATTATTATTTGGCATTCCCACAATGTGACAGAAAAATTAATATTCTGATGGTATCGTAAGATACTGCTTGTTTAGTGGTGATGATGCTTTAGCCCCGAAACCATGTCTAACCACAATCATCATCTGATGAAGCTTTTGTTGGCGGCAGAGTTGGGAAATTTTGTCTTTCAGCGGCATGTATATATATTTACAAAAGACATCTACCATAGAATATTAGTCTTGAAAACTATAAAGTTCTAACATTGCTGAATGTCTAAGTTTTTTGGCAGAATAGAGAAGAAAAAGTGATTAGATCAAATGTTACTAGCTAAACAAGTAATCATATGTAGTTAAGCTGAGTAGCAATGTTACGGGTTGAGAGTGTCACCCGCTCTGGGCAGCATTCACACCAGCGACACCGTATCAAGGAGTTTGATTAGCACGGATTATCAGTGAGGAATGAAAACGTAGGATGACAAAGAAATCGATCCCAGAAAAGAGAAAAACACGTAGAAAGGGAGAGGCTATGTGTTCCAGTTGAGGATCGAAGTAGGGGGTGGATGACATTTCTTTTTTTTTTAGCCCAAACTTAAGGACTAAGAGTCCTCTAACAAAGAAGAGGAAAAAACAAGTATTTAGATTAATAACCTGAAATTTTCCATTTCTAAAACTAAGAGGTAGAAAAGAAAACATGCCAAAAGCGATGAACAGTAAGAGTTTCAATATTAAGAGTTTCTGGGAAAGATAAGAATTGATAAAAACGCGAAGGTAGTATATCAAAAGTCGTATTGAGATTCCTCAGGGTTTAATGATAAATTACCTTTCTCTAGGCCCACGATATAATCAGAGCCTTCGTCAGTGACAGCGTCATCTGCCTGGGAAGCATGATTCCCCCACCCCTCAGAAACCTGATCAAATTAATACCTAACATCCAGGGCGGAGGTGTCTTTTTGGTGTGATGGTTAAAGCGCTGGACCGCGGAATCGTAGTAAGCGAGTTCGAACTCGTCGCGCTATTCCGTTCACTTTCAAATACCCTTGGGAAAGGTATGAACCCCTTTATCCCCCCACCCAGCTATGGATTAAATAGTACTACAACTGTTCTTATAGAAGGCATTAAATAACACTAGAATGTTCATATGTCAGTAAACAACTAAACCGCACCTAACATCTAAAGACGACATCCCCAAGAGACAGTTATGGCTCTGTCTATCAAGGCATCTGGATGTAAAGTCGGTATTTTTTCTGCTACCCATATTATTCTTTTGTCACTTAGCAGTATATTTCAGTTGTAATAAAAATCGTTCTAAGGACAGGAAATTTCGTGACGTAACAGTTGAAATCTACTGTGTGTATAATATATACAAAGTTAGCATAGTGTATACAGTCAAAATTGTGCTTAATGACTCCCACCTATGTGATCCTCAATTGACAGTTAATTAGCGTTATTGACTGTGTCTTGGCTATCATAACTTTATATATATATATATATATATATGTATATATTCACTATTACCGGTACTGAGTACTCTTTATTTAGCAAATTACTGGGTGTTTAAAAATATTGATACAATTTTGTAATATAATAACTTGATCAATTTTGGTTCAGATGATCTCAGATTTTAATAGTATATGTAGAGAAAATTCAAAATTCTATGTTTAATGTTTAAAAACCTTCTCTTTTCCAGTGACAACCACTTCTATACCTGAAAAGGAAAAAAACAAAACATTAAACATAGAATTTTGATTTGTTTCTACACATGCTATTAAAATTTGAGATCATTTGAATGAAAATTGGTCAAGTTAGATTACAATATCAGTTTTCCTGAAACACCGTATATGTATGTGTGTCTGAGTATATATATATATATATATATATATAATTTTCCAACTGACTCTACACACATTCACTGTAACCTGTTTCGGTTCTCAAAGGCCATGGAAGAAGAAAACGCTATAAATTGCTAATTGGCAATTAACCAACCAATGCACATTGTTTAAGAAAAAATGTGTGTGGTGGGAGAGCCAACTGTTATAAAAATGTCATTGTCATTGACTCAGCTTCGTTTTGTTTGGTACAAAGCCAAAAGTATAGAGTACCCAGTGAGAATTCAACTCACTAGTAGTGGTTTAATAGCCTTGCTCATTAACCGATACACCTTGTTAGACACCTTGCTGTTCACATATTCTGTACATTAGATATGGTCGCTTGAGAGTAATACAATTTCACGCTACGCTAATCTTAATAAAGCTTTCTCTTTCTACAGATAGCTGTGAAGACACAAGTATGTGTGCTTTATAAAAAAGATGGAAACTTTTTTACGGCCGTTTGTATTCAAACAATTTTAAAGTATTTGTAACTTTGAAAACAGTAGTAATAGACAATTCAGTTTGCGAAAATAGCTTTCCAAAAGATTTCTTGGGGTCAACGATTCAAATGTTCGGACACATAATCGAGAACTGTACTCGCCCAGTCTCACGAAATTTATCAAACACAACATTGTTTGGAAGTGTAGATATGAGGGTAATTTCTAAATTGAGTTCATCTCACACATAAGTTTTTTTAGACAAAATACAGCTTTCTTTGAAAAACTACATAGCTGATAACACAAAGGAATGGATACTTGAATGATACGTTACAAACTTCTAAATGCTGTTGTCCCCGAGTAAAGTGTTGCTACGAAACGAACATTTTAGCATAAAAGTTAACGCGCACGTAAATTGTACTCTGATTGGATTATTGGTTGTGCTTTATGGCATATAAACCTTTGTAGGTTATTTAATGCCAAATTCTTATAATAATTTGTAAACCAATAATTTATACTCAACAGCATTTTTAAACGAGCCAGGGCTCATTTGTTTGCAAACAGTTAAATGGTTTCAAGCATTGCTATTCAACACTTGACATTATCTATTCGTTTTGTCACAGTTAAATGATTCCAATTATTGCTATGCAATATTTATAATTCAGTTTAACATCAGTTATTTGTTTGCGTACAGTTAAATGGTTTTAAGTATAGAAAATAATTAAATATTTCTATTTGACTTATGGATGGGACCCTAACAGGTACTACTACTCCGGGTGGACCTGGGAGTAACGGCAACGAAGTAGTACTCCACATTCCCCTAAGCTCCAGGATTGTAGCCTCACCATCAGATGCAGTTTAGTGGCATATCCAGGACACTTGTTAGTAGGGGGGTCTTACTCTTTTACAGAGATGCAGTTGACCTATTCTACAGCCCCAGCAGACTAGACTTCTTATCTTTAGAGATACACCATTTATGAAATACGCACACACACACACACACATATATATATATATATATATATATATATATATATATATATATATATACATAAATTAGAAAAGATGTCCTAAAAGTTTTGATGCATAGGAAAAAATATACATAAGTTTTATTACAGTAAATGCTGAAATTAACAGCCTTGGACTTAACGACAATCATGTACACGGTGAATGTTTTAAAGTAGCAAACTGATGTTGTTATATGTAAAGATTTCCTTTTCTTGTGACACAATTGTTCCGATCTTATTCTGATTATGAGTCCAAAGAAAAAAAAAATCGAGGTGTATTAGGTATGCAGACTTCGGTAGTTATTCGACTTGACATCGACTTTTGATCCTGCTATTTATAAAAGTTTGATTTAAAAATATCAGTAATATAGTGGTGTAATGGTTAGCAAGCTTGACTTGCGAACTTTCACGAGTGAGTTCGAGTTTCATTGGATGTCCCATTCATACAGCCTTGTGCCACATCTAAGCAAAAAGCTTAGTAAATTACTAATATAAAGAAATGTGCCTCTGGATCCAGGCTTTGGGAGACACTGTATATTATAGGAGATGTCTTTAAAAAATAATCGAGTCTGAAGAAGTAGTTATTTACTAAGCTTAGCTTAGTTGTAGCACTAGACTAGAAATAGCGGGCATTCAGTGCGAATCAAATTCACTTACAATGGTCTGCTTTACGAGCTTGCTAACTATCACATCACGTGAGGTGCGCTGGAGACTGAAGCTGTATTTACCAAGATAGAAATGAACAATCAATGAAACAATTATTTTCTCTAAAATAACCCTTTGGTATTCAATATACTTGTTCCAGCGAGTTTTCTATTGATTGAACCGCCTCTAAAAGTCATTATACAGTGTTTTTCACCTCAAATCTTAACCTTCAGATAAAATTTCAGCTTAGGAATCAAGAAAAAGGTCTGGTGAGTTGAGAGGATGCTAAACTTGCACAATCTTTTGTTTTACTAAAAACTGATTCTCAGAAAACATTGAGAATTGGCACTGACTCATCTGAACTTAACTTTATTGAATAAATTACTCAGCTGTGCTTACGTCTTTATTTAAATTTTTAAATCTACAAAGATTAAAGATTCAGTTTTGATACTTTTTGATTACGTCTCGTATATGAGAGGTACACTATGGGGAAGATGGTTATGTTTTAAAGCGAAGTATAGCTGGTTGGAATTTTGAGTTTTTTTTTTTGCCTAGACAGGTTTGCTACCAAAGCTACAGAATCCAGTCTATCCCTACAATTTACTCGTAGCTGTGGACAGAGCCGATGGATTCATGCTTTTCCCAAGGGCATTTGCGCGAAATGAAACGCAAACAAGCTCGTCCAGGATTTGAAATTGCGTCACTGATTTCATTTATATGTTTAGCATTATAAACATGTAGTAAAAATTCTGTTCTCACTGAGGGATCTAAAATACGCTTCGATCAACATATATATATATATATATATATATATATATATATATATATATATATATATATATATACAACCACTGCTGCAAAATTAAGGAGTTAAAGATCATGATAACTTCCATCTATGGATAAAATAGATCTGTTTAAAAAGTATTCGTATTCGATATGAATACTTGATGCCATAAAACTAGAAATTATTTGAATTTAGAATAGTTACTTGGATCTATATTTTTTTTACAAAGAATTAATTACCTGGAACTATATAGCTGAGTACAAACAAATAAATAACTATTATTAAACTGAAATAATTACTTGAAACCATATAAGATATGAATACGTGAAACTAAACATCTGTGTGCAAGTTGTTTTTATTAGAATACTTGATATTATACAGCCGTGCGTAAAAGAAGCAACTATACGAAAAATGCAAATACAAATATATAAAACGCTATTCCTTCATCTCTAAGCATAAAATAACCCTACATAGGTTGACATGCTGTTAAAATCCATCAATCAACCATCACTGTATTATTTTTGCCGGCTTTGGTTGTGTGGTTACTTAAATTTCAACTCTGACATTTTTTTCGTAAATACCAGATCTTAGAAAGATGAGGATATTAGTCAGACAAAATCTAATCTGATCTACTTTACGTATAAGGAATCACAGATCCCACTTCGGCTTTTGTGCTTCCTTACATTTTTTGTCTTTGCCTCTGTTTCTGCATCCCCTGTGTCTGTCTTCCTCGTGCGTGAATGAAGTTTCACTGAAAAACATGGCATTACATTTTAGCCCAAGATGTCACAAGGCAAAGATTATCCTGGGATCATTAACAAGGGGCGCTTACCTCATGTTGTCTGTGGATTATTACGAAGACGTAAGCTAATCCATATTAATCCGATAAGCACTTATTTGAGAATCGCTACTTAAAATAAATTTCCCGCGTCAGGGTCCTTACTACAGCCACCTACCACACTTGACACTATTGTAAAATTAGATTGGCCAAGTTCGTGTTTGAAATCGAATCAGATATTCATTAAATACTTTTTTCTCTAATGGCAAAAGACCAGAGTGAAAGATAAACTACTTATTTTAAACCCTTTTGGCCTTACGACTTATTGAGACAGCTTCGATGACCCAGAGATTTTCCTGACTGTTCATCCTGAAATATATCTTAACATTTCATAACTTGGCCTCCAGACCCTCTTTGTGGACGAAGATACCTTTGTTATTTTATTTTTCAATTTTGAGAGATTAAGTATCTTTTTTGGTATTGTTTTGTTTTTGTTTTTTGTATTTACTCAAGTACAAAGCGATCTCGAATATAATACGACTTTCACTTAATGTAGTTAAAATCAGTCATTTTGTATCCTCTTGTATAATGCATATAGCCATAGTTTTTTGTCTTTTTAAAGAAACCGACGTAATATCACCGCAAAATTTGAAGCATACCTTATTTAAAATTCTGAGTGGGAAGGCAAATTTTTAATGCATCTTTTTTCCTTCTCCTAGCACCCTTTGGGAGTGTTCAATCTTCGTCTAAACTGGGCTTCTGAAATTTTTTTCTTGAAATAACCCTTGTAACCAAATTTAATTTCCATTCGTTCCCAAATAAATTAATTGACTATTAGATTATAAAACACGATTAACTTTTTAGCGTTTAATACAATTTACATGAGAAAATAATCAGTAAATTATAAATGCAAACGAACCTTTAATTCTTGAATTAATTTTTATGGAAAGGCGGGCACTGAGGAGATTATGAATATTAAGTGGCAGGTTTGTGAGTTACAATATCTTTTCATAAGGCACGCTTAGAATAACTGTTATCGTCGTTGGAAATTAAGTCGGTGACCCAAGTTCCAATCCTTGACGAAGCTGTTTGTGTTTCACTTCGCGCTGAGTTCATATCCTAGACGAAACTTCGCGCTCATGCCCTTCAGAAGAGCAGGAATCTAGTTATGAGTAAATAGTGGGGAAAACTGGATCTTTTAGCTTTGTTCTTGAAGAAGGAAAACTTTGAATTCAAAACCAGCTGTACTCTGCTCAAAACTAACCTTGTGTCGCATCCTGCATGTGGTGCTTCGCGGAATGTAATGGTTTGCTAGTTAGTCCAGCAGATCATTTGTAATGAATTCTTTTCACACTAGGTGCCTAATATTTCTAGCCTAGGGCCAATTTAAGCAAAGATTATGGGACAGAAGTAGTATATTATTTGAGGACTTTACAATCTATCTTTTCTCCAAAATTCAACAAAGGAGAGTCCTCGTGGCATAGTGGCCAACGTGCTGGACTGCAACATCATAGTAAACAAATTAAAGTATTAGTTGCTCAATGACGTTAACTTCGGACTATTACTCTTGGAAATGGTATGAGCCCTTTTAATTCATTACAGCTATGGGTGTAGTAGTATCAATGTTCTTCTTCAACAAAGATGGATTTGGTATTAAATAACCCACGAAAGTCCACATGCCATTAAACAAAGAAACCAAACCAAAGGTCAACGAACAATTATTTATTAGAGAATTACGGTTAAGTTATACTGAACAAAGTTAAGCTGGGGTGAGCCTGTTCAGTACTGAGATGGGTGACCACTTAAGCAACAGCAGGTACTGTAGACAACCAGAGGCCTGTGTGCTTAATCTAATCAAAACTTTGTAAATAACGACTATGACAGAAGTAGGATATTATGTGAGATTTTTTTTGAAAAGGTCAATTACTTATTAGGGACTTACGGTCACGTCTTGCTGACGTACCGGTTCCTGTCAGTTCATCGCGGTTAAGCAGCGGTGCACCAGTTCATTACTCAACTGGGTGACAGTAACAGCAAGTACTATTAGCAAACAGAGACCAGTGTGCCAGACAAACAAAACCTCGTAAATAATTACAAATACATTAACAGTTATTTACTAAGCTAAACTTTGATGAAGCACAAAACCAGAAGTATGGGGCGCCAAATAAGAATCGAAATCATTAACAATAGTCTGTTGATTTAGTTTGGTAACTATTACACTACGTGAGCTGCCCCGACAATTATCTTAATTGGAGCTCTGGATTCTTTGACTTAAAATTTAGATTTAAAAAACCGTAAAAGGTAGATGAACATATCTTTACACTATCAGAGGCGCCTCTGGTGGTGTAATGGTTAGCCAGCGCGACTAGCAAACCTACACGAGTGAGTTCGAGTCTCATTGGGTGCCCCTTTCATATGGCCTTGTGTCACATCTAAGCAAAAAGCTTAGTAAATTTCCATATCTTTACACTATCAGACTGGAGTGTGTGCGTGTGTTTAGGGGATTAAACCACTGACTCTCTCTGATCTTCAATCTTATGTTTCTTGTTGAATTGAATAGATATTTACTAAACCCCTCCACTATGAGCAGGATACAACACGAGAAAAATTTTAAAGTTTAGCATAGCTGATTTAATTCGGAGTTTTTCTTCTCATAGACCGGTTGTCTTACTAATCTAACAATTTTATCCATAAAAGACGGATTCATACCTTTCCCAAGGGTATTCGTGCGAAGTGAAACTCAAACAGCATTGTCCAGGTTTTAAACTCAGATCACAGGGTCGATTTCGTAAGACGATAACCGTTACGAAACTCTCACCCCCCCTTGACCGCAGATGTTAGTGTGACAGTCTGATCTTGTTCCAGTATCTCAGGGTGGACTATGTCTGGCGTATTCCATCCAATACACAACAAGTCTTTTTCGGGTGGAGAAATCTTTTGGGCGTAGGGACTAGTGTCTGATCCGGGGACACTCATTAGATCTCACTTTTGGTTAGCGTTTAGAACTGGCATTCCAGAGCTGGGTGGATTAAAGTTGATCACCTGGTCCCAGTGGGCCTTCCCACCCACGCAGTACTTGCTTGGCAGAGATGAGTTTATTGCTTAGCGTCTAAGCCGCCTATAAAAAGGAATGTCGAGAGGATCAAGAATTTTTTGTAATGGCTACGCATGAGTCTCGTTTTGTTTGTGAACCCTCCACAATATAACGAGTTCATGTCAAAGCTGACTTAATGGGAAGACGGATAAATCCATTTCTTGTCCCCAGTGACGATCTAATGAGGAACTGATTCCTTTTCCTGTTTGTCCAGCAAATTTTACAAATGGCTACATTTTCAGTTTATAAATTTTCAACAAATATCACCCAAAGTTATGTGTCCCGGGCATGACACTAAACTGCAACTGATGGTGAGGCTCCAGATCTGGGCAGTTTAGTCATTTATCAAGCTTTTGTTTAGATGTGGCAACAAAGCCGAATGAATAGGGCACCCAATGAGACTCGAACTCACTCGTGAAGGTCTGCTGGTTTAGTTTGCTAACCATGACACCACCCTAACTGGGTAGTGTAGAGTACCCCTTCATTGCCATAATTCCCAAATTCCCTCTAATGGTCGTACTTGTTAGGGTCTCATCTATAGGTCAAATAGATCTGTGTAAAAATTATTCGTATTCGATAGGATCGTGTGCAAAAAAATCTCTCAAGAAACAACTACACCTAAATGTAGGAATGAACACGATTCCTTAACGACTAAGCACGAAATAGCCCTAGAGGGATTGACGTTCCATTAAAAATTAATCACTCAATCATACCAAAGTTAGGTCACATAAAAACATTTTCTTTCTGGTATTCCTCTCCAGAAAAAAATTTCAGCTTTACACTTTGTCTTGTCGATGTAGATCTGTGGCGTTTTGAGATGCAATGTTTATTTGGTTCAGGTGATTCGTTTTCCAAGTGCACCTCCCCATTTTGGGTCTTACCCCTGTCGGCATATTCTAAACCCTGCGGACAGGCTTTACTTTCATAGCTTGCTTAGTCATAATTATATTCGTTGCTTAGTAAGGAGCATGTCTTTTTTTTTTACAAAGAAAACATAACGCAGAAGCCCCCCCCCACCGCTTGTAAATATTTACGTGAAAAAATTTTAGTGATACAAATAAACCTGTCTGTTAAATTCAAAGTTTAAACACTGCAGGTTTTGAAGTGCAATCTTTTCACAACATATTTCATTATTGCTTAGTACCATTTTGTAAACACATAGCAATTATTCTCTCTTTGTGGCATCAGTGTTATTCCTACTTGTCTGTGGTTTTCCCAAATTCATACCTTATCCCTTGTTGGAACTTAGCCAGAGTAACTAAGAGAATTGTCCAAGCTCAAATTTATTATATAAAACATATCTTAAATGATAGAAAAGCTTT
>OY757905.1:53632706-53757706 GCA_963585895.1 Sepioteuthis lessoniana | reverse complement strand
GTCTTTTTTTCAGGTCAACCAATTACAATTGCTATCACCGTCACTTTCTTACACAGTGGCCTTCTCTGATCTTGGGTGCAAATAAGTGCACAGCTGTATATGCGTAAAGTTGCGAGTGTGGCTGTGTGTGGGTGGGTGTAGGTATATATGTTTCCATGTAAGCAAGTCTTTAGCTTCAAATAACTTATTATAATCTCAATTTGTAAACAATTATCTCTTCAACTAACTATATTTAAAACAAAAACATTGCACACAGTTATATATATTTACCAACCCCTCTGCTCAGGTAGCATATGACACAAGGTCAATTTTTAAGCGGATTTTAACAGGTTTGAATACAGAGTTTTCCTTCTCCTAGACTAGTTGCCTCACCAAGGCTGAAGAACCTAGTCTGCCCTACTATTTACCCATAGCTGGAAGGAGAATAATTGGATTCATACTCTTCCCAAGCGTATTAGTGCTATGTGAAATGCAATCAGTCTCGTCCAGCATTTGAACTCGTGTCGCCGTGTCCATTTCCTACGACGATAACCATTACACCACGGGCACCTCCATAATTGCACACAGTTATATGGCTTCAAATATTCCTATCTAATACTAATAATTTTCAAATACATCTATTTGACCCATAGATCAGACCTAAACAGGTACTGCCATCATAGTAAGAGTGAGGCTGTGAGTAATGGCTATGAAGGGGTAACATACACCTCCAGAGCTTCAGAACTAAAGCCTCCCTACCGGGTGTATGTTACATAGACACAATAAAGTAACTGAACTCTCTCCAAAACACTGTCAATCTTCTTTGTTATAACTAATATTTTCATTGTGCATCTCTCTCTCTCTCTCTCTATATATATATATATATATATATAGCGAAGGATCAATGAGCCTGTTTAATACTCAGCTGCGTAACAGGAGGTATCGTAAACAACTGGAAGCCTGAGTCACTGCCAAAGAAAAACTTATTAAATAACGACAATGTAATGGATACGAGATCTGCCAGTAAATGATCATGTAATTTGATATCTACGAAACCGTAGATTATCCAAGATAATGGGAACTTATTACTCTTGAATGTTGCCAACTGAAATCTCACCAATCTATCCCAGAGTCTTACCCATTTTTTCAAAACAGTAAATTTCGTTTTAGAGATCGACATTTGCTGACATATCAAAAATTTCTTTAATATCGTCTAGGGCTGGAAAACAGTCACCAAAATACGAATATGCAGTATCAAAGCAGAAAAATGATGACCATCAAACAAAACATTCTATAAGTCCACAAACCACTTTTTTATAGTACGCGCAGAACAATTTTTGTTAGAAATGTTTCTTGGCAATTTGTCCCCTGCCTATATTTCTCCGCGAAAAAAAAAAAAAAAAAAAAAAAAAAAGTATGTACTATTATAATTCAGTCTCTTTCTCTTCAAGATCAAAGCTGAAAAGTAAGAATAATCCAATTTTATATGCATTTAAAAAAATGATAAAAACGTAAAATCTACATCAGATTGTTTTAAAGGCCTACTGTGATGGAGGAGTGACTTAGATTATAGAAAATTAATTCAAAGAACACGAGTTTTTTTTTTGTTATATAACCTGAGAAAAGATAGATTTGACAATTCATATTAGCATGGAGGGTTTACTATAGATGAAAGACCACACACACATAAAAAAAACCATTGAAAATGTTTGAGAGCAGATTGTTAAACGAATAGAAATTGTATTTGTTATTTCTTTAAATGTCATGAAACTTTGATTTTTGCTTTTGTTTTTTGATTTAATGATATTATCATACAATTTATTGCAATTTACCAATTGAACACAATAAAATGGAGAGTCAAAAAAAATACGGAATTTACCAAAAGTAAAAACTGATTTAAAGAAAATTTGAAACGAAAAATTTATCCCTCTACATTTTGTACTAATTCACATATCTTGCGTAATATATGCATATTAATTTTGATTAGAAAATAAAATAGCAGTTTAGCATTATAACTGGTGGAAATCGCGCTCTCCTTATCTCACTTCTGGCCCATTGTACCTCATCCCTAAGATGTAATGAATCTTTTGAATCTTTGAGTTTGAAACGCGTGCTGTAGGCATTGTGTAGCAGGTGCTATATTTATCAATTAATTTTTCATAAAGTTAGACTGGCCGTTAGTTACTCTACGATGTCGAACTCACTTACACAAACAATGAGCCGTCAACTAATCTTACAAGCTAATGTTCTACAAGAATCGGTTGATATTTACTTCATTTAGCTTAATCTACAGCAAGCTTACAGCACTTAAGAGAGATCGAACCCATTAGCAATGGACTGCTAACAAACTCGCAACCACAGGCTACAATACCAACACCTTTGCATTAGTCTAGATTTTTGGGTACAATACAGGTTGAAGAAGGTGATAATTGTCTTAATTTACGAAGGTCTTTACTTCGATTTAGCACAAGGCCAAATGAATGGGGCACCCAATGAGACTCGAACTCACTCGTGTAGGTTTGCTAGTCTAACTCGCTAACCATTACACCACCAGAGGTGCCCAGAAGGTGATAATTGTAGCCCGAATGGGTGATAAAGGCGATATGTGAGTGGTTAGACGGATTTCAGAGAAAAACATGTCTGTTCTGAATTGACAGCCATGAAATATACCTTGGTGTGTAATGCAAGATTTTTCTTGAACATATGGTGAGTGGAACAGCTCAGAAAATGCCGGCAGGGAAATCCGACCGCATTGTCAGTAAACTAATATCACCATGTTTGCATTTTCTTTTAAAAATACACCCCCATAAAAAACACAAACAAACAGCGGTTTATTTTTATCGTTAATATCAAACTGACTATATTTTTTTGTGTGCATAAAAAATGAACCATTTAAGCTCGTATTTCCAACTTTAGTAAGCCCAGTCAACAAACGACTGACGCTAGAGTACAAGGGGTTAAATAATGAGATTTTATAGTTTAAAGTCAAACTTGTTTATTCCTGTAGACCAAACCATGCTAGTGATACTGCTAAGGTTTAACTAACAAGTAGGTTTATGGGGTGGAGTTGCGACCTAGCCGTCTTATTTATTTTAACTATTTACTCATACTTGGTAAAAGCAGTGGATGATGATTTTCTCGAGGGCTCAACGCCTTGTTTTAAATTTAGAGCTGTCTTTCTCCTAAACTGGTTGCTAACCGAGACAAGAGAGCCCAGTCTGCTCTGCTATTTTTCTCATAGCTGAGGTGAAATCAAATTTAGGGCCCAATCTTCTCACAAGGTGTGGGAAATGTATAAGGACATTTGAAGTAACTTGTTTTTCTAAGTTCTCTTTGTCCTTTAAACATCTTTAGCATGTGGGGTTTGAAGGTTTGTAGGTAGTCAATGGCCGAGGGCAAGGCTGTATTGCCGTAAGATATCTGACTCCATATTTTGGTTATATTATTTTACCCCACGTTGACTGGCTGGCGCAATGCCTTGCCCAAAGAAAGTCCAACAGAAATATACAAAAGGAAAAGATAGAAACAGATTAGAGACAAAAACATTTCTTCCATACTTTCCTTTATTTACTTGGTGAATGGACTAACCAACGCTACGTCCCAAGACATAGCGTGGTGCCCAAAAACACCAGACAGTAAAATCGGTGCTGTCGGTTCGACGTCACTACCCGAAAAGAGGTCGGTTCACAGAAAACCTGAGTATTTATCTCTCTTCACCGGCTCCAAATTCGCCACTCCAAAATCCTTCTAATTTTGGCGCGACCGCTTCCCATTGGCTACTTTACTTTTTATTATTTTTCTTTTTTCTGATTTTAACCGGATGGATGCGTGGAGCCTTATGCGTGGCGACGCGTTTATATATTTTGTATCTGGCAGCCGACGAGTCAATATCCGGTTGGGAGTTTTACTGTTAATTCCTAAATCCCCACAATCATCCAACATTTTATTTTTGTGGGACAAAGAATTGCAACATTTTAAAAACATAGTATTTGGCTGAGATAGAGATAGAGAGAGAGAATAAGAAAGATGATGAGAAAGTCAGACAAAAAAAGAGAGTATAACGAGAGTAAAGAGTGAATGTGGCAGCGAGAGAGAGAGAGAGAGTTTGTGTGTGAGTGTGTGTGTGTGTGTGTGAGAGAGAGAGAGAGAGAGAGGAGGGGGAAAAGAGAGGTTAAAAAATGACGAGATTTGATACAAAATTAAAATAGAATTCGATTTGATGTTATTGCTATTTACTCAGACTAACACGACACTAAGACAATTTGGTAGATTGATAGATTAAATTCATCAATCTTGCCTTGAAAATCAGCATTCCAAAACCTGCTTTTACCGGATTTGGATATTGATCACTGGTGTAAATGGGAAATATTTGAATAGTTGAATAAAGGTTACTTTCATGGCAGCTGCGATGTCATCTGTCATTTTCTGTTTGGCTGAGAGTAAAGTTGCATAAATGGTTTGCAGTTAAATGATATCAAATATTCTTGATGTAGGAGTCATTATGAGTGACATATAGTGGAAGAGAGGAGTAACGGTTCAAGTAATCGGGATATTCGCTGTCATAATATCAATCGGACACAAATACGTGCACGGCAAGTAATATCCAGTCCACACAGAGAACAGTTCATTACAATTTTCTTCATATAACTTCTGCTGACTGAAAGAATATGTAAAAAGTAAAATTAGCGACCGTAGTCAAGGGCGACCCGAAAGCTTTTTTTTTATTAGCTACTACACCGAGATGTAGGGGAGGGTGCTACTCCTTTTTCTGGATTGCTCCCTTTTACCCTTGATACGGACCTTCTAAATGCTGAGAGTTAAACAAGGAGACATCAAGTACCATTTTTTGAGTCATTAGTATGACTCGACCTGGGATAGAAGGCCAGTCTCCCGGACCATTGACGAATACTCTAACCCACTAGGTCAATGAGCCGGTAATCTAGGCCAATGAGCCGGTAATAAAAGAATAAAGGTTTACTTGTATAACAACAAACACTAAGTAATCTTTGCCTGGGACGAGACCACAATAGTGCGGCTCTTAGATTGATTTTAACGGCATATCAACTTGTCTAGGGTTATTCTATACCTTGAGGTTAGAGAATCGCATTCATTTTATGTTCATATTTACATTTTTGTGTATTCATTTCTTTAGAGTTTCTTGCACAAGGTCCTATTGAATACGAATAATTTTGAAACATAGATGAGACCATAACAGATACTATCAGTCCGAGTCAGAGCAGACCAGGGAATAATGGAAATGAAGGATTTGTGCTTTCCAGTTCTCCAGAATTAGAGGCTCACCATCAGATGCAGTCTAGTGTCATATCCAGTATACTCCTTTTTGAGGGGATCTTATCTCTCTGCAGGGAATACAGTCCGCGTATTCTAAGCCCTGCCGACAAGACTATTGATTTATATTAACGATGTAATGAATATAATTTACCGCTAAGTCACGTTGAGAACACTGGTTCCTGCTTGATCACCAAAGTTAGGTAGTGATAAACTTATTCAAATGGGTGACCGGAGGTAATGAGCGTCTGAAAGGAAAGTTTTGTAAAAGACAACAATGTAATGAATACAAGGACTACCTTGAAATGATCAAGTGATTTAATATTTATGAAAATATGGCTTACCAAGAGTAATAGCACCTTCGTCTTTTTCAACGTACCCCTAGGGACCTCACACTTACTTGAATGTTCTTTCTACTAAAAAAAAAAAAAAAAAATCAGCAAATTTCTCTTCAGGGATCGCCATCAACTGCCTAATTAAAATTCTTGTTTATATTATTGATGGAGAATTTAGCTTTGGAAAAAGTCTGTAACGGTCCTTAACCCAAATGTTTCAGCAAATCAAAAAATAGAATTAGTCTGTTCTTGAAAAAGACCCACGTATCTGATCATTTCCAAAAATAACTTTTCTATATCTTTCCCCTCGGATCTAGTGTCCTCCTGCTGACAGTATACGTTCAGTAGTCAAAGAAAATAGACCTTTGGTACTTCAGAGGCTGAACTAAAATATTCAATCCAAATTTTACGACAATAACAAAATTTTATTCTTAAAGGAATTTAGTACTGATATGTTGTTAAGCAATTATAAAAAGAGTACTAAATCACTTATGTACACTGTACATCTACAAAAATTAAAATATACGTGAATTTATTTCCAATTAAATTACTCTACGAGAGTACTGCAAGCGCAGTAAGATATTCTGCTATGGGTTGACAAATTGGATCATCTCTGCATAATCAGTCAGTTTTCGTGATATTCAAAATGGCAGGAAATTATATATATATATATATATATATATATATATATATATATATATATATATAAACGAAAAAATCAGTTTTGTAGTTCTATTATAAATTTATTTCAGCCATACAAAATGACCTTCTTCTGATGGAAAAAATATAGTTATATATTTGAATATAATGTAGACAGGTTTACATTGCTTCCGGCGAGAAGAGAATTAAAAGAAAATCTTAATTAAAATAAACCAACCTTTTTAATGGTGGAAATATTATTAGATATTAACAAATATTATGTTTATGCATTCTTCTTTTTTTAAAAAACAAACCCGTTACCTATAATTCAACATATTACTGAATTAAAAAAAACCCGGTGAATACTGAAAAATATTAATAGTGACTCAAGACTCAATTAAATAAAGTATAAATAAAAATCAATTCCTAATATATATATATATATATATATATATATATGGATCAAAATCCGACAGTATGAAGAAAGCCTATATATATATATATGTATATGGATCAAAATCCGACAGTATGAAGAAAGCCTATATATATATATATATATATATATATATACCATGCGTCTGTAACGGCCTTACACTACACCAGCTCATCCAATTACAACTCATTATTGTTCGAGTATGCATTTACCCAACCTCGCCTCTACGAGCAAGATGTATCTCAAGATCAATTTTGAGAGGAATAATACTGGTTTGAATTCAGATTTTCCCTTCTCCTAGACGAGTTAACTAAGATTAAAGAATCAAGTCAGCTGTACTATTTACTCATTGATGAGGTGAGGGAGAAGAGATGGATTTCTACCTTTCTCAAGAGCATAAGCGCGAATTGAAACGCAAACATTTCCATCCGAGTAATCCAACTGGAGAGTTTATATTTATGCACGCACATTAAAGTACTGTGGAGATTGAATAATAAATAAAAAAACAATAGCATAAAAAATGAAATAAAATAAGCATAAAATAAAATGAATAAATGCAAAAAATAACAATCTTTTTGGAAGCCTCTGACAGGAAAGACAATCTACGCATGCCAGAAAAATGGGCTTCTCAGCGCCCCCCCCCCAAAATAAATAAATAAAATAAATAAATAAATAAATAAATAAATAAAAAAAAAAACAACAAACAAACAAAAAAACAATAACTCCTCAGATCTCGAATCAGTACCACTACTGTTCTTCTAGGAGAATGGCTTTGGCATTAAATAACCTAAAAAGAGTTGATATGCCATTAAACAAAAAAACCAGACCAAACCAAAACCAATCAGATCTCGAAAGACAGCTATTTTACTGGTTCAAGAAAAAACATTCTTCTCCACAAAAAGCAGTAAACCTGAGAATAAAGGTCGAGTTTGAAAGTATCCCTGTCCCTTTTCCGTCATTCATTCCTTTTCAGCCAGAATAACTAACAAAAAGAAGATAATAAGTGAATTGTATAAAAAGAAAAAGTAAAGAACCAAATTCATAATCTTTCCCAACACACCCAAACCTTATCATACCCCATAGTACTCTCTAATTTGTAGCCAAGTTCCATCAACCGGTTTTCAAGATATTTAAAATGTACGGGTATTTTCTGCACAGACTTTGTACTTGAAAAATAATGCGGGGATATTTTCGACCGAGGCACCTTCCGAATGTATAAATCTATTTTATGAAGTACAAAGTACCATAATGATAGCAGAATGCCAACCTGAGAGCAACTGAAAATTAAGATGAAATATTCGTCGAAAAATCTGATGTACATTAATATCGTTTTAACTACACTCGTGTGTAAAGTGTACTTCACATTGAGGAGGTGAGCGGGAGATTGTATATTTATGTATCCACATAAAAGAAAAAAGACTTTCGACTTTCTCCACCCGGTACCCTACACTCTGTAAGACTTTTCACCTCCTCTGCCTCCTGCAACTATACCTAATGAAAGAACTGTCACCGTAGTATATTAGCTTACCCGGAGTGAGAGAAAGATTCACTGATAAAATAAGTGTATGCTTTACTCTTATTTAAAGTAGAGGTCAATTTTATGATTAAAAATTTTCTTTAAAAAATTATTGATTAACAAAATATTATTTTCCTTGGTTTTATCGAACTGTCTAGTTCATTCGATGCATCTCATTGTATTGTATAATATATGCAAATTACTACCATATATTTGGAAATATATGTAATCGGTAAATATACATTTTAAATGTCATATTGATTTTTGTGGTTGTTTGTAATTAAACAGTGGAATTTCAACTGATTCAATTAGCTTACGGTAATTCACCAAGGGTGATTAAATGCTTGCTTGTTTGATTGATTGATTTAAACGGCATGTCAACCCGTCTAGGGTTGTTTTATGCCTCAATGTTAGGGAATCGCGTTCATTGTATTTATATTTTTGTGTAGTTCTTTCTTAAACATTTTTTTCACATGGTTCAATCGAATACGAATAATTTTTAAGCAGACCCATAGATGGGACCCTAACAAGTATTACCACTCCAAGTGGACCTGGAAGTAATGGTAATGAAGAGGTACTCCTCATTTTCAAGATTTTCAAAATTCAAGTCCCACCATCAGATGCAATTTAGTGCCTTATCTAAGACACTCTTTTTGGGGTATAGTGGCGGGTCTGACCTTTCAGCAGGAAATACAGTCGGCATATTCTAAGCTCCGTTTAGGGCGAGATGCTTTTAAAGATGCTCTGCTTAATAAAGTAAAATTCTTCCCGTGGAACATTATACAATCAAAACGGTTAGTACTGGATATTATTTATAGCATAAACCTACTGCACTGAAACAGTAAAAAAAGTCTAATGGCATTAGTTCACGAAAGTCAACATTAGTTCGACAACAAGTATTTTTTTAATCAGTGACTCGATCGTTTCTCTTCGTACGATTTCAAGCTCCACCTAAAGTATATTTCATCGGCAAAAGACCAAGATTGAGTTGCTTGTTAACTTCTTGTCTGTACTCTGTAGCATGGGAATTTTTTCAGGTTAGAGTAGTTATGGGTTTTTTTATAAGCCCGAAAAGCCCGGTTTATTCCTACGTTTTGTAAAAGAATAAACCGTACTTCAACAGTAGTAGGGAATTGGTGACAGCTTTTGAAGAAAGGAAGACGAACGACTTTTAATGCAACAAAATTTATATACCACAACAACAACAACAACAACAATAAACAGGGTTTTACACCAAATGGAACAAACAACGAATATGTAAGAGTTCACAAAAGAATTCAAGATTCCGATAGATGGTAGGGTTTTGTAGGGTTTGTAAGGTTTAGTTGTAAGGTTGTTATAAGGTAAAAGCATAAGGTAAATATGTAAGATAAAGTATGGTTAGGTTTGTTATGTGAAGGTTGTAAGGTTGTAAGGTTTTGTGAAGGTTTGCAGATAAAATGCCTGCTGGAACTTAACTGTGTGTCCTGTTCCTCTTGACTCAGCACGTGCGTTCGTCGCTCTTGGCTCCTGGCTGGTGGAAGAAGGTAACAAATACGTTGCCGTTAAGGGCTGCCACGAATGGACCTGTTGCTAACAGCGGTGGGAGTGGAAAATAGAGGAAGAATCTCCAGTGGAGCTCTTTTTTTATAATGGACGCCACGTGACCCCAAGGGGCTGCTGCTGTTCGGTGAAACAAGATCACCAGTTCCTTAACAAAATTTTTACATAGTAACCACATAGGTAACCTTGCTCCTTTCATACCAGGGCTAGGGACAAGAATAAGTAGAGTTTTAATTAACTAGAAATCTATTTTATATTTTGTGTTTCAGACTTTATTGTCTCCCTCAGGAGACTTATAATGTTTAGAGCGATGTTTTCTCTGGCTTTTAAAGTGAAGATTGTTTTGATAGAGCCGTGAGTCTTTTAATTCCAGGATTTGTCACTGTGAATGTACTGTTGGAGTCAATTGTCCGTGAAAACCTTTGGCCTCTGCAGATGTTTTATATGTATATATATATAGTACCTCTCTTGTCGCATCAGATATATAAATATCCAACTCTTCAGATAAAGATGCTTACATTGGTGATTTGTTCATAGAAGTAAAGGCCTATCTTTGTATTTATCTAACTTCTACACGAGCAGGATGGAACACAGGGTCATGTTTTACTAAGCGAAGTACAGCTGTTTTTTTCAGAATTTTCCATCTAGACTTGTAGCCTAACCAAGGCTGAAGAATCCAGTCTATCCTACTAGCTGGGGAAGAACAGATAGATCCATGCCTTTCCCAAAAGCATTAACGCTAAGTGAAACTCGAACAGCTTCGTTCAGGATTTGAAACTAGGACGATAATCGTTATACCAAGCCCGCCTCGTCAGAGATGTGTAGTTTTAAGAGAAAACATGGACGATTGTTTGTTGACGCAACTACCAACGTCGATTTTACACGGTTCAGGATTCTTTTTAAAAACTCTTTTAGTCCGTTTTACTAAGGAAATTAGTTAATTTTAAAAAAATGTACATAGAATGGTCCGAGAGTTAAAGTGTTGGCGAAGTTACTGTCTAACAGAAATTCCAAGTTCAATACATATGGTAAAGTTCAGAGTTGAGTGAAGAAGTGTCGACCACCACCGACTGAAGTCTTGATACTGCTGTTCCCTGTCGAGACTATTTTTAATTATCCTCGCTAAGCTAGTACTTCAATCTTATTTGGTATAATTTAATTCATTTGTAAACTTCACAGCATTTAAACTCTAATCAAAAGCCCAGTTGGCTGGGACTGTAGAATACACCGACTGCGTCTTTGCAGGGAGGTAACCTCCCTCCCCCAACGAGTGTCATGGAAATTACACAAAACCATCTGATGGTGAGGATTCATTCTTGGAACTTTGGCAATGTGGAGTACCTCTTCATTGCCTTTGCCCCCAGGTCTGTTCTGACCTGGGGTGGTAGCACTTGATAGGGTCCTTTGTATGGGTCAAATAGAACTGTTTGATATCTAAACTGAGTGCAAACAAATGACTTATGCTGAATTAAATTATTAGAAAGAGAACTGTTTGATCATTTAACTAAGTGCCAACAAATGAATGATGTTTGATTGACTTTTTGTTGCAATATATAACGTTCAGAGCATGCCTTCCCGCCGCACGTTCATCTAAATGCACATCGTGTTAGCAGGTTCTCTGCAAATTACAATGCATGTCTGGGGCGGTTCCACAAAAAAGAAAAAGAAAAAAAAAAGGCAAAAACACGAAAGGTTGAAGAAAATTTTTTGGAGAGTGGTGTGACCCTTCGCAACGAAACCCCTTAGCTAAAAAAAAACCCAAACTTCTCAGCCTATCTACACGTCTGTCTATTTATGGTTCCCTCCATCTTTTCTGTCTTTGTATTTTTCTCAACACATCTCTCTCTTGTAGCCGACTAACTTCTTGTGTTTTTTTCTGACTGGCGTGTTTCTTCTTGCTGACCGTTTTCTGTATCTCTCCTCCTACGTCGGTACCCCACTTCCGGTGTCAGATTCCCTCTTTTTCACTGTTCCTTGGTCGACCCCTATAACTCTCCCCCATCCCTTCCAGCAATCTACTGACCCTGATCTTCTCACTGTCCTCTGGTTGACCTGCATATATGAAGAAGCAAACATTTTCGGACCCCTGTATGGACACACACATACGTGTATGCATGCCTATGGCCAACCCACAACCATACACACGCATGCGCACACTCACATATTGAGCCAAGTCTGTATATAGTGTCACTTTGTTAGTGACACTTAGCAATTCTTGGAACAATTTAGCTATGTGCAAACGAATTAGTGGTGTTGAATAGAATTATAAATGTTAAATAGCAATACTTGTAACCACTTCACTGCCAACAAATAAATGATTAATCTTGAATAGAATTATTAGTATTGGATTGCAATAACTGAAACCATTTAACTTTGTAGAAACATTAACAATACTAGTGTGCAAACAAATTAGTTCTAACTCTTTTAAAAATGAAATTACCAACAAACTATGTGTGCAAATAAATGACTGATGTTAAATTATACAGTTATATAACAATACTTAAAACCATTTAACTGTGCGCAAAAAATGAGCTCAGGATTGTTTAAAAATATTATCTATAAAATGTGTTTACAAATCATATATTTTTGATATATACGTATAAAGTAAATTTGGCATTAGATAACCTACAAGAGTCGATATGCCATAAACCAAACCAAACTGTAATAAAAAATACGAACATTTAGCTAGCCAGTTGGCCTGGGTTAAGAATACACTGACTGTATCACCTTAAGATGGATAAGACCCCCACAAATGGGTGTCCTGGGTATGACACTAATCTGCATTAGATAGTGAAGATCCAGTTCTGAAGATCTTGGGAGAGTGAAGAACTCCTTAATTGCCATTACTACCAGGTCCACTTTGACGAAGAGTGGTAGTATCTATTAGGGTACCATCTGGGGGTCAAATAGATCTGTTTATAAATTATTCCTATTCAATAGGATCATGTGAAAACACTCCTTAGGAAATAACAACGCAAAAATTATAAATATGAACATATAATGAATGTGATTCCCTAAACTCTTGGCATAAAATAACTCACTCTGGTTGATATGCCATGAAAAATCAATCAATCAAACACGTAGCAGTCAAAAAGTAAGAACAAATATATCAGCATTTTATTTTTGATTACAGAGTTTCATTGATGCAGAGTTTGGTAATAAATTAAACCTAATAATATTTGTTCTGATTGCATAAAGTTCTCCTAGAAATAATAAAATAGTAATATCTTTGGTTTTTAAGAAAATTAACTTTTAAAAAAGAAATGGCCATGAATATACTTAAAACTCTAAGACATGGCGACTCGAATTCAAATCCTGGACGAGGCTTTTTGTATTTGGGAAAGGTATGAATCCCACTTATCTGACTGGGTTCTTTAATCTTGGTATGGCAACTGGTCTTGGAGAGGGAAAAAACTCTCAATCCAAACCTGTTAAACTCCGCTTAAGAACTGACCGGATGTCGCGTCCTGCTCGTGTGTCAGGGTTGGTATATATATATATATATATATATATATATATATATATATATATATATATATATAAACTCACGTTTATAAAACCGGTTGATGACATCAATATATAACAAAAGAATAGAAAGGTTACTAAGAGACTTTGAAAAGATGTCAAGTTTAAAGTTAGAGTAGTCATCGTAAGAAAACAAGGAACAAAGAAAAATGCCCATAATTGATCTTCTGAAAAACTTTATCGATTCGACATGTCCCGAACCGCATCAATCACTCCCAGCCAGCTCAATACCTGTGTCCAGATATTTTCTGACCACACCTGCAACCATGTGGGGATTAGTGAGAGTCGTTCAAACAGAACAGGAATAGAGTTTACATTTTTCTTTCTTTCTCAACCGGTTGGGATAATGATATTATTAAGAATTAGAAAAGAGCTTGGTTTGAAAAGTTCTCTGTAAACAACTGATGTTGGACTTTGAGAACTGCGACAACGGAAAGATGGAGTCGATGAGGAGAGGTCGGATGGTAGGAAATAGAGTAAATGGACAGAGCAAAAACGACGCCAGAGTGTATATTTATTTAACATACGGAGTGTGAAAACGAAATGGGTGTGGTCAATCAGGTCAGTATGTTTATCAAGTAAGGATACATTTCATATAACTGTCTATCTGTATATTACAAAAATTCTCATTATACAGTATCGCCCATTAATAAGTAGGCTCCTGATATATTTTTTTTAACAAAATGTTAAAGTTTTTTAAATCAAGGATCCGCATCATTATCAATTCGTACAGATAGCACAGATTTCTTTGACTATCTTGCCAACCGTCCCTATCGGCCAGCGCTTCTGGTAGGCCCTTAAGACAACACCCAGTATCCGCACAGAATTGATAGATGTAAGATTTTGTTGGTCGGTTAACACTGGTGTGTCCGTGTGTAGGAGTTCACGGTAGTCATTGTTTCTCTAGAGATGCCTGGCATGTTGTGTTCGTCTTACTTGAATGTTTTGTAAGATGGGAGGCAAGTGGCCGTACAATTGGTGTTTTGTGAGACGTTGCTTTCAGGATTTGTTTAAAATAGCACGCAGCACCCTTGTGTAGTTCCCATCCAGCTTTTTCTCCTAGCATTTCGTTAAAGTCCGGGTAGTGCACTCGTACAATAGCTAGAACTTAGAAGAATTCTATCAAAAAGATCAGATTTTCATATGGTCGATAACCTATCGATAACAGCCCATACCTTTCCTATACTAATGTTGATATCGCTTTTAGGTATGTGAAATAGTCTACTAATTTCAGCAGCTTGCTATTTAATGTAGAGATGGCACCATCTTGTTTAAAACACATGAAATCTGTTTTATCTGAGTTCACGTAGAAGCTTTCGCTGTTTGCTCTAGGCTATTCAGCATTCGGCTTGAGCAGGTACATTTGTGAGAAGTGCTGGATCATCTGCATAGTCTGTCTCCGTAATAGTTTCTACGGGTTTCTTTTGTGTGAAATCATTTTCTTTCATTAGATGTTTTGACGTTCGTAGTACGTAATCAAGTAGATTATGAATAGATGTGGTGCTAATGTATCTCCTTGCAAGACAATTTCAAAGAAATCTGTGTCACAATCGAGTGAGTAAACCTTTGCATTCGTGTTTTTGTCAAACATCATTATAGCGGTAACAGTTTCTTTGGGTAGACTATATGCTAGAAGTATTTGGTTCATCTTTCCTCTGTGTATGGAATCAAATACCTTGGAGAAATCTACAAACAATAGTGTTGCCTCATTTTTTTGCTTATACTTCTTCGATGATTTGACGGATGGTCTGAATCTGAGAAGTTGTTGATCGATTTCTCCGACTTCAGGTTGGATACGATTCAGAAGCAAGGCTTTATAGACCATAGCAGCTATGGCATTAAGAGTAACGTCTCTTTATTTCTTTGCGATTCAGAAATCACTTTCCTTCGCCTATTTCTTTCTTGTCTTTTGTTTCTACACAGCGTTGCTTAATCAAAGATGTATTTCGTCAAATTTCCTTCTCTTCCATACTTTAAGTGGTATTTCATTTCAATGAAGGATTTTATTATTTCTCGTGGAACATTATACAATCAAACAGATAGTATTAGATATTATTTAATAATTAATCCTACAGTATTGAAACTGTAACAAAAAAATGCATAAATATACATTAGAAGTATCAGTTCTGTAGAGGTTGATAATAAATAATAACTAAACGTTTTTTTTCTGATTTTATATATATTTATAGAATTCTTTAACTGGCTCATTGGTCTAGTGGGTAGAGTGTTCGCTAATGGTCCGGGAGACCTGGGTTCAATCCCAAGTCGCGTCTAACCAAATTCTTTAAAAATGGTACTTGATACCTCCTTGGTCATCACTCAGCAATATAAGGTACGTATCAAGGGTAAAGTGGACCAACCCACGGAAAGGAGTAGCGCCCTCCCATACACCTCAGTGTAATTGCTATTGAAAAGGGAGTCTTCTGGTCGCCCTTGACTACAGTCGCCCACTTTTTTTTTATCTGCTTGAGTGAAAAAGTTGAAGAACTGGTCCAATCTCTTAACCTTCATGATCACCAGATTAGAATCCATTGATGTCTATTTATGGGGACAGATGAGAACATTCAACTAAACTTTACTTGAGGCGAAACTGTTTTTATAGCAGTGTTTCACTTACATACGACACTACACCTCCCTAAACCGAAATGGCTTTATGCCTTTCCTTGATCTTTGACTTCTAAAGACTCTTGGAAATCTAAACGACCTTTCTGGGAGAGTACCCTGACTTCTTCTGATAGGGAACCTAGGTCTCTCATTTTCCTCTTCCGGCTGATCGTCAGATTTTTTGTCATTCTCATCCATTGACTGTTCATTTTCATAACTGGATTCACTAGTCCCTTCCCCCCTCCACTGTTTATCAGCCTCCGATTCTTCATCCATCTCTATATCCTCGGGTACCATTCTGCTTCACAATCCACATGGGCAAGTATATTTTCATTAGTATTGTTGTTTTATGTCCTTTTTGTTCAACAAAATTCGCTTCATCTGAATGAAATTTCTTGACTTTTTTATAATATACTTTCATTCGTTGAAAATTACAATTATATGAGCTCTAATCTGTCTACTCATTAATGCACAGGGACTTTGCCGGCATGTGGAATTGTTCTATAGCTTAACAGTAATCTTGGTAAGTCTCTATATTACCATTAAATGAGGAAAATTCTCTTAGTCCCATTTTCAATGTCTGCTCCATTTTTTCGGCGATTCCATTTGATTGAGAGTGGTCGGCGTTTTATACGAGACATCCAATACCTTTTGGCCACGAGCATAGGTTTCTGTCGCAAAATTCTCGTGCATTATATGAGACTAAAGTTTCAGGGAACTCACTCCTTAAAATATTGTTCTTAAACTGTCGGCAATCTTAATTACTTCAGGCCATCCTGAAAATGAATGCATTATAATTAAAGATAGCCCCATGCCTTAAACATGGGCATGATCCATGTGTACCTGACCTCATGGTTCTTTTTCTCTGGGCCACGTGTGAATTTTGTTTTGCCGAATTTTTAAAAAAATTTCAGCACATTTGGGGCATCTTTTAACGTAGTCTTCTACTTCTCGATAATATCTTGGCCACTGCGCTTGTAATGTTAATCTCCTTTGTGTTGCTTTTATACCACAGTGTACATTAAGGGGTATACCGTTTAGTACCTCTTTTCTTAGACTTTGTGGAGGTTTTATAATATCTCCATTGCATATCATGCCTTTTTCTATTGTTAATTTATGCCTCGATTCTTTGTAGGGTCTTTTTTCCATTGAAAAATTACTTCACGTGTTTCTTTTTATTCTGTCTGAAATTCGACTTTTAACCGGATCTCGTTTGGTTTCCAAACTGTGATGATTTAGGGGTAACACGTCCGTTTCCAACCAGGGCAGTATTTTATCTTCTGAATTTTTAGATGTTTGTATTCTTTTACTGTCAAAATTTAATCTGGATAGCGCATCTACGTGTGGAATAGTGTTTCCTCTTTATGTACATTTTGTCGAAGTCAAAGGCCATGAGTTTTATTGCCCATCTTAAAATTCTAGATGTGACTTTTTGGTAATTCCTTTCTGGGATTGAATATAAATTCGAAAGGTCTGTGGTTTGACTTTTAAAAAATCTTTTTCCCTACAAGAAATTTCGAGCTCGTTCAGTGTTCCAAGGGGGTGTCCTCGTGGTGAAATGGTTAAAGAGATGGACTGCGGAATCGTAGTATGCGAGTTCGTACTCCAGTCGTGCTATTACGTTCACTTTCGGGCAAATACCCTTGGGAAAGGTATGAACCCCACTTATTCTCCCAGCTATGGGTTAAATAGCACCACTACTGTTCTTCTAGGAGAATAGCTTTGGCATTAAATAACCTACAAAGGTTGATATGCCATTAAACAAAGAAACCAAACCAGTGCTCCAAACTATCGCTAATGCTTCTTTCTCCATATTTGAGTAGTTTGCCTCGGCTGATGTCAGTTTTCTTGACAGATATATAATTGGGTGACCTATTGGAGATAGAATCGCCGCTACCGCGTGTTCAGATGCATCAGTGGTCAATATCACTTCCTTTTTTGGATTAAAGATTTTTACTATCAGTTTTCTTATTAGTGCCTTTTTTAAACTTTTAAAAGCTATATTTTTGCCTTTGAGATCACATAAATTCTACATTCTTTTTTGGTAATTCTGCAAATGGTTCTATTATGTTGCAGTATCTAGGAAAATATTTGCGGTAAAAATTAGTCAATCCCAAAAAGGATTCCTATTCCTTTTAACTTTTTGATGTTGATATTTCCAATATTTTATTAGCTTATCGTCTGGTGAAATTTCTTTTGTCGATCTTCGGTATCCTAAATACGATATTTTGTCACGTTTTAACTCGCATTTATCGCTATATATCGTCATACCAGCATTTTTAAATTTGTATAAAACTTGATCATTTTTTTTTATTCTTCTTAATACGCAATCACCTATGCATATGTCGTTTTGGTATATGATTATATTTTTTTTTTTTACCTCCCCATAGAAATTTTTCAATTGCTTTTTGAAAAATGTGGCTTGAAGTCTTAACGCCTAATGGAAGACGAGTCCATCTTAGTAGGCCGATAGGGGTTTTAATTGTAATTTCTTAAAATTGTTTCGTCAATTTCTATTTGGTTATACGCTGATTTTAAGTCAATATCGGCAAAGTATTTCATGTTAATTTATGAATCGCAGTTTTAATATTAGGTAAGAGGAATGAATCCAAGCATATCTGATGATTCACTCCTATTGTATAACCCCTCATATCCTCAAATCTTATTTGGCTTTTTTATTGCAACAAATGAAACCCAATTGTTACCACCTTGTTCAATCATTTTTTTCTACTTTTGCCACTACCATGGCTAAAATGTGAGTAGGTATTTTTCGAGATTCAAAATATATCGGGTGGTTATTTTCTTTTTAGACGAATACTCGCTTTATATCCTTTTGATAGTCCTATATCAGGTTCTTCGGACTTTATATAGTTTATTAATTTCGCGGTATCCATTTTTAAAACGCCTATTCCCAAGACTCCAGAATTTTTTTGTATTGCACCACAGGGATGGGAATAATCTCATGACGGGTATTTGTTTCAAATTCCTTCCAAGGAACCTTTAGTTTTGATGACAGATCCATCGAATTATTTTAAATTAAGATTTCTTTTTCTTAATTTGGGTTTACCCATTTTTTGCCTAGAAACTTCTAGGGATAAAGGTAACATCGCTCCTTGTGTCAACCTGCATAGGAAACTTTATGCCACTCAATTTCACGGTCTCTCACGATTTTGCATGGTATTTTATAGAATATATTTCTGTATTTCCAGTATGAAGGTTTTTTTCTACTTTTTTATATCGGTATACAGACAGGAAATGGTCTTTTATTTTTTTTACAATTCAAACATACTTTTTTTCAGGCTGGACACTTGTTTATATCCCTTTGGTATTCTTTGTCGCAATATTTGCACTTAATTAAGCTTTTAGTTGCGCTATAAGCCTCCAAATTCTTTTTTTGAATTACTGAATTCGTCAATTAATTTTAATTGCTGCAAGAAATCTATACTTGCTTCTAAATTCATTTCATTCAGTTGAAGCCGTTCTAAAATATCGTGTTTGTATGCAATGTCATGCATACCTTCAATTAGTTTTAGAAGGATCAATTCGTCTTCTATAGACATTTCTTTCGAACCTGATTTTTTTTTATACTCGCAATATCTTGTTGCTTCTTTTAATCTGTTTAAATACTGCATTACTATTTCATTTCGGTTCTGTCAATTTTTGCAATAACCAGCTTTCTTTAATAGTCGAAATTTCCTCATACGTTAAGTCTTCCAGTATTTTGGGGGATATCAAAATTGATATTTTCTTTATGGCTTCACATCCTGCTAAAGCCAAAAAAAAAAAAAATCCGATTTTCATTCTATCCCCCGGAGGCTTTCTGGTCTTTCAACTTCTTCACCCTAGCCAAAGTTGCGAAACGTCTAATCCAAATTTCGACGTATTCAGGTTCATCCAATGAGGTTAGAAATTCTATCGGTAATGCCATGTTGTCTTGAAGTAAATCAGTCTCTGGGATTGACGTTGTCTTGTCGAGAGTAGTGTTCTATGTATTTTTCTATCTCCCTACCAAGACATAGTGTGGCACAATGGCTTTTTATAATGACATTTGCTCGAATACGCGGCAGGTACAAAAATACCCTTGTTCCATCGGCATTCCCCTAAAAAGAGGCGCTTCAGGCGCCAGGCAATCAACCTAATCCTGTCGAAGCAGGTAAAAGCCTGGAGGACGGCTCGAGAGGCCAAGGGAGTAACGGTCTCAGCCACCTGACACGAATGCTAGGACTCCTCAGCACGCATGTCAGATGGTCTTGACCGACGGGACCACCAAGACCTGACCGAACCATGTACCCAGACACACGACAGGGTCTAGAGTAGTATTCCAGATGATTGATCGGTATCCCCTCATACCAAAATGTGACACAAGGCCTTTTTAACATGAGAGGCGCACGCGGGGCCATAGCGCAGACACGCTCGGCAGCTCCAAAAATACCTTGGGCACCGTCGGCATTCCCCTAAAACGAGGTACCTCAGGCGCCAGGCTATAAACTGAGCCGAACCGAAGCAGGTAAGAGTCTGGGGGGACGGTCACCTGAGGCCCAAGAAGGGTTGGTCTTAGCTGCGTGACACGAATGCCGGGCTTTCCCGGTATTCATGTTAGGCGTCTTTGACCAGCGGGACCACCAAGACCAAACCAGACTGAACCGTGTACCCAGACACACGGCCGGGTCTAGAGCAGTGTTCATTTGAAATATAAATGCACTTTATATGTCGGGATATGAAATCCGAAATATATTGAAGGTGGGAGAAAGGTGGCGGTTTTTAATTGTCAAGAGATCCCAAACCAGTCACATTCACCAATCCATGCTTTCGTTACAATAATTCATCCACGGTTCGCCATACACACCGGACTCACCAAAACACCACAACTCTCTTATGAAACCCGACTTAAAACTCTGAAATGAAATAATTTATATTACAGCAAATGACAACCGGATCGAGTTTAGTATTCCACTACCTTTACTTGAGGTGATAATGCTTTTATAGCAGTACCTCATTTACATATGATACTTCACTAGTATTGCTATTGTTTCTAAACTGATAGTTTCAATTATTGGTAACCTTTATAATTCTATTCAATATCAATCATTTGTTTGTACACGGTGAAGTGGTTACTAGTGTTGCTATTTAACACTAATTATTCTCTTTAGAATTACTCATTCGTTTACATACAGTTAAATTATTCTAAGTATTGCTAAGTATCACTATAAATTCAATTAAACATTAGTTATTTGTTTACTTAATGTTAAAAGATCAAACAGTTCTATTTCTAACAATTCAATTCAGCCTAAGTAATTTGTTTGCACTCAATATAAATGTCAAATAGATCTATTTGATCCATAGATATAACCCTTTCAGGTGCTGTCAACCCAGGTCAGAGTAGACCAGGGAGCAATAGCAATGAAGAGGTACTCCACATTCCCTAAAGTTCCAGCATCACTGGAGCCTCACCATCAGATTGTTTAATGTCATATCCAGGGCACTTGTTGGGTGAGTCTTATCCCTCTGCAGAGATGCAGACGATGTATTCTACAGTCCCAGCCAACTAGGCTGACGCTTCATGAGAAGCACCCCAACGATAAAAGCAGGTTACGAGAGCAGTATGTTTTTTTTGTGGGATTATTTTATGTCGAAGAAAATTGTTAAATTATAGTCTCCAATTATACACGGTACACGAATAAATCTTCAGTCATTTTGAACCGGTAAACATTTCATAATTAGTTGCAATATCAATGTTTTACGAGCCAATATATTAATGTTATTCAAAATCCTTTTCAACATATCTCAAATAGACCTATCTAACCCACAGACACAACTCTCATATTTGAAAATATGATTTGCTTCTTTTCTTTTCCTGTTATTACGAAAAGTACGAAATAGTGGAGTGAAGGAGAGATTCGGAAACAGCTGAGATATATAAACAGAGGGAGATACAGACTCCCCAGTGAACCGCTTTTTCTGCGTTCTGTTTTAATGAGACTGGGACGGGGCAAACTCAAATCATTTAATCATCTCCGCTTTTCCTTCGTCCTTCTTTCGTGAGACTGGTATAGGGCCAAATCAAAACATCTTATCTAAACTTTTATGTTTTTCAACTTCAGGGCCTTCGCAAGGCACCCCTTCTTTCTTCTGGGTTCGTACCCGCTTCCGACTTCAGCGAGCCAGTTTTTTCACATTTCCTCAACTTTTACGAACCTGTTTCTTCACACTTCTCTGCTTCGTGTGTCTATCATTATCTCAAGGCATTTAACTTTCTTACATTCTCCTCGCTTTCGCGAGACTCGTACAGCTCAAGCCCTTTTCTCCCTCTCAACACTGGGCCGTCCAGCATAAGGCTTCGCCGAGAGCGGTGTGAAATCTAGTGACCCTTCTGCCAGCTCCTTTGTTCTCCTTCGTTCTCACAACGGGTCGAAAATCTTCTGTCGTTACATAATTTTCCAGACAGTCACGCTATCCTCGTGGTCACACTGCCTTACGTCATGCCACCCACACTATTCATGAGGCATTTCCACCGTGTTTTGTTTACCTTTGGAAACAGGTAGATATCCTGTTTTGCTACCCACGTTACTTACGCGGCCTATCAAAAGTATCTTCTTTCTGTCACTATACAACAATAGGACCCTACAATGTACATACGTTCTGGGTGACTATTGTTGAATAAATACTGAAAATTTTTATCAAAATCAAGTTATTTTCTTAAAAATCGTTTTATTTCTTTTTTGTTTCTTTTTTCTAAAAAGTTTTTTAATGCAAATTTGGTCATGCCTACTTGACTTTCGCCAATTTTCTACATCGACAACTTGGTGCTATCAATTCAGGAGCAAGTAGGAATTCCTTGGCTCAAATCCACCTGTTTAAAAATTTTGGGTTATTTTTTTTCTATAGGTTCCCAATCAACAGTAGTAAGGCCAGTTTGTTTTGTTATCTTCTCCAAAACTAGTGGCGGAAAAGAGATCATTTCATGTATTTCTCAAGAGGATTTGTGCAATATGAACATTTTTCTATACTATTAATCGTTTGGTTGATTGGTCGGTTGGTCGGGTTTTGTAGCATATAAACCCTTGTAGGTTATCTATTGCCAAATCTTTTTACACATATATATATTAAATATACATAATTTATTAAGAGATAGTTTGTTGGTAATATTTTTTAAACAAGCCAGTGTTCATTTGTTTGCACATAGTTAAATGGTTTCAAGAACTGCAATCTAACACGAATAATTCTATTTACTATTTATCATTTGTTTGCACACAGTTACAAGTTTTCAAGTATTGATATGTTACACTAACATTTTAATTTAACATCAGTCATTTGTTTGCACACAGTTCAATGGATATACGTATACTATTTGTAAGTGAATAGTTTTTAGGTAAGTCTGTTTTTGAAAGATGGCGAGTTAATTTGTTTGCACACAGTTAAATGGTTTCTGGTATTTCTAACAGTAATAGTTCTATTTAATATTTATCTTTTTCTTGCACACAATGAAGTGGCCAGAAGTATTGCTATTTAACAATAGTAATTCTTTTCAACACTTCATTCATTTGCATACTGTTCAACGGTTCCAAGTATTGTTATATAATACCAATAATTCAATTTTTGTACATTTAAACGATTTAAAGTATTGCAATCTAGCTCTAACAATACATTATAACATCAGTCATTTGTTTGCACACAGGTAAATGGTTAAACAATTCTATTTGACCCATAGATTGGACCCTAACAGGTACTACCACTCTGGGACAGGGTGGACGTGGAGGTAATCATAATGAAGAGAAACTTTACATTCTCCAAAGCTCGTGGACTGGAGCCTCACCATCAGATTGTTTAATGTCACATCAGGACACTCCTTGGTAGGGATCACACCCCTCTGCAGAGATGCAGTCAGCATATTCTACAGCCCCGGCCGACTGGGCAGTAACCGTAAGGTTAATCCCTACCCATAATTAATTTTACTGTTGTATAGTCACCCAACTCCTCCGTCACGGTCAGAATACGAAACGAAGTTAATTTTTAAACAAAGTGCAGATGTCTTTTTAATGCAGAAACGCATTTAGCGTAACGGTTATCGTCGAATGAAATGGAATCGGCGATCCGAGTACAAATCCTGTAAAGAACTATTTGTCTTTCACTGCTCGCTAATGCCTTTGGGAAAGGCATGAATTCATCTATCATCCCCGCCACCAGTTGTAGGTAAATAATAGGACATAAGGGGTTCTTTAGCCTTAGTTAGGCCTCTAGTCGAGGAGAAGGAAAATTCTAAGTTCAAACCAGGTTTATTCTACTTAAAAAAATTGACCTTACGTCTTATTCTGCCTGGGAAGCAGAGGTTGGGTAAATATATGCAACTGTTTTTGATTTAAAGTTTTCCTTCGACCAGACCATTGGCCTTAGCGAAGAAAGAACCCAGTCAGCTCAACTATTTATCCTGGGAGAAAAAAGAGACAGGTTCATGCCTTTTCTAAGAGCATTAGTGCGTCCAGGGTTTGAACTCGAGTCGCTGATTCCATTTCTTTGGTTCGTCGTTACTTAAATTACAACGTCACTGTCCGCTACGTTGGCAGGTTCAAAAATACTCCATTGATTAGAGGATAGAGCCATCAGTGACTAATTTAAGAATTAGCGAGTTTTTTTTTTTTTCGTGTGTGTGTGTGTATCATTTTTTATTATATAAAAGACACCATTATTCCCACTACACAGCAAATCAATTAAAAAGAATCGAAAAATGTGACAGTCGAGAATACTGCAAAATGATAACAGTCCGATTCAGTTATTGACATTGTATAACTCAACACAACAATACTTTTTTTTAGCAAGAAGAGGGTAAATGATTTTTAAAAATCAATTACAGATTTGCTTGTGACTCATCACTACACGATGATCGATGTTACTAACGACGACCAATGATTTTCAATTAGATATCAGAAAGATTTCAATGCTCGACATTGAAAAGAAAAAAGATACTACTACAACTACAACTACTACTACTATCATCATTATTGTTAATAATAATAATAATGATAATGATAATAATAGTAATAATCTGTATATAAGCCGCTTATTATTTTGCAACCTTTTCTTTTAATGTTTCAGTCATCTACCGTAAATGGATAAATAAAAAGATTAAGAGCGATGTATAAAAGGTGAAAGATATCAGGTAAGAAGTAAATAATGATAAGTAAGGGTTGTAATAATTAATATGTATAATGCAATATATGATGCGAATATGTAATAATATAATAGTTAAAATGCATTTGGTAGATATAAGATCTAAGTGATATTAGGTAAAAGATGAATTATGAATTACAGGTGAAATCTGGCTGAAGGAAACCAAACGAACAAGTCTTGCTAAGTCAAACCTATCGCATCTATCCTTTCTGATTGATCCTTGAACATAGAAAAAAAAAAAAAAAGAAGAAAAAATACAATTTTTTAGGTTAAAGATAATACCGAACATGCCTTTCTTCCTTTTATGAGGATACAATGTCTATGAGGTTATATAACAATATTTCAAATACTGTGTTGTGAGATTACGAGCGCAGCTATCCTTTCGTAAAGCGGCTAAGGGTACAAATGTTGCAAGTCGTAGCACCCGTGGCCACTTCAATAATAATAATAATGATAATAATAATAATAATAGGAGGTGTAATGGTTATCGTCGTAGGAAATAGACACGGCGACACGAGTTCAAATCCTGGACGAGACTGATTGCATTTCACATAGCACTAATACGCTTTGGAAGGGTATGAATCCAATTATTCTCCCTCCAGCTATTGGTAAATAGTAGGGCAGACTGGGTTCTTCAGCCTTGGCGAGGCAAATAGTCTAGTTAAACTCCGCTTAAAAATTGACCTTGTGTCATATCCTACCCGAGCGGAGGGGTTGGGTAAATAGGATAATAATAATAATAATAATAATAATCATTTGGGATTTTGAGATAAAAGCTGGATTACCCAATCTCGGTCAGAAGATTAAACCTTATCGCACTTAGGATTTGGTTCGTCGCTGTTTCTTGCTAGGAAGAATAAACACGAAGACATTTTCTTGAGTACACACATTTCTTTATTCAACTCCAGATGTCTTTTATATTGCCAGTCGCCCATGCCGGGAGTCAGCCCTTTGAAACATTGATAGTATGGTTTGGTTTGGTTTGGTTTTATAGCATATCAACCATTGTTGGTTATTTAATGCCAAATCCTATTTTTACATATATATTGAATATGTGGTTAGTAAACACATTTTGTAGATACACACAGACAAACAGTTTTATTTCTAACAATTCAATCTAGCATTAGTCAATAAATTTAAATAGTTCCAAGTTTCGCTAGTATCACTAACAATTCAATTAAAAATCAGTCATTTGTTTACACACAATTAAATGATCAAACAGTTCTATTTCAAACAATTCAATTTAGCATAAGTCATTTGTTTGAAGTCAGTTTAAATGTCAAGCAGTTCTATTCGACCAATTGATATGACTCTATCAGGTGCTACCACTTCGGGCCAGAGTGAACCTAAGGGGTACTACGCATTCCTCAAAGCTCCAGCATTATTGGACCCTCACCACCAGATTGTTTGGTATCATATCCAGGACACATGTTGAGGGGTTTACCCCTTTGCAGAGATGTTGTCGGTGTATTCTACTGCTCCAGCTGACTGGGCTGAACATTGATAGAAAATACGAGCTCATAATTTTGTCCCTGTAAGTGAGTCTCGATTCACTTGGACTAACTTACTAGAATATTAAAATCTAATTCCAGCTTCCAAATTCGTAGTCACGTGACTTTAGAATTCCCTGATGACAACAAAGCTCTTGACTGACACCAGAGATGACCACATGTCAATCAAACGCAGTTGACCTCAGGTAGACATAAAAATCTTGCACTGTGTACAAGTGTTTAATTCTCTTTAGATAAACTACAGTTCGTGTCAAACAAAAGATTCAGCCAATTTATTATTTAACAAGACAAAAAGAAACTAAAATTATGGAATATGAATGTAACAGTAAAACGAATGATAGTTGGAGCACTTGGAATAATCTCCAAGAACCAAGAAAATGAATGGGGAACTAAAAATTTAAGGAAGAACTGAGATTGTCCAGACTACAGCACTGCTAAGATCCGTCAGAATACTTAGAAGAGTCCTGATGTCTCTCAGACTTCAGTGAAAGAAATCCCATTTATTACTACCGTGAAAATATATGTATTATCTTCACACTATGTGAAATTTTGACTCCAATTTTAACTGGTGGTTTTTGACAGCAGGTCTCTTCAAGTCTAGAACTTTTAAGTATTTTACCTGATCTTGACAATGCTGTCGTCTGGATTGTTTCGATTCTTCCTCTGATTTTCAATTTCCAATTCCTCCACTATCCTTTTTGAGTCCTTGGGAACCGTTTCGAGTGCATTAACTACACCGTCAATCTCATTTTCTACAGTTTTTTCAACTCTGTGGCCAGGTCTAAGTATTTGTCTATCTTTTCACTTTCTTTTATTTTCATTCAATGGTGCGCTGTAATGACAAAATCTACTAGATGTCATATTCTTTCTTTTTGTTTATCAGTATTAGGTCTGCTTTTCTGGCCGGGATTTGGTGGTCCATTTATTGTTGTAATTGTTGTGGACTATTTCAATTCAATCTACGATGGTAGACCAATGATTCTGACGCGTGGTCTTATCAGGTGAATTTTGATCAGAAATGTTCATTGTATAATGTTTGATCTATTGTGATAATATTCGTCATTGAATTAAGTGCATTGACAAAAGAATCCACATCTGTTGTAAGCAATAAATGCTGCATTGGATTTACTTGTTGGATGCATAGATGATCGGTCCAGATTCCGGGATACGTAACTTGAGATTTGCTTGTTTGGGGTTGACATGTTGTGCGTGTTAGAGGACACACACCAAGTAGCTCCCCGAGATCAGCAGATCAGTACGAACAAACGGCAGTCTTCTCTCTCTCTCTCTCTCTCTCTCTCTCTCTCTCTCTCTCTCTCTCTCTCTCTCTCTCTCTCTTCAGTGTCTGTCTCTTTGTCCCCGGGGTGAGAGAAGAGGAGTGAGGAGGAGAGGACATTGCTGGGTGAAAACGGAAATGGTCAAAAAAGATCCCCACTCACGTATTATTTCTTTCCGGTCTGTTAAGTAAATCGAGTGTGTATTTCAACTCGACAGTGCTTGTAGACACACACGTGTCAGAACGTGCACGCGTGTATGTATATGCATACTGAGTCATGTAAGTGCATGTGTATGCGTATCCGATAGCGTGTGCAACATTATCGGGGCGTGTGTCCGAAAGTAAGTCATGCTGAAAGCAGCAGTTTTTTTTTTGTTTTTGCTCAATCATCGAGCAGTTAAGCAGCGATGAACCTGATAAGTACTAAGATGGGCGATCGCTGATTCAGCCAGGACTGGTTTCCTCCAACCTTTTAACACTGTAAAGTAAAAATGAAAAAAGGATTAATAACGCTTTAGATAAAGTGTATCCGTATTTAACAACATCAATTGGTGCAAGTAAAGACATTATTAATCGATATTATCGTTAAGCGATCAATCAAAATCAAAATAACTTAATTGATGTCAGAGAATAGGCCCTCCGACCACTTAAAGCGAAAATTAAGAGTAAAATATTATCAAGTCACACACACACACACACACACACATATATATATATATATATACTGGAGGCAGCTGTGGCGGAACGGTTATCGTCATTGGAAGTGAACTTATTTACTCGAGGTCGATTGAATTTTCTCATAACGCTATTACCGTTGGAAAGAGTATGAATCCAACTAGTAAATAGTTGAGTAGACTGGGCCCTGAAAGCTTATTATAAAACCCGGTAAGGAAAAAGAAAATTCTGGATTCGAACCAGTTATAGGTAAAGAGTTGGATGGATTGCGCCAGGCTATTCCTCCTTAAGATACACTACATGAATTGCACCCGACAACCAAACCAGGTTACGGGATAAGTCTTTTTCTTATATATATATATATATATATATATATATATATATATATATATATATATATATATATATATATATTTAATAGGCTGATAGTTGGTTTGTTGCTTCTAGATTATTTAATGCCGAACTCAGTCTTTTTTTCAATTATATATATATATTCAATTTTCATACTATTTTTTAATAAATCGAACATTATCTGTTAAGTGATAGATTTTAACGGCATATCAATGCATCTAGGTTTATTTTATGCCTAAAAGTTAGGGAATAATGTACATTGTGCGTTTATATTTACATTTTTTGTGTAGTTGTTTCTCAAGATCTTTTTTGCGGACAGTTAGGAATTCCTATTTAATTCTAATTATTCATACACAGATATATGGTTTCAAGTAACCACTTCAATTTAATAATAATCATTTGTTTGCACACAGTTATTTGATTTCAATTAACTAATAATAATTCTTTGTAAACAAGTATTGTTCTCATGTAACTATTTGTAATACAAACAATTTACACATGAGTTGCATGATACCAAGTATTATAACTAATACAAATAATTTTCAAATTGATCTATTTGATCCATAGGTGGATTGGCTCAGAGTGGACCTAAGATTTAGTTTAGTTTCTTTGTTTAATTGCATATCAACTTTCGTGGTTATTTAATGCTAAAATCAGGGGTTATTTAATGCTAAAACCAGTGGTTATTTAATGCTAAAAGCTATCTTTGTAGAAGAATAGTAGTGCTAATATTTAATCCATTGCTGGAGGGATAAATAAGTTCATACTTTTCCAAAGGGTATTAGTTCGAAAGTGAACATAATAGCGCGATTGGAGTTCGAACTTGCTGACAAGACATTAGTCACTTAGACTTCCCCAGGATATAAGAGTAATAGCAATGAAAAGGCACTCCACACTTCTCCAGATCTCCAGAACTGAAGCTTCACCATCCAATGCAGTTTTGTGTCATACTTAGAATACTCCTTTTTATAGGGGTCTTACTTCTCTGAAGGGGATACAGTCAGCGTATTCTTAACCCAGCCACCAAGAAGGCACTTTATTTGTTGACTCAATTATATTGTTTCTGGATCAGTGGACCTTGGAGTAATGTCAATAAATGGGTGACTCCATATTATTCAGAGTCCCGAGACTAGAGTTGCACACTTAGATGCAGTTTTGTAGGACATGATACGTTTTCTTGTGAGGTGGGTGAGGTCTTACTCCTTAGAGCTTTAAGTAACTATTCTCCGTATAAATAATTTGCACACAATTATATAGTTTCAAATATTCATTTATAATACTAATAATTTATACAAAATTATACGGTTTCAATTAATTATTTAATTTAAGTAAACCATTGTTTGCACACAATTAACTATATAGTTTCGAGCATTCCTATCTAATACTTATAATTTTCAAACAGATGTATTTGACTTAAAGACAAATATAGTAAGTACTACCACTCCTGATCAGAGTGAATCTGTGTATAATGGCAACGAAGTGGGGATTCCATACTCCACAGAACTGAATCCTCACAGCCGGATTCAGTTTAATCTCGTTCTCAAGACACCAAAATGAATTGAATAAACTAAGCAGATTCATTAAACTCCTGAAAAGAAATCTTGTCTGTATTTTGTTCGAAGGTTTTTATTATTCATACGTTTTTCTTTTAATTGGACGATTTCCCTCTTCTAAGTTCTTTTTATTTACAACATTTCGGCTGTTCACCGTCCAGCCTTCTTCTGATAGTTTTGATCTAATCAATTGGTAAGAACTGATTTCTAACATCTCTTTGTTTTATTCTTTTAAAATGATTAAACTGAACTCTAACAAGTCTTTGTTACAATGACGAACGCTTGCGTTCAGTTGAACAATTTTCAAACGATAAAAAAATCGTATTTGTATTTGAATTCAAAAGGACTTGAGACGCTAGCTGCCACCAGTTTTATAAATTCAACATAACTAGAAATTCTGAAATCCTGGACGAAACTATTTGCGTTTGACTTCGCGCTGATGCCCTAAGGAAACGCATGAATCCATCTTTTTTTACATCCCTACCAGTTATGAGTAGATATTAAAACAAAGTGGGTTCTTTAGCCTTTATTAGGCAACCAGTCTAAGAGAAGAAAAACTCTGAATTCGAACCAGCTTAAAAGTTGACCTTGTGTAACATTCTGATCATACATACATACATACATACATACATACAAAGAAAAATCGAATCATTAAAATATAAATTCCAAGTCCTTGTAAAACTCTAGAAACCTGATATGTGTCCGACGAATACCACAATAAAATAATACGTTTTGATGGCAGTTTCTGGTCGGCTGCAGATGCAATTGATCTCGGCCAATTGAATTTGATAATTATCAATAATGAAATAATCACGCTTTTTCACGAAATTTGCCTTCTTATATTACAGATCACAGTTACATTTCGCTTATTAAAAACAAATAGAACAAAAGGTTACTCTGTTCTTTTTTACCAGACCTCATATTCTGAAAACCTGTTAAAAACTTGCCTCACGGGAAGGATTTTAAGCTAGTTCTCGTAGAAGATCTAAATGATTGATTGTTTGACTGACTTTAACGGCATATCAACTCATCTAGAGTTATTTTATGCTTAGAGGTTAGAAAATTGTGTACATGTCTTGTTGTGAAAGGGATTCCTCGTGGAGTCATGGCGAATGTGCTGAACTGAGGTTTCGAAGTTGTCGAGTTGGAATTCTATTCGCGCTATTACATTAACTTTCGGACTACTACTCTCAGGAAATGTATGAATCTCGTTATCCTCCCAGCTAAGGGTTAAATAGTATCACTGCTATTCTTCTACAAGAATGGCTTTAGCATTAAATAACCCAAGAAGATTGATATGCCATCGAATCATATCTTGTAGTCTACAGTTCCTGCTTCTATCTTGAAGTTGCGACTCCAGGAATTTTTTCTCTCTTCATATGTTTATTTATAGTATAAAGAGTTAGACTAATAGCAGAGAGAGAGAGAGAGAGAGAGAGAGAGAGAGAGAGAGAGAGAGAGAGAGAGAGAGAGAGAGAGAGAGAGAGTCTTTATCCTGGTAGAAAATCACATTCTTTTGGTTTCTGGGTTAGTTTGATGGTGGTGAGTCCAACCAGCTAAACACATAGGATGTAATCTCATTACTGCTGGTTTTTCCTTATCTTATTTACTGCTTGAGTTACGCCTACGAGTGCACAACAGGGGCTTGTATGAAATATATTTTCCCCTACTGATGACTTGTTGAATGCATTGGTAATTGTCAGAACCAACAATCAGGTTGGATATGGATTCTGTCAAGCGTCCACCCACCAAGCGCCTTAGATGGTGCAATAGTTAGCAAGATAGACTAACAAACGTTCACGAGTTCGAGTCTCATTGGGTGCCCAATTCATACGGCATTGTGCCACATCTACGCAAAAAGCTTAGTAAATTACCAAACGTTTCAAAACTTTACCACTTAGGAATCATCATCATTATCATAGCGTTCTGACAGCACAAATTTCCCCGACTCTCTCTCTCTCGCCATTCGTATCTATCGTCCATGGTTCTTGCTAAGTTCTCAAAACGGCATCCAGTGTCCGCACAGACTAAGTCTCTGCAAGTCAGCTAACACTGGTGTGTTAATGTTTAGGAGTCTGTGTTTTAGTCAAGATGGAGTCATCTCCTCATCAAATAGCAAGCCTCTGAAATTAGTAGACCAGTTTATATATCGGGGAGAGTCCCGGTGCCGTAGTGGTTAATGTGCTGGACTGTGACATCGTAGTAAGTGAGTTCGAACTCAAGCCTCACTATTACGTTCACTTTCGGACTAATACCCTTGGGAAAGATATGAACCCTCTTATTCCCATATTGTTTTGATAATATGACTACAGTTCTTCGATTAGGATGGCTTTGGCATTAAATAACCCATGAAGGATGATTTGCCATTAAAGGAAGAAATCAAAACAAACCTTCATCCTTCAGCTATAGATTAAATAGTACAACTATTATTCAACAGCAATATATTTGGCATTAAATAATCCACGAATATTGATATATCATTAAACAAAGAAACCAAACCGAACCAAACCAAACTAGTTCATGCACTTTGGTAACATTATCTCATCTATTGAAAGAAATATCAGCATACGCATAAGTAAAGCATGGATTGCTATTGACAGATTATCGATCATAATGAAATCTGATTTCTCTAATAAAATAAAACGAGATTTCTTCCAAACTGCAGCCATGTCATTACTACTGCGTAGTTGCACCTCCAGGACTTTAACGAAACACCTGGAAAGAAAAACTAGATGAAACTATTCAAGGATACCGCGTACTATTTTGAGCAAATCCTAAAAGCTATAAAAATAGCAGATGAACGGCCACTTACCTCCCATCTCACAAACTATTCAAGTAACACAAACAAGACATCAAGACATGATGAGCAGTGCTGGAGAATTAAAGATGAACTCATTGGCGACGTTCTCCTTTGGACTTAGAAAAGGACAAAAGAATATATAAGAATTGTAATAAAAGGAACCATGATACCAATAAGCGCAGGATAAAATATTTCTTTTCAAACGTTTTGAAAACTTAGCAAGAACCATGGACGATAAAGACGAATGGCGAGAGAGAGAGAGAGAGAGAGAGAGAGAGAGAGAGAGAGAGAGAGAGAGAGTCGAGGAAATTTGTGCTGTCAGCACGCTATGATAATGGTCACGATTTGATTTTTGAACACTTTAAAAATGTTATTTTTCAAGTAGACGTTAGTTCAGTTGTTTTTTTAACAAATTAAAACTTTAATTTTATTTTTACTATTTTTAAATTCTAATATTCTTAATTTTCCTGACAATAGATTTTTTATAAGTGATAATTTCATGAAAGGAACTCTTTCACTGATTGATTGGTTGATTTTAACAGCCTGTCAACCTGTCTAGGGTTATTTTATGCCGAGAAGTTAGGGAATCGCGTTCTTTGTACGTTCATATTTACATTTTTGTTTAGTTGTTTCCAAAGAGTTTTTTTCCTCGAATAATCTTTAAACAAATATTTAACCAATAGATGTGACCCTAACAGGTACTACCACACAAGGTCATAGTGGATCTTGGCATAATGGTAATGGTAATGAAGAAGTACACTACTTTCCTAAGATCTCCAGTGTCCTACCTAGGATATCACTCTTTTTGGGGGATGTCTTACTCCTATGCTAGAGATACCGTGGGTGTATTTATTTACCAACAGAGAATATTTTTGCTTAAGTTACATAGTTTACATTCATCGATTTTGAAAAAAGAGAGAAAAAAAGAAGAAAAGAATAGAAAGGCAAACTATGAAATAAAAAAGTTCGTATTTTTTATCAATATTATTTTTTAACTTATTCCAACGATGTGCTGGGCACCTCTGGTGGTGTAACGGTTAGCAAGCTAGACTAGCAAACCTACACGAGTGAGCTCGAGTCTCATTGGACGCCCCATTCATTCGGCCTTGTGCCACATCGAAGCAAAGAGCTTTGTAAATTACTATTCCAACGATGTGCCAAAATGATGATATCGGTAAAAGTAAAATAATAAGATCGGTTTGGACTATTCCACTTCTTGCCCTTGGAGTGGTTTGATACGGTATAACAGCAGTTGTAATTATGAACACGAACAGTAACTGAAAACTGGTATAGTCCCAGTCATTTCTGACGCAATTATTTACGTATCCGTAAGGATCGGAGTGAAGTATCTGTCGTCATGGAAATTCTACGGTTATTCTAAAAGCTAATAAGATATAAAATTAAAAAAAATTTTAAACGTAAAAAACAAAACAAAAATCAAATTGAAAAAATAAAAAAAATATAGAATTGATTTATGACCCGTGAACCCAACAGGTTCACATTGTAACAGTGGTCTATTCTGATGTTTTAATTTAGGATTTTACCCTTTCGGTGGATCACAGAATAAGCGTAAAAGAAAGCCAAAAGATTAACAAATACTTGGACTTCGCCAGAGAGCAAAAAAAAAAAAAAAAATGTGTAAGCTTAGGGTGAACAAGAAATCAATTGTAATTGGTGCGTTTGGAACGCTGCCCAAAGGATTGGAGAAGAGACTTGAGGAACTGGAAATTAGAGGAAGAATCGAACCCATTCAAACTACAGCATTATCAAGATCGATTAGAAAACTCAGAAGAGTCTTGGAGACGTGAGGAGAATTGCTGTCGCTCAGACTGAAGTGAAAGCCTACCAGTTAACGCCGGTGTAAAAAAAAAAAAAAACTCACAAGGAGTACAAAAACAACAACAACAACAACAACAACAACAATAATAATAATAATAATAATAATAATAATCAAAAGAATAGCAAGTGTAGATTATGGTTACGATTGAGATGAAGCAGTTACTCACATAATAAACGAATGCAGCAAACCAGAATCTTTACTAAAAACAGAGGTGCATAACATTTTGAGATTTTGAGATACAAACGAGTTACCAAATCCCGGCAAGAAGGTCAGATCTTGTTAATTAACAAGAAACAAAGAAGTAGATTTTGCCGTTACAGAGGACCCCAGAGTGAAAATAAAAGAAAGCGAAAAGATAGACAAATACTTGGATCTTGCCAGAGAGCTGAAAAAGCTGCGGAGCATATGAGTGTGATACCAATTGTTTGTTGATGCACTTGGAACGTTCCTGAAAGGCTTGTGGAATGCAACATCGTTGTAAGTGAGTTCGAACTCCAGTCGCACTATAACGTTCACTTTCGGATTAATATCCCTGGAAGATTTATGAAACACCCTATTCCCCCAGCTATGAGTTTAATAGTACCACGACTATTTTTCTACAATGATTAAATAACCTATGAAGGTTAATATGCCATTAAACATAGAAACCAAACCAAACCAAACCAAACCAAACCAACTAAAGGCCTGGAAAAGACATTGGGAGAACTGGTTTGATTTGGTTTGGAAATTGGAGAGTAATATTGAGATTGGAAATTGGAGAGTAATATTGAGATTGGAGGGCATATAGAGAAGAGTGACAGAAATGAGAAAAAAGTAAAAGAATACAGTTGTATGGAGAGATTATAGAAATTAGGATTAACTTCTTTACGAGAAAGAAGAATAAAAAGTGATTGAATTGAAACGTCTAAAATAATAAATGGGATTTCTAGTTATGGTAGACATTTTTTAAATATTTCTCTTTGATCTGGAAATTTACTGTCAAGACAGATTTCAAAAACAAAGTCTACTAACCAATTGGATTTAATTGTTAATCGGGTAATATATTTTTAGAACAAATTGCCTAATCAGATCAAAAACAACTATAGCGGAAAAAATTTATGATTAAATTGAATAGTTTAAGAAAAAAATCGTTAGAAAAAGAAGTTAAGAGGTCATTTTTGGGAACTATCGGATAAGTTATTAAACAGAATTTGACCTGTACTAGATATTGTATTAATAGTGTATATGTTCGGTGCACAGATTCTTTTTTTAAAGGTTGATATGAAAAGATAGTAGAGATGCTTAAGGAGGCATAAATAATAATAATAATAATAATAATAATAATAATAATAATAATAATAATAATGTCGTGCCGCCAGCACGGATATCCCTGACCATCTCTCGCCACTTCTCCCAATCATTCATCGCCTCCGGCAGGTCTTCTAGGTTACATCCCGTGTCCTCACATAGCTGCTGTATGTAAGTTCGGGCTGGTCGTCCTGCTTTTGCTTGGCCATATGTGGGGGTTCATAGGAGTACGTCCCTTACGAGCTCGTCCTTGCTTCTCCAGCAGTGTCTGGCGTGTCTGGCTCGTCAAACCTGTATAGTTTTCGTGATGGGAGGCAGGTGGCCGTACAATTGGCGTCTCGTGGGGTGGGAGGGAAAGGGATCCACTGGGAAATTGAAATTTGACCATATTACCAAATGCTATATGCACAAACCAGAATCCGTCTTGGAGAACGAGACACAGAAAATATTATTGGATTTTGAAATAAAAACGGATCACCTAATCCCAGCCAGAAGACCAGACCCAGTAATAACAAAAAAAAAGAAGAACAAAAAGGGGAAAAAAAGAGAGCCTGCCGAACAGTGGACTTCGCCGTCCAGGCGAACCACAGAATGAAACGCAAAGAAAACGAAAAGTGACAAATACTTAGACCTGCTGGAGAACTAAAAAGCTATGGAACATGAAAGTGACAGTGATACCAATTGTAATTGGTGCACTTGGAACAGTCCCCAAAGGATTGGTAAGGAGGATGGAAGAGTTGGAAATCGGAGGACGAGCAAAGACCATTCAAACTACGACTTTACTAATATCGGCTAGAATACTGATAAGAGTCCTGAAGACTTGAGGAGACTTGTTGTCACTCAGATTCTAGTGAAAGGCCATGAGTGTGAAAAACTTGCATGATAATAATAATCTTAACAATTAACGACCAATTATAATGTTTTAAGTAACTATTCTTATCTAATAATAATAGTAATCATTTGTAAATAATTACAGTTTTAAGTAATTATTCTTAATACAAATAATTTGCGTACAGTTTTATGGATTCAAGAAATTTTCTCTAATCGTAACAATTTGAAAGCAATTTTATGGTTTCAAGTAACGTATTTGCTAATATATTGGACGCACATTTAAATTAACAAAACAGATATGCAAACATTACACAGCGTCCAATGTTCCGGTATAATGACAAAAGGTCTATTCATCGACGTTTAAAATGAATAGTTACAGAGCTTTAATAAGTTGTTGTAGGCGATACCTTGACAAATACGATTGTAACTAATGCGTCTTATACGCCGGTCATAACGGTAACTATTTCTACTTAATAATAATCACTTGTTTGTTCATACTTATATGGTTTCAAGTATTCCTATCAAAAACTAATAATTTGTTCTCAATTATATGGTTTCAAGTAATTATTCCTATTTGATAATAGTCATGATCATTTGTTTGGTTTGGTTTGGTTTGGTTTGATGGCATATCAATCATTGTTGGTTACCTAATTCCAAATCCTGTTTATACGTATATATTAAATATATATGATTTGTAAACACATCTTATAAATACGTACAGTTAAATGATCAACCAGTTCCAATTTTAACAATTCAATCCTGCATAAGCCAACAAAGTTAAATGGTCCCAAGCATTGCTATGTATCACTAGCAGTTCAATTTTGCATAAATCATTTGTTTGCACTCGGTTTAAATGTCAAACAGTTCTATTTGACCCATAGATAGGACCCTATCAGGTGCTACCACTCCGGGCCAGAGTGGACCTGGGAGCAACGGCAATAAAGGAGTAATCTGCATACCCCAAAGCCCCGGAATTACTGGAGCCTCACCATTAGATTGTTTCATGTCATATCCAGGACACTGGTTGTGGGGAGGGGTCTTACCCCTCCGCAGAGATGCAGTCGATGTATTCTACAGGCCGGGCCGACTGGGTTGTATGCTCATTTATTTGCACAGTGATATGGTGTCAATACTAATAATTTGTTCACAATGATATGGTTTTAAGTAATTATTCCTGTTTGATAATAATTCTCACCATTGGTTTGCACAGTAATATAGTTTTAAGTATTCCTATCTAATACGAATAATTTTCAAACATTTATATTTGACCCATAGATGGCACCCAAACAGGTACTATCACTCCAGATCAGAGTGGACCTTAGAGCACTGATAACGCAACAGTGACTCCCTAGAGCTTCAAATCTCGAGCCACAGCTCCGGATATAGTTTAGTGTCTTAATCAGGACACTCCTTTTTGTTGAGGGGAGTTTTACTTTCTGTGGAAGATACAGTTTGCGTATTCTAAGCTTTGACGACTGTGCGAGTTTTAATTGGTTGGCCGTTAAAGAAATACGTTTTCTAAAAATAAAAAAAAGAAAAAAAAAAAAAACAAGAAAAAAAAGAAAAGAAAAAAAAGCACACTCTTGAAATATGATGATCCCTCACTGACGATTGTAGAAGTGCCCTGTTTTTTTTTTTTTTTTGTTTTTTTTTTCAATCTTTCCTTCAGACGATAATGCGCTTCCTAGAACTACTTATTTAATACTCAAGATGAAACTTCAGCCAACTTTTTTTTAGTAAAGTTATTTCGGTCTCTTTTGTGAACTTTTTGCTCTGTAGAAAGAAAACGAATTAGCATTTGAAATTCTTAAATGAAGTGTTATCATTATTTCATGAACTTGTAAGTAAGTAAGTAAAGTTAGCGACCATAGTCGAGGGTGACCCGAAGGCTCCCTTTTCGATAGCTACTACACCAAGGTGTAGGGGAGGGCGCTACTCCATTCCCAGGATTGCTCCACTTTACCCTTGAACCGTACCTTATAATGCTGAGTGTTAAGCAAGGTGGTATCAAGTTCCATTTTTAAAGTCTTTGGTATGACTCGACCTGGGATTGAACCCAGGTCTCCCGGGCCATTGGCGAACACTCTAACCGCTGGGCCAATGTCCCGGTTAAAAAGACAAAACAAAAACAAACAAAAACAAACGAGTAAAAAACAAACAAAAACAACAGAAAAAACAAACAAACAAAAAAACTGACAAGATTATTTACGTTTGGATCGGTATAAGGATCAGAGAGTAGTATCTGTGTGTTCTTCTTAGAATCAGTATCTATTTCCGGCACTTATCTGCACCATTTCGTGTTCTTTCATTCTTTCTGTCTGTTTTTCTCAACTTCTCTCTCTCTCTCTCTCTCAATATATATATATAAGGAGTAGCGCCCTTCCCTACACTTTGGTGTAGTAGCTATCGAAAAGGGAGCCTTTGGGTCACCCTCGACTAAGGTCACCAACTTTACTTATATATATAAAAGTAAAGTTGGTGACCTTAGGCTCCCTTTTCGATAGCTACTACACCAAAGTGTAGGGAAGGGCTTAGCCAACGTAGTCCGCTTGTGGCCGTGTAGTCTGAAGCCTTAGTCTATCGTAAAGTTGGACGGGTTTCGATTCCGGCTTCGAGCGTCCTGCGTGTCTAGCCACACTGAAGAGTTCTGATAGAACGAAACTGACTGTGGATGACTATATATATATATATATATATACATAAGTATTTGAAATTGTTTTTCTTCGTGTCAGCGATTAAATAAATAAAACTAGAATGTTCAACTCGTTTCCTTGGAGCTGTGTATCAATAATGTTAACTATATTCATAAATAAATATCAGTTTGGTTTCTTTGTTTCAAAGCATATAAACCTTCGTGGGTTATTTAATTACAAAGCCATCCTTATAGAAAAACACTAGTGGTGCGATTTAACTTATAGCTGTGGTGGCGGGGGGGGGGATAAGGGAGTTCATATCTTTTCTAAGAGTATGAGTCCGAAAGTGAACGTAATAGCGCGAGTGGAGTTCGAACTCGCTTACTGCGCTGTCGTAGCCTAGCACTTTAGCCACTACACCCCGGTTCAATATCTCTGATAGAGCATATAAATCATCGATTACCGATTTTGAGCACTCTTTATTTCTAAATATAGCAAGCTATATATATATATATATATGTGTGTGTGTGTGTGTGTGTGTGTGTGTGTGTGTGTGTGTGTGTATAAGCTGTCTGCAAAAGAAATTATTTACAAAATATATTTAAAATACTGAGTATTTATGGCATTGCTTTCTAAAGATATATTTGAAACTTATTATTGCAGCTTATCGATGCTGTGCTTTCGATGGTCTTGATTCTTCTTTTGATCCTAGCTCAAACATTTTTTTCCCTGGTTCTTTGGGCTGTTGAGAGGGCTCTATCTACTATTGGTGTCACTGTCACATTCATGTTTAATAACTTATTATTATTTTACTCCTTACGAGTTTTTCACGTTATCTATGTTAGCAAGTCTCCTCAAATCTCCAGGACTTTTCTAAGTATTCTCGTTGAACTTAGTAGTACTGTTATCTGGATAGTTTCAATTCTTCCTTTGATCTCCAGTTCCCCCTAACTTCTTTCCAGATCCTTTGGGACCGTTCCAAGCGATCCGATTTTTATTGAAATCATTGTTATCTTCATGTTCCATAATTTCTCCTCTCTCGTTGCAATTTTTGTTTAGGGTATTTAATTGTTACCGTTATTTTTTTCTGTAGAGTTTTATTTCTTTATTTTCTCATTTATTCTGACGGGTTGATTAAATGAAGTTAATCTGAGACTTAGCGAAGCGAGTCCGGCAGTTTTTTTTAAATAATTTTTTTCTGTTACATTATTGGATTAAGGCATTGGCGCTCAGAAGTTCTTGCGTGGTGGTTGTAGTGGTACGTGGATTCAGAAGAGACGGGTCGAGGGTATTAGACATGAATATCGTCCTTGCAGAAGGAAATGGCCGGTGATGGACAAAGCTTATAATCTGAATCATACACGCACAAGTAGGTGGACAGTTTGACCACTTAGCGTTACCGTTGAGGTCAGTAACCTAGCCTAAACGAAATTAAATCTATATAAGCAAATCGAGTCTTCGTTCCTACCAGTTACATTCCATTCACTATGTATGTATGTATGTATGTATGTATGTATGTATCTATCTATCTATCTATCTATCTCAGTCTGTTCAAACGATTTTTAAGCTTGTCACCGAAATGTTTTCTTTTATATGTGAGTGTTCATGTACATTAGAGATCAGACATACCTGTCAGCGGAGCTTAGAATCCACACGCTTTATGCCCTGCTGATAGTTAAGGCTTCCTTCCTAAAAAAAGGGGTGTTCTGGGTTGGGTACTAAACTGCATTTGGTGATCAGGCTCGAGTTCTCCAGTACTCCTTTGTTGTCATTGCTCTCATATCTACTCTGACCTGGAGTGGTCGTACCTGTTAAAGTTTCATCTATGGGTCAAGTTAAAATTATTTATATTAGATAGGGATACTTGATATAATATAACGGTGTGCAAAAAAAAGGCTTAAATAACAACTATATAAAAGATGTAAATGGAAGCGTATGCGATTCCCTAACCTCTAAACATAAAATAACCCCGGATGGGTTGATATGCCGTTAAAATCAATCATTCAATCTATCAATGAAACAGGACATCAAGATTTCGGTCATAAGTCTAACTATTTAAATAATTTCTGTCAGTTGAATAATTCAAAATGAATTTTAAATGCATTTCTATACTAAAGCCCTTAGCAATGCAATCACATTTTACAGATTATAATGTACATACTGACTAATTGGTACTATTTTCTACCCTACCCGAATCATTTCCGTCACCACGCCTATACAAAAAGCCAGCAAGAGAGACAAAAAAAAAAAAAGAAAAGAAAGAAAGAAAGAAAAAAGACCTATCAGCCAGAAGGCGTTTTCCCAGAGCGCTGTATCTATGATGCGTTCCTTAACCCCACGTATTTTCCCGTTATGTGCTGAGTCATAAGATTTTTTTCAGTTTTAGGTTGAGGGAGACATTTCCATCTACTAAAATTTGCTTTATTGGTTAAGAAGGTTCAGAATTAGATCATCTGGGTGGGAATTTGATATTCGCTAAAGAAATTGGGATAGGAAAAATATTTTACTCTAATCTTCCATCTGGAAAATGCCTACCGAAAAAAATCAACATTCAAAATCTTTTATCTGGGCTCGAATATTGGTGTCTGGTACTATAACTAGTGTCTGTAACTCTGCAACAGCTACGAAGCTGAACAAAAGAATAGACACATAGACACAATGGAAAAAAAAAGTTTTTATAGATTTGTTAATCTCGACCGGTTTCGATATTAGGCCATCATCAGGAGGTATTCCTCATTTTAAACCGCTACCAGCATGGTGGAAGTGAACTTTGGCAAGTAGCAATGGTAGCTCCATATAGCTAATGTCTGATCATTTTTTTCAGCTACGATCAGTTACAAATATGGCTTGGAACGGTGCATACAGTGCTTTTGCCGTTGAAACGTTTTTCAAGACTGGTGAATCTGTAATTATTACAAAGAGAACTTTTCATGATCATTTCATGTTATGTCGGAATGATGCTATTCCGGATTGAAAATCGATACTGGTATGGGTTGAAAATTCCGACGCATGATGAAATGAGAGTGAAAAGTTCTATTTGTAACCATTACAGGTTCATTAGTCTAAAAAAAAAAAACATTTTAAAAGCAAACGCATGGTATGCACCGATCCAAACCATGTTAATATTTGACACCCCCACCTAAAAAACAAAACAAAACAAAACAACAACAACAACAACAACAACAACTACAAACAATAAACAACAACAATAAAACAAAACAAAACAAAACAAAAAAGACTTTAGCTCGATTGAGCAACCACTATCACTTGCCTTAGTTCACTTATACTACACAGGTGACAGTTTAAAATGTGGGAGGTATATCTGCCGCACCCTACATAAAGAAAAAGTCAATACATTGAATTAGGTAAATAAGTTTTATCCAACTGTAATGTATCCCAATTAGTTTCGGTCTTAGACGATTTTAAGGGGAGACTTTAATTTTAAGAATTTATTTTAAGAATGATCAAGCTATCAGGTTTACGAAATCATTTGAAGTGAGCGTTATGAAAAATTAAAGTTTTTTCACATGTCATTTGATAATGAAAATTTAAAAAAATTGAAAATAATCTTTAACTGAATTTTTTTCATGACGAAGATGTGGTAAGTATTAGAATCAATCTATACTGCATCATCTATAATCAAGTACACCTTTAACATTTTTGATAAAATTAATAAATGATAATAAAAAAATATTCTCATTAAATTTTTTACAGCATCGCGCATAAATAAATATACCCCTATCATTTTTTCATAAAAAAGGTAATTTTCAACTAAATCAAAGATACCGGGATTTTAAAAAAAATTATTCCTAGTGGAAATTCATACAGTCAAAACGGCATTATTCATTACCAAATTCTACAGATAAATTGCATAATATATACACAAGGGGTGTACTAATTTTTGGCTCGCTACATATTCATATTTTTAGAAACAAAATTTCAATGCTGTTGTGTCTGGCAATAGATACAACCAAATAACATCTGTTTTGATTGTAAAATGTTAAGTTCTTTTAATGCTAAGATTTCTGGACGTAATATTCATCTATTTTCATAAGTTTCTGATATTGATATAGTATTGTTAGATAATTTTACTAAACACTCTAATATTGGGGATTTAGCATCTCTGTTAAAGTCGTGGCCAGTTAGGTGAAAATATTATTCATCTGGGATAATTTATTATAGTTAAGTGATTTCATTCTTTCTTAATTTTTGTCCATTCTAAAATTCCCATGAAAAAAGTATCCCTTTATATACTGTTTTGTGGGGGATGATGGAAAAGGTGATCTAATTTGTGAGGTATTCTGTGAAGGGCAGTTTGTTATACTTTGGGATAATTTTCATGGATATATTGTATTTGTTAATCTTTTTACTCTATTAGGTTAAATTTATTTTCTTGTGTTTTTGTTTATTATTATTATTATTATTATTATTATTATTATTATTATTATTATTATTATTTACTCATTAGAGTTTTTCACATCAGCGTTAGCTGATGGACTTTCACTGAAGTTTGAGTGACAGCAAGTCTCATCAAGTCTCCAGGACTCTTCTCAGTATTCTGGCCGTTCGCAAAAATGTAGTAGTTTGGATGGTTTTCACTCGTCCGCCAACTTCCAAGCCCTCTAGTTCTTTTAGTAATCCTTTAGTTACTGTTCCAAACACACCAATTACAATTGGTATAATTGTCACCTTCATGATCCATAGTTTTTTCAATTCCCTAGCAAGGTCGCGGTACTTATCCTTCTTTTCACATTCTTTCAGTTTTATTCTGTGTCAGCCGGGACATTAAAGTCGACAATTTTGTAAGTTCTCTTTTTTTTGTTGATTATTATTAGGTTTGGTCTTCTGGCTGAGATTAGGTGATTCGTGTGTATGTCAAAGTCCTATAGGAGCTTATGTGTGTCATTTTCTAGGAGAGGTGCTGGGTTGTGCATATACCATTTGTTCATATGGTCAAATTGAAATTTCTTGCCCGTCTTCCAGTGGATCACCTCGCCAACCCAGTCGTGTCTAGTTTTATGCTCCTTCAGTGCTAATATGCTGCATTCACTTATGTGATTGCTGGTTTAATCTCGGTCACCGCATAGCCCACACTTGCTATTTTGTTGCGTCTTATCTATTCTCGCTTTGATAGGATTGGTTCTTACGGCGTTGTTTTGTGTTGCTATTAGGAGAGATTCTGTTTCTCTCTTAAAGTTTCCTTTTCTTAGCCTGGTCCAGGTTTTCTCGTGTGACTTATTGTTTATTAGTCGTTTAAAACGCCCATAGAGTTGTTTTTCTTCCCATTTTTGTTTCCTAATTGTCATTCTGTTGTCCATCGTGTTGTCAGTATCGTTTCTGATGGCTGTAATCAGTCCTCCTTTGTGTTTTTCTATGTAGTCTTCGAGTCATCGTATCGATGCGTTAACGCTGTCTTTAATGCAGGCAAGTCCTCTTCCTCCGTCTTTTCTTGATACATATAGTCTGTCAACGTCGTCTCTGGGATGTAATGCCTTATGCATGGTCATTAGTTTTCTTGTTCTTTGGTCCATTTGTTCATCTCTAGTCCACTTCAGAAAGGGTCCCGAATATCCAACGAGGAGTACAGCCCAGGTGTTTATTCTTTTAATAAGGTTTCGGCTAGAGATTTTGTCTCGAGGAGTTTTCTTGTTCTTCTGAGATATTCCTTTTGAATTTTGTCTTTCATTTCCACTTGTTTGATGGTGTCAGCCTCCAAGATACCCAAGTATTTGTAGGTTTCCTTTTCTCCGAGCGTTCTAATCTTGTCTTGTTTTGGTAGTTCCATTCCGTCAGTTAGATGTCGTTTGCCACTTTTCATTACAAGCATGGCACATTTTCTATGCCAAATTCTATTCCTATGTCCTGACTGTATATTCTAACTGCGTGTATTAGAGTTTCTAGTTCTTTTTCATTTTTTGCAAATAGATTGTTTCACACCAGTGTTAGCTGATGGTTTCTCATAGGAGTTTGAGAGACAGTAAGTCTCCTCAAGTCTCCAGGACTCTTCTCAGTTTTCAGGCCGATCTTAATAATAATGTAGTTTGGATGGTCTCCACTCAAGCTCTCATTTCAAAGTCCTCCAGTCCCTGTACCAATCCATTGATGACTATACCGAGCATACTAATTACAGTTGGTGTCACTGTTACTTTCATGTTCCATAGTTCTTTCAGTTCTCAAGCAAGGTCTAGGTACTTATTTCTCGTTTCACTTTCCTTCAATTTTACCCAGTGGTCAGCAGCAAGTTCACTTTTTTGTTGTTGACTATCACTTGGTCTGGTCATCTGTTTGTATCTCAAAATCTCAGAGAAGTTTGTGTGTCTCATTTTTCAGGACACATTCCGGGTTGTGCCTATACCATTTGTTTGTATAGTCAGATTTAAACTTCTTGCACAATTCCCTGTGGATGACCTTCCCCACCCAGTCGTGTCTAATTTACTTTTTTTTTTGCGCTAACCTTCTGCATTCGCTTATTATGTGATTCATCGTTTCGTCTCTATCACCACATAATCTACATTTGTTATTTCGCAGCGTCTTATCTATTCTTTCTTATGATGTTGTTTTGTGCTGCTATCAGAAAAGTTCCTCTCTAAAGGTTTCCCGATCTTAGCCATATCCAGGTTTTCTTGTGTGAGATTTCCCTTGTTTGTCTCTTATTATTATTATTGTTATTTTTATTATGATTATCATTGTTATTCTAACTCCTTGCGAATTTTTCGCACCTGCCTTAGCTAATTGTCTTTCACTGGAAACTGAGTGACAGCAAGTCTCCTTAAGTCTCCTGAACTCTTCTGGCCGATCTTAATAATGCTGTAGTTTGGATAGTCTCAGCTAAGCCTCCGATTTCCTACTCTTATAGCCCTCTCACCAAGCCTTTGGAGACTGTTCTGAGCGCACCACTGTCACTTTCATGTTCCATAGCTTTTTAGTCCTCCGGCAAGGTCTAGGTACTTGTCTCTCTTTTCGTTTTCTTTGAGTTTCAGTCTGTGGCCTGCCTGGACGGAAAAGTCCATTATTCAGCAGACGTTTTTTTTGCTAATTATCATTAGGCCTGGCCTTCCGTCCAGGATTAGGTGATCCGTTTGTATCCCAAAATTCTAGTATTATTATCATTATTATTATTATATTCTTTTTGAGTTTTTCAAACCATCGTCATTATTATAATACTCCTTATGAATTCTTCACACTAGTTTTATCTGGTGGCTTTCCATTGAAGTTTTAGTGACTGCTAGTCTGCTTAGACCTTCAGGACTTTTCCAAGTATTCTATCTGATTTTAGTAGTGCTCTGTTCTAAATGTTCTTGATTCTTCCGCTGATTTTCACTTCACATCGTCTCTTTTCCGGGCATTTAGGAACCGTTCCAAGGGCTCCAACCACAATTGGTATCACCGTTACTTTCATGTTCCACAGCATTTTCAGCTCTCTGATAAGATCAAAGTATTCGTCTATCTTTTCGTTTTCTTTCATTTTCACTCTGTGGTCCGCTGGAGCCGCAAAATCCATTAGATAACAAGTTCTTTTCTTCTTGTTAATTAACATCAGATCTAGTCTTCTGTCCGGGATTCGGTGTCTGTGTCTAAAATTATTATTACTTATATATATATATATATATATATATATATATATATATATATATATATATATATCACACGTATGTATTTATGTATATATCGGTCACGCACCCTACTCTCATTAATGAGAAATTCTGATGTTATTGTAACGTGTAGTATTCTGGAAATTCAAATGTATCTTATTTTTTCACAGGTAGTAAACAGATAGTCTAAACTATTTAATCTTTTTCTCTAGCTCTTTTCTTTCTTTCTTTGTCCTCTCTTTCAATAGCTTTCTTTATTTCACTCTTCTTTGAGTTACTTCGTGTACTCTCTCAAATCTTTCTTTCTTTTCCCTCGCATCTATAGATAAGCAGAAGTTCCGATCCATGTGTAAAGAATCCCGCTGGTCATTTATAACAGACACCGTGCTGGTTTCTTATAAATCTTATCAGACTGGTACCAACAACTGGTTGATAGCCCTGTGCTGAAAGAAGTACATATATTTATAGGAAGCAGGCGACATGTTCGTCTGATTTGCTGAAAGCTGAGTCACTGCAGTGGGGTCAATCTCTTTTTAGCCTTCTATTCATCAGTCATTTTCTTTTTTCTTTTTGTTTACTTTGGTTTTGATTACGTGCGATGTGATCTGGCATGATTAGACATAATGATGACGCAAGACGTCACGTGAAAGAATTGACTAAAAAACAAAAACGGGATATTAGTAGAAAATATAATTGAAAGAAATTCACTGTTCTTAGTTCACTAACATGCCACATACAGCGACCGTAAACGGGCACCCCACGTAGTTGGCAAACTAGATTAACTGACCATTACTAGTGAGTTCGATTCTTCCTGTGCGCTGCAAATCTCTAGCCTTGTGTCACTACTAAGTTAAGTTTAGTAAATAACTACAGCGACTATGAACAGAAACAAGAGAAAAATATTTAAATTTCTGAGTGGTTGTTCTCATCTTGGTCATTATATCGAAGTTTCGGTCCCTGTATCCTTCTGCCTTCTTCCGGTGTCTTTTGTCATAGTTAATAACCTCCAGAAAATTCCGATTTGAACCCTTTATTCAATCCCTAGGGGTACACTGCTCTCATCTCGCTGTCCATATCTTCTAATATCTCGAGGCAATTATTTCTTTTTCTTAATTATTATTTTATAAGGGCAAAATAACTTAGAAGGTTCGAAATTTCTTGAAGGTTAACGACTACGACAAAAGGCCAAAGGATACAGCAGTCGATACGTAGAGATTATCACATCCAAGATAAAGACGGTAAGTATAATAGTGCAAATGACGGCATATTTATTGACTTTATTGTGGGACGATTGAAATATACTTATGTATACATTATTATTTGATACACTTATGATTATGTTCTGATTATTGAATAGATTTATGTATACATTATTATTAAAATCCACTTATGTATACATTATCATTGAAATACACTTATGTATAAAATATCATTGAAATACACTTATGATTATTATATTTTCATTATTGAAATGCTCTAACGTATACATTATCATAAAAATACACTTACGGATATATCATCATTGAAATACATTCATAGTTATTATATTTTGATAATTGAAATACACTTATGTATACATCATTACGGAAATATACTTATGATTATTATAGTTTCATTATTGAAATACACTGAAATACACTAATGTATACATTATTATTCAAATATGCTTATACATTATAATTGAAGTACACTTATGTATACAGTTTTGGTCAGGTAATTGGGAACAAATTATTATATAAAAACAAAGATATTTGATAGGAAAAAGATCAGTATATATATATATATATATATATATATATATATATATATATATATATATATATTTATAATTTAGAAAAGCAAGAAAAAAGAAGTCATTCAATAAAACTGCCTTCGGTCTCAAAAACTGCTTCTATGTGGCTGCATGGGCAGGTAGTTCTCATTCATATGGACTATTATATTCACAATATTAGCCCTCTTGAATGCTTGCCATTGTAGAATCGAAAATCAGTCTTTGTCTTTCTGTTTCTTTCTCAACAACACTAAAGACTTTACAGTCCCGGGTTTCGAATCATAAGATCTCAGAAACCCCTTATTGTGCGTGAATATAATCGCGAATATTCTCGGCCTGTCACTCCTAGATTATGTGGAGCATGTGGGAGTGAGAATGTTTTGTATTGATATCTTCAGACACAATACTTTTGATAGTTGATTCTGCTGTCTACTCTGTTGAACTGTTCGGTGTTAACCCCTAATAACTTCCTGGCTAATGATTCCGGGTCCATCTGGGCGATATCTGACCCCTTAGAATGTTTCTTTCTCTTGACTATGGGTAAAACTCCTCCCCTGCGCAACCAGAGGTTTTCAGCTGGTTCCTGATCTTGAACACAAAGCACCTGGCCAATTTCAAAAAGCTGGTTATCTCCAAATCGCTGTGTTTGGCGGTTAGTGCTACGATTACTTTCCATTTCACATGTTAATACTCATGATACGCCTAAAAAAGAAGTGTGAATGTTAGAATTTGGCTCATGTCGTGTAACATTTCTTTGTCCCCTTTCATTTAAAATTTGTTCCCTAGAGCATAATGTACATTATCTTACGTTGTAGCTTACCCGATGACAGTTATTTACCAAAAGAAAAATGACTTTGAAAAGGATGAATAATCGATAGCAACGACCTGATATTTGTTGAAAGAAAATGAATTATTGGTAAAAAAATATTAAATCACGAATAACACGACAACATTTCTGAAAATCTATGTGATAAAAGAATATCAACGGTTAATCTATAACTTGATGATTCAAATCATGTTCAGTATGCCCCCCCGGTTAAAAAACAAAGAACAGAAAACAAAAAACTAAAAACAAAAAGACCAAGACAGGAAACAAAAACGAGCAGTGAAAAAAGTGAGCCATTTTTTATTTTTGCCACAAGTTTTAATGAAACATCAATGGCTTAGACACTCAGAGGAAGTTATTATTTTCTTTGATTATTGTTGTCAAAGTTCCCTTAGTTGTAGCAAAAAGTCATTATTTTCTAAAAAAGGAAATTCTCAGAAATACCATAAGAATAGGAAATTTCTTAGAATTTTCTTTTTCTTGATTAGATATCCTACTTTGTAATTAGTATTTTGCAAATGGTTAGTCAGCAGTTGTCTGAGTTTGAAAAAGGTCAAACTGTGACATATGATGATTGTGGACTGTCATTTGTTTATATTGCAAAGAAATTGAATTGCCATCATTCAGTTGATATCTTCCTCAAAAATTATAAGAAAAATGGAAATTATCATCAAAAGAAGGTGGTGGTCACAAGAAAAAAACCACTGCATCTGAAGATACAAAAATGTTAGAGCAGCAAAGCGACAGCGCACTGCAAAATCACATTAACTGAAAGATACGAGGATCATTAAATAAGTTTCCAGACTTTTTTCGTATGGGCACTTTTATTCATAGTACACACATGAAACTCTAGTCCCCTTCGAAGTAATTTCCTCCGGCTGCAATGCACTTGTTGTACGGTTCCAACAACTTCTGGAAAGCCCTATGGAAGTCCTCTTGTGTGAGCGTGTCAATGACCTTCGTCACAGCCTCTTTCATCTCCTCAATTGTTCCATAACGACAGCCTCTGAGCTTAGGGGATGACCAAAAGTTACAGTGAGCAAGGTCTGGACGATAGGGAGGGTGAGGAACTGTCTTGATGCCCATCTTAGTCAAATTGTCCGTGACAAGGATGGAGTTGTGGACTGGTGCATTGTCCTGTTGGAAATGCCACTGACCCGATTTGAAGAGTGCTGAACTCCCTTAAAACCTCAAAATAGTAACCCTAACCCTAACCCTTTGGCCAATCAACTCTGGTTTATTGACTTCCTTACTCCTCCCACACCTCTCATAATCTCTCACAGACTCCCTGCCTTCCTTGAATCTCTTATGTCACTCAAAAACTGGTGCTTGATTCATGCAAAATGGTCGAAAAGCAGCCTGAAGCATTCCATACGTTTCTGTGGCATTTTTCCCAAGTTTAAAACAGAATTTTAGTGCATATCGTTCTTCCCCAAGTCCAGATTGCATTTTTGAAATTCACCAGCTGTGACAATCAGGTTTTAGGAGGGTGTAGCTGTTCATTTGAACCTGAAATCATAAAAATTGGTCAATCTTCTACTAAGATGTATAGCAATAACATACTGAATTTTCAAGAGTTTACGACAGTTTTAAATGCGTGTACAAAAAAAATCTGAAAACTTATTGAAGGCACCATGTAAGTTGAAATTAAAAATTTCAAGTCAATTGTTTGTTTTTTTGTCCAGTATTGTAAAATATTAAAAGCAGTATGAGGTATTTTTAGACTTTCTTTTCAATAAGGTTTACCTTTGACTTCCGAAGAAGAAAGGTATAAAACTACCTAATACTTTTCAAAACAGATCAATTTGACCCACTGTTGGAACCTTAATAGGTACTACTACTCCAGGTTAAAGTGGAGCTGGAAATAATGGCAATGAAGAGTTATTCCCAAACACCCCAAATTTCCAGAACCAGAGTTTCACCACCAGATGCAGTTTAGTGTCATACTCAGGACACCACTTTAGTGAGGGTTTTTACCCCATTGCAGGTAATTCAGTCGGTGTTTTCTGTGACCTGCAGACAGCACTTTCTTAGCATGAAAGAATAATTTACCTTTTTTCGGTGAAAAGAATTATTGGCTACAATTTTGGTGAGTTACTTTGTAACGGTAGGGAGTAATTACTGCAAATGTTTGCGTTGGAAGAAAAGTAGATAACGAACGGGTTATTACACATTCATTGGAATGTGAAGATATCCTGAGAACGTGCTATTTTTTTCGGCAATCCATTCAACTAGAAGCTGAAACAGAAGTTTACAGCTTGTTTGGTTTGGGTCATGGTTGTCTCTTAAATAGGAATGTTTCGGATATAGTAAAATATACTGTCTCTCATTTAAAAAGGACGGTATTTTCTCCAGTTTTATGATTCTTAGATTTTTTTCAGTTCTGACTTAATATAAAAGTTATAAAGTTATATTTCATAAGAACATATACTAGTCTTTCTCTAAACAAAATGTGGAATTTTGATATTTAATTGCGTAGTTTAACGCATCTAAAATTGTTATTAAGATGGTTACATTTACCCGTTACATATAACTTGCACTTCAAAGGCATTATTCGCCCTTTTTTTTTTACTTTATTACTCTGATTGATAATATTTGCTTTCAAAATATCCAGTTATATTTCAAATAACTGGATATTTTGGATATTTCAGTCTTAAGTGTGTCAAAAATTTAGTCCCTATATAAATTAAAAGCTATTTAGTTTCTTTATGTCTCCTCTGTTATATTGTGACCTTTTGCACTTGTAATTTCTTGAATTTATCTTATAAAATATCGTTCCAGTTCTACTTTTGGATTCTCATTTTAGTATTTCCTGCTAATATATTTACGCTCCTGTTAGCTTTATATCAGGTCGACTGTCAACAAAAAAATTGTCAATGAACAAAATGGAATAAATATTTCACAGTTTTCATTCAGAGTTCTCTTAGGCTATCACGTTTGATCGCATATATCAATAAAGCGTATCTTCATAAGAAACAATGAATGTAGTTCCTCTTCTATTTTGGTGATCTAAACCCATGCTTATTATATTTGACTGTGAATTCAGCCCTAAGCGTACACAACAATTGATTTTAATGGCTATTCTCTCTAAAGGTTTTCTATGAATTTACACGATTTATCTCGATTTTATTTCTTGAATTTGTTTACTTAAAGGTTTTTAAATTTTTTACTTCCCACATTTGGGTTAACTAGTTGTTATGTCTATTAAAAGTAATTTCTTTAAGTCTCTTCAGCGTAGCCATGGTGTTACACTATTATAACGTAGATTTATATGCGATTTCTTGAATTTATCTTCTAAAATGTCTTTACATTTTTTACTTCCTACATTTTGGTTATCACTTTTGTATTTCCTGCTTTTATATTTACATTCTTGATAGTTTTATTGCAGATTGCCTGTTGTAATTAGTCTTTTCTTACTCTAATACGAGTGATCTTCAAATCTCCCGTTTGTGGTTTCAACGCAATCCATAATACTAGCGAGTCTTCTTCCTCCCACGGCTCATTTAATCCTTTGATCAAGTAACTGCCGTAGAGTTTAGTTTCTAATATTTTCCTTGTCGTTCTGAGGTATTCATTGCCTACTTTTCCCTTCATTTTCCTCAGCTTCATCCTATCCGCTTTCGAAAATACCCAGGTACTTGAAATTTTCATTCCTGTTGAGCATTCTGATGATTTATCTCGTTAGGTAATTTGATTCTTTTGTTGTTTATCATTTTCCCCCATTTTTCATCGCCAACGTTGTACATTTCTCTATGCCAAACTCCATTACGATGTCTTGGCTGAAGATGCTGATCGTTTCTATCAGGACTTGTAATTCCTTTTCGTATTTAGCAAATATTTTGAGGTTATTCACATAGATAAGGGGATCTAACTTTTTCTTTGTCTTTCTTATTCTCTGTGACATTTTCGAAACGTATATTTCTGCAGCGATATAATCTCTTTAAAGAAGACGATTCTAAAATATTTTTTTCAGGCTGGCAACCCTGATTTTCAATCATTTGATCAATATTGGCTGGGATCAAGTGTGATAATATCTAGTTGATGTTGCTTCGTGGATTATTATAAGTGGATTCGTGGATTATTATAAGTGTGCTTGGTTAAGTGAGTCACAAAAATGAAACACAGTTTAATACACCGTACAGTCTATGAACGATATGAGCTAAAACAAAATTTTCCTTTCGTGCCTCAGCCTCCCGACCCTGAACTTCAGGATAAATTCTTGTGACTATTTGCTGTTCCCAGAAATAGAAAACGTAGGTCCATGGTTACCATTTGGGAATTGCTGAGGACCTTCAAGTGTATCGTTAAGAAACAATTGAAAGCAGTTTCAGTTGATGACTTTCCAGGAGTGGGAAGAATGTCTTCGTTAGGGTTTGGATTCCGAAGGGAACTATTTTTAAAGAAATAAAATTGATTTATGATACTATTGAAAAAAAAGTTTGTATCATAGATGCCATTACTTGGATATCGGACCGTGAATGTTTCACGAAGCCAGAATATTCAGTCATTAAATCAAGATTGTATTGACACACACTTGTAGTTTATTTATGAAATATTAGATAATAATAATAATAATAATAATAATAATAATAATAATAATAATAATAATAATAATAATAATAATAATAATAATAATAATAATAATAATAAATACGATAACAAACAAAGAAATAACAAACAGCAAATCCTGTACCAAACAAATTATCAAACAAAAAACAAAAGACAAAAAACAAAAACAAACAAAACTGCGTTAATATCTGAGTGTGGTGAATCCATAATTACTTGCCAGACAAACACTCTAAACGAAGTTTTGGTAAAAATGAATGTCCCTATTGTATCACACCCCTTTACATTACTGATTCGAGTTTTTGTGACTTTTTCCTGATCCTTAAAATCAAAGCCCAACTCTGCGTTCTCCATTTGGAAAGTGTCGAGAACGTGTAACAGATCGTTACAACCCAACTGAAAACTGTATCAGCTGAAGACGTTCAACATTGTTTATATTAGTGAGAACAACGTCTTCGTCGATATGTGGTTTCTGAAAGGAAGTATTTTTTGAAGGAGATGAAATTGATAACATTTTTTTAATTCTTTTTTTTACTGAATCATTCTCATTTCTTTCTAGACATAATTCATCATTGTTGGAACAGAGTCATCCTAGAAGATAATCATTTACTAAGCGCAGCTTAAATTTTGTACAAAGATTGGACACCTTGTGAGTCATGAAAATTGCCCTTAGCATATAGTCTTAGCAATTTTTTTAAGAGATCATTATACTTTTTTAGACTCTACAGACAATATTTCAACAGGCTCCTTAAAAAATGTAAAAAAAAAAAAATATTTACTAAATTATCAGTAAACTAATTGAATAGTTTCGTATGTTTTATATATATGTGTGTGTGAGGGGGGGGAGTGGTGATGGTTGTGTATGTGTGTGTGGTCTGGTGATCGCACAGGTGAGAAACTGATAGTTAATAAATGCTGCGCATACGCTATCCTAATTTTAATACTAATGTTCCGTCACGATCATTGAACACTTTATTTGTAATATCAATTTTTTACAACACTATATATATATATATATATATATATATAAGTTGGCCGACCATAGTCGAAGGCGATCTGAAGGCTCCCTTTTCAGTTGTAACTACACCGAGGTGTAAGAGAGGACGCAACTCTTTTCCCAGGATTGCTCTACATACCCTTGATCCGTATCTTATAATGTCGAGTGGTAATCAATGAGGCATCAAGTACCATTTTTTTAGTCTTTGGTATGACTCAACATGAGATTGAATCCCGATCTCCCGGGCCATTGGTGAACACTCAAACCATTATCTCAGTATTTCATTATTGAAAATAAAGCACTTAGAATCACTTTTTTTAAATTAAAGTTTATGATAATTCTTCATATTCAAATGACATCTTATTTGGCTTAAGCGTTTCTTTACTAGAGGTTACTGCTTTGTTTACACCGAGGATTGCGTACGGAATATGACGTCATTTTCGTTCGAAGAGGTCACATACCCCCAAAAACCCCTAAAAATTAATAAATATTTCAAATAGATTTTCAATTTTGTTATTTTTCTGACTTGGATTGGTAAAATTAACTTCAATTAAAGAAAAAAAAAAAGAAAAAGATTTTTCAGCTTTTTATGGCCAGGTGATCATTGGGACGAAAAAAATCCCTCTTAGTGTCTCTAAACCTGGTTGTGACAGAGAAAGTATTAGTGTGTATAAGGAGGAGGAGAGAAAGAGAAAGATTTGTTTTTCGTAATGATTGCAAAGAGAATAGGTAAGCGCTGTGAGACGGTTACTCTTTTACAGTGAGAACACAAAGACAGACCCTACCTAAAGACCAGTCTTAGCTGGAAGCCTTAATTGAGTTTAGAATATTTCCAGGTACATCCTTAACAGTTCCTGGAAATTTGGCAATAATCAGACAAAAAATGTCAGAGCCTTAGCGATACGGACATTTTGGAAATTATCATAAAGTATTAACAAAAAAAAGGTATCTGTGTCATTCTACACGGGTAGTGAAGGAAGAGTTCTCTAATGACGAGAAACAATAGAAGACTGCTTGCTATCAGTGACGAAAACAATAATTATAATTTAATTCATCAAATCGAGAATCTTTTGGGAATAGTCTAGAAAAACGGAAGTGTGTCGTCATTCTGACCGGAAACTGGTAGATTCAATGGTGTATTTAATAGACAATAAAAGTAACAAAAACCGCACGCGAAAAGAAGTGAAACGTATCTATTTTCATGGCATTTATACAAATTTAATCACTTCAGAAAGCAACGAGCACCACAACTCTTCAGTATAATGGTCACTTCCTGGTTACAGGGTAAAGTTAATCTTTGTTCTTTTTCTAGTCTTTTTTTGAGACAATGGAAGATGAAGCTATTAGACGGTTTATTCGAATATACGAGTCCATTCGGTTTCCTTCTTTTATCTCCTCTTCTTCCAAATGCTAATCTTCACAAAAGAAAATATCCACAGGTACATTTTGCCAAGAGTATTTTTCAGTCTCATCTCAATAAAATCACTAAAGCTGTAGAGATCGAGGAAAGGTTTGCGTTTGAATTTCTGATGAGAAGAGCAGACATGGTAATTCGCTCCTCCTCGGTGAGCTCATGGGGCTTTTTTCCTTTATGTTCCAGGCCTGAGAAGAGTAAGTGGTTTCCATCTTTTTACTGTATAGACTTTTCTGTTTGTTCCTTGAACGCATGTGACTCTTATATTGCCTTGGGAGGAAACTGAGTTCTCTACTCGTATTGAGTACAATTAAATGTCTTATTATATTAATTGAGTTGTTCTGTTTCCTACAGAATATTCTGTGTTAGGGTACTCTCTTTGGGATAACTTAATGCGTGGATAACGCATTAACACCTCGTTAAATCTTATACTGGCAAAGAACAGCTCTTGTTTCGAATCGAACTCTTTATTTAATTCCGAGGTGTACACTGTTCTCATATCTAGTAGCAGTTGATTCGCTTTCTTAGCTACTGCATTTTAGGGCAAAATAACTAAGCAGGTTCGAAATTTCTTGAAGGTTACCGACTATGACAAAAGACGACTGTAGAAAGTGGAAGGGTACAGCAATTGAAAGGTAGTGAATATAAAACCAAGATAAGGACAACAGTTCGTGGTGTGGGAATAGAGTAAATCATATGAAGCATATTTACTCATTTTATTCATTTTGGGGCGGGATTATTGAAATACACTAATGATTATTATGATTATTATATTTTGATTATAGAAATACACTTATGTTTATAGTTTGTGACAAGGGAATAGTGTAAATGACGGAAAGCGTATTTACTCGTTTTATTCGTTTCGGGTTTGGTTTACAGAAATAAACTTTTGTATTCAGAGTGCATCAGGTAATTGGGAACAAATTATTATATAAAGAAAAACAAAGATATTCTATATGAAAAAAATCAGTATACTAAAAAAAATCTAATTCAGAAAAGCAAGAAAAAAGAAGTTATTCAATAAAACCGTTTTAGTCACGAGAACGGTTTCGATGTGACCTCAGAAGCTGCTGCCTAACCAAATTAGGTTTCTCATTCATATTGACTATTATATCTACAATATTAACCTTCTTGAATGCTTGGCATTGTGGGAACGAAAGTTAATCTCTCTGTCTCTCAGTTTATCTATCTATCTATCTATCTATCTATCTATCTATCTATCTATCTATCTGTCTTTCTCTCTCAATGACACCCACGAGTCTCAAATCATAAGAGCACGGAAGACTGACGTTGATAAAGCAGCCTGCTCAATTAACCAGGATTCTCCGAAACAAAACGGGATGCGATTTCTACTCTCACTGGGCGCTTATCTTTTGTTATTATGCTTGATTAGTCATCCAAAACCGCGATTATTTTTACCAGTGTAGCTATCCTGCTCTTTTTCTTAATCTTTGTTATTTTCTTATTTTTCTTCCACTTTTTCCCATCATTAGTTTTTTCAGCATTTTTTCACTACCCTGTCGGCAAGGCTGTATCCCTTGCATAAAAGTAAAACCCCTTCTCACCGCCAAAAGGTTTTCTGGGTATGACACTAAACTGTATACAGTGGTGAGGCTATAAATCTGGGGCTCTGAAGAGTGTAGAGTATACCGATTCGTTGCCATTACTCACAAATTTACTCTTGCCCAGTTGGCTGGGGCTGTAGAATACACCGACTGCGCTTCTGCAGAGGAGTAAGACCCACAATGAGTGTCCTGGATATGACACTAAACAGTCTGATGCTGAGGTTCCAGTAATGCTGGGGCTTTGGGGAATGCAGAGCACTCCTTCATTGCCTTTGCTCCCAGGTCCATTCTGGCCCGGAATGGTAGCACCTGATAGGGCCCTATCTATGGGTTAAATAGAACTAACGGTATACTTATGCTAAACTGAATAGCTTGAAATAGAAATGTTTTGACAATTAAACTGTACTAACAAAAAACTGCATGCTTATACTAAACTGAATTATTTGAAATGGAACTGTTTTTTGACATTGAAACTGTACTTACACAAAACTGATTTGTTTAATATAAAACTGTTTTGACATTTAACTGTGTGTAAACAAAATCTGTACTTATACTAAACTGAATCAACTGAATTAGAACTGCTTGACCAAACTGGATAGCTCGAAATAGAAATGTTTTTTTACAATTAAACTGTTTACTCATACTAAACTGAATTGTTTGAAATATAACTGATTATTTACATAAAAATGGATTTGGCGTTAAATAACCTACAAAGGTTGATGTGCCATAAAACCAACCAACCAACTAACCAACTTTACTCTGACCAAACCTCTTCCTGACCTCTCGAAATAAAATAACCCTAGACATGTTGACAGGTCGTTAAAATCAATAAATCAATCAACCAAATCATATTTTCACTCAAACCTTTGAGGTAATGGGAAACCACGATAAAACAAAATTGTGAGAAATATTTATCCCATTTGGTTTGTTGACTAATTTTTGCTCAATTCTCAAACATTAACATCATACGTTCTCTTTTTACATTGAAATGTTTCTCAATGGGTTACTGTTTTATTTTATACTTATTTAAGAACGTTTGTGAACGTCTGAAATTGTCAAATTTCGTTCCCTTGACTCTCGGCTTACACTCGGTCTCTTCTATCAACGATATGTGTCTATGTGTCTAGTATGAAGTGGATTGCATGAAGTAAGAAGTTATTTAATTCAACATTGATTAAATTACCCTATATTACCAGGATAAAGGGGTAGATATGTTAACGATATTACATTATTGTGTCGCTAAGTTAAAAAAATGTCTTATCAGAGGAGAAACGAGAGGCCCTATCGCTGGTTGTTTTTATGGGATCAAATGACTTTTAATCCGATCCCGAACAAACTACATTAGCTAATTGAGACAAAGTACAAGAGGTAATCAGTTATCTATTTCGCGAAACTAAGGCCGACACAAGGTCACAGTAGTAAAGAACCAGTGAAAAACTGAACCTATAACTCTTGCAAATCTACTCACCAGATGGTCTTGCTAACCGTTACGCCATGGTAGATGTCATAAATATTTCCTAAGCTTTATTTATCTCTGCAGAAAGACACAAGTTTGACTCACTCAGTGAGGACAGAAAAAAAAGCAAAACAAACAAACAAACAAACAAACAAAAACAAAAACAAACAAACAAAAAAAAAAAACAATAGTAGCAATGGTTAAGAATTGGTTTGGTTTATTTAATGGTATATTATCATATCATCCTTAGTTGATTAATGCCACTTACGTTAATACTACTCCTTAAAGTTTGGAAAATATTAGAATTAAACATGTGAAATAGTTATCAAATTGAAAGGGTTTTCAAAGGTATCTGAGATCTCTGTAACCTTCTTTGATAGGCCACTATCAGTGTAGATTTGGTTTGGTTTATTTAATGGCATATCAAATCATTATGGATTGTTCAATGCTGAAATGTTATCAATTCATAGATGTTTAATTATAATCATAACTATCTATCCTTTCAACGATCCATTACAGTCATTTTTAATCACATGTTTTTATTTGTTTATAATAATAATTTATTTCTACACAGCTAGAATCAAGTATTTCTATCAAATACTAATAATCAATACAACAATTATATGGTTTCCAGCATCTAATACAAATAATTTGCACACAGTTACATGATATTAAGCATTCCGATCCAATATCAATACTTTTCAAACCAAGCTATTTGACCAATAGATAGGACCTTAACAGGTACAACCATTCCAGGTCAGAGTGAATCTGAGAGTAATGGCAACGAATGGGTTCTTCTAACATCAAAGAGCTCTAGAACTGGAGCCTCACCACCATATGCAGTTTAGTGTCATACCCAGGACATCCTTTTTTAAATGTTATAGTATTATTATATAATCGTTTGCAAATTATTAGTATTAGATAGGAATATTTGAAACCATATAACTATGTGCAAATTATTTATATTAACAATAGTTACTTGACTCTATATTTGCTTTGAAATAATTGTTATTAAATAGAAATAGATACTTGAAACTATATGTTATGTTTTGACCTTCGACCCGACCCCAAATAAATGCTATTCCAAGGTGATGCACCGGAAGGAAGTGACACATTCCAATGGCCAGTAATCGAAAGAGATCGCGTGGGCGGATTAAGGCTTATAATATGGGACAAGGTGAAGGTCCCACTGTGCCAATACAGACTGATGCACCGGAAGAGAGTGACCTCTGAACTGCATGACAGTTATTTCCGCTTGATGATGATTAAACATTCGATTTCAAAGATCCAGTGGGCGATCGTGTGGGCGTTGAATTATTATTTAACTCAGTTGAGTTCGAGTCCAAGAAGCAGTTGCCAGTAGAATTCCAGACAGCTAGAGACCAGATGTGGTAGGGAAAACCGCACCTGACCGAGGGGGCCCTCGGATACCCCGATGGAGTTTGGGTTCCAGAGAAGATGCTGATAAGATGCAATAAAGAAAGCCAGCATCCAGCAGTGGGCCCTAGGCCTCCAGTTGAACAGCACTAAAGAACAAGAAAGACACAACGTGACGGTCATAACCGTGGGGTCAAGATATTACAGTTTATATTCGGTCTCCAGCTCCCTCTCACATGCAACCCTTGAACAACCCTTTCGAACCCTTGCAATAAAGTGAGAGGTAAATATATTTATAAAGAAGTCTTCCTGCGTTGTTTATTACTGCGTGCGTCGTTATCGTTGTGTCGTTGTGAATTATTCTACATATATATGTGCACGTATGTAGATGTGAATCTGCATATGTGACTATATAACATATATAATTACTTGCAGCTACAAAAAATGATTGAGTGCAGTCTCCGTGGCGTAACAGCTAACGTGTTGAACTGCGATATCGTAGTAAGCGAGTTCGAACTCCAGTCACGCTACTACGTTCACTTTCGGATAAAAAACCCTTGGGAAAGGTATGAACCCCTTATCTCCCCCAGTTATATGTTAAATAGTACCACTACTGTTCCAAAAGAGTGGCTTTGGCATTAAAGAGCCCATGATGGTTGATAATCTGTTGAACAAAGACTCTCCTACCGGAAAAAAATGATTTCGGACAAAGATTGATACGCAGTAAAACCAACCAATCAAAAACTACTACTATTATCATTAGAGTTTTTCACATCAGTTTTAGCTGATGGTCTCTCACTGGAGTTTGAGTGACAGCAAGTCTCTTCTAGTCTCCAGTATTCTTCATTTTCTCCTTCTTCTTCTTCTTCTGATTATTATTATTATTATTATTATTATTATACTCCTTGCGGGTTTTTCACTCCAGTGTTAGCATTCCTAGGACTCCTCTGAGTATTCTAATCAATTCCAGCAATGCTGTAGTCTGGATGGTTTCGATTCTCCTACTGATTTCCAATTCATTCAGTCTCTTCTCCAGGCGCCTTGGGACCATTCCAAGAGCAATAACTACAACTGGTATTAACTTGACCCCTATGTCATAGCTTTTTCACTTCTCTGACAAGGTCCGTGTCTGCCGTGTATGATGCAGAGGTCTTGAAATACCACAGTATTCTTGACTACTTAACCTCATCCATTTTTTATCATAAAGTTTTCTGTTGGTAGTCAAAATATCCTTTAAAATCTACGCACACTATCAAAATTAAAGCCATACTTTTCTGCAGTCATTGCAGCACTGTCAATTGTTGTAAAAATGGGATGTTTAATTTAAAAAAAAAATTTGGGGGTGGTGGTAGCGGCTGGAAATGTTTAAATTTACCCTCCATATGCACTGATGATAATTATTTCTTCGCTTCACCCCATTACGACTTACTAAAGGTTTTATGGGAACGCTCAACTAACGGATGGCGCGGGAAAACCTGTATAGTCATGTTGGCGTTGTTCAACGATATGGATTCTTTATTTTTTAATGAAGCGCTTCTTAAGATGGGTTCACGCTATGTTCATTCTGCAATATCAGATAAGTTTAAATAACATCATTATACCCTCCTCTTCTTCCGTGACTTCATTTATACAAAGAAAACAGGCTTGTCGCTATTGAAATAAACAATCAGTTTCCATGGCGACCATCTTTTCCTGGATTACATACATGTCTATGCACGTGTGTTTTTGCTCACTCACAAAAGTATTAAGCTGTCATTAAGTTTAACTTAGTATAGTACAAAATCAGGAGTATAGAGTGCTTACTAAAATCGAACCCACTTACGATGGTCAGCGAGTTCAGTAAGCCTATCATTATAGCATATAAGAGACCGTTATCTGACTTGTCATTGACAAAGGTGAACTTAGTTTGGCACCAGGCCTGACATATGGGCTAGCCATTGAGAATAAAACTCACTAACGATAGTCAACTAGCCTAGCAATATAACCGGTATACCACATACGGAACCTTTATCTGACTTCTTATAGATTAAGCTGAGTATAATTTGGCATAAGCTCAGAAGTATAGGGCAGCTAGCGAACTCACAACTCAATAGTAATTGATATCCCGAAGTAGTTGGCTGATGCAAAAGTTTCCAGTATTTTCTCAACAATTTTATTTTTTCATGTAAACTCAGTGAATGATTGTTCAGTTCACAGGATATTTCTTTGTCTTCTAACGCCTTATTCGAACTTTTAATTAAATTGTGTATTCTATCATAAAAGAACGATTCCGGTTTTTATTCGATTATTTCTTCGAGGAATCTTCAAATACTTGGAGATCTTCAAATACTTGGAACTGTTGAGCAAAGTACGAAATGAGTTAGAAGGTCTGGATAGCAAATACACTCCATGAAAAAGAACAACTCAAAGGCTCCCTTTTCAATAGCTACTACATCGAGGTGAAGGGGGGCGCTACTCCATTCTCTGGATTGCTTCACTTTACCTTTGATCCTTACCTTATAATGCTGAGTGCCAAGCAAGGCGGCATCAAGTACCATTTTTGAGTCTTTGATATGACTCGACCTGGGATTGAACCACGGTCTCATTAGACCAATGGACCGAGGGTTTTTTTGCACTCGATTCGATCGAAGACAAATTATTTGATTTTGATAATCTAATTTTGATAATTTAAACAGATTTATTTGACAATTAGATGTGACGTACTACCATTTCAGGCGAGAGTGGTCAAAGGAGTAATGGTTGTGCAGGACTACTCTACACGCGCTAGATCTCCAGAAGTGGAGACTGACCATTACATGCAGATTAGAGTCATATCCTCCCCCCCCCCATTTTTTATTGAGAAAGGGTTTTACTCCTCTGCAGAGGATATAGTCAGCGTATTCTAAGCCCCATTATCAGAGTGAGTTAATAGGTTCTGCTCACTACAAAGTATATCTTCATAAGAAACGATAAATGTGGTTTTCCTCTTCTGGTGCCCTAAACGTATGTTTATTTTGCTCAAAAGTTAACGGAATCCTAAGTGATTTTAATAACTAGTTATTATGTCTATTAAAAGCTATTTCTTTCTTTAAGTCTCTTCAGCGTAGCCATGGTGTTCCACTATTATAACGTAGATTTATATGCGATTTCTTGAATTTATCTTCTAAAATGTCTTTACATTTTTTTACTTCCCGCATTTGGGTTATCATTTTTGTATTTCCTGCTTTATATTTACATTCTTGATAGTTTTATTGCAAATTGCCTGTTGTAATTAGTCTTTTCTTACTCTAATACGAGTGATCTTCAAATCTCCCGTTTGTGGTTTCAACGCAATCCATAATACTAGCGAGTCTTCTTCCTCCCACGGCTCATTTAATCCTTTGATCAAGTAACTGCCGTAGAGTTTAGTTTCTAATATTTTCCTTGTCGTTCTGAGGTATTCATTGCCTACTTTTCCCTTCATTTTCCTCAGCTTCATCCTATCCGCTTTCGAAAATACCCAGGTACTTGAAATTTTCATTCCTGTTGAGCATTCTGATGATTTATCTCGTTAGGTAATTTGATTCTTTTGTTGTTTATCATTTTCCCCCATTTTTCATCGCCAACGTTGTACATTTCTCTATGCCAAACTCCATTACGATGTCTTGGCTGAAGATGCTGATCGTTTCTATCAGGACTTGTAATTCCTTTTCGTATTTAGCAAATATTTTGAGGTTATTCACATAGATAAGGGGATCTAACTTTTTCTTTGTCTTTCTTATTCTCTGTGACATTTTCGAAACGTATATTTCTGCAGCGATATAATCTCTTTAAAGAAGACGATTCTAAAATATTTTTTTCAGGCTGGCAACCCTGATTTTCAATCATTTGATCAATATTGGCTGGGATCAAGTGTGATAATATCTAGTTGATGTTGCTTCGTGGATTATTATAAGTGGATTCGTGGATTATTATAAGTGTGCTTGGTTAAGTGAGTCACAAAAATGAAACACAGTTTAATACACCGTACAGTCTATGAACGATATGAGCTAAAACAAAATTTTCCTTTCGTGCCTCAGCCTCCCGACCCTGAACTTCAGGATAAATTCTTGTGACTATTTGCTGTTCCCAGAAATAGAAAACGTAGGTCCATGGTTACCATTTGGGAATTGCTGAGGACCTTCAAGTGTATCGTTAAGAAACAATTGAAAGCAGTTTCAGTAGATGACTTTCCAGGAGTGGGAAGAATGTCTTCGTTAGGGTTTGGATTCCGAAGGGAACTATTTTTAAAGAAATAAAATTGATTTATGATACTATTGAAAAAAAAGTTTGTATCATAGATGCCATTACTTGAATATCGGACCGTGAATGTTTCACGAAGCCAGAATATTCAGTCATTAAATCAAGATTGTATTGACACACACTTGTAGTTTATTTATTAAATACTAGATAATGATAATAATAAATACGACAACAAACAAAGAAAAAACAAACAACAAACAAACAAACAGGTTTCCAGGAGTGGGAAGAATGTCCTCGTTGGGGTTTGAATTCCGAAGGTAACTGTTCTGAAGGTAATAAAATTGATAACATTTTTTTATTGAATAAGTTTCATTAGTTTCTAGACAGAGTTTGTAATTGTTGGAACAGTTATTAAATACTCATTCATTAAGTTAAATTGTCTGTTTTACTGTTACGTCCATCGACTCCCATCTCCTCATTCGCTATGTCACTGTATCATCATTTTATTCTGATTTTGTTCATCGCCGCTTCTCTTGTGTCTCTTTTGTGTTGTGATGAATAACAACTCAGACACATTTTCATGTGCACTTATATTTTTATTTGTTACTTCGAAAACATTTTTCTTTTATTACTAAACGGGGAGTCGGTGAAATACAGCAGAGAAGGAATTCTTCACCTATTGTATGGACGGTTTTAAGCTGATTGAAGTTATCTTATTTCTAAACTTCTAAAGTTATGTGATCACGTGATTTTTGTTTGATCAAAACCACGCTCTAAAACGGCCTCGAGTTCATCGCATATTAATCAAACTAGATGATTCAACGATTTTTCTTCATTGTTTTAAACTATTCTACATATATTTCCCCAATCTATTATTTAGCACAGAGTCACCCAGGAAGATTATTATTTACAAAACGCAGCTTAGATTACACAAAGATACAAGTATAATACATCCAGTGAGTCATAAAAATAGTTCTGAGCACATAGTTTTAATGATTTAAAAAATATATTATTGTACTTTTTTAAGACTCTAAGGACAATATGGCTATAGACTCCTTAAAAAAGTGTAAAAAAACATTTACTATATTGTCAGTAAACTTATTAGTTTTGATCGATGTTGATCTGAAAGTATTTTAAATTCAGGTTTACCCTCAAAATTCACGTTTAGTAGGGTGATAGTTCGTGTCGGGTTGGTGTTGTTACTTCGAATCGTCTGGTTCCATGCCGTCTCCCCTGGCAATACCGACTTTAAATGGTTGAGTTTATGGCTTAGTGTTTGAGGTGCACCAATTTGGGGAATGCCGAAGGAGCCGAGCATTTTTTGTGAGTTGTGCATGTCCCCCAAGAAAATGACATTGTACCGCATTCTGGCTTTGTTGCCAGTTAGTTAAATCAAAGTGGAGAAATATTGCATCATTACAAGTATGTTTAGTTAAGTATGCTACAAAAATGAAGCACAAATTTGAACACATCACACTCCAAAGGCAAAGAGAATTTTCCTGTAGTATCACACCTTTATTTCTATGAGTCATTATGATTATTTCCTGTTCTCAAAATTCAAAATCCACCATTTGGAAACTCTTGAGAAATTAAAATAAGATCATGGCGAACCAATTGAAGGCGGTATCAATTAGAGGTTTTCATTACTGTGTTCAGAAGTGAGAACAATGTTTTCGTTTGTCCATGGCTTTCTTAGGGAACTATTTAGAAGAAAATAAATTTGATTCATAATTAAGTTGATAATTATAATGTTTATTATTATCAAATCAAATTGGATCATAATTTATTCACCACTTCAAGCTGTCAATTTTGTGGTTGATTATTGGTATTTCTTCAAATCTAATGTCCGTAGCTTCTGAGTAAGAAATTGTCCTGGGGTCTCCGTAAATGGTCGTATTTGTTGTCGATAGATTCCTGGGCATTTAGTTATGAATAGGTTTTCCTGGTTTAACGATATTTGTGGAAGTGTGGGGTTTGATTTCTTGGGGTTTCCCTTAATTATTTTGTCATCGTCTTATTGTGTGTGCGTATGTCCGAGGGTTATCTTATTCATTTATTTGAAGGTATTTCTTGTTTCGTTTTTCTTTTTGTTTGTTTTGAATTGAGTTTCTGTCTGAATTTATTAAGTTCTATTGTTTTAATTTAGTTAAGTTCTATATTTTTTCTTCATTATATTTACTTATGATTGTTTTAAATATATTCTGTTCTTGTAGCTCTATTTTTGTTCGCTGTTTTTTTTTTGTTATTTTTTTTAATGTTTTAGTAATTTGCCATTTAGTTGTTTAATACTGGTTTTTATTTCTGCAATTCTTTTCAGAATTTGATCGTTTTATCCAACAAATCCAAAGATAATTTATTGATTTTTTCATTCCATGATGATATAAATATATCGTCATGGTTACCAATATATGATGTTAAATCAATTTGGGAACTGAACGGGATCAGTTTATCCTTGAAACTATTATTCAAGTCTCACAATTTTGTTCAAATTTCTCTGGAGCGTCGAATCTAATATTTTACTATTCATGAGTTCTATAGGAGTAATGTTTCGGTATGTGTCCGTCTGATAAGGTCTCATTGTATCCATTCAGCATCTTTGTAATTTAATTATAGTGTATGATCGAAAGAATAGACACATAAATGTTGGCAAATTTTTGAAGAAACTGTTATTAACGACTTTTTTGGCTTTATATACAGATTTGGCTTTAAGGAAAATTAACTTTTTATTTCATCGAATGGGGAATTTGCCGGCTGAAATGCAATAGATATTCTCATAAAGTGAGCACTCCGGAAGATGATAGTGTATCTGCAAAAAGTTATACGAAAAACCTTTCTTCGCTTCCGTTGAGAATGACGAAGGCTCTTGGGTAAGATATCCGACTGACGTAAAGTCAGCCGGATTCCCAACTCAGCTTGAAGCATCTCGCTGGTCTCGCCACACTGAAGAGTTGTGATACAACGAAACAATCTGTTTGCGGATGACAATACACACACACACACACACACACACACACACACACACACACACACACACACATATATATATAACTTTTTTGAAGTATATATATATGTATAATTAACTTCTGTATATATATAATTTTTATTAAATATATATATATATATAATTAACTTTTATTATATATATATATATATGTATATATATAATAAACTTTTCATTATATATGTACAAATTATATTTTATCATAAATGTATGTGTGTGTGTGTGTGTGTACTTTCAGGAGATCGTCCTTTTAGACATCACTATCCCATTGGGATTAAGAGAATTAAGTCAAGGTAAATCTCTGATGACTAACAAGTCCTAAAGGGAAATTCAAAAGGAACTAGACTCACGTTGGGTTTCCACATTTTAAACTTGACTTAGTATTGTACGAGGTGCCTTCAATAAGTTTCCTGACGTTTTTGTACAAGCATTTAAAATTGTCGTAGACTCTTGAAAATTCACTATGTTATTGTCATACATCTTATGAGATGACTGATTAATTTTTATGACTTCAGGTTCAAATCCACAGCTACAGCAGCAATTGGAATACACCCTCCTAAAGCCTGTTTGTCACAGCTGGTGAATTTCAAAAATGCAATCTGGACGTGAGGACACTTTAGAAGAACGATATGCAATAAAATTGTGTTTAAACTTGGAAGAAATGCCACAGAAACGTATGGAATGCTTCAGACTGCTTTTCGACCATCTTTCATGAATTGAGCATCAGTTTTTGAGTGGCATAAGAGATTCAAGGAAGACAGGGAGTCTGTGAGAGATGATGAGAGGTGTGGGAGGAGTAAGGAAGCCAATAAACCAGAGTTGATTGGCCAAAGGGTTAGGGTTAGGGTTACTATGTTGAGGTTTTAAGGGAGTTTAGGAAGAGATTTCGTCGGAAGAGGCCAGTACTCTTCAAATCGGGTCAGTGGCATTTCCGCCAGGACAATACACCAGTCCACAACTCAATCCTTGTCACGGACTATTTGACCAAGATGGGCATCAAGACAGTTCATCAGCCTGCCTATAGTCCAGACCTTGCTCCCTGTGACTTTTGGTTATTCCCTAAGCTCAGAGGCTGTCATTATGAGACAATTGAGGAGATGAAAGAGGCTGTGACGAAGGTCATTGACGCGCTCACACAAGAGGACTTCTATGGGGCCTTCCAGAAGTTGTTGGAACGGTACAACAAGTGCATTGCAGCCGGAGGAGATTACTTCGAAGGGAACTAGAGTTTCATGTGTGTACTATCAATAAAAGTGCCCATACGAAAAAAGTCTGGAAACTTATTTAATGATCCTCGTATTTGCAGTTGTGGAGAAACAAATAAATACCGTTAATACGATTTAGGTTTAGAAAAACAAACTTAACTATTTTTTCAGGTTAGCAACCCTTATTAAAGTTCAGGATTAATCTTGTAAATGTGAAAACGTTCAATTTATCTTTACCTCTCAGAATTCACATTCAACTGAATAATTTTGTATCATTATACGAATATTTGGTCATGTGTGTCATGATAATGGAATACAAGACCAATTTTATCTCAAATTTCAGGAAAACTCAACAAAAGTGGGTAGAGACCTCACTGACGTTTGATATGGAGAAGGATTGGTAATGAATTAACGTTGATGAGCTTATTTTTAATCAGGATTGCCAACCTGAAAAATAATCCAAAAATCACCCTCATTACTTTCTCGACACAAAAATCAGTCTCATTACTTTCTAAATGTACGTTAGTTTGGTTTGGTTTGGGTTTATGGCATATCAACCATTGTAGATAATTTAATGCCAAATCTTCTTTATACATATATATCAAATATATATGATTTGTAAACACATTTTATTAATAACGTTTTTTAACAAGTCTAAGCTCATTCTTTTCCACACAGTTAAATGGTTCCAAGTAATTGCTACGTATCAAAAACAATTCAATTAAACATCTGTCTTTTATTTACACGCAGTTAAATGATCAAACAGTTCTATTTCTAACAATTCAGTTTAATATAAGTAATTTGTTTGCTCACAGTTTAAATGTCAAACATTTCTATTTGACCCATTGATAGGACTCTTTCAGGTCCTACCGCTCCGGGCCTGAGTAGACCTGTGGGCGGTGGCAATGAAGGGGTAAAACGTATTTCCCAAAGCTTCAGCATTTCTGGAGCCTCACCATCAGATCGTTTAGAGTCATATCCAGGGTACTCGTTGGGGATGAGGTCTTACCCCTCTGCAGAGATGCAGTCGGTATATTCTACAGCCCCAACCGAATGGGCTTAGATATAAGTGTTTTTGTGAATGTGTTTGGGTAAAAAGATGTTCCTGTACTACCACAGCATCTTTTCTTTCCTGATCTTCGTCCTTGTGAGTATTTCTTGTTCGCCAAAATCGAAACCCAGCTCCGTATTTGTATATTTTGGAATTGCAGAGAACGTGCAACAGGTCCTGACGAATCAAATGAAAGCAGTGTCATTTAAAAACTTCTGTCACTGTTTCCACTTCAGGAAACAACTTCTTCGTCGATTACCAAGAGAACTATGTTGAAAAAGATAAAGCTGACTTGTATCTAAGTTGATGAACATTTTTCTTTTTTTTTTTTTTTTTTGCTCTCATCACTTAAGAACCAAAATTGTAAAATTCGTTATAAAAATAAAAAACAAAAAAAATCGTAGAGATGTAGCGTCCTATGCCAGTCAGTACAGTATTTAGCAAGGCAATTGACCATCCCTGGAGCCTTATCGTCACATGTACCTACAACAAAGATGAATTAAAAAAAAGGAATTGCGGTTGTAATACATCGGTGTCGCTGCTACTGATGACGACGCTGACACCTTTACAACCACAGTAAATAACAAAGGCAATAACAAAAAGCCACAAGAGGCGTCATGTCGATAAGAAAGAGTCCAGTCATTTTGAAATGCTGGGATTCAAACAGATGCTGAAACAATAATGGAATCAGCAGAAGCAAAAAATAATTTTGCAAACTAAGAGGGGAACAGCTTAGAGAAATATATATATATATATATATATATATATATATATATATAGAGAGAGAGAGAGAGAGAGAGAGAGAGAAAGGGGATAAGATGAAAAAGAAAAGAGATTTAGATTAAGCAGGGAACTAGAATGAGGTTGAATTGAGAGAGAGAGAGAAAGAGAGAGAGAGAGAGAGAGGGGTAGACAATAGACATTTAATGAAGGGTATTAGAATGAAGATAAAAGACGAAGAGAGAGAATGAAGGAGAGATAGAGATAGAGAGAGAGAGAGATAGAGAGAGAGAATTAGGTGAAAACAAAAGGGAAACTTGAATTAAGGGAAGGAAAATGAGGAGGAAAGAAAGAGAAGGAGAGAGATGTACAGACAGATAGAATGAAAGAAAGAAAGAGAATAAGGGAAAGAGAAAGTTTTAATTCAAGAAGGGAAATAGAATGATGTTGAAAAAAGGTGAGAGAGAGAGGGAGAGAGGGGAAGAAAGAAAACATTAAAAAGGGAAGTGAGAGTGTCTTAAAAGATTAGAGAAATTTTGCCGTTGCAGAAAGAGGAAAAGATAGTGACAGAGAAAAAACAAAAGCAAAAAAATAAATAAATAGAAAGAAAGAAAGAAAGAAAAATTGCGTTTGAGAAGAGAGGGTGAGAGAAAAAGAAAGATAGTGAGTTTTAAGAGAGCAGCAGTCTGAGAACTAAACAAAAAGGAAGGGGAAATGTTGGTAGGTTAGTGAATAAAGATTGATGACTGGTTCTTTTTGGAAAGCAACTGGGAATAATAGATGCAGACGCAGTCAGACACGCTTTCACACGCATATACGTGATGCTTTTTTCAAGATGGTGTTCGGCTTTTTTGTATCATTGTAAAATATTTTCCTTTACCAAAACAGATTCATTTTCTTAATTTCTTTCGACTTATTTCCTTTCTTTCTCCTGATCAATTTTATTTCCTTTCATTTCTTTCTTTCTTTCTTTCTTTTAGCAGGTACATAATTCTTCAGCCTTCCTTCAATCATTGTCCACTTGATGCTTTATCGCATTCACTCAGTGCTTGTTTTATGAGTCCTGCCGCTGGGACGAACAATTACAACGAGGTACCCATGCACCCACCAACTCTACTCAATCCCTCTGCACCCTGCCTTTCACACACACACACACACACACACACACACACACACACACACACACACACACACACACACACACACACACCTAATCATTTTCACTGATACATACGTGTGCCGTGACGGACGCCTTCATTAAAAGGACTTACGCACGGATTCACAGACACACTCAAACCTTAAAAAACACACTCGTGAAATCACCCCACCATTTCTCTTGTTCGTTTACAGCTGACGCGAAGCTTTTAATGCACACAAAGAAAATATTTGTAGCTGTTCTGTTCAACTCTTTCAGAAAGTTTTTTTGACGTTCGAGCTGTGAACGAGTTATTTGGTCTATACATAATTTTAAACACCTGATTCATAACTCGTTCAACCATTATCCCCTTGTCGTTCAGATACTTTGATCATTGCCATTACTCCCAGGTCCACTCTGGCGCAGATTGGAAGTACCTGTTAGGGTATCTCTTCATTGTCATTACTCCTGGGTCCACTCTAACATGTATTGGCAGTACCTGTTAGAGTCTCGTCTTGACCTCAAATTAATCTGTTTAAAAATATTCGTATTCGAAAGGAATACTTAATTCCATGTAACTGTATGCAAAAAAATCCCCCCCCCAAAAAAAAACAACTACACAAAAATACAAATGTACAACTTATCCGGGGTTCTACATGGCATTTCTCAATGCAATGGGGTCACTTGGCGACACCCGTCTCATCTCCCCGGGACATTCGACATATTCCATTTCTTCTTACGAAAATAGCTAATTTTTTGAAAAGTTGCTTGTTCAACAATGAAAGGGCTATTGACTGCTGTCTTGAATTTCATTCTATTAGACGTTTCCGTCTTAAATCATGTAACAAATGTATGATTCATCTTTCATCGTCCCTAATCCTTTTGGAAGACGCAACAAAATAGCAGATGTAGATTATGTGTTAATAGAGACGAAATGATAAATCACATAATAAGCGAATGCAGTAAATTAGCGCAAAGTATGAATAAGACTTGACACGACTAGGTGGGGAAGGTGATCCACTGGGAATTGTGCAAGAAGTTTAAATTTTACTATACTTACAAATGGTATCGGCAAAACCCGGAATCCGTCCTAGAAAATGAGACGTATAAAATTCTTTGGGATTTTGAGATACAAACGGATCATTTAATCTCGGTCAGACGACCATACCTTGTGATAGTTAACAACAACAAAAAAAAAAAAAAGAAAAAAAAAAAAAGAAAAGAACTTGCTGAATTGTGGATGTTACTGTTCCGGCTGACCACTGAGTACAACTGAAAGAAAGCAAAAAAGATAAGTACGTAGAGCTTGCCAGAGAAGTGAAAAAACAAAACAAAACAAAAAACAAACAATACAAAACAAACCCTCCCGAAAACTATGGAACATGAAAGTGACAGTGATACTAATTGTAATTGATGCTCTCCGTACAGCCACCAAAGGAATGGTACAAGGAATGGAGGACTTGTAAATAAGAGAACGAGAAGAGACCATCCAAACTACAGCATTGTTGAGATCGGCCAGAATACTAAGAAAAGTGCTGGAGACTTTCGGAGACTTGTTGACACTAAAACTTCAGGGGAAAACCATCAGCTAACGCTGGTGTGAAAAATCTCTAATCAGTAGAATAATAATAATAATAATATAATGTTGAACTACTTTGGAATTTTGACTTCTAGACCGACCACTGTATCTAAAACAGAATATAAAATTTGATAGACGCAAGTAAAGAAGGAGCACAATTGATTTCCTTACTAAAAAGTGTTAATTTTTCTGAAAAATAGGCTACAGAAGCTGTTATTTTATATCTGTATTCTTGTATTTCTAGACCAATCGGCGCTTTCGCACTAGTTTTAGAATTTCTATACGCTTCGCAGACGACAACATTTAACTTGCCGCGAAAAATTTGAACGATCATAATCAAAATAACTTAAGAAATCTTTCCACTCTTAAAATTTTAAAAATATAATTTTTTAACCAATTAGATTCGTAAATAAATAACATAGTTCTTATGGCTTTGTTTTGTGTTGCTATAAGAAGAGACTCGGTTTTTCTCTTAAGGTTTCTCTTTCTTAGCCATGTCCAAGTTTTCTTATGAGAGATTTCGCTTAATAGTAGCACTAAACAACGCCATAAGGACTAACCATATAAAAGCGAGAATTGATAAGACACAACAAAACAGCAGATATAGGTTATGTGGTAATAGAGACAAAACGATCAATCACATCATAAGCGAATTAGCACAAAAAGAGTGTAAGACTGGACACGACTGGGTGGGCAAAGTAATCCACTGGGAGTTGTGCTAGAAGTTGAAGTTTGACCATACGAACAAATGGTATATGCACTAGTCAGAAGCTGTTCTGGAGAATGAGATGCATAAATTCCTCTGGGATTTTGAGATACAAGCGGATCACCTAATCTCAGACAGACGACCAGAGCTTATAATAATCAACAAAAAGAGATAACCCCCAGAACTGGGCACTTGGAAATGACGGGACGGGTGGAGACCATCCAAATTATAGCATTGTTGAGATCGGCTAGAATACTGAGAAGAGTCCTGTTGACTTGAGGAGACTTTCTGTCATTCAAACTCCAGTGAAAGACCATCACCTAATGTAATGTGAAAAACTCTCAAGGTGTAAAATAAAAATTGTTATTACTTGGAATATTCGGACTGTTGACTTATGTTTGTTGTAGTACTCACAACATTTTGGCCGATGTATCCTCCGGCCTTCTCCAGTGTTTCATGTCGAGCTCAGGAGTCCACATAAAATCTCAAACTTAACTCTTTATTTGAACCACAGAGGCAGACTGTTCCAATCCTGTTAACTATGACCGGGTACAAGTGTTAAGTTGTAGTAAATATTCCTTGTTATTCTTACCTGTTGTTGGGATTGAACCTGCAACCTCCAGATGATACAACTCAGAAACACTTTCCAACCAAACGCCTTATCCACTGTACCATGTGTCCTTGTCAGGATCAGAGATTCTGTGGGGACCGCCGAGTTCGACATGGGGCACCTGGGGGAGGCCGAGGGGCGTATCGGTTGAATCGTCGTGATTATAAAAGTGAATATGGGGTCAATGGTCAAAGTAATAACAATTATTTAGCTTCATCTGAGAAATTTGTACAAATAATTATAATTGGCCAGAGAAGAACTTAAACAAATGGACCAGAGAACAAGAAAAATAAGGACTATGCACAAGGCATTACACCCAAGAGATAACGTTGACAGAGTTTATGTGTCAAGAAGAGAGGGAGAAAGAGGACTTGCCAGTATTGAAAACAGCGTGGACACATCGATAAAACGACTCGAAGACTACACAGAAAAGCGCAGAGGAAGACTCATTATAGCCACCAGAAACAATACTAACGGCACGAGGACCAGCGGAACAACAATAACGAGAAAACAAAACTGGGAAGAAAAACAATTCTATGGATCTCTGGCGGACCACAGAGTAAAATTGAAAGAATATGAAAAGGGAGATAAGTACCTCGACCTTGCTAGAGAATTGAAAAAGCTGTAGAACATGAAGGTGACGATAATACCATTTGTAATTGGTGCTCTTGGTACAATCACCAAAGGATTAGCATAAGGACTGGAGGACTTGGAAATAAGAGGACGAGTGGAGACCATCCAAACTACTGCAGAATACTGAGAAGAGTCTTTGAGAAGACTTGTTTTCACCTGTGAGAAACTATCAGCTAAAATAATAATGATAATAATAATAATAATACATGCTCAACCCAGAATCTGTCTGAGAAAAGGAAACGCACAAAACTCTCAGGGATTTTGAGATACAAACGGATCATCTAATCTCGGCTAGACGACCAGATCTAGTGATACTCAACAAAAAAAAAAAAAAAAAAAAAGGAAAAAAAGGAGAACCTGTCAAATAGTGGACTTTGCTGTTTCAGCTAACCACAGAGTAAACCTAAAGGAAAGCGAAAAGATAGATAAATACCTAGACCTTGCTAGAGAATTAAAAAAAACTATAGAATATGTTAGTGACGGTGATACCAATTGTAATTGATGTGCTCAGTACTGTCATCAAAGAATTAGTAGAGGGACTGGAGAACTTGGAAATAAGAGGACAAGTGGAGACCATCCCAACTACAGCATTATTAAGATCAGCCAGAACAATGAGAAGAGTTCTGGAGACTTGAGGAGACTTACTGTCGCTCAAACTCCAATGAGAAACCATCAGCTAACACTGGTGTGAAAAACTCTTATAATATAGTAAAATAATAATAATATAGATACTACCGAATTGTATATTACAATAACTATGATAATAATAGTAGACAGTTCTGAAATGTATAAAACAACAACAACAATAATAATAGTATAAACTCGCAAGAAACAAAATAATAATATATATTGTTTTGAATTGTATATTATAGAGAACTTATCGAAAGGTCATATCCTTAAATGAAAGAAAACTACATGATCTAAAGTCTTAGTTTTGGGCAGATGTTTATTAACACAACTTCAAATAGAAGAAGTCAAAGATAAAATTTGCTCTATACCAGTATTTATTTCATGTACCGAAATTTGTGTTCCTTTTAATCTTTTCCTTATTGTCTTTCTTTTATGCTGTTCTTTCTTTTACATCCATTCACTTTCCTCTTCTCTCTGTATCCCTTTGTCTGTCTGTCTGTTTGTCTATATATATATACATATATGTGTGTGTGTGTGTGTGTGTGTGTGTCTTTCATCTGGTTTTCTTATATTTCTCGGGCTGTCTTACTTATTACCATTCCTCCGTCACGCCTTCTTTGTCATTTTATACAATTGCTCCCTGTCTAATATTATTACATAGTTTTTCCATCCCAGAATATCTAGGTATCTATGAAAATACTACACTGATTCTAGATAGTAAGGCATATCGGTCGTACAAAATGCTAGGTGTATTGGAAAAGAAACAAGCTATCCTCCTTCAATAATCAAACTAATTTTATGACAGTGCCATATTCATGTGGTATCAAGTAAGAAACAAGTTCATAAACAATGATTTGTCGGTGCCCCAAGTCATACCACCAATACAGAACAGGATCAACGTCTTAGATTCATCCAACCTTTTCTGTTACAAATTTATCAGTGATTTTCAGAATTAGCTGTCAAACAAATAAATACTGAACAATGTTTAATAGCGATCTCGAAAGCCATTTTCCTGGTCGAGACTGTAAAAATGATTGTCGTCTTCATTATTTGTCGCCATTTCTACCCGTCCATTCATTTTACCTTGTAACCAGCTATTTTCCGTCCATCAGGGCACCCCTGGTGGTGTAGTGGTTAGCATGCTCGACCAGCAAACCTGCACAAGTGTGTTCGAGTCTTTTTGGGTGTCCCATTTATACGGTCTTGTGCTACATCTGAACAAAACGCTTAGTAAATTACTACTTTCCATCCTTTGCCTCCTCACTCTTCTTCGGGGCAGGGAATCCTCGTTGCTAAAATGCTGGAATACGGCCTCGAAGTAAGCGAGTTCAAGTTACAATCACATTGTTACGTTCACTTTTGGACTAATGCCCTAGTGAAAGGTTAGAACCTCCTTATTCCCCAGCTATGGGTTAAATAGTACCACTGCTGTTCTTCATGAAGGTTAATATGTCATTAAACAAAGAACTCAGACCAAATTTCTCTTTCTTTCTTACATACTCTCTCACAACCTCATCTTAGTTTTTCACGTCCCTCTTTCTTTCTTTCTCAAACTTTTACACCACTATCTTTCTCTTTCACCCCCTCTGTCTTTTACTCTCTCTCTCTTTCTCACTCACACTTTTACACCTCTATCTTTCTCTTTCACCCCCTCTGTCTTTTACTCTCTCTCTCTCTTTCTCACTCACACTTTTACACCTCTATCTTTCTCTTTCATCCCCTCTGTCTTTTACACTCTCTCTCTCTTTCTCACTCACACTTTTACACCACTATCTTTCTCTTTCACCCCCTCTGTCTTTTACTCTCTCTCTCTCTTTCTCACTCACACTTTTACACCACTATCTTTCTCTTTCACCCCCTCTGTCTTTTACTTTCTCTCTCTCTCTCTTTCTCACTCACACTTTTACACCTCTATCTTTCTCTTTCACCCCCTCTGTCTTTTGCTTTCTCTCTCTCTCTTACTCACTTACACTTTTACACCACTATCTTTCTCTTTCACCCCCTCTGTCTTTTACTCTCTCTCTCTCTTTCTCACTCACACTTTTACACCTCTATCTTTCTCTTTCACCCCCTCTGTCTTTTACTTTCTCTCTCTCTCTTACTCACTTACACTTTTACACCACTATCTTTCTCTTTCACCCCCTCTGTCTTTTACTCTCTCTCTCTCTTTCTCACTCACACTTTTACACCTCTATCTTTTTTCTTTCACCCCCTCTGTCTTTTACTCTCTCTCTCTCTTTCTCACTCACACTTTTACACCACTATCTTTCTCTTTCACCCCCCCTGTCTTTTACTCTCTCTATCTCTCTTTCTCACTCACACATTTACACCACTATCTTTCTCTTTCACCCCCTCTGTCTTTTACTTTCTCTCTCTCTCTTTCTCACTCACACTTTTACACCTCTATCTTTCTCTTTCACCCCCTCTGTCTTTTACTCTCTCTCTCTTTCTCACTCACACTTTTACACCACTATCTTTCTCTTTCACCCCCTCTGTCTTTTACTCTCTCTCTCTCTCTTTCTCACTCACACTTTTACACCACTATCTTTCTCTTTCACCCCCTCTGTCTTTTACTTTCTCTCTCTCTTTCTCACTCACACTTTTACACCTCTATCTTTCTCTTTCACCCCCTCTGTCTTTTACTCTCTCTCTCTTTCTCACTCACACTTTTACACCACTATCTTTCTCTTTCACCCCCTCTGTCTTTTACTCTCTCTCTCTCTCTTTCTCACTCACACTTTTACACCACTATCTTTCTCTTTCACCCCCTCTGTCTTTTACTCTCTCTCTCTCTTTCTCACTCACACTTTTACACCTCTATCTTTCTCTTTCACCCCCTCTGTCTTTTACTTTCTCTCTCTCTCTTACTCACTTACACTTTTACACCACTATCTTTCTCTTTCACCCCCTCTGTCTTTTACTCTCTCTCTCTCTTTCTCACTCACACTTTTACACCTCTATCTTTTTTCTTTCACCCCCTCTGTCTTTTACTCTCTCTCTCTCTTTCTCACTCACACTTTTACACCACTATCTTTCTCTTTCACCCCCCTGTCTTTTACTCTCTCTATCTCTCTTTCTCACTCACACATTTACACCACTATCTTTCTCTTTCACCCCCTCTGTCTTTTACTTTCTCTCTCTCTCTTTCTCACTCACACTTTTACACCTCTATCTTTCTCTTTCACCCCCTCTGTCTTTTACTCTCTCTCTCTTTCTCACTCACACTTTTACACCACTATCTTTCTCTTTCACCCCCTCTGTCTTTTACTTTCTCTCTCTCTCTTTCTCACTCACACATTTACACCACTATCTTTCTCTTTCACCCCCTCTGTCTTTTACTTTCTCTCTCTCTTTCTCACTCACACTTTTACACCTCTATCTTTCTCTTTCACCCCCTCTGTCTTTTACTCTCTCTCTCTTTCTCACTCACACTTTTACACCACTATCTTTCTCTTTCACCCCCTCTGTCTTTTACTCTCTCTCTCTCTCTTTCTCACTCACACTTTTACACCACTATCTTTCTCTTTCACCCCCTCTGTCTTTTACTCTCTCTCTCTCTTTCTCACTCACACTTTTACACCTCTATCTTTTTTCTTTCACCCCCTCTGTCTTTTACTCTCTCTCTCTCTTTCTCACTCACACTTTTACACCACTATCTTTCTCTTTCACCCCCTCTGTCTTTTACTCTCTCTCTCTCTTTCTCACTCACACTTTTACACCTCTATCTTTCTCTTTCACCCCCTCTGTCTTTTACTCTCTCTCTCTCTTTCTCACTCACACTTTTACACCACTATCTTTCTCTTTCACCCCCTCTGTCTTTTACTCTCTCTCTCTTTCTCACTCACACTTTTACACCACTATCTTTCTCTTTCACCCCCTCTGTCTTTTACTTTCTCTCTCTCTCTTTCTCACTCACACTTTTACACCACTATCTTTCTCTTTCACCCCCTCTGTCTTTTACTCTCTCTCTCTTTCTCACTCACACTTTTACACCACTATCTTTCTCTTTCACCCCCTCTGTCTTTTACTCTCTCTCTCTCTCTCTTTCTCACTCACACTTTTACACCTCTATCTTTAATAGGGCTTTTAACATAAAAATATGTTTAATGTACATATAACATAGCCAAATCGAATTCAGTTTAAAGAATCAAATACAGAAAAAAAAAAAAACTTAAATTTTGTCAAAATATGTCCATGTCATTTGCTAAGTTTAATTTTGTGTGGCAGATATAGAGAAAAAAGGAGGAACTCGAGGATAGAACAGTGTCAATCTTCTGAGTAGGAATGTCATATCTGTCCTGAAAATTAACATTCGGAATCCTGGATTCTACTATGGGAAATCTGTGTATGTTAGAGTATTAGTGTTAAAGACAGTAGAATTCAAATTGGTTCATGGCATTCTATTCAATCCCTCAAACCCCCTGACACACACTCTGAATATATAAATCAGTTTACTCCAGATTAAACGTATTGGTAATATGACTGAATTACAATAAAGGACCATAGTCCAATACCTGTGCAGGTTTTAAAATAAGGGTCATATCACTTGTGCTGACGGGTTGAAAACGTGCTAACGTAGATCGACTGAAATCCTTTAAAATCACTTGGGAGAATAGAATAAAATACTCCTAAAAAGCCTCCTCCGCCCCCCCCAAAAAAACGGAGATTGAAGCAACTATGCAAAGGAGAAATTAAGAAGAGAATAAATTGGAAGAACCAAATAGAAAAAACACCAAGTGACACAGAGAAGTGAAAAGAGAGAAATACAGAAAGTTATGGTGAGAGAAGATATAAGAAAGTCTAATATATATATATATATATATATGGAAAGAGCGAGAGAGATCTGACGAGGAAGAGAATAGGTGAGTAAGGTCTTAAGTAAACCATCATTCGGATAGAAAGAGCAAAAACCTGTTATCTCCACTGTAAACTTTAACCAGGGTTCATACATATATATATATATATATATATATATATATATATATATATATATATATGTATGTGTGTGTGTGTGTGTGTGTGTGTGTGTGTGTGTGTGTGTGTGTGTGTGTGTGTGTTTTATAGGATTAGAAAATTTATACAATGGTAGAATCCAAAAACTGTGGGAGATTAAGGTGCAATATAGCATCCTCAAGAAAGAAAAAATTATAAAAGTTCTCTTTTCTTTGGATAAAATGATTTCAAGAGATTTTTAAAACACCCGATGAGACAAGGAAAACGCTGGCTGACTTTGCCAGATGAACGGATTGATCGATCTGTTAACATTTCCACGAGCTTTTGAACTGCACACACACACACACACACACACACACACACACACACACACACACACACACACACACACATGTATAATCTTTTGCCAAAAAAAGAAGAAAAATTAAAACTACTAACGTATCAACATAGTAGACCCAGGGATGCATTTTTGTTTCGTCATTTAAAGTTTAATGGATGATAAGAAGAATAAAAATCAAATAATGTTCTGTGTAGAGACGAAAGAGGTTACTGAAAAGACGAACGCATTCATATAGAAATGAGGGATGGAGCAAGGGAGACCTCGTCAGACGGTCCCACAAACAATAAAATAGAATGAAACTAATGACCGAATGTTGAACGCACACACGCGCACACACATATGCAGAGAGAGAGAGAGAGAGAGAGAGAGAGAGAGAGAGAGAGAGAGAGAGAGAGAGAGGGGCATCAAAATAATGAAAAGTAAAAAAAAAACACACTTTGGATTGGCTGAGCAGCTATCGATTGCGAGGTTCAATAGGGAAATTGTGTGCTGATTAAAAAATGTTTATTTATAGAGTGGGCTAATGCTCGATCCAGCTTGTTTCTGTCGACGTCCGGCTAGTCGGTGGGCAGCAACCATATCCCGGACCCAGCCTATTCTTCATATTTGCCTTCGAGCAAACAAAAGGAAAAACAATTCGTAACTAGGCAGAGAGGAAGATGGAGAAGGAAAGGGAGAGAGAGATAAAGATCAGAGGGTGTGAAGGAAAGAGAGTGAAAGATAGAGATGCTGAAAAAGATAGGGGTGTGAGAGAGTGTACGAGAAAAAAAGTAGGGGAGAGAGAGAGAGAGAGAGAGAGAGAGAGAGAGAAGGTAGAAAAAGAAAGATTGGAGAGTGAGTATGTGTGAGAAAGAAAGAGATAAAATGGAAAGAGAGGGTTTAAAAAGAAAGATAGAAGTGTGAAAGAATGTGGGGGAAAGAAAGTGAACGATAGAGAAAACGAAAAAGAAAAATAGGGGTGTGAGAGTGTGTAAGAAAAACAAAGAAGTAAAAGATGGAGAGAGTGATAAAGAAAGATAGGGACATGAAAGAGTGTGGGAGAAAGAAAGAAAGAAAGAAAGAGAGAGAATGAGAGAGAGAGAAACAAAATGTGAAACAAGAAAGAGAGAAGGAGAGAGTGTGTGAAAAAGAAAGATGGGTCGTGAGGAGAGAGAGAGAGAGAGAGAGAGGGGGGGGCATGGAAAGAGACGACTGGAAAGTAACTGGTTACAAGGCATAACAAAAGAACGGACCGAAGCCGTAATATGATGAAGACGATTATCAATTTTACAGCTTGACCAGGAAAAATGGCTTTCGAGATTGTTGTTAAACATTGTTGCGTATTTGCTAGTTTGACAACTAACTCTGAAAATCGCAGATAAATTTGTAAAAGAAAAAGTTGGATGAATCGAAGATGTTGCTCCTGTTCCGTATTTGTGGTTTGAATTGTCATAAAGTCAGTTTTATTAAACGAATAATCATTGGCGGGGGGATTGGGACACTTTAAAGAATAATATCAAGAAGAACTCAATCAAAAACACCCCCAAACCCTCAGAAGAGCTAAGATTATCAAATAAAGTCATATGTAGGACATTAAATTGTGGTTAATATTACACAGTTGATTAAAAAGCTAGATTATTTTTCCTATCCATTAATATTTCGGATATATTGGGGACCGGCTCATTGGCCTAATGGGTAGAGTGTTCGCCAATGGTCCGGGTGACCAGGGTTCAATCCCAGGTCGCATCATACCAAAGACTCAAAAGATGGTACTTGATACCTCCTTGCTTAACACTCAGCAATATAAGGTACGTATCAAGGGTAAAGTGGAGCAATTCAGTGAAAGGAGTTGCGCCCTACCCTACACCTCGGTGTAGCTATTGAAAAGGGAGCCTCTGGTCGCCCTCGACAACGGTCGCCAACTACTATATATATATATATATATATCTTAAAATGAATTGGCCTTCGAAGTGATTTATACAAATCTCTTCGTGGACCTATTCATTTAAAATATTTCTTTCTCTCTTTGGACCCACGACGAAAAATTTTTACACACACACACACACACATATATATATGTGTGTGTGTGTATATATACACTTATTAAATGTTAATATCAAAATGTTAAAAGATTAATTATTTGAAAATTCATAACGTTTTAATAAGACTAATCTCCCAACTTAAAAACGTCATCGTGGGGCAAAAATGAAATTATCTAAAAATTCGTGCAGAATCAGGTGGTATAGTTGTAAAGTTCAAATTTCATTCACACGTGAAGCCAATCCTTAGGCATTCAAAAGCCGTTCAGTCTTGAAACGTAAACTGTCATGAAATGAATATTTTTATGATGATCAAAGGCTGAAACCGGTCATGATTAACACTCAAAAGATTTTTAATAACATTCATGTATCTGATCTTTTGTTCACAATATATATATATATATATATATATATATATATATATATATATGCTTCCCGCCGTGGGTTGAATACTCTAGTAGGGAAATTTGCCGGCTGCAGCACAAGCTGAAATGCAATTGTTCTTCTTAAGAATTGAGTTCTCCCGGTGGCTGATAATGTTTATGTAAAAAGATGTACGTAAAAAATGCGTTCACTAATACTGAGAATGACGATAGGTCTAAGGTGAGATATCCGACTAACGTAGTCAACCAGGTTTCGTTTCCGGCTTGTGTAGCCACGTGGAAGAGTTGTGATACAACAAAACAGTTGCCCAGTCGGCTGAGGCAGCAGAATACACCGACTGTACCTCTGCAGAGTGGTAAGACCCACCCCAAAGAATGTCCTGGATACGACAAGAAACAATCTGATGGTGAGGTTCCAGTAATGCTGGAGCTTTGGGGAAAGCGGAGCACCCTTTCTTTGCCACCACTCCCAGGTCCACTCTGGTCCGGAGTGGTAACATCTGATAGGGTCCTATGTATGGCTTAAATAGAACTAAAATGCGTACTCATGCTAAAATTAATTGTTTGAAATGGAACTGTTTTTGACATTGAAACTGTACTTACGCTAAACTGAATTGTTTGAAACAGAACTGTTTTGACATTTAACTGTGTGTAAACAAAATCTATGCTTATACTAAACTGAATTGGTTGAATTAGATCTGTTTGACTAAACTGAATAGCTCGAAATAGAAATGTTTTTGACAATTAAACTGTGTACTCATGCTAAACTGAATTGTTTGAAATAGAACTGATTATTTGTATAAAAATGGATTTGGCATAGAATAACCTTTAAAGATTGATATGCCATAAACCAACCAACCGACCAACCAACAGACCAATCAACAACGAAACAGTCTGTCTGTGGATGACAATATATATATATAATTGTAAATTAGCTGATCTCTTCCTACTAAGTGTAAAGCGGAACAACTTTTCTATATAAGAATTTTTCGTAAACTACTTAAAGTAGGAGCAATATTATAACAATAAACACTAATCCCACAGGTTTGTTCCACCTTTGGTTTTCTGGGTGTCTGCCTTGCGCTCAGGCCAGGTGGGCGTTATTAAACTAATCACCTGGTCCCATTGGTCCTTCTCCAAAAGCAATACCAGCTTTGCAAGGCTAAGTTAGTCGCTTGGTGCCTGAGGAGCCCCAATATGGGAAATGCCCAAAAAACTAAATATTTTTTCAAATAGTTACGCATGAGTCTATTTTTGCGTGACTACTCTCTCTGAAAGGACCTTGTGTTACACCTTTGTTTGACGGAAGTTAACTGAATACTCAATATTACTACAGTATTAGAATAATTGCAAATAAACTGGTCCTCTTAACAATAAGCTGTGTGTGTGTGTGTGTGTGTGTGTGTGTGTGTGATGACACCTGCGCGTGGCAGATTCTATAACCTTGTGAAAGCGGAATACTCTCTCTCTATATATACATAACCTAGTAAAAGTGACGTACAGGAAATACTTTTATTCGAGGAAAACACTTAATAAGTTCTAATTTAGAAAATAAAGCAATTTACATTCGAATTTGCAACTGAATAGTGAAAGTTTAAATTAACCAATTTCTCGATATAACGTAGATAACTATGAAGTGCTCATTAGAATCCTTTCTAAATAGAAGCCTCAATATCATCTTAGATCGCTATCACGATGGGAATTCTAAGAATTTACGGTTTGCTTCGTATATTGAAATTTTCAGTATGTATGTATTTACCAACACCCCTGCACGAGCCGGATATGACACAAGATCAATTTTTTAGAGTAGAGTTTAACTAGTTTGAATTCAAAGTTTTCTTTCTCCTTGACCGGTTGCCATACTAAAGTTAAAAATCATAGTCTGCCCTACTATTTTCCCATAGCTGAAGGGAAAATAGTTGGATTCATACATTTCATGCAGCCGGTGTATTCTAAACCTCACCAATAAGTGCTTTTGGTGAGACTTGACAGTTTATTAACGACATACTACAATTGATTGATTGCACAAACGATAAAGAGCTGAGGAAATCGACTTCCAAGACTTCTCAAACATTGTGTAAAAGATCGCACTTGGAACTTTTTGCATCAATGTAATCACATAAAACTTTTAGTGTAACTACCCAAATTATAGAAGACTAGTTGCATATGTCGATGCATTGTACTTTAGTTTTATTTCTATCTCATTCATTTCTTAGAGAAATAGCGAAATTTTTTTATTGCATTTTATTTTTGACTATGGAAAGTAGGAATAGTAGGGGCACTTGATAAAAGGGTTGAGTATGATGGACTTATTGTCAACGGAATTGACACTATAAAAACGGAAAACATTCGAACTATTAAGCCGATCCTATGACTGATTGTAAAGCTACAAATAGAGAAAGAATCAAAAGCGATTTATTGACAAAAACTCGTGACAATTACACTCGGACCCAAAAAGCAATTAGATATGATCTTGGGTAGGGAATTTCAGCTTCGTGTTGCTTTATAAAGATAATTTTATGTATATGTACTAATAAAGCAAAGAGATAGAGAATAGATAGACAGAGAGGAAGAGATTGACATAGATATATAGATAGACAGATGGGAGAGAGAAAAAGAGAAAGACAGAGAGATAGAGAAAAGAGAGAGAGAAATATATATATATATATATATATATATATATATATATATATTAAAATAGGTAGGTCCACGAAGAGATTTATATTTTTTTGAATTTATCTATTTATATTGTTCTTACATACGTATATGTTTCCTGCTTGTTGCTTTCGTCAGAGCACATATATAGCACAAAGCCTTGTTAATTGGGCACTCAATGAGACTTTAACTCACTCGTGTCTGCAGTTTGAATGATTTTCAGGTGGTTATCTTTGTTTGTGTATATATATATGTGTGTTTCCTGCTTGATGTTTTCGTCAGAGAACATGTCAGGCACAAGGTCTAGTTAATGGGGTATTCAATAAGACTGGAACTTACTCGTGTTTGTTGTTTGAATGGTTTTTACTTAATTATGGGTCTTATTTATGAATGCTGGCCCTTCCTTTATCTTAGACTGTATTTCTCTTAGCCTACTTTATCCCCCAGTTACTTTGATATTTGATACATTGTGTGTGTGTGTGTGTGTGTGTGTGTGTGTGTGTGTGTGTGTGTGTGTGTGTGTGTATGTGTTGGAGTGGTTTCGGATTTCACTTATAGTTATTTTTTCTCTGTGTGTATGTGTGAATGTGTGTCTTGAGATTTTTTTTGTGTTTATATATATATATATATATATATATATATATATATATATATATATATGTATGTGTATATGTTTATTTCCATTTGTGAGTGCACGATTTATGATTTATTCAACTTTAGTTTAAATTTATCTATAAAATTCTTTTCCTTTATTTGAAGTAGCGTGTAGTCGTTCGTTTGATATATTGGCATTACTTTAAATTTACCTCGACTACATTGGTATAGGTGTTTCGAAACATTTAATTATCTGTTTTCTTCTATTTTGATATTTCTCCAGTGTAGTGATGTCCTTGTATTAAGTGCCTGTTTTGACTCTCTGTATATTTATTTGCATTCGCTACATTCAATTATGTAGATTACGTTTTTTGAGTTGCAGCTTAATTTTTTTTATTTATTTTGAATTTGGTTTCCGGGGTTTTAAAGGTATAGGATTTACCGTCAATAATTATATCACATATTTTGCATCGTTTGTTATTGTATTTGGTAACTCCTTGTATTGTGTTTTCTCCGTAAGTAGAAGAGGTAAGTATTATTTAAGATTTTTGGGTTTGTCTCTGGCTTTTAATGATTTTTGTTGTGTTTAGTATTTCTTTGATTTTGTCCTTGTTTTAAAGTTCTTCCAGATTTTTCATTATTTCGGTGAATAGTTCTGGATTATTTTTGTTGTAGGTAGCGACATATATTTGGGGTTTCTCGTTGTTGTGTTTTTCGGGTTCTTTAATTCTCTTTGTGCTCTATGTAGAGACAGGAATATTTGAAAAGAGTAAAATTCATTGGTATCAAGAAAGTGACCCCCCCCACACATATATATATATAATTGAAAAACTCAACAAACCTTCATTTGGTAATTATAAATTTATTTCAGCTGGCAACTCAATAAGAGAAACAAACCTCTTCAGATACCCACCATACAATCTGAAGAGGTTGGTTTCTCTTATTGAGTTGCCAGCTGAATAAATTTATTATAGCCAAATGACAGTTTGTTGAGTTTTTTCGATTATATAGAAATTGGCTCTGTAAGAAATTTATAAATCAATCATCATATATTGAGCACTCTAGGATATTTATAAAAATCCTCTTATATATTCTCAAACAGAATAATTCCTAATTCATCTTCTTTATATATATATATATATATATATATATAGTATCCCACATAAATAAGCACCCCGACGAACAATTTGTTCTAAACCATGATTTTATTATTTCTTATCGAACATTATAAAATTAAGACGGGTATTATCATAGTTTATTATCAAACTCTACTGTATTAAAACTGTTTTATCAAAAATATGGGGGGGGATTAGAAGTTCCCGTGGTGTTGTAGGTAACATGCCCTACTGCAATATTGTAGTGAGTTCGAACTCAAGTCGCACTATTACTTTCACATTTGGTCAAATGTTCTCGTCTGCAAGTCTCAAAACAAGTGCAAAAGTGCCGATTAGTCGATAAAAACAAAAATTTTGATATAAAAATTACTGCTCGCGAACCTCTTTTTTTTGCAAAAATATTAACACATGTTTTACGTGTGGAAAACAGAGCTGATTTTCCATATATATATATATATATATATATATATATATATATATATATATATATATATATGTGTGTGTGTGTGTGTGTGTGTGTGTAAAGATTATAGAGTGGAATAAATAAGAAAATGTGAATTTTTGGAGCATCAGAGTCAGTGTTATATATCCATTATAACCACTACTGTTTTTATACAAGGATAGCTTTAGCATTATATAACCCATGAAGGTTGATATGCCATTAAGCAAAGAAACCAAACCAACCAAACAAAAAATATGAATTAATTGCAGTCTATAAATAAATATAACTGTTATATATATTCATGGAATTTTATTTTGGTTACTGAGTTTCAATGTTGTTAAGTGTTATAATAGATAATACGTAATAATATCCGCTTTGTTTGTATAATATTTCACTAGAAATAATAAAATCATGGCACCTTTGATTTAGGAGGAAGCTGATTCTTATCAAAAAATTGGGAATGATTTACTTATTTACAGTCGATACTATATATATATATATATATATAGGAAGCAACTAAAGATTTCTCGGTTCAGCAAAAGAGAATGAGCTTGATTTTTATTGAATTTTTTATAAGGCTTAAAGGAACATAAGATACAATGCATTAGGTGCATTAAACTGCATAATCAATATGAAGAATTATATGTGCATTTCAGAGCACTAATCAGGTTGAGAATGTCCCCTCACACACACACACACACACGCATATATGAAAATGTAAATAAGTATATATATATATATATATATATATAGAGAGAGAGAGGTACTAATAGAGAAAGGAGATAGGGAATTGATAGATGGACAGACAGACTGATAGATAGATAGATAGATAGATAGATAGATTTGAACAGTTTGAGATATATAGATAGATAAACAGGAGAGAGAGAGAGAGAGAGAGAGAGAGAGAGAGAGAGAGAGAGAGAGAGAGAGATTAAGTTATATATGTATATACTTTCAAGGAAAAAAACAAAATTCGGTCATATTAGGATTATAGATTTATTTCCATATTGCTAAGAGTATTGATATGAATCAACAATTCCAAAAAGTTTAACAGGACTTCTTCAGATCCAAGATGGAAATAAATGAATACAACTAGATAATACATATCTTAAACTCCAACTCCCCGCCCTCTTTTTTCTTTTTGAAACGTACATACGCCTTACCTTACGTGGTGAGTTCTTTTAATTATTTTACATTATCTATCCCAATTCAATAATATTTTCATAGTTGATTAATTATTATTTTGAATTTTCGGCTATAGTTTAAACTTATTTCTACGCCTACATCTAGCTATTAAATCACATCTCTGATTTAATGATTTATCTGGATCAGGGTATAACATAATTTGTATCTTTTCTTCTAGACACAAGTTACATCAACTATCAAAGCAGTTTGGAGTATTCGATCTTTTCAATATACTCCAATCAATTTCAGGGGTTAAACCCTTATTTTTCAATTTTCAAAAGTGTTTAGATAAGGCTGTTTGATTTTTCAAATGCTCATGAGAGAATGAATGATTGTGGTTATTAAACCTTAGCTTCCATTTCGTCGATGAGTTTTTGTACTTTTAACGTTTTCTTTTGGGAAAATGATACCTTAGTTCACTACATTTTCTAAATTACATAAACAATTTATCGGACATTTATTTTTTGTTTGATAATTACGTTCATTTTCTCAACTAGTATTATTAATATTATTACCCTTTTTATCCCTATTATTAATACTATTATCATTATTATTATTTCATTATTATTCTTTCGGTCATGATATTTCCTAATTATTTCCTTATTATGATTGTTAATTATTTCAAAGAAATTTTTGTGCTGGAGTAACAAATTTTTAAAGTTTTCCTATTAAATATTTTATGTAATATATTATTTTGGTTAAAATGTTTATCTATCAATTTCAGAAAATATTTTCCTATATTTATATTCGCAAGTTTACAAAAAGGGGAGTTGAGTCATATAATTTTCTTTTTTCTATTTTTTTGACTACACTTCGTATTTTCTTTATTCATATACAATTTGACATTATTGACTTCTATCCATCGATAACGAAAAATATTCTAATTGACAGCATTAACTATGCTAGAAAATATGTAGAAATAAAAGAAGAACAGTAACAAATAATTCTAGCTTGCAGAAAAACTGTTCTTAAGAATAATGGATCCACGTGGTTAAAAACAGGTTCGAAAAATTTTGATGTTCCAATGGGAGCATATGATTCTGCACAAATAGCAGACCTTGTGGGCTTATATACATTAAATACTTTTAGTAGGATGATTAACCCTGTTCAAATAGGTTTATATCATATGATGGATTAATATATATCTCGATCAATTATATATATATATATATATATATGTATATCTTCCTCTTTCTATATATATATATTAAGAAAAATAAATGGAATAGAGGATAAACTAAACACTGACATGGATTTCAATTTGATATTTGCATTTATTATTCTTCATCTCATCGGCTTCAAAAAATCTCCCATTTCTCCATATATATATATATATATATATATATATATATATATATATATATATATATATATATATTATCCCTATTTCTACTACTTCTAAGTTTTACACCTGCTCTGCTTTAATAGCATCAAACACTCTTTTTATGCAATTTTTTTTCTCATTTGCAGTTCTTCTATTCTTATATATATATATATATATATATATATATATATATGGACAGAAAGTCCGTGAGTAGAAATACTAAAAAAAGGCTTTTATATTTACAGAAAGAAGAGTCATATATATATATATATAGAGAGAGAGAGAGAGAGAGAGAGGGAGTGAACGTTGGTTTGAAAGATGAAATCAATTCAGACAAATTGCTTGACTTCGAATTAATCTAAAACTATAAGTGTGTCTGTGCATATCTACTGATGAGACAATGTCTATCCATAGATTTACATGAGCACATATGCAAATGCATCAGGATCAATAAATATATATTTGGGACTATATAATGTGCCAGAAAAATCAATAATGATAGTACAGTGTGAAAGCTATAAAATTATATATCGTTTAAGCAAATAACCTGCCAAGAATCCTATCCTCCAACAAAAAATTTTAAATAGGGAATAATGACAAAACAAGATAAAAAAAAATAATGTCCATAAAAGAATAAAGAGAGACTGAAACTTGAAAAAATATCATAATGGTCGAAAAGACTTGTTACGTGGCTGGAAACAATGAAAAGGAGTGGGGGACTGTGTTGAGGATGAATTAGTCCTGACACACCCAGGATAGTTCAATGAGTTTCCCGCACCCCTCAGAATCATCGACTTAGAGGGACAATAACTCGTAGTGCTCCTGTGCGAATCGTGCTGTCATTAATGTGTCGAGCCGCTCACCTGCCAATGGGTAAGGGAAATACGAAAGTGTGTGTGTGTATGGGGAAGGGGGGCAATTGAACAAACACCTTTCGCCTTGGGATCACCCTCCCCCACTTCATTTGAAACACGTTTCTGTCAAGGCCTGTTACTGCGCGCCTGGCACACGTTACTTTCACAATCGGCAACAAAATTTTTCGCGTTTTTTTCTTTTTGTTTCGTTACTTTTTATCAGATGAATTGTACATTTTTTTTTGTCGCGAATAACGATGTTTTTTAATGCATGAGTCTATACATTTGAGAACGTGTTTCTTTGTATGTTCGAGTTGTATGAGAAAATAATCGGATAGATAACGGTGTGTAATATAGAAAAGATTTTTTATTCCTATTTTTTTATGTCAATCATTACAATTTTTTTTAATTTTCTGAATTGTTGTTTCGCTGTTCATGGCTGTCGTAGACAATTATCGTAGAAATTACGACTCGAGTAAGTTGCGATAGAAAAAGCAACTATAATCATGATTAAGGAATAATAATAATAATAATAAAGAGAATAAAACAAAAAATAGAATCTGCCGAATAGTGGACTTGGTCGTCCCAGCAGACCACAGAGTAAAAATAAAAAAAAGTGTAAAGAAAGATAAGTACGTAGACCTTGCCAGAGAACAAAAAATGGAATATGGAGGTGACGATGATGCCAATTATAATTGGTGCACTTAAAACAATTCCCAAAGGATTAGTAAAGGGAGTGTAAGACTTGGAAATAAGGGGACAAATGAAGACAATTCAGACTGTTGCATTATTATGATTGGCCAGAATACTGAGAACAGTCCTGGAGACTTGAAGAGACTTACTGTCACTCAGACTCCAGTGATAAACCATCAGTTAACTCTGGTGTGAAAAACTCTCAAGGGAGTAAAATAATAATCATAATATGCGCAAAAAATAATCCGTCCCAGAGAATAAGATGCATAAGATTCTCTGGCATTTTGAGATACAAACAGACCATCTAATCTCGGCCAGAAAACCAGACCTAGCGATAATTAACAACAAAAACGAAAATAGAACTTACCGTCTTGTTGACATTACCATCTATGCGGACCACAAAGTGAAAATAAAATCGAAATGAGAGGCAAGTACCTAGGCTTTGCCAGAGAAGGGAGAAAGCTGTGGAACAAGAGGTTGAAGATGATACCAATTGTAATTGGAGCGATTGGAACGGTTCCAAAGGCATAGAAAGGTGACTTAGATAGTTGCAAATCAGAGGACGATTTAAGACCATTCAAATTACAACATTATTCAAATCAGCCAGAATAATGAGGAAAGTCCTGGAGGCCTGAGGAGACAAGCTCTCACTTGGACTTAAGTGGAAGACCATCTGCTAACACTGGTGTGAAAAAATTGTAAGCAGTAAATAAAAAAATAATAATCAGGTAAATCTTGAAGAACATACCCAAAGAGAGCCTCTTAAACGAATTGAATCACAAAATAATGAAAACCAAACCCTCACAGAACTCAGCACCACAGCACCAATGTTAAAACAAGAAGACATGAAAAAATGTAGAATAGATAAAAGAAATCATGGGGGGTAGATTACATTAGTACCCATAAGAAATCAAGACTAAAAAAGTCACGTTACAGATCGAAAAACTAGATAAATTATTGAAACATATCTTAACGAACAACATCAGCGAACTGAACGAGTTACTTTATGCTGGTACAAAATTACTTAGTAATTAAAGTAAGCATTCTCTAAAAAAACCAGAACAGAAATACAAAACCAATGGGAAATGAGGATAGAGGGACAAATAAAGAAACTGAGTTAACAAACAAAACTACTATGGAAAGTGAAACATACAGGAACCCAACAGAAAGAAAAGATCCCCAAAAGACAACTGCAGACAAGTCTGACAACACAACTAGAAGAAATTAATCTAAAAGATATTGGCGAAAGAAGGAAGACTAAAAATGTACTGGGACAGGGTCAAGTAATACGAAAAAAAATACAAGACTTTCCAAAATAACGAAAGAAAATTCTAGCAACAGTTTGGTGGAGAATGTACAAAAACAAATCAACAAGCAGAGGCAAAAGAAACAAAATAATTTTGAAGTAAAATATGCAAAAGGAAAGAACATAACAGAAATGCAGAGTGGATAAATAACATGAAAAAAGAATGAGATGAACTCATAGAAGGTCTCCGAGGAGAACATACACTTCAACTCGCTAAGAGCAACACTCAAGAAAAGAGCAAATTGGAAAACGCCAGACCATGATGGCATACATGGATTCTGCTTTTAAAAGTTTACGTCTATTCATGGTAGATTGTCCCTGCAACTGAGTAAATACCAATAAGAAGCAAACATACCCGAATGGATAACCAAAGGGTAATCTACCCTGTTCAAAGAGGACCTCAATAAATAACTTCCCCTCGCAACTATAGACCGATAACGTGTGTACCTATCATGTGGAAAATTCTGCGTGTACAGATCAGAGAAGAAACACATTACTAGTTTCTATGCCGCAGAATATTTTTGAAATAACAAATAGAGTTCTACAGGGGAACGAGAGGAACGAATGACCTACTATATATAGATCAGTACATCCTCAAAGAAGCCAAAACGAGGACAAAAAAATGTAGCCATGGTATGGGCTGCCTACGAAAAAGGCCTATGATATGGTTCCGAAAAATTGACTGATTGAAAATGTATAGAATATCCGACTAAATCATAAACTTCATCACGAGTGTCATGAAAAATTGGAGGGTGAAAATGACAGTGAGAGGTTAAACATCAACTGAGGTAAGAATCTAAAGAGGCATCTTCTAGGAAAACTCACTCTCACCACTGCTATTCGTTATAGCAATGATGCCACCCAATCACATACTTAGGAAATGTACAGAGAGGCGGGAGGGGGCCATGAATTTTAAAAGTCATAGGAAAAGATAAATCACCTTATGCATATGGATGACATAAATGTATTTGCATAAATGAAAAAGAACTGGAGACCATAATACAAACAATAAGAATATACTGCCAGGATATAGGAATGGAATTTGGCATTGAAAAATGTGCTATACTCATAATAAAAAGTAGGAAAAGAGAACCAGCAGAAAGAATAGAGCTATCGAATCAAGTATAATTTAGGACGCTTGGAGAGAAGGAAAACTACAAGTACTTTGGAATATTGGAAACTGGCACCATCAAACAATGAGATGATGGAAAAAAATAAGAAAATAGTTACCTAGAATAACGTGAAAGCTTCTCAAAACCGTGCCCTGCAGCAACAGTCTCATCAAAGACATAAACACCAGGGTATCTCTCTTGTAAAATACCCGATGAGATTGACAGACTGCATGAGTCAAAAAAGGAGGAAGATGACTCATCAGCATTGAGGATTGCGTAGATGCATCAATACAAGGATTTTTGTCTTGTATTAAGAAGATAAAAAAAACTAATTACCGCAGCCAATAACAGTATTGGCAACATAAGTACAAACAAAGTAAGAAAAACTTGGTTAGAAGCAAAACAACTGTATGGATATTTTAAGCGACAAACTGGCGAGATTTCACACGAAATTACATGGCTACGACGAGGAAATATTGAGAGAAAAACGCAATCTTTTTTGATAGCAGCAGAAAACAATGCCATAAGGACCAAGTACGTTAAATTTAGAATCGAAAATACGCAACAGAATAGCAAGTGTCGTTTATGAGGAGAGAAAGAGGAAACTATTACGCACGTAGTACGTGAATATAGCACCCTTGTACAGAAAGAGTGCAAGATTAGGCAAACTGGGTGGGAAAAGTTATCTATTGAGAATTATGTATGATTGAAATTTGACCATACTAGTAAATGGAATATGCAGAAACTGGAATCCGTCCTAGAGAATAAGAACAGAGAATTTCTGGGATTTGGAGATATAAACAGATTACCTAATCCCAGCTCGATGACCAGACCTAATGCTGGTTAATAACAAAAAAGGATAACTTGTCGTCTTGTGGATTTTATCATTCCAGTGGGCCACTGGGTAAAAATAACAGAACGTGAAAAGATGAATAAATCCTTGGATATTGTCAGAGAACTAAAAACATCTGAGGAATATGCGTGTGACGGTGATACCAGTTGTAATTGGTGCACTTGGAACGGTTCCCAAATGATTGAAAAAGGGACTGGAGCAGTTGGAAATCGGAGGAAGAATTGACTCTATTTGGACTATAATATTGTTGAGATCGGTCAGAATTCTAAGAAGAGTTTTAGAGATTTGAAGGGACTTGCTATCACTCAGGTTCCAGTAAAAGCCCACCAGATAACGTTGGTGAGAAAAACTCAAAAGAAGAAGAAAAAGAAAGAAAGAATACAAAAAGATAGACAATACTTGGACCTTGTCAGAGAGCTGAAAAGCTATGAAACGTGAAGGTAAGGTAATTCCAATTTTTGTTGGTGCGCTGGGGAAAAGTCTGGAGGAATTGGAAATTAGGGGAAGAATTAAGACAATACAGACCTCAGATCGGTTAGAATACTGAGAAAAGTCCAGGAGATTAGAAGACACAAGCTGTTACTCAGACTCAAGTGAAATGCCATCAGTTAAAACTGGTGTAAAAAAATTTGCAAATAGTGAAATAGAAGGATTTTATCAAAGAGCAGTAATATCTATGGAACATTAAGATGATAGAGATACCAGTCAATGTTGGACCTCTCGGAACAATATAGAAAGACTTATATTAAAGACATAGGAAACTAGAATCCGAGAAAAAATTGAAATCGTCCACACACAGCACTTTTAAGATCAGCTAGAACACAAAGAAGAGTTCTAGCCCCGTCGCCTGGGGCTGTAGAATACACCAACTGCATCTTTGCCGAGGGGTAAGACCCTCCCCGCAATAAGTGATGAGGATATGACTCTAAACAATCTGATGGTGAGGCTCCAGTAATGCTCGAACTTATTGGAATCGTAGAGTGCCCCTTCGTTGCTATCGCTCCCAGGTCAACTCTGACCCAGAGTGGAAGCACCTGATAGTGTCCTATCTATGGGTTAAATAGAACAGTTTGACATTTCAACTTGGTCTAAACAAATGACTAATGAATTTTGAATTGTTAGAAATAGAACTGTTTGATCACTTAACCGTGTGTAAACAAATGATGGATGTTTAATTGAATTGTTGGTAATATATAGCAATACTTGAAACCATTTAACTTTGATGACTATGCTTAATTGACTTATTTGAAATAGAGCTGTTTGATCATTTGACTGTGCGTATGTCCAAAATATGTTTACAAATCATATATATCATATATTCAATATACATGTAAAAACAGGATTTGACTTTGAATAACCAACAATTATTGATATGCCATAAAACCAAACTAAACCAAAGAAGTGTTCAGGAGACCAGAAGAGATTTGCTGTAACTCAGACTCCAGTGAAAACCATCGGCTAAAACTTGTGTGAAAGACTTGCAAATAATAATAATAATTATTCTGGAACTTTGATATACAAACGCCCCCCCCCAATCACGGTTACAAGAAAAGACCAAGTACCAATTAACTAAATGAAAATAACTTGTCAACTAGTGGGTTGTGCAGTCCCAACAAACTGCAGAGGGAAAATAAAAGAAAGCAAAAATATAGAAAAATACTTGGACCTTGCTAGAGAGCTGAAAAAGCTGTGGAACAGGAATGTGTCAGTAATACCAATCATAATTGTAGTCCTTGGAACAATAGCAAGCCCCTACCAAAAAGAAAAAAAAAATGAAAAAATAGAAAAGAGACTGGAGGAACTGGAGAGGTCTGAGGAAGAATTGAGACAGTTCAGACAACAGCGGTCTTAAAATCAGCTAGAACACTCAGAAGAGTCGTGGAGATCTGAGGAGACTTGCTACCACGAAGACTCAAGTGAAAAATCACTAGTCAAAACTGGTGTGAAAAACTCACATAGAGTTGATAATAATAATAATAATAATAATAATAATTCTGAAACCTTGAAATACAAACAGATCACCAAATTTTGGCCGAAAGACCCGAGCAATTATTAATCAACAATATTTTTTTTCACGAGGTTTTACAAATATATATATATATATATATGTATATATATATGTGTGTGTGTGTGTGTGTGTGTTTCTTTCTCACTCTCTGAATGTTGTCTGAAAATGTATAACTTTTGTGGTTTTCCTCAAATAGCCTAACTCAATACTTCAGTCTTAAGATGATATTTGCTGATATTTTTCAAGTTATTCCATCATGGTTCATAAGCAGTAGGATATGTAACTGATCTAAATACTACTTTATACTTTTTGAAACCTTATACCACACAGCCACAACTCTAATCAGCTGCCTTTGTCAATAAATTACCTATTAAATTTTTAACTACGTTATGCTCAGTCGAGCACGATTTGCATGCGGTCTCATCACGGATGCTCTTGAGTATCGTCGGTTATCGGCTGTTGTTAACGTATGTCGCCGCCAACAAGTTTATTGTTCATCTGCTTTCTTTTTCCGGTCTGAAATGACGGATTAAAGTAGACTAAAAAAGTCGATTTTAAAAACAACATCTTTTTGTAGGAAGTGACTAACCGTCGTTGTCTTAGGGTTGGTTTCTTTGTTTAATGGCATATCAACGTTCGTGAGTTATTTAATACCAAATTCATCCTTGTTGAAGAACGGCAGTGATACTATTTAACCCAAAGCTGGAAGTATTAGTTCGAAAGTTGACGTAATGGCGCGCCTGGATTTCGAAATCATTTACTTCGATGTTGCTGCCCAGCACTTTAGCCATTACACCCATGGTCTTAAGTTAATTAGGTTGCGCTTTTTCGTTGCTGCATTTTACCATAACTAGTTCCTAGTATTGCATTTTCCAGAAACCCTGCACCCCCCAAGAACCAAAGACAAAAACAACAAACAAACAAACAAACAAAAACTCCAACCAACAAACCAACCAACCAAACAAACAAACAAACAAAACAAAAAACAAAACAAACCCTGATTGTCTCGAAAAACGTTATTTTAAGATATTTAAAAGAGGCACGCTTACTCTCGTAAGAAAAGTAAATCAGCGATCTGCGTTCAAATCTCACACGAGTTAGAGGCGGACTTAAAACTTAGAAACTTTTAGAAGAGCAAGGATGATCAAAATATGTCATATTTAGAGCATTAAATAAGTTTCCAAAAACTGAGTCGCTATCGAGGGTTTCCTTATTACCTTTCAGCTGATTAAAACCCGAAGAGACTTTTAATACATTACAGTACCTGATGTTACAAAGTGGTCACCTAAATTAGTACTGAATTGACTCATCATTACTAAACTTTGGTAATCTGACTGCACAATGTTGTTATTTACGAAGCTTTTCTTAGTCTGGTTCACAGACCTTATGTTCCATATCGTATCTGCTGCTACAAAAATTTCACCCACTGATTACTGAACTGGATCATTGCAGCTTAACTTCGGTGATTTTGCGGGAACTCGTATTTTTTGCGTGATTTGATTGTAACTCTCGTATCCCTTAATCATTATTCACTAAAGTTAGCGAAATAGTTATCCTTGAAAGAAATAAAATCGGTGACCCGAGTTAAAATCCTGGACGAAGCTGTTTGCATTTCACTTCGCGCGAACATCCTTGGGAAAGGCATGTATCCGTCTGTTCTCCCACACCTATGGGTAAATATTGGGACGGACTGGGTTCTTTAACCTTGGTTAGGAAACCAATTTTGAAGGAAAACTCTGAATTCAAACCTGCTTAAAAATCGATTGCATGTCACTTGTTGTCCTTGGTGGAGGGGTTGGGTTAATATCTACATTAAAACATTTAAATCACCATAGAATTTTACGATAATCAATGCAAATGTTATGAGCAGGCAGTAGAACAACAAAAAACGAACTTTTTTTTTCTTTGTAGAATCATTAAACTTTCAACATTGTCCTTTTTATAAATCATTTTTTTAAAAAACATAATTAATATCAGCAATGTGTGCTTAATACACATTACCTTGTGTCGTTACTAAGCTGAATTTAGTAAATATAAATATTTTGGTTGGTTGGTTGGCTGGGTTTTATGACATATTAACCTTTGTTGGTTATTTAATGCCAAATTAATTTTATACAAATAATCAGTTCTATTTCAAACAATTCAGTTTAGCGTGTGTACACGGTTTAATTGTCAAAAACATTTTTATTTCAAGCTATTCAGTTTATTTAAACAGTTCTAATTCAGCTAATTCAGTTTAGTATAAATATAGATTTTGTTTACACACAGTTAAATGTCAAAACAGTTCTATATTAAACAATTCAGTTTAGCGTAAGTACAGTTTCAATGTCAAAAACAGTGTTGTATACTCATATGCATATATATCTACATATACACGTGCATATACATGCAGAATGGATCACAACCTCACAATGATAAAGGACGAGAAAAGACTTCTTTAGAAAAATATGTACTTCTCACTTTATTGTAAGGGTTCGAAAAGGGTTAATCAGGGTTTTACTGTGAGAGGGAGTTGGAGACCGAACAGAACTGCAATTTATTGACACCCACTCTTATGGCCGTCAGCGTTGTATCTTTCTCGTTCTCCAGGGGCCCAGCTCTCTGCTGGATGATGGCTTTCTTTACTGCATCTTATCACCAACTGGTCTCCAAAACTCCATCGGAGGTCCTGAAGGCTCCTTTGGCCAGGTGTGGCTTTCCCTACCATATCTTGTTTCCGACGTCTCTGATCCCCAACTCAACAGGGGCCCCAAGGGACCCCTCCGCCGGGCTTTTCTACCACATCTTATCAGCAACTCCTCTGGACCCCAACTGTCTGACTTCTTGTCTTGACCGAGTTATATAATAGTTCAACACCCACTCAATCGCCCACTCAATCTTTGGAATGGCATGTTTGATCGTCATCAAGCGGAAATAACTGTCATGCAGTTCACAGGTCACTCTCTTCCGGTGCATCAGTCTATAAGTGTACCATGGGAATTTTACCTTGTCCCATTTTGATAGCCAAGTCCACCTACGCGATTTCTCCTCCTAAGTGCCATCGGAATGTGTCACTTCCTTCTGGTGCATCACTTTGGAATGGCAAGTTTGGCCGGGTCGAAGGTCAAAATACAACAGTTCCATTTCAAACAATTCAGTAAACCATATGTACACCATTTAAATGTAAGTACACAGTTTAATTGTCAAAAACATTTCTATTTCAAGCTATTCAGTATTGTCAAACAGTTCTAATTCAAAACATTCAGTTTATCATAAGTATGCAGTTTAGTTCTATTTAACCCATTGATAGAGACCGATCAGGTGCTACCATTCCGGTAGCAATGGCAATGAAGGGGTGCTCTGCGTTCCCCAAAGCTCCATCATTACTGGAACCTCACCATCAGATTGTTTAGTGTCATATCAGGACACTCGTTGGGGGAGGGGTCTTACCCTGCCGTAGAGAAACAGACGGTGTATTCTACAGCCCCAGAAAATATTTTGGGCCTCTCCCACTGAGGTAATACTAAGAGAGTTAAACTAACATAGTCTCATTATTGTGTAGAGAACCCAATTCTAAATGTTTCACGTTGTGGCTCTGTGATAGACTAAATTAAACTACAGCAATTATTTATTAACAAAATTTTCAACATTGAAATTCTGTAAGGAAAAATAGGAATATCTATTTGTCGAGGCTCTAGTGGAATGTACATAAATAAAAAAACAAAACAAAAAACAAAAACATTGAACACTGAATTAGTCGGAACTGAAAGACAGCATAGTATCGAAGTGGAATTCTGCTGAGTTTGGTAATAGATAATACCTAATGATATCCATTTTGGTTACATAATATTCCAATAGAAATAATAAAATCCTAACTTTGGTTGGTTAATATCTGTATCCCCTGTATCGACTGTATCCCCGGCAGAAGGCGAAGAACTATCAATAAATGGATATTCTGGGTATGAAACTAAACTGCATCTGATGGTGAGGCTTCAGTTCTGGAGATATGGGAAGTGTGGAGTAACTTTTCATTGCCATTACTCCCAGTTTTAGTCTGTCTCGGACTTGTAGTACTTATTAGGATCTCATCTAAGGGCTATATAGATCTATTTAAAAATGATTCATATTCAATTTGACCGTATGCAAAAAACAAAACAAAACAAAACAAAAAACAAACAAAATCCCCCCAAAAAACAAAAAACAAAAGCAAAACAACAGCAAAAAACTTAAGAAAAAAGATTGTAAATATGAACGTACACTGAACATGATTGGCTAACCTCAAGGCATAAAATAATCCTAGTTACTGCAGTGATAAATTCCAAACAGTACTTAAGGCCTAACATGCAATAAACATGTGTTACAATATATTTTCAAAAGTAACCCTGTGTGTATGAGGATCATATTCCAGTTGCCACCCTGATCGGTTGGTTGGGTATGTTTATGGTATATCAACTCTTGTAGTCTATTTAATGGCAAATCCTTTTAATACATACATACATACATAGATACATGAGTTGTAAAGGAATATTTAGCTAATAACATTATTTTTAAACGAGCCAGAGTTCATTTGTTAACGCACAATTCAATGGTTTTAAGTATGATAATCCAACACTATAAATTCTATTTAATATTAATCATTTTGTTTGCATGCGTTTAAATGGTTTCAAGTTCGTTTGTATGCAGTTAAATTGTTTCAAATATTGCTATGTAATATTGATTATTCAATTTAATTTTAATTATTTGTTTGCTCAGAAGTTAATGGTTTCAAGTATAGTAAATCATTAAATAGTTATATTCTACCCATGGATGGGGCTCTAACAGGTATTACAACTCCAAGTCAGAGAGGAAATGGGAGTAATAGCAACGAAGGGGTACTTTATGTTCCTCAAAGCTCCTGGACTAGAGCCTAACAATGAGGGGGGTGTCCTCGTGGTGTAATGGTAAAAGCAATGGACTGCGGAATCGTAGTAAGCGAGTTCGTACTCCAGTCGCGCTATTACGTTCATTGTCGGGCAAATACCCTTGGGAAAGGTATGAACCCCCTTATCCTCCCAGCTATGGGTTAAATAGTACCACTACTGTTCTTATAGGAGAATGGCTTTGGCATTAAATAACCTATAAAGGTTGATATGCCATTAAACAAAGAAACCGAACCTAACAATGAGATGCAGTTTAGTATCATACCCAGGATACCAGTTCTGTTTGACCCAAGCATTATTATTATATTCTCTCTATGCGAAAACTGCACTTGCTATTCTGTTACGTATTTTCGATTTTCACTTTAACATAATTGGTCCTTATGGCGTTATTTTGTGCTGCTATCGGAAGAGGTTCAGTTTCTCTTTTGAGATTTATCTTTTGTAGCCATGTCCACGTCGTCTCGCGTGCAATCTCACCTGTTTGTCACTTGAAATATCCATACAGTTGTCTTTCTTCACATTTCTCCTTCATAGTTTTTGTTATTTTTGTCTATATTTATGTTGCCAATATATATCAGCTCATTGGCCAAGTGGGTAGAGTGTTCGCCAATGGTCTGGGAGACCTGGGTTCAATCCAAGGTCGAGTCATACCAAAGACTTTAAAAATGGTACTTGATACCTCCTTGCTTAACACCCAGCAATACAAAGTACGTATCAAGGCTAAAGTGAAGCAATCCAGGGAAAGGAGTAGCGCCCTCCCTTACACTTCGGTGTAGTAGCTATTGAAAAGGAAGCCTTCTGGTCACCCTCGACTACGGTCGCCAACTTTACTTTACTTATGTTGCCAATGCTGTCATTGGTTGCCATAATGTCCTTCTTTGCACTCCTTAATATAGAACTCAAGTCCTTACACTGATGCATCTACGCAATCCTCCATGCTTACGAGCCCCTTTACTCCTTCTTTTCTTGATACATTCAGTCTGTCAATGACTGTTTATGTCATCTCTTGGATGTAAAGACATTAACTTTCTTGTCCTTGGGTCAATTTTTCTGAGTTCATCCCTTGCCTCTTTTAAAAAAATGCTCCCGAGTATTTTACAAGGGAGATACCCTGGTGTTTATGTCTTTGATGAGACTTTTGCTGCAGAGCGTGGTTTCGAGAAGCTTTCTAGTTCTTCTGAGGTACTCTTTTCTAATCTTTTTCTTCGTCTCCGCTTGTTTGAAGGTGTCAGGTTCCAATATTCCAAAGTACTTGTAGCTTTCGTTCTCTCCGAGCGCCCTAAATTATACTTAATTTGATAGCTCTATTCCTTCTGCTGGTTCTCTTTTCTTACTTTTTATTATGAGCATGGCACATTTTTCAATGCCAAATTCCATTCCTATATCCTGGCAGTATATTCTTATTGTTTGTATTATGGTCTCCAGTTCTTTTTCATTTATGCAAATACATTTATGTCATCCATATGCTTAAGGTGATTTATCTTTTCCTATGACTTTTAAAATTCATGGCCCCCTCCCGCCTCTCTGTACATTTCCTAAGTATGTGATTGGGTGGCATCATTGCTATAACGAATAGCAGTGGTGAGAGTGAGTTTTCCTAGAAGATGCCTCTTTAGATTCTTACCTCAGTTGATGTTTAACCTCTCACTGTCATTTTCACCCTCCAGTTTTTCATGACACTCGTGATGAAGTTTATGATTTAGTCGGATATTTTATACATTTTCAATCAGTCAATTATCCAAGTTTTCGGAACCATATCATAGGCTGCCCATACCATGGCTACATTTTTTTGGCCTCGTTTTGGCTTCTTTGAGGATGTATTGGCCTATATATAGTAGGTCATTCGTTCCTCTCGTTCCCCTGCAGAACTCTATTTGTTATTTCAAAAATATTCTGCGGCATAGAAACTAGTAATTTGTTTTTTCTCTGATCTGTACACGCAGAATTTTCCACATGATAGGTACACACGTTATCGGTCTATAGTTGTGAGGCGAAGTTATTTATTGAGGTCCTCTTTGAACAGGGTAGATTACTCTTTGGTTATCCATTTGGGTATGTTTGCTTCTTGTTGGTATTTACTCAGTTGCAGGGACAATCTACCATGAATAGACGTAAACTTTAAAAAGCAGAATCCATGTATGCCATCATGGTCTGGCGTTTTCCAATTTGCTCTTTTCTTGAGTGTTGCTCTTAGCGAGTTGAAGTGTATGTTCTCCTCGGAGACCTTCTATGAGTTCATCTCATTCTTTTTTCATGTTATTTATCCACTCTGCATTTCTGTTATGTTCTTTCCTTTTGCATATTTTACTTCAAAATTATTTTGTTTCTTTTGCCTCTGCTTGTTGATTTGTTTTTGTACATTCTCCACCAAACTGTTGCTAGAATTTTCTTTCGTAATTTTGGAAAGTCTTGTTTTTTTTTTCGTATTACTTGACCCTGTCCCAGTACATTTTTAGTCTTCCTTCTTTCGCCAATATCTTTTAGATTAATTTCTTCTAGTTGTGTTGTCAGACTTGTCTGCAGTTGTCTTTTGGGGATCTTTTCTTTCTGTTAGGTTCCTGTATGTTTCACTTACCATAGTAGTTTTGTTTGTTAATTCAGTTTCTTTATTTGTCCCTCTATCCTCATTTCCCATTGGTTTTGTATTTCTGTTCTGTTTTTTTTTTTAGAGAATGCTTACTTTAATTACTAAGTAATTTTGTACCAGCATAAAGTAACTCGTTCAGTTCGCTGATGTTGTCCGTTAAGATATGTTTCAATAATTTATCTAGTTTTTCGATCTGTAACGTGACTTTTTTAGTCTTGATTCCTTAGGGATGCTAATGTAATCTATCCACCTACATTTTCCCTGTCTTCTTATATTAATATTGATGTTGTGGTGCTGGGTTTTGAATATTTTGTATTTCAATTTTTTTTTTTTTTTTTTTTGTGTGGGGGTAACTCTCTTTGAGTATATTCTCCATGATTTACCTGTTCACATATTTCTAGTATTTCAAAGTCAGAAAACCAACCTTCCTTTAATATCAACCTTGTTTGCTCGACTAGTTTTTGACTTGTATTAAATTTTTGGATTCTGGCCAGATCTCTATCATCCATCTTCAGTATCCCTTTTGTGTAGGATTGTTTTTAAAATAACAGTGTATTACATTTTTGCTGTCTTTTCTAATTCATTTTTTCTTCCTTTTAGTGTATCTTAGTTAAATTGCTGTTTTGGTATATGTGTATCTGAAATTAGAACCGTCAATATTCATAGGACACCGATCGGTTCCTCTTACACTTCTTAGAATTCTAGTTGGTTTTAACAATGTCGTGATCTGATTGGTTTCAATTCTTACTGTGATATTCAGTTTTTCCAGTCGCTTTACCAGGACGGAGACCGTTTCAAGCACGCAAACTGGCATTATTGTCATGTTTATTTTCTATGGCCGTTTCAGCTCTCTGCCGAGATCTATATTTGTCTATCTTTTTTAATTTCTTTTATTTTCATTCTATGAACTGGTAAAATCCACTAAATGCCAAGTTCCTTTCTTCTTGTTAATTGATAGTAAGTCTGGACTTCTGATCGAAATTTGGTGATTCGCATGTATCTCATAGTTCCAGAGAATTTAATGCATCACATTTTCTAGGCCGGATTCTGATATGTACATATACCATTTGTCAGCATGGTAAAATTTTAATCTCTTGCACTATTCCTTGTGGTTTTTCTTTCCCTTCCAATCATGCTTTGTTTTCAATTTCTTTTGTCCCAATTTGCTGCATTCACTTATTATGAGATTAACCGTTTCATCTCTGTTTCCACATTACCAACATTTTTTATTCTTCCGTATATTATTCATTTTTGCTTTGACATAATTGGTTCTTATGGCATTATTTTATGCTGCTTTTAGAAGAGGTTTAGTCTCTCCCTTCAGGTTACCTCTTCTTAGCCATGTCCTGGTCATCTATTCAATTTCATTAGTTTATCGCTTGAAGTATCCATACTGTTGCTTTTTTCCCTATTTTTCTTGATTTTTTCTATTTGTCCTTCAGTTATATTTCTGTTGATATTGTTGTTACTGGCTGCTGTAAACTGTAGTTCTTCTTCTTATAATCATTTAGAAATAAGAAATGCGAATTCAGACCTCTTCAGATGCTAATTCTTTACTGCCTGAACCACACTGCTTACTTAACAACTGTAGAATGTGAAAAAGATTTGAGCGATGCGACAAAAAGCAACAAATTTGTATTGTTTTCCTACTTCGATTTTTTAACAAAAGATTAAAGCTGTTGTTTTACAGGTAAATATTTTCTCTCTTGTTTTTGGAAGAGTCCCCGGGGCGTAACGGCTGAATTTGCGGCCTTGAAGTAAGCGAGTTCAAACTCCATTTGTGTTATAATGTTCACTTTCGGACTAATACTCTTGGGAAAGGTATAAACGCTCTTATCCTTTCAGCTATGGGTTAAATAGTATCGCTGTTGTTCTTCTACAAGATGGCTTTGGCATTAAATAAGGTTCACATACTATTAAACAAAGAAACCAAAGAACGTTTGTTGTTTTAAAATTGAAATACGAACAAATAGAGGAAAGAAAAAGGATGGGATGAGAGAGAGAGAGAGAGAGAGAGAGAGAGAGAGAGAGAGAGAGAGAGAGAGAGAGAGAGAGACTCTATTTAACACGGGAAAGATTTTTTTTAAAGTGGGAAGTGATGGGATAAAATAAGTAAAAAAAAGTGTTTTTTATGAAAGTAGGAAGAATAGAAAGATGGATGGAATATTGACTTGGACACAGTTATATATATATATATATATATATATATATATTTATATATATATATATATATAGAGAGAGAGAGAGAGAGGGTAGAGGAAGGGATGGAAAGGAAAGAAAAGCTGGAATTTTCATTGGAAAGCAAGAGGAACAGTTTTTAACAAATTGAAGGAATTAGATAAAGAGCAAAAAAGGTAAAGGAAAAAATTTTTTTAATGAAAGTAGAAAGAATAGAGAGATAAAGGAAATATTGATGAAAGAGAGAGAGAGACAGCGAGAGAGAGAGAGAACTGGGTTAAACAAAGAAGAAAGAAAGACCTAAAAAGCTAATGAAGGAAGAAATGAAGTCTAGAAAGAAAACATTGAGACACACACTCTCCCACCACTCACAAATAAATAAATAAAGAGAACAAGAAAGAAGGAGGAGGAAGAAAGAGAGAGAGAGAGAGAGAGAGAGAGAGAGAGAAAGGGGGGAACTGGGATAAACAGAGAAGAAAGAAAAGAGAAAGGAACAAAGAGAGCAGGGATAAAAAGTTGCAGATGAGACTTAATTATCCGAACGAATAGTAGCTGTAATATTTGAACGGTAAACTCTGTACAGTTGCCCGGCGTGTATTCATTATATTCAAGTCGATACTTCAACAGGTAGAAATCGTCCAGTATTTTGAATGTAGTTAGCTTGTTACATGCAGACATTTCAAACTACTGCTAATCACGGCGTCTCCTTGGCCAAAACAGGAGTTAGTTTTTAGCGACTCTGGATTGACGTCTCAGTGTTATACATCATAGAAATAGGTGCTATAAAGTTTAAAGTTCTAATCTTATAGACGGCTATTTTTTTCTTTATATTTACCGTAGGTACTCGTGTAATGAACGAATGTTTTAGACTAATTTTTCACCTTAAAAACAAGCGGTCGTTCATTACATGAGATATATTTTTGAAACGTAGAAGCTTACTTTGTTTCTAGGGTTAATCTTGCGGTGATCCGAAAAGTCTTGAATAACCGATAATTGAATCAAGGCTATAAGTTAAGATAATTAAGCTTTTACTTTCCATTGTTTACTATTTATCTAACCTGTGACTAAAACATGTAAAACTAATTTAAATAGTGAACAAAGTTACGTAAAAAATTTAATTATCTGAACTAATAGTCTTTGTTTAGACATTAGCATGTCAATCGTACGATTTTGTTAATAAAAAAAGTGAATAATAACTCCCAAGTTTGCTTAATGAATTACATACGTAATTAAATTATCAATGCTATTGTGTATTAATGGTGGGGTTTTAGTATACATTGAATATCCAAGTAAACATTGTCGGCTACATCACGGTCTAGACTACGTTGTTTATTTACGATATAACATTAATTTGGATTGTATTACGGTAGTTTTGAAAGTATAAATAAGTGTTGAATGCTTTCTCTTTATGTCCTTGTATGTTAAAAAATATTTTTGCAGGCTAGCATAGCCAAAAGTTAGTAAGTAAGTAAAGTTAGCGACCATAGTCGAGGGTGACCCGAAGGCTCCCTTTTCGATAGCTACTACACCAAGGTGTAGGGGAGGGCGCTACTCCATTCCCAGGATTGCTCCACTTTACCCTTGAACCGTACCTTATAATGCTGAGTGTTAAGCAAGGTGGTATCAAGTTCCATTTTTAAAGTCTTTGGTATGACTCGACCTGGGATTGAACCCAGGTCTCCCGGGCCATTGGCGAACACTCTAACCGCTGGGCCAATGTCCCGGTTTAGGAAAAGTTAGTAGTCGTTCATTATTCGCAATAAATGATAAAAACACCTTTTTGTGGCCTTTTCCTTGGATCAGTTTACAATAAATATTAACGAATATTCACCTTAAATGGACCATAAGTAAGTTATATTGAAAAAAGCTTCAGTAAAGCAATTACCTTGTTCGTCTGTAATTATACTGGCTAAAAATTAGGGATCATTCATGACACGAAGTCGTTCATTACTCGAGTATTATACACCATAGGAAGAGGCTCTCGTACCGTAATGGTTATCATCGTAGAAATTAGACACGGCGTCCCAAGTGCAAATTCTCAACAAGGCTCTTTGTATTTCACATAGCACTAATACCCTTGGGAAAGGTATGCATCCAATCAAATGATCAATATTGAATAGAATTAGTACTATCAGTAATAATTGAAACCATTTAACTGGGTAGAAAGGATAGCGTACTTACAAATTAATTCTAACTTATTTAAAAATGAAACTATCTTCAAACTGTGTGTAAACAAATGACTGATGATAAATTGTGATTGTTTTATAACAATACTTAAAAGCATTTAAATGTGTACAAACAAATGATTAATGATAAATAGAAATACTTGAAACCATTTAACTGTGTGCCAAAAATGAGTTCAAGCTCTTTTAAAATGTTATCTACAAAATGTATTTACGAATAATAAACTTAATAGAGTGTTCGCTAATAGTCCGGGAGACCTGGATTCAATCCCAGGTCACGTCATACCAAAGATTTTAAAAATGGTACTTGATACCCCCTTGCTTAACACTCAGCAATATAAGGTACGTATCAAGGGTAAAGTGGAGCAATCCAGGGAAAGGAGTAGCGCCCTCCCCTACACCTCAGTGTAGTAGCTATTGAAAAGGGGGCTTTCTGGTCGCCCTCGACTACGGTCTCCAACTTTACTTTTTTTACTATATGTATAAACAGAATTTGGCATTAAATAACCTGCAACGGTTGATATGCCCTAAAACCCTGACCAACCCAACCCAACCCAACCCAACCAATTTGAGTATCTGAAAATCGACACAATGTAAACATTTTAAATTAACTCATTAAGTAGCCAATAACTTGACTTTGATTGTGGAGGGCGACTAATGAGGTTAATGAGGTGCGAGGTTACAAGGTTAAGTAGATTTTGTGAAGACTTAACCAAATGAAAATTTGGATCACAAAGCTAGTTTAACTCTGAACACAATGATTGCTCATATAAATGACTGACCACATATATGATGTGAAGGGGAACCTGCGTTTTAACGCCGAATATGGCCTTCTAAATCACCAAGTACCACTTTCCATGACATTTCCTTCACTTCCGAACCTGATATCCCAATTCGTTCTCTCAAAAAGCAATCATAAAAAAAGAATTAAAAGTTTACAAAAGTTTTTCATTTCTTTTAAGCTTTTAACTAATTTGGACAATGTTATTAACTAAAAGTTTAATTTTAGATTTTCTTGTGTACAAATTTCATTCACTGGTCCTGTGACGTAACATGGTCGTCGAGGCGTTACTCATGTAGCGTGTCTTTGACAAGAATAGCCTGGCGGAGCTCATCCCTCTCTAGTTCTACACATAGTTTCAATTCAGAGTCTTCCTTCTCCTAGACCAGTTGTCATACCAAAGTTAACGATCTTAGTCTTCCCTACTATTTTGTTCATAGCTCGTGGGAGAATAGTTGGATTCATATTTTCCTAAAGGTATTGGCGCTATGAGACATTCAAAGGACCTCGTTCAGGATTTGAACTCGAGTAGCCGTGTCTAATTTCTAAGATGATAACCGTTACGCTACGAACGTCTTCTGCTTGTAAACATACGAAAGATTTATCGAGTGCAGCTTTATTAGTAGACAATTTCAATGTGACCTTTAAACATGAAAAGGTTCCTCTTCCCTGACGTTGATGCTTTACTGCTACGAGTAGTTGAACTCAGCTCATTTATATGGGTATTTACTTAATGAACTTAATTCGTGTGATCAACTTTGAAAAATTAGCTCACTCTTCATGGTCTGAAGAACAACTTACTAACGTCCAGTTCTAAGAAACCATCCCTTCTGCTTCCATCGTTGCTTAACTTCCTCCTTTCCTTTTCTTATTATTTACTGAGTTTTGCTTTTTCAGGTCCCCGGGACTCAGATTGTTTGGTTTACTTGCTGTTATTTAGTGGTCACCAAACTAATTACTGAGAAGGTTCATTGTTACTTAACTTCTTCCTTTATTTTTCTTGTTTCACACGACGCTTTGCTGATTCAGGCACACAGGACTCGGGTAGTTTACTGTACCTGCACTTACTAAGTGGTCACCCATATAAGTACTGAAAAAGCTCATCGTTGCTTAACTTTCCTTTTCTTGTTATTTACTAAGCTTTACTTATTCAGGCACATATGAATCTTTGCTGTATCTGCTGTTACTAAGCGGCCACTCATATAAGTACTGACCAGGTTCATTGTTGCTTAACATCCTTCCTTGTTAGTTACTACGCTTTTCTTAGTCTTGTAGAGAGACATCAGGTTGTTTACATTACCTGCTGTCACTTAGTGGTCACCCATCTAAGTACTGTGCAGGCTCATCCTTACTTATCTTTGGTGATTTAGCGGGAACTGGTGCTTTCATCGTGAATTTGACCTTAAGTTACTGTTGTTCACTTGAAAGAACTTATGATTGCATAATCAGACTGTAGATATAGATAATGTTTAATGAGACACCGATTGAAGATCGTATCACTACGCTAGCAATGGTCTAAGACAGGAACAGGCGCGATTGCACATAAAGGGCTCAGCACTTGATGCCTGAAGTGCACCAAATATGGAAATGTCGGTGGGCCTACTATTCAGAGTAGTTGACCTCTGGTCATTTTGATGAGTTCTTGATGGGCTTAATCATGCAATTAGTTAAATTATGTAATTAACTGAGAAAAATTAGCTCGCCATTCGGAGCCTGAAATATAATTTAACAAAGTCCAATTCTAGGAGACAGTCTCTTCTACCTCATGTTGCATTTCCCTATTGTACTTAACAGGTTAGTGATAGGGTAAGCCACTGATAAATCAAGTGTCCCAAAATGGAAATGCCGACGAGGCAAAACAGTTTCTGGAATTTCCCACTCCTACGTGATCTTTGGTAGATTTGGATAGATCTCCAAATCTCAACTTTGTATTTACTCATAACCTCTGACAAGAGCAGGATGCTACACAAGGTCAATTTTAAGCGGAGTTTTACAGGTTTTAATTCAGAGTTTTACTTCTCTTAGGTCGGTTGCAGTACCATAGTTTAAGAGCTCAGTCTTCCCTATTATTTTTCCATAGCTGTAGGGAGAATAGTTGGAGTCATACCTTTCCCAAGGGTAATAACGCTACGTGAAATCTAAAAAGCTTCGTAGAAGTTTTGTCCATTCTTATGATGACCATTACACCACGAACGCCTCTACAAGAAACATTGGTCATAGTTTATTTGAGAAGCAAGCTGACCAACAAAGTAGACGTTTAAGAGTATATTAAGTAACTAACATATAACTGATTGTTATTTACTAAGCTTTGCTTGGTTGCTTGTTTTTACGGCTTGTTAACCCTTGATCAGTTTTTTAATGTTGTAGTCAGTTTTTAGTAGTTATTTGGTTTCAAGTAACCATTCATATTTAATAATAGTAATCATCTATAAACAATTCTATCTTCAAGTAACTATTCATACAAATCATCACCATCATGTCGTGCCGCCGGCACGTATATCACTGACCTTCTCTCGCCACTCCTCCCTATCGTTCATCGCTTCTGGCAGGTCCTCAGGGCTACATCCTGTATCCTCACAGAGCTGCTGTATGTATGTTCGAGCTGGTCGTCCTGCTTTTGCTCGGCCATATGAGGGGGTTGTCCCTGCTTCCCCGGCAGTGTCCAGCATGTCTGGTTCGTCTAACTTTGATGGTTTTCATGATGGGAGATAGGTGGCCGTATAGTTGGTGCTTTGTGGGGTGTTGCCTCCAGGGCTTGTTCAATATTGCTCGCAGCATTCTTGTGTAATTGCCGTCATGCTTTTTCTCCAGCCGTTTTGTTAGCGTCCAAGTAGTGCATCCATATAGCAGTATCGATACGACCGCTGCCTGGAAGAAACTGCGTTTCCTTTTATCGGTCTGGTGTGACTTCCATATGACCGATAGCTTATCGATAGCTGTCCATGCCTTCGTTAGCTGCGTGTCGATGTCTTTTTCGGTTGATGAGACACTGCTTTCTAGGTAGGTGAACTTGTCTACTAGCTTCAGAGAGCTTCCGCCTAGTGTGGAAATGTCGCCTGTTTGATTAAAGCTCATGTATTCCGTTTTGTGTGCATTGACACGGAGGCCAATGCCTGCGGCGGCTCTTTCCAAACTATGCAGTAGTGTTTCGGCTTGGTCGGGTGTATTTGCCAGAATCTCTATGTCATCGGTGTAGTCGGCGTCGGTAATTGTTTTTGCGGGGTATCTTCTGCTTCTTTTTTTGTCAGCTCGAAGCCGTTTTCTTTGATTTTATCAATCGATGTTCTAAGCACGTAGTCTACACAGATGATAAAGGGGCTAGCGTGTCCCCCTGCAGTACTCCTGCTACACTGTCAAAGTATTCTGTGTCTCCATCCGGTGAACGTACTTTCACTTTGGTGTTTCTATAGAGAATCGTTATTGCCGCGACGGTCTCTTTTGGTAGGCCGTAAGCTAGTAGGATTTGTTCCATTTTCCCTCTGTGATTGGAATCAAAGGCCTTGGTAAAGTCGACAAATAGTATTGTCACCTGTAGGTTTTTGCCCGTTTGCCTTCAAGGATTCTATGGATAGTCAATCAATACAAATATTTTTCAAGCAATTATTTGTTTTAAAATTGATAATATGCCGAAGAATACTAAGTGTAAATCATGTGGAAACAGGTGAAACGGTTAATCACATAAGCAAATTGGCTCAAAAGGAACTTAAGACTAGGTACGACAGAGTGGGATATGTGATTCACAGGGAATTATGCAAGAGAATAAGCCTTTCTCATGCTGACAAATAGTTTATACACAGACTAGAATCTATCCTATAAAACTGGGTGCATAAAATTCTCTATAACTTTGAGATATAAACGGATCACCAAATCCGGACCGGAAGACTAGACCTTGTATTAATCAACAAGAAGAGGAGAACTTTGTCATCTAGTGGATTTTGCCGTTTCAGCGAACAATAAAGTCAATATAAAGAAAGCGAAAAGATAGATAAATACTTGGACCTTGCCAGGAAGCCGAAAAAGCTGTGTAACGTGAAGGTGATGGTGTTAACAATGGTACCTTTGGAACATTTCCCAAAGGCCTGAAAACGTGACTGGGGAAACGGGAGATCAGAGGAAGAATGTAGACTATCCAGACTACATAACCCAAAAGAGTCCCGAATATCCGCGGAGGCTTGCTGTCACTCTAACTTCAATGAAAAACTACCACTTTGAGCTGGCGTGAAAAACTGACAAATTTGTCAAAGCAAGAAAGATAAGACGCAACAAAATAGCAAATGTAGACTATATGGTGATTGAGAGGAAACGATCAATCACATAATAAGTAAATGCAGTAAATTAGCACAAAGAGAGTATAAGACTAGACACGACTGGGTGGGGAAGGTGATCCACTGGGAATTGTGCAAGAAGTTTAAATTTGATCATACGAGCAAATAGTATATGAATAACTCAGAATCCGTCCTGGAAAACGAGACGCACAAACTTCTCTGGGATTCTGAGATACAAACGGATCATCTAGTCTCGGCCAGACAACAAGACCAAAAGATAGTCAAAAAGACAAAAAAGAGAACTGACTGAATGGTGGACTTTGAAGTTCCGGCTGATCACAGGGTAAAAACTAAAAGAAGGCGAAAAGAGAGATATATACCTGGACCTTGCTAGAGAATTGAAAGAATATGGAACATGAGAGCGACGGTGATATCAGTTGTAATATGTGTGCTCGGTACAGTTAACAAAGAATAGGTACAGGCACTGGAGCACTTGGAAATAAGAGGACGAATGGAGACCATTCAAACTACAGAATTGTTGAGATCGACCAGAATACAAATAGTGGAGAGTCCTGGAGACTGGAGAAGCCTTGCTGTCACTCAAACTCCAGTGGAAAACCACCAGTAAAAGCCGGTATGAAAAAATCTCAAATGAGTAAAATGATAATAATAATAATTTGTTCGCACAAAGTTATATGGTTTTCGAGTATTCCTATCTAATACAAATAATGTTTTGGGCACCTCTGGTGGTGTAACGGTTAGCAAGCTAGACTAGCAAACCTACACGAGTGAGTTCGAGTCTCATTGGGCGCCCCGTTCATTCGGCCTTGTACCACATCGAAGCAAAGAGCTTTGTAAATTACAATACAAATAATGTTTAAGCAAATATATTTAGATCATAAATGAGACCCTAACATGACACCCAAACGATGAGTCACGAGATTCGACTAAACTTAATCTCTATTTTGTTTGTCCAGTATATTCTTACACTCTCAGAAAGCCTGGATTGCGTTAAGTTGTTCCTGAGGACATTCCTCTGCTAAATTGAAGTTCAGGCCTCGTGCTGCTCTAACCAATGCTCTACAGATGTTTGTTGATACTCTATCAGCATGGGAAACCATAGTTATTTAAATTTATGGTGCCATTTTCAGGTCTTGTCTGGCTTTGAAGAATTCAGACAGCAAAAGGATAAAAAAAAAAAGATTTAAAAAACAACAAAAAACAACAAAAAACTACAAAAAACTAAACGCGCAAACAATTACGCGGGGTGAAGTAACGTTTGAGTTTGAACCAAATCCAAAACATTCCAGCAGCATTTCTCAGAGGCACCGAGAGAATTTTGGCTACAGTTGGCGTTCCATATTTTGACTCGATCCGTGTTTAACAAAGGAATGCAATTGCAGATAACGGTACTAGTGTCGTAGTGGAGATAGTAAAATCGTCGGTTTAGTCAATTAATTAATCTTCTGTGTCGGCATGGGAAGCATCGTTAACAATGCAATGCGAGCCTAAAAGATATGAATTATTAATAAGAAGGGAACTGTAAATGACTTTTTCGTATGGGCACTTTCTTTGATAGTACACACATGAAACTCTAGTCTCCTTCGAAGTAATCTCCTCCGGCTGCAATGCACTTGTTGTACCGTTCCAACAACTTCTGAAAGGCCCCATGGAAGTACTCTTGTGTGAGCGTGTCAATGACTTTCGTCACAGCCTCTATCATTACCTCAATTGTCTCATAACAACAGCCTCTGAGCTTAGGGAATAAGCAAAAATCACAGGTAGCAAAGTCTGAACTATAGGGAGACTGAGGAACTGTCTTGATGTCCATCTTGCTCAAATAGTCTGTGACAAAGATGGAGTTGTGGACTGGTGCATTGTCCTGCTGGAAATGCCACTGATCCGATTTGAAGAGTGCTGGCCTCTTCCGACGGAATCTCTTCCTGAACTCCTTTAAAACCTCAACATAGTAACCCTAACCCTAACCCTTTGGTCAATCAACTCTGGTGTATTGCCTTCCTTACTCCTCCCACACCTCTCATCATCCCTCACAGACTCCTTGGCTTCCTTGAATCTTTTATGCCACTCAAAAACTGATGCTTGATTCATACAAGATGGCCGAAAAGCAGTCTGAAGCATTCCATACGTTTTTGTGGCTTTTTTCCCCCATGTTTAAAACAGAATTTTATTGCATATCGTTCTTCTAAGTGTCCAGATTGCATTTTTGAAATTCACCAGGTGTGACAATCAGGCTTTAGTTGGGTGTATTCCAATTCATGCTGTAGCTGTTCATTTGAATCTGAAATCATAAAAATTGGTCAGGTATCTCATAAGCTGTATAGCAATAACATACTGAATTTTCAAGAGTCTACGACAATTTTAAATGCCTGTACAAAAAAAGTCTGGAAACTTATTGAATATAATGGCTATGAACATGAGAAGTCCATTACTTGAAGTTTGCACTGTTATCATTCAGAATATATATATATATATATATATATATATATATATATATATATATATATATATATATTGTGTGATGGCAAATTGAATAAGTTGGTTTCTCTTTGCCAGCTGAAATAAATTCATAATTGAGAAATAACAGATTTTCTCCGTAAGAAATTTATATATTAATTATCATACATTGAGCATTCCAGGAGATTTATAAGAATCCTCTTATATATTCTCAAATAGAATCATTCCCAACTCATCATCCGTGGATATATATATATATATATATATATATATATATATATATATATATATATATATATATCATCTTCTTCTCTCTTCCTCTCTCTCTCTATATACATCAATATAAATCTCTCTCTCTCTAGAGTGTGACAGAGAGATTTATATATATGCATATACCTGAGAGAGAGATTTATATTTGTGCATATACATGGGAGAGAGAGAGAGAGAGAGAGAGAGAGAGAGAGAGAGAGAGAGAGAGAGAGAGAGAGAGAGATCTTAGGAAGGAAAAAGAGGATTCAAAAGTAAGAGAGAGTGGGGATCAGAAAAGTAGAGAGGAGTAAATAGAGAGATATAGAAAAGATAGTGAAGGGGAAAGAAAGGAAAGAAAACGATAAAAACAGAGAGAGAGAAAGGAAAGCAATAATTTTGAAAAATTAAAAAGCAATGTACAGTTAGGCAACTAAAAAAAGAAAAAAAAAAAGAAAAAGAAAGAAAAAGAAAAGAGAGGAATGTGAAGCGAGAAACAAAGAGAAAAAAAGAAAAAGAGATTGACTGATTGATTGATTTTAACGGCATGTCAACCTGTCTATAGTTATTTTATGCCTTGAGGATAAGGAGTCGCATTATTTGTACATTCTTCTTTTTTTTTGTGTGTAGTTATTCTGAAAAGTGTTTTGTACGCGGTCCAATCAAATACAAATAATTCTTAAATCAAACAGGCCGTATGTTTGATCATAAACAAACACTTTATCTCCTTAATGTCACCATCCAGTTATTTTGAGAACTTTCTCCATTTCATGAAAATTAAGTGAATTTTCTCATTACGTGACTGAGTTTTGCAAAATTTATGAATTTGATTATTTTTACAAATGCATAATTAATCCCACGTGCCATGATTAATTGATATAAAAACATTATGATTATTTCTCGAACAGTTGAGGTTTATTATTCTGTTATATGAAACATGCGTATTGTTTCTAGATCCTTTTCATTTAAAATTAAAAACGTCATGATTGTTCTGCCTGATAACTCAAATTGCAAATAAAATTAACCTGCAATTAGAATTAAAGACAAGAACTTATGAAAATGAATAGAAAATATTTACGAAACAAAAAAATAAAAAATAAAAGAGGAAATGTAAAATAAATAAATAAATAAATAAATAGATAAACAAAGAAATAAAGAAAGTGAGACACATAGACAGACAGAAAAAAAGAAAAAAAGAAATGGATTAAAAAAGGAGATTGTTAAAAGAAAGAAAGAAAGAGAAAGTGAAGCAAAGAAAGAAAAAAGAAACAGAATAAGAGAGAACCTTTGAATAAAAACAGGTGCAGAACAGAGAAACAAAAAGCATGAAAGAAAGAGAATAAACAAAGACTTTTGAGAGAGAGAGAGAGAGAGAGAGAGAGAGAGAGAGAGAGAGAGAGAGGACATTTTAAATAAAGTGAGAATGAAAGATGGTTATATATATATATATATATATATATATATATATATATATATATATATATATATTATCCAACGCCAACTCAGCCGATGGTGGGAATGATTCTATTTTCAGATTTTCTATCTACAATATAATGTAATTCAAAATCCAAAAGAGAGCTCACTGTAGAATAAATGTAAAATCATAATAAAATAGATTACGGAGATTACGGAGCAAATAATTCTGAAATAAATATTATTACAAAACTATGAGAAATTTTTAAAGGGTTTTCTCACACACACACACACACACACACACTCACACACACACACACACACACATATATATATATATATGGTTGGTTGGTTGTGTGGGTTTTATGGCATATCAACCTTTGTAGGTTATTTAACGCCAAATCCATTTTTATACAAATAGTTAGTTCTATTTCAAACAATTCAGTTTAGCATAAGTACAGTTCCAATTTTAAAAACAATTCTATTTCAAGCAGTTCAGTTTAGTATAAGTACAGTTTAATATTCAAAAGTATTTCTATCTATTCAGTTCAGTCAAACAGTTCCAATTCAAACAATTCAGTTTCGTATAAGTATATATTTTCTTAACACACAGTTAAATGTCGAAACAGTTCTATATTAAACAGTTCAGTTTAGCACAAGTACGCAGTTTAAATGTAAGTACACAGTTTAATTGTCAAAAATATTTCTATTTCAAGCACTTCAGTTTAGTCAAACACTTCTAATTCAAACAATTCAGTTTAGTATAAGTTTGTAGTTTAACTCTATTTCACCCATAGATAGAGCCCTATCAGGTACTACCATTTCGGGCCAGAGTGTACATGGGAGCAATGGCAATGAAGAGGTGCTCTGAATTCTTCAAAGACCCAGCATCACTGGAACCTCACCATCTGATTGTTTAATGTCATAAACAGGACACTCGTTGTGGGGGGGGGTACCCCTCTGCAGAAGTACAGTCCGTGAATCTTCTACAGCCCTACCCGATTAGGCATATATATATATATATATATATATATATATATATATATATATATATATATATATATATATATATATATATATATATTGTAGCCCAAAATCGTTCCCTGATTTGAATAAGCTTGCGCTTGTATAGCGACAAATGGTGACTATTTCTGTGACATCATCTTCGATGAATAGGTAAATGAAAATTACAAAAAGTATGTATGGTAGTGAGACTTTTCTTTTATATATATATATATAAATAAATAAATATATATATATATATATATATATATATATATATATATATATATATATATATATATAAATTTCTAGCCTCTCTAAATTAATGACCTTGTGTCACATTTTGCTGTTGTACGATTTTAAGGAAGTTCCTCGTCCTATCTATGAGACGTAGAATATGCCGTCTGAATCTTTTGCTGAGGGCTAAGCCTCCACATCCTAAAATTGGATTTCTTTGTTACGACTGTGTCCGACAAAGCAGTCAGACTTGGGTGTGATATATAGAAAGTAAATGATATGAAATGGATGCTAGGGTACATTATAAACGAAAAGAAAAAGCTTGCTAAAAAATCTAAAAGAATAATCCAGTTAATCATTAAAATCAACATGTAAATATTGCTGTTTCTGTGTTTATTTTTAGTTAGTTTATATAGTATCCCGTGTGTAACACTTAAACTGGATCCTGTGGTGAGTCTCCTTTTCTGGAGATCTGGTGAGTGTGGAGTACCCTTTTATTGCAATTATTCCTAGGTCCACTCTAAACCGTTGTGATTGTACCTGCTTGAGTTCCATCTATTGGTCAAATAGATCTGTTTAAAAATAATGGGAATTCTCGAAATTATATTACTGTTCAAATAAATAACTTTTGGTAATAATTCAGAATAGTTACTTGAATCCATATAATTGAAAATAAAAAAATAAAAGCCTGACACTGGCATAAAATAACTCGGCAAAGTTTGATATGCCATAAAACTAACCAACCAATCAATAATCTTTTTTTTGTTAAAAGTTATGGTGTTACAACTTAACTTTCCACCTCCATCGCGATATAGAAAACAGATTTTCAAATATTTGATTAAAATTGATGTTTAAAAGAAGGAACAGGCAGGCAATCACTTCTAGGTCTCAACAAACAAACAAACAAACAAACAAGAAAAAAAAAAACTTTTTCAGAGCTCCGATAGGAAACTGTAGTAAAATCTCTGTTATTGTTTTCTACCGTGTTTCACCATCTGTCATTCAAAGGGTTAACATTTCTATTTGTCTTCGTCGACGTTGAGGAAAAGGAAATATGACTAAAAGCAGCGGCTACTTTGGGATAAATTATAACGTTTTTAATTGCTGTTGACATATCGGATTTGAAGGAGACATGTTTTATAACACTCAGCTGATTTATAGGTTTGATTTCCTTTCTGTTTTGTTACAAATGTCGATATGGATTTGAAAGAAAAAAAAATACATACTTGTATTTGTGACCAAAATGGGGTGAGAGAAAAAAAGGGGCGGAGATGTCTTTTGTGTTCAATTTGTTGCTAAGAAGCAACAGGGATATTATATACACAGATGAAATGGTGTAGTCACAACAACGATTGTTTGAGATACAGAATGAGACGGAAAAGTGGTAAAAGAACGGACCGGATGTAGTAGATGAGAACGGGAGAAAAAGACATAGAAGACATTGGGTTGGGGATAAATAAATAAATAAATAATAATAATAATAATAATGATAATAATAATAATAATAATAATAATAATAATAATAATAATAATAATAATAATAATAATAATTGGAGTGGAAGGCGAGAAACGCAAAAACGAGATAAGGAGACGGAGGAATTGAAATATGAGGAAGATGAGAAAAGGAAAGAAAAGAAAAACATCAGGAAAAATGTTTTAGAAGAAAGAGGAAGCTGGGGGGTTAAAAAAAAATAAAAGAAACGATAATGAAGAAAAGATAGAAACGAAATGAAAACGAGTAAAAAACAAAACAAAACAACACAAAAAAAAACAAAAAACAAAAAACAACCCGCCAAAACCTCAAAACAAACAGAGAGAGAGAGAGAGAGAGAGAGAGAGAGAGAGAGAGAAAGAGAGAGAGAGAGAGAGTGTTGAATAAAATTGATAGATTGATTTTAAAGGCATTTAAACCCACCGAGGGTTATTAATTGTTTCGTAAGAATTTTTACACTCATTACAATCTAATACAAATAATTTTTAAATAAATCTATTTGACCCATTGATTGGACTTAAACATTTTCTGCCACTCCAGATCAGAGTGAAATTGGATGTAAGGGCAATAAAGGGGTAATCTACTCTCCCCCAGATCTCTAAAACTGTAGCCTTCCCATCTGACGCGTTTCAGTGCCATACCCAGAACAGCCTTTTTTTTCCACAGGGTATTCAGTTAACGTATTCTGAACACTACCGAGAGTGCGGAATAACATTGATATAGACGAATGGAGGAGAGAGAGAGAGAGAGAGAGAGAGAGAGAGAGAGAGAGAGAGAGAGAGAGACTATGAATGGGAATTACCAGATATAACATCCCAACGATCAGATCGGTTATGGGAAACGTCTGCATCAAGTACGACATAAAATGGTAGAGGAGATCATGTTAGGCCAATCATCAATTTGAGAAGGGCTTAGAAACTCATCATTGAAAATCATAGTTTTTGTCTCTGTCTCTTTTTCCGTTTTTTTTTTTTGTTGTTTTTTTTTTTTTTTTTTTGCCTCTTCCATCAGGAGATAGGAAAACGGCTATCTGCGGTTTTCTACTTCGTTTGTTTTCTTGAGCAATTAAGGTTTATGCGTTGTGGTTGCCAGCTTGCGTACCCTCTTCCTGATTTGGAATTCAGAGTTTTTCCCGCTCTGTCGGTGGGTTTAGAATATACAGATTGTATCACTTGCTGAGGAGTTAAGATCATCTCCCAAAAAGGGGTGTCTTAGGTATGACACTAAACTGCATAACTGGTTATGAGGCTTCAGTTCTGGAGCTTTGAAGAGTGTGGAGTACATCTTCATTGCGATTACTCCCAGGTCCACTCTGTCTCGGAGTTGTAGTACCTGTTAGGATCCCATTTTGGGGCCAAATAGGTGTTTAAAAATTATTTGTATACGATAGGACCATGTGCAAAAAAAAAAAAAACAGTAGCGAAAAAAGAAAACTCTAAAGAAACAACAACTAAAAAAATGTAGCTATGAATATACTATAAATGCTATTCTCTAACCTCTTGACAGGATGAGCTGCCGTTAAAATCAATCAAATAAATAATATAAGTTTTTCCTCCTAGACAGGTCGCTAATTAACCCCGTCTGCCCAATTATTTATTCATATAATGCATTTTCCAAACGAAGTGAAACGTAAAAAATCATAGTCCTGGATTTAAACTCATTTAATCGTGTTCAGAATGGACACGATTAAATGACGACGATAATCGTTACGCAACACGTGCTTCCTCGCTGACTCTTTTTTCACCAGTTGGACAAACGTAAATCTTACTGGCACTACGGCCGGGCACACTGGCTTTATTGTACGTATTAACCTTTCTACACATTCCCAGCTCACATTCAGAACTACATTTATCCGACTGCTTACAGACTTAAGACATTCGCGGATCAGCTGGAATGACCCAGACCCACTCGATAACCATGGGTGATGAAATGTTGCAACAATGATGGGAAATATGAAAAGCAAAGAAGAGAAGAAAAATAAAGAAAAAGATAAAAAGAGAACTAAAAGAAAATTGAGAATTAAATAAATACGAGAAATGAGAATGAATCAGATTTAAAAAGAGTGAGAAAGAGAGATAGGAGAAGCTGAAGGAAAGGAAAAGAAAATGAGAGAGAGAGAGAGAGAGAGAGAGAGAGAAGTAGAAGAAGAAGTAGAAGAAGAAGAAACATGAGATAGACAGTAAGAGAATTAGGGAGAAAATAAAATAAAAGTGAAAGGAAAAGGGAGGCAAAGTTGGAGGAAAATAAAATAAAATGGAAGAGAGAGGGTGTTTGGTTTGGTTTTTTGGTTGTTTGGATTTTATGGCATATCAACCTTCGTAGGTTATTTAACGCCAAATCCATTTTTTTTACAAATAGTTCTATCTTAAACAATTCAGTTTAGCATAAGTACGCAGTTTAAATGTAAGTACGGTTTAATTGTGAAAAACATTTCTATTTCAAGTTATTCAGTTTAGTCAAGCAGTTCTGATACAGCTAATTCAGTTTAGTATGAGTACAGATTTTGTTTACACACAGTTAAATGTCAAAACAGTTCTATGTTAAACAATTCAGTTTAGTGTTAGTACAGTTTCAATGTCAAAAACCTGTT
>OY757905.1:53607706-53627706 GCA_963585895.1 Sepioteuthis lessoniana | reverse complement strand
TTATCGTATATAAGCTTTATTCTTTTATTAGGATGAGTTGGGAGTACGTTTCTTTGAGTCAATGTTTTTAAAATATTTTCATCTAATTGTAGAACATTTGGTTGCTGTAAAACATATATATAGTGAGATGGGTAAATTGTTATCAAAATTACGCAAAAAATACTATATATTAATTTGTTCAAAGAAATTGCTTTTGGTTTCAGCCACCGCCTCCAGATGACTGCGCAATCTCCTGAAAGCCTTTTCAACGGTTTCTTCGTTTAAATTATTAAATGCTGTCGTTATCCTTGCCTAAATTTCATCTTTGGTGTTGCACGGAGTTCTGTTGGTCTCTCGCTCAACTAAACCCCACATATAATAATCAAAGGGATTACAATCTAGGTAGTTAGTTGGTCAGACGTTAGAGTTGATGTGGTCGCAGAAATTTTATCACGGACACCAATGACTGAGTTCCGCTAGTGTGGCATCACGCAGAGTCCTGTTGTCCGACGTTGAGTCTTCCCTCTCGATCCAGGAGGCACTACTGTCTCTTGACATTTGTTGACTCCGTATTGAGTCTGAGGTCATGTGGTAAGATAAATGGAGGCATAACGTCACCATCACTCGTGACCACCCAAAGACCCTTTTGTGGACTAGGTGTTTGTTCTGCGAGTACACCATCTGACAATGACAGAAAATTTTTTCATTTGAGTAAAAACAAAGCATGTTTGGTTGGAGGAGATGCTTGAGTTTGTTGAAGAGCTTTTCATCGTAGTCTTTCCTTTTGTCCTTCATGACCAATGATAAAAACTGACTCTTTTTCATTTTGCATAAGTAATACCGAATGTCTTCATTCTCTACCAACCTGATACGAAACTCAGATGGCCTGGATCTCACTGAGAAATTTGTGAGCTCTTTTCTAATCGGAACGACCAGAGTGAGGCTTCTGAGCTACCGTACCTTCGTAATCACCATTGGACTCATTCTACTCTTTTCGAATCCTCTATATTGTCTCCAGATTGGCACCCAAACATTCTGAAATCTTCGCATTGGAGCTTTGGATGCGAATGCCAAACAGTACAGTATACCATCTCCACATTTCAGGAGAAGAAGCGGTTACCTTCTTCACGCCGCTGGCAAGTATTGTATTCTGTTAATGTTATAAAGATTTCCATTTCATTTCTAACCTACGCTTTAGTTATTTCTCAGTCAGTAACCTTATTTTAGGTTACAACAAGTTATCAAATTTACATATCAGTGAGTTCAATCTTCACTGGGTGAGTAATACTCGCATCCTTGTGCGCAATCTAAACTATGTTTCATTTTTTAGCCACCTCGCACAGTGTAATGGTTGCTGATCTAGGATAACTGACCATTTTTATTGAATTTTATTCTCACTGGATGCTCTATAGTTTTGGCCATATGCCAAACGAAACTAAGTTTACTTCTGACCATGTGCCGAAACAAGATTAGTTTAGTGAATGGAAGTCGCCTCATGCTGTATAATAGTTAACTAGCAAGACAAATCGGTCATTGTTAGTGAGTTCAGTTGTCACTGAGTGTCCCTTTTGAACGTGTGCCAAACTAAGCTAAACTTAGATAATGAAAGGCGCCTCATGTCGTATAACAGCAAACAAGACTAGTAATCCATTTTTATTGGGATTGATTCTCATTGGGTCCTTTTTCTGACCATGAGCCAAACTAATCTAGCACGCAAGCAAAACTTATACAACAGTGAAGAATTAAATAAAATCGTTTTCTTTTTCTGTAAGTTTGCGTAATGTAAAACATTTTTGATAATTCTGACTCCACGAAAGAATGCGTTAGACTCCAACTTCACAGCTCAGCTCTCATATGAAGCCAAATAATTTTAAGTAGATTTTTTTTCAATTCTAACCTACAATGCAAGAAAAAGTCTGCTGTGCGCTGCTTTTATGCATGGATGATCCTGGAATAGTGAAGTGCGGATGTGTTTTTATATTCGACGTATATCCGTTTGTTTTCAAGTAGCTTCTTACGAACCTGCAGACGAGAAAAATGGGCGTATTCTGATTACTCTGCCAATAAAACCAAGGACAACTACCAACATTTCCATCTTTCCACCCTAGGTTTGCAACTTTAAACATAGTATTAGCCAGGTAATAACGTTAGTGAATATTGGTGTCGATATCATAAGTCTACTGGACCGACCTCTCTTCTTGTCCAATCCTAGGTCACATGACCTGGTGTAATTACATCACTGAGCCAAATGTGACAATTACTGATCAGCTCACAGGTCTAGTCAGCCTCCAGTCGGTTGTCAAGTTGCTTGTGATCCTTCAGTTGTCTCTCCACCCACTTTCTGTTTATTCAGACCTAAAGAGAGCCTTTGATGGACCGTTCGAAACTTCATGTCGAATCGAAGATCGACTATCCCAATTAAAAAAATAAACCATTCATTAGAGGTTAAAAATTAGGCAAGACTCGTCTGTTAAGACTTGGTTTACAACTATCCTTGGAGAAGAATGATCAAAACGAGAAAGTTGAAAATGTTAATGAACCCTCGAGATATTTGACGAGTAGAATTTTTGTGCTGGTGGCTTAAAGGTTTGTAGTATGGAAACTGGAATCGGTGAGCCGTATTCAGATTCCAGCTGAGACGGTTTGTGTTCACTAATGTCTTTGGAAAAGGCATGAATCAATGTCTCTTCTCCTGCACTTATGAGTTAAATGGCCGGGTAGACTCGGCACTCGAGCCTTGGTGGGGAGTTATTGTTGGAGAAGGATAATTATAAATTCTAACTTCCTTTGCTGTATGGTCTTGGCAATTTGAAAGCCTTCGGGAGTAAAAATCCAGAGCATAAATCCGCTGCTGGAGTCCCTTAGGCAGTGTTAAATCTGGTTCTTACCACTCCAGCGACGACATGAGAAGTCCCTGTGGTTTACTGGCTAATGTGCTGGACTGTAACATCGTAGTAAGTGAGTTAGAATTGCTGTCACGCTATTACGTTCACTTTCCGACTAATATCCTGGGGGAATTGTATGAACCACCGTATCCCTTTCCAAGCTATGGCTTACCGCTGTTCTTCTTCAAGAATAGGTTTGGTATGAAATCATCTACGTAGGTTAATATGCTATTAAACAAAGAAAACAAATCAAACCAAATCCAGAGACATCAATGACGAAAATTTATCATTATTACAATGATAAATGCGTTTATTCTGATTCGATTATGCAGACTGAGTTAACTCTTTCTCTTCTACCTCATTTATAATCATTCAACATTGAACACAGTGGTTGTCAAGTTTCTAATGTCTCTCAATTTAATAAAGTTGGAATCTCAACGGTGCAAACAATAATTGATTGATTTTAACAGCATATAAACTCGTTTAGGGTTATTTTGAGCCCACAGATAAGAGAATCGCGCTTACCGTACGTTCATATTGACATTTCTGGTGTAGTTGTTTCTTAAGTTCTTTTTTTTTTTTTTTTTTTTTGCATACGGTCCGATCGAATACAAATATTTTTTAACAGCCTCACCATCAGATGCGGTTTACTGCCATCATACCCAGGACCCTTCATTTTTTTGGTTGGGGTCTTACTTTTCTGAATTCTAAACCCCAACTGGCAGGACTTGGTGGTAGCAATGAGCGGCACTTATCGAATTATCGGGCCCGGGGTGATTCGGTCAACAAACATCCCGGGTCTGGATACGAATTTTTTGGGGGCGTGGGGAGGAGTTCAAATCATATTTTCTTACAGGGGTGGATTGTAAAGGACCTAGTCGGGTACCAATTCATTAGTCTGAGTTCTCACAGTGAGCCAAATAGCCTCACTACTGCCACTCGGAATGCTAACTCGACCTGAAACAGGACTTTCTTGAGTAGCGCCTGCGTCTCTATTTTTGCTTCTTCTCACGCGGCGCCACTCCTGATTATCTCGTTTCCATTGGTCAGATTTCCTTCCAATACTACTACTATACTACTACTACTACGACTACTACTTCTAAAACAGTCTAAACCGTTTATAACACTTAGCGCAGCTGACGAAAATCTTGTTATTTTACACACTTGAGTGTGTTCATAATCCAATGACGCACACCTGACTGTACATATTGCGCCTGTAAGATTGATTAATAATCTACATGCAAACACCTGCATCGATCAACCTGGTTAGATACAGGCATTTAAAGTTGTAGTTTATGTACAGACATATCTGCATTTGTAATACTAGCAAAAATATGCACCCCCACTCCCGGACACAAGTATATAAGTTTTATTGCAACAAAATATTATATTAATTTAGAAAGACTAACGAAACTAAATAAGAACACATATACAAAGAATACGCTTATTTTTATTTTATCTTAATTAATTTCTATGAAAAATCATACACAGGATTGCTTTTAATACGTTAGGGAATAAAACAGTGATATTCGAAATCAATAACACCAAGTAATTATCTATTAAACCCGGTTTTGTTAAAACCAGCTGGCAAATTATCCTCACCATATACTATGCAAATCTTTTTTCTTAGTGCTATATCACACTCATTGCAGGACTTTAAAAGCATTATTCACACGGGTTCTGTCCCAGCCCCCGGTTTTTCAAGGGCTGCCTGGCATTCCTGTCGGGTGAGTAAAATCAATGACAAGCAAAGAATCACATTGCACTTGGCCTTTTGGCCTCGTGAATCATTAACAAACATTGACAAACAAAGAATCACATTGCACTTGGCTTTTGACCTCGTGAATCATTAACAAACATTGATAAACAAAGAATCCCATTGCACTTGGGCTTTTGACCACGTGAATCATTAACAGACATTGACAAACAAAAAATCACATTGCACTTGGCCTTATGGCCTCGTGAATAACTAACAAATATTAACAAACAAAGAATCACATTGCACTTGGCCTTTTGGCCTCGTGAATCATTAACAGACATTGACAAACAAAAAATCACATTGCACTTGGCCTTTTGGCCTCGAGAATAATTAACAAACATTGGCAAACAAAGAATCACATTGCACTTGGCCTTTTGGCCTCGTGAATCATTAGTAAACATTGACAAACAAAGAATCCCTTGCACTTGGCCTTTTGGCCTCGTGAATCATTAACAAACATTAATAAACAAAGAATCACATTGCACTTGGCCTTTTGGCCTCGTGAATCATTAAAAAAGATTTACAAACAAAGAATCACATTGCACGTGGCCTTTTGGCCTCGTGAATCATTAAGAAACATTGACAAACAAAGAATCACATTGTACTTGACCTTTTGCCCTCGTGAATCATTAACAAACATTGACAAGCATAGATTCACATTGCCCTTAGTGAATCAATGGCAAGCAATGGCTCATTTACACCTGGTCTTTGAGCCTGATGAACCAATGACCAGCAGCTCATGAGTCTCAGGTCAAGTGCAATCTCCCTCTCCTCTAATCCTCACTTGAAAGAAATACCTTTTGTCAAATCCTATCTGGTAGGAGGTACGGATAAATATCGACCCCACGGCTTGTTTCCCCCGATTTTCTGGGTGGGTGGGGGGTCAGCTACCGTTTGCGCCGAGTAGATGTTATTGTACTAATCCCCCGTTCTCAAAGCAATACCTGCCTTGAAGGGCTAAATTCATAGCTTGGCACCTAAGGAATTGGGAAATGATGAAGGGATCAAACAATGTTTGAAATATCCATGTATAGGTATTGATTTGTGCGTGGCTCCCCAGGATAAAATGACCTTGGTGAGAAGTCGGTTAAATCCCACAGAGCTCATTGGTTTGCTCCCACCAGATTTCCGGGTGCCACCTTACATTTGCGCCGAGTAAGTATTATTGTGCTAATCCTCTTGTCCAAGGTGCTTTTCCCCCAGACAATACCTCTCTTGACTATGTTAAGTTAATGGCTTAGCGCCTGAGGCGCCTCAAAAATGAGGAATGCCGACTGAATCAATCATATTTTGTGACAGTCACGCTTGAGTCTCGATTCGTGCATTGTTATCAGTATAAAATAACTTTGTTTTGAATCCTGTCTGGTTGGGGTTGGATACATATAAAACGCATAGATCCCACAGGCTTATTCCCATCCAGTTTTCTGGAGGCTACTTGGCGTTCGTGTCAGGTGTCATTCAGCTAATCGCCTGGTCTCTGTGAACTGTCCCTACCAGGCAATACTAGCTTGGCAAGGCTGAATTTATCGTTTGGTGCCTGAGGGGATCCTAAAAAGAGAATGCCGGCGCGATCAAGAATTTTTGTTATAGCTACACATGTGTCTCGATTCGTGCGTGGCTCCCCAGCATAAAATAACCTTGTGTCAAATCTTGTCTTGGTGAGAAGTCAGTTACTTACCCATTGATAACATGAGCTCGATCCCCTTGATTTTCCCGTGGTCATCTTGTGTACGTGCGAGGTGGTTATTAAGCTGATTGCCTGGTCCTCCTGCCAGGCGATACCTACAAGGCAGGGCTACGTTCATCGTTTGGCGACTGCAGTTCCTCAAATTTTGGAATGCCGACGGTATCAAGCATTTTTGTGACGGTCACGCACGAATCTCAATTCGTGTGTGCACCCGCCACAATAAAATGTCTCCATGTCAAATCTGATCTGGCAAGAAATTGAATAAATATCATAACATGGGCTGTTTTGAGGCAAATATTACCCAACTAGACTGTAATAGAGACATTGTTAATAAATAGGATGTTAAACAGGATAAAATGATGATTATTTAATAATTATAGACAATATAACGTAAATAGCTGAGGAAATTGTGACGTCAGTAACGACGTAGTTTTAGTTAAAGATAAACAGACGCATAATCTCTATTATAATAAGATATTTACTTATACCTTTGTTAGCATTGCTATTTTTTTTCCATAATTTTTTCTATGCACCGCTGAATAATAAACAAAATTATACATTCATTTGTCGTCGTGGAAGATGGAATCAGCGACCCGATTTCAAATACTCGACTCGGTAGTTTGCGTACATTTTGCACTTATGCCTATGGGAAAAGTATGAATCGAACTGTTCTAAACCTTAAAGCTATGGGGGTCAGGGTAGACTGGACTCTTTAGCCTGCGTAAGGCCACCAGTCTAGGAGATGAAAAACTATGAATTCAAACCAGCTGTAACTCTCTGTTGGAAGTAACAAGAAAGGGAGATAACTCCAAGGTTAATTAAGAGTTATCCCACTGGAAACGGGAGCATGCCTCGTGACCACTGACGTCTGGGGGACAATTCAAGATGGTGGACTGATACTGAACACGTGTAGACCCCTCTCTCTCTCTCTCTCTCCATTTTCCATGTAGAGTAGTGACCCTTAATTATTATTTTATATAATAAAATACTGTTAACTCAAAAACGTTCTTGGTGATTATTTCCATTCAACAAATGCACCACTCGGCATAACACCAACACAACACCCTCTTAAAAATTGACCTTGTGTCATGTCGCATCCTACTCGTAGTGGAGGAGTTGGGTAAATACAGCCATTCATTTAGATCGCTTATATCGAATTATTTAAAAGTGGTACATTTAACAAGTTCTGGCGGCAACACCCCACAAGACACCAACTATACGGCCACATGCCTCCTATCACGAAAACTATCCACGTTAGACGAACCAGACATGCAGGACACTGCGGGAGAAGCAGGGACGAGTTCATAAGTGATGTACTCCTATGGACCCCCACATATGGCCGGGCAAAAGCAGGACGACCAGCACGAACACACATTCAGCAGCTATGTGAGGATACGGGATGTAGCCCTGAAGACCTGCCAGAGGCGATGAACGATAGGGAAAAGTGGCGAGAGAGGGTCAGGGATATCCGTGCTAGTGGCACGACATGATGATGATGATTAGTTTTCTCAGTAAATATAAAAACGTCTTGTCAGCTCGTATCTATGCCAGGCCATTTTTCAGGATTAAAGCGACATTAGAGTATAGAGTTACGTTTGAAAAATAGGAATTTTTTGAAAAACAAAACCAGAAAGTTAAAAATGTAAATGATATTAGGAGTATGTGTAGAGCTTTTGATGTGCGGGTGGCCTAGTAGTTTGTAGTATGGAAAGTGGAAGTGGTGAGCTATGTTCAATTTCTGGCTGAGACAGTTTGTATTCATCTATGACTTTGGGACAGATCTTTCCCTCCAATTAATGGTTAAATAGCTGGGTAGACTTGGTACTCGAGTCTTGGTTGGCAACAGTTGTAGGAGAAGTATAATGATAAATTTAAACAACTCACTTGAAAGACTTCGATAGCAAAAACCCCGAGGACAAATTCGTTGTTGGGATCCGTTTGACAGTCTTAAATCTGGTTCTGATAACTCCAGCGACAACAATGGTACCAGGCTGTATTGGCCCTCGCGAGTAGGGTGGTGAAGAAAAAATTGTGGCGTGAGTAATTACCTGTCTTTCAGAAAACCTTGCTCAGAGATCTGTACCCTGGAGAGGAAAGAAGGATTTTCAGGGACAGATTTACTGATGCTTCCTAGTGATGGAAAATAACTGATTTATTGACCATTTATGTTGCACGTTTGATTAGAGATCAGGGATTGGTCCTAGTTTCAGGTATCATCCACCGCCAGCACAAGTAGGATGTGACACAAGGTCCAATTTTTAGGTGTAGTACAACTGGTTTGAACTCAGAGTTTTCCTTCTCCTAGATTGGTTGCCTAATCAAGGCTAAAGAACCTAGTCTACATTACTATTTACCCATAGCTGGGAGGAGAACAGATGGATTCATGCCTTTCTCCAAGGTATTAACATGATATGAAATGCAAACTGCCTGTCCAAGACTTGAACTCAGGTTGCCAATTTCACTTTAATCATTACAGTAATCATTACACTAATTGAAATAATCGTAGCCATTATTTCTTTCTTACAACGGTAACTATTATATTAAGCACTTCTGGTTTCATATAACCTTATGCAATCTGTCACTTTGATAGAAGATGGACGCTGCCACATAAAACTTATTACTCTGATTGATATTTGCTCAGTCGGCACTAACTGAACCACTGCAGAGGGGTAAGACCCCCCTAACGAATGTCCTGATATGACACTAAACAATCTGATGGTGAGGTTCCAGTAATGCTGGGGCTTTGGGGAATACGGAGCACCCCTTCATTGCCATTGCTCCCAGGTACACTCTGGCCCAGCGTGGAAGCACCTGATAGGGATCTATCTATGGGTTAAATAGAACTAACGGCATCATCATCATCATCATCATCATCATATCGTGCTGGCAGCACGGATATCCCTGACCCTCTTTCGCCACTCCTCCCTATCGTTCATCGCCCTAGGTAGGTCTTCAGGACAACAACCTGTATCCTCACATAGCTGCTGAATGTACGTTCGTGCTGGTCGTCCTGCTTTTGCGCGGCCGGACTAACGGCATACTTATGTTAAACTGATTTGTTAGACTAAACTGAATAGCTTAAAATAGAAATGTTTTTTTACAATTAAACAATACTTACATTTAAACGTGCGTGCTTATGCTGAATTGAATTATTTGAAATGGAACTGTTTTTTGACATTGAAACTGTACTTAAACTAAACTGAATTATTATATATAACTGTTTGAATAAAATGAATAGTTTGAAATAGAAATTTTTTGACAATTAAACAGTGTACTCATGCTAAACTGAATTGTTTTAAACAGAACTGATTATTTACATAAAAATGGATTTGGCGTTAGATAACCTACAAAGGTTGATATGCCATAAAACCCAACCAACCAACATCTGATTGATATCATGAAACAGGAATTCTCAACATCCCGACAATTTAGTTGATTATAGAACGCATCCAAGTCCTAGTTCAGATATCCGTGACATAAATCTCCAATTGTACTCACTTTATAATGTGACAAAGTTAATCACAGAACTTAACAGATTGTGCCAAACTCTTGTTTGCTTTAATAATCTCTATACACAGCTAAAGAACCACGGCACTTAATCATATAAAGGTAATTGTAAAGGTAATCGATACACGCATGTCTACACTTGTTTTTGTTTTTTTTTTTTACCTACAAACATATCATATTACGGAACTGATCAAACCTATTTGATTTTATCCGCAGATCTCTAATTAGAATCTTTAAATATACTTATGACCTGATGTATTTGTGTCAGCAGACAAAATCGACACGGCTCTGTTTGCAATACTTAGAATTCGCCCACTTCATCTCTCGTAGAAGAGTGGAAGACAATCAAAAAGGGGTGTCCTGGGTATGACACCAAACTTCAACCTGTTATGAGGTTCCAATTTTAGATATCTGGGAAGAGTGGAATAGATTTTAATTGATATTACTCCCTAGTTCACTTAACTCGGAGTGGTAGTACCTGTTAGGGACTTATCTATGAGTCAAGTAGATCTGTTTGATAATTATTAGTACTAGACAGGATTACTTATAACCTCGTGCAAACACATTATTATTATTATTATTATTTCCTTATCGAGTTTTTCCCACCAGCGTTATCTGGTGGGCTTTCAATGGAGTCTGAGTAATTTCAAGTCTCCTCATGTCTCCAGGACTCTTCTCAGTATTCTGATTGATCTCACCAATGCTGTTGTCTTGATGATCTATTATTCCACTGATTTCCAATTCCTCCAGTCTTTCTTCCTGGCGTTTTGGAACCGTTCCAAGTGCACCAAATACCACTGGTAACACCGTCACCCACATGTTTTGCAGATTTTTAGTTTACTGGCAAGATCCAAGTATTTGTCTATCTTTTTGCTTCTTTTTTCGCCTTGTCGTCCGACGGAACGTTAAAGTGAACTAAATGACAAGTTCTTTTTTTCTGCTTATTTAGCTCTAGGTCTGCTCTTCTGGTCAGAATTATGCGATCTGTTTGGATCTCAAAGTCCGAGAGAATTTTATGCGTCTTATTCTCTTGGACGGATTCTGGTTTATGCTGTACCGTTTGGTAGTAGGTTCAAATTTCAATCTCTTGCACAATTCCCACTGGATCACCTTTCCAATCCATTCATGCCTACTCTTGTTCTTTTGCGCTCGTTTGCTACATTCGCATACTATGTAATTGATAGTTTCATCTCTTTCTTTGTATAACCTATGCTTGTATGTATCATTATTGTTTGACTCTTTTGAGAGTTTTTCACACCAGCGTTAGCTGATGGTTTCTCACTGGAGTTTGAGTGGCAGCAAGTCTTCTCAAGTCTCCAGGATTCTTCTCAGTATTCTGGCCGATCTAAGTAATGTTGTTGTTGGTATGGCCTCCACTCGTCCTCTTTTTCTAAGTCCTCCCGTCCCTGTACCAATCCATTGGTGACTGTACCGAGTGCACCAATTACAATTGGCATCACCGTCACTTACATGTTTAATAGTTTTTGTTTTGTTCTCTTGCAAGGTCCAGGTATTTATCTCTCGTTTTACTTTCTTTCAGTTTTGCCCTGTAGTCAGCCAGATCGCCAAAGTCCACTATTTGGCAGGTTCTCTTTTATTGTTGGCTATCCCTTGGTCTGGTTATTATTATTATTATTATTATTATTATTATTATTATTATTATTATTATTATTATTATTATTTCATTCCTTGAATACTTGATCCCATAAAACTGTGTACAAACAAATGATTCAGAATAGTTACTTGAAAACATAATTATCTATAAATTATTAGTATTAGATCGAAATACATGAAACCTTATGAAAATTATTTGTATTAAATTTCAGCAATAAATAACCTATAAAAAGTTGACGTGTCGTTAAGCAAATAAACTGAACAAACCAAACCACAGGCTCTGTGTAACATATCCAACCCTCCTAAATATATCTTCCAGATATATTGAACTTAATATTTATATAGTTCACATTTAGCGAGTTATATTTTTAAACAGTGAGTCTGTTCATTAAAAGGTAGAAAACCAGATGGGAATGGACACCATGTAAACAAATTGAGTTGATATTGATAATAGAATATATCGTTGTTAAAAGTGGTCAATGAGGTATTTCAGTTATGACTTAACAACTCAAAGAGAAAAAGTATGACATCATAGCCAACACAGATTATCTATCTATCTACCTATCTATCTATCTATCTGTTAATATGTTTATATATATATATATATATATATATATATATATATATATAGTTATCTGTCGATCACAAGCGAAGTTAGTGTACAAAGACAATGTTGAATCGTTACTTCAGTAATGTTAATTTGAATTGTATGACGAAATAATATTCGGTGTATTAAAAATTCAAACGACTGATTTTTCAAGCAGGTAAGCCGTAACGATAACCAAAGGAACCCTGTACTGTTGGCTGACTCCTGGCTCTGGATCAATTTAATAGATTTACAATCTTGGTAGTATATATATATATATATATATATATAGGATGCGGCGAAAATACTTCCTACATTTTAAACTGTAACCGAAGTGGTTTAAGCGAACTTATAATGGTAGCTCTACTTTGCTAATGTCTTACTATTTTTGTTCAATCAGACAATCCTAAACAATACCATCTACTATTTTCCCAATAGTTGGAGGGAGAATAATTGGATTCATACTTTTCCCAAGGGTTATAGAGCGAAGTGAAATGCTCTCTGCCTCTTCCAGGATTTGAACTCGTGTCACCTTGTCCAATTCCAACGACGGTAACCATTACATCACAGACACCTCGAATGTATCCACAGGGATACCCAGAGCTATAAGATTGTTTTCTTTTAGCTTATACCTGTACTTGATAAATTAATCTTCAGTGCCGGCATGAAGAGCATCATTAACAATGCTATTCGAGTCTCTGGCTCAAAAGATATGAATATAACACACACACACACACACACACACATATATATATATATATGTCAGTGTACGTGTATGTGTGTATATATGTATGTATGTATATGTGTCTGTATGTATACATCTGTGTGTGTGCAAAACTATTATATTTTCTTCATTGAAATATACATGATGTTTAAATGTTATTTCATAGTTTGAATTATCCCTGTATCTCATCACATGAATACTGTGCCCACCCCAATACACATATGTAGAAAAAAAGAGAAAATATATAATCTCTGGTAGTAGTGGTTCTAGCTTAGAGGCTGCTAGGCTGCAGACCCCCCGCCTCCAAATAAAAATAACGAACAATGTTCTTATATGTTCTACGCACAAATGTTTTAACGATTATACAAACATTATCTTGAAGATTACTTCTCAGTTTCTTAATCTTATCAGAAAATGATAAACCATTTGCTTGATTCTTGTGTACTTGCAAAAAAACTTCTAAACTTTAAAACTCTAAACAAAAATCGTAATATTTATTTACTAAGCTCAGCGTAACGGTTATCGTCGTTTAAAATGGAATCAGTGATTCGAGTTCGAATCTTGGACGAAGCGTATTACTTTACGCTAATTCTCTTGGGAATGGCATGAAGCCATCAATTCTTTTTCCAGATTTAGGTAAATAGTAAGGCTGACTGTGTTTTATAACTCTCCTTAAGCAATCAGTCTTGGAGAAGGAAAATTGAATCAACACAACCTTTACTCCGCTTAAAAATTGACCTTGCGTTACATCCTACCTGCGGACGGTGGTTGGGCAAATTTATTCTAAGCTTAGTTCAGTCTTACACAAGGTCATTAGGCGGTACTCGTGGTGCAATAGTTATTGTTGAAGGAATTGGACACGGCGACCGAGTTCAAAACCTAGACGAGGTTGTTGGAATTTCAAATAGCATTAATATCCTACGGAAAGGTATACATCCGGGTATGAGTAAATAGGGTAAAATGAATTCATTAATTTTCGTATGGCAATCGGTTTAGGAGAGGGAAAACTCTGAATTCAAACCTGTTAAACTTCCCTTAAAAGTTGACCTTATGACACTTCCTGCTCGTGTGGAAGGATTGGTAAATACATATATATAAGGCCCAAACTATGGGTATTATGACACAATTACCTGACCTTTCGCATTCTGCATATTTTGTTGCACCGTGATGTCGAACCCCACATTGTATTCTGTAGATACATATCAAAATACTGAAGCCCAGTAGACAGCGTTGTCACAAGGACAAAGCAAAAAAAAAAAAATATAAAGAAATAAAATAAAATAAAAAATAAAGAATTGGAGGATTGGATTTGGTCATGGAAGTGTTGGATATATCACTCGGGGACCTTTCTCTAACTCTGCTCTGCTCCCTTCTGGCATTGCAGAGTGAGCTCTAACTGGCCGTTGTTGCTATGTCAGGTCGACGCCTAAAAACTGCCTCCTCTCACAGCTAAGTATCGGTTTGAAATCGTCTATCTGCTTATTACCAACCACTAGACTTGTATATATGCTGGGATAAATCTTCTCCACTTCCGGATATAGACTAGTCTTAACATTGAACATCAAAGACATTGCTAAACTTTATGTTTCCAAGATTCGTTGAAAAGGATGAAAATAAAATTTAACTCTTTTAAGTTGCGGCTTGTGCGGTCTTCTACTAATTTTCTCAACTTTATCTGTCTTCACTTAAGATATTCATTCACGTCTCTCAGTCTTTCTTAACCAGCATCTGCGCAAAAAATATGTACGCCTACACACACACATACATACCGCTTAGTAGGCTAGGGCTGTAGAATACACCAACTGCATCTCTGCAGAGGGATAAAAATCCCCACAACGAGTGTCCTTGTATGACACTAAACAATTTGATGGTGAGGCTCCAGTAATGCTGGAGCTTTGGGGAATGTAGAGTACCTCTTCATTGACATAGCTTCCTTGTCCACTCTGAACTGGAGTGATAGCACTTGATAGGGTCCTATCGATAGGTCAAATAGAACTATTTGACATTTAAACTGAGAGCAAACGAATGACTAAATGCTAAATTGAATTATTTGAAATAAGAACTGTTTGATTATTTAACTGTGTGTAAACGAATGACTGATGTTTGATTGAATTGCTAGTGATACATCGCAATACTTGGAATCATTTAACTTTATTGACATATGCTGGATTGAATTGTTAGAAATAGATCTGTTTGATCATTTACTTAACTGTGTTTAAACAAATGGCTGACGTTTAATTAAATTGGTAGTGTTACATGGCAATACTTGGAACCATTTAACTTTGTTGACTGGGTTAGAAATAGAACTGCTTGATCATTTAACTGTGAGTATCTACAAAATGTGTTTATAAATCATATATTTGATATATATGTAAAAATAGAATTTGGCATTACATAAGCAAGAATGGTTGATATGTCATAAAACCAAACCAAAACATACATACATAAATATACAACTCACCATTTGATCATGATTGTAACTCAATAAATATTCACTTGGACACCTAAGGATCCATAGAGTCACTGTATGATTGAACTTGCAACACTAGCCAACTGACCTGCATGTCTGGTTGACTAACAATCACACTACGGTAGGTGTCTAAGTGATAAATTATATGTACAGCTTTCAATAAGTAATTGTGTATACACGTGTGACTTTATGTAAATAAAGTAATTTCAACATCAAATCTAGACTGCTAAACCTGTCCATACAAGACGAATTATGTACGCTAAGTACAATAAAAGCATGTATGATAACAGGCAGGTGTCCCGACGTACGAACATAAGAATAATTTATATGAAAACCTAAGGCAATCAGAGCCGTGTTTTGGGGGTCTCAAAGCGCGTGGGTCGTCCCTGACTGTAGGGTGAAAGTGGGTGCGTCGGTTGAGAATGTTTTTCCCAGTCTTCAGTTTTCTTTTTACTTATATATAGCATACTTATCTGTAACAGGCATTTATGAACGCTTTCTGAACTTTGTTAAATATCGGTCTCTGTTATTTCCTTTAGTGCCTTTTGTTTCCCACGGGTGACTGAAACTTCTCATTAAAGAGGTAGTATATCTGCAAGTATATGACACGTTTTAAAGAATGAAAATATATTAATGTTGATACACACACACACATACACACACATTTACACATATCGTTGTTACTACCTACCGACCTTCATCCATGGGTTTGGTGTGCATCACGCTAAGGTGGGCAGAGGGAAGGGATAGATAGAATAAGATAAGTGCAACCTAACCACCCCATACCCAGGCACATGTGCTTTTACTTCTTGGATCTGCACTCCAGCTTTCCCCGCGATGACATCGCTGCGACACCCGTCACAGACGGGAATGTGACCTCATCTCAAGTAAAGGAGGGTTTCTTTCTTTCTTTCTTTCTTTTTTCGTATTTATTTATCGATAAATTATTTATACAAGTTTGGTTAAAGACCACGGAACACTCCTTTTTTATGTTTAATGTTTTTCCTCTAGATTTCTTGCTTGCTTCTTCGTATCAGGATCTAATTGATAGAGAAATTGCCCTAAGTTTGCAGTCATTCGAAAAGAGGCTCAAACTGGATACTGGCTCAGTTAAATGCCTAAGGAGAAACGCTAGGAACAATGAGATACATCGGACAGACACTCTTTTCCATCGAGGGGAACAGAGAGAGAGAGAGAGAGAGAGAGAGTGATCTTGTCTAGAAGCCAGTGCGAATCGGATGTCTGACATTGTTTAAAATCTTCACAGGTATGAACCTAACAATTCATTAAAATAGTTTGGTATAAATCTGGCGCAAAATGAAAAAGCTTTAGCTTTACGGACCGACGAACATTTAGTAAAGATATTTCCATAATTTTTGAACGCACGAATAGTTATAAAGTAATACTCTAAATACTATATCATCGTGTCTAATATACATTATATCTTGAAAGATTAAATGAAAGTTTAACGTGTTTAGACAGGAACGAACAAAGAACAAGAAAAACCTTGTATATGAGAACGAAACAACGTTCGGAATTCGTATATTTGGTATGGTTTTCAATGCATATTTGCCTATTATTGCGCAGTAGGCTTTTCATATGCAAATTAAGTTTGCACAGTGACGCTCCTAGTAAATAAATCTGCACATTTTTGCGCAGTATATTTTTCTTTCTTTCTTTCTTTCTTTCTTTCTTTCTTTCTTTCTTTCGTTGTTTTTTTTAAATTTATTATTATTATTATTATTATTATTATTATTATTATTATTATTATTATTATTATTATTATTTCTTTTTTCTTTCTTACAAATGCATTTCATTCTTTTACATCTTATTTTATTTTATTAAACTTTTCCTTACTTTCAAACCATTTTGAGGTTCTTTTTGTCGTACTTGCATTATTTTATTTCAAAGTTTTCTTTCTCCCGCTTTTTTTTTTAGTTCATTTATATATTTGTTTATATTTCTAATCTCTTTCTTTCTTTCTTTCTTTCTTTCTTTCTTTCTTTCTTTCTTATTGTTGTGACCAATTTCACTCTTTTTTGTTGTTTCTAATGTTTTTCATTGTTATATATATATATATATATATATATATATATATATACATATTTTTTCTTTCTTTCTTTCAAACTATTTTTAGATCTATTTTGTCTTTTTAATGTTTTTTTCCGGAGTTTTCTTTCTTTAGTTAATCTATCTATCTATCTATCTATCTATCTATCTATCTATCTATCTATCTATCTCAGCTTGTCCATATGTATGTACGTATGTATGTATTTTTAAAAATAGTTCTTTCTTTCTTTCTTTCTTTCTTTCTTATAAGCTAATATAGATATTTACCTTAGTGTTAGGATACTATTGATTGGAGATCTTTTAACTTTGAACATACCACAAACAAGAAAACAGCAAGTTCTCAGAAAACACACACACACACACACACACACACACACACACACACACACACACACACACACACACACACACACACACACAAAACAAGTCACAAAGCAAAGGAAAAACATCAAGAGTCAGTACTTAGCACATTAAAACTTGTTGTCTAGTTAGATGCGGATATAAATAAATTCTATAAAACAAACAGACGAGAATTAAAGTTCTTTTTTAAACTGCTGAATAGAATCAGAAAACAATGTTTAGTTGAAAGGTCTGACATGCGCTGTGGCTCAAAACATAAAAAAGTTTGCTCGCAATTATAGGCACGTGTGTGAGGGGAAGTGAGTTCATTGTGACCGAGTAATCGATAACGAGTTAGTCTAGCATACAGTTCAGTGATGATGATGATTCTCACTGGGTGAACCTTTCATATAACATTGTGTCAGACTAAGCTTATTCAATATCTACAGACGCCTGGTGGTTCGGTTTACAAGTATGAATTTACCCAACCCCTCCACCACAGCCAGAATGGCGCACAAAGCAACTTTTGTAAAGCAAAGTGAAGCTGGTTTGAATTCAGAATTTTTTTTTCTATACTAATTGCTTAACCGATGTCGAAGAACCCAGTCTGCCATACTATTCACTCATAGCTAGCAGGGGGTGGGGAGGACAGATGAATTCATATCGTTCCCAAGAGTATTAGCGCAAAGTGAAATGTAAATAGCCTCGACAAGGATTTGAACTCGGATTGCCGATTCCATATCAGTTTAATGTCTTACCTACGACACGGAGGGATAATAACTCCCCAAAAGAGGTATCCTGAGTCTAGCAGTAAAGTGTCAATTCAGCAATTCTAAGAAGTGTAAATTTGGTATTACTTTCGGGTGCAGGACATATCAATGGGTAAAACATAATTATGTCCGAATAAATGATAATTATTATTTGATAGGAATAGTTTCTTGAAACCCTATAAACGCTGGCAAATTATGAGAATTAGATAGGAATACATGAAACCATATAATTGTGAATCAGTTAGATTGGAATATTTGAAATTATAATTGTGTATAAATTATTTCTTTAAGAATATTTACTTGGAAGTTAAAATTTACAAATAGTGCGGAAGTTCCCATTGTCTTTTGCTTAAGTGTGGGACAGTGACATCGTAGTGAGTTCGAACTCCAGTTGTACTCTGATGTTCACTTTCGGAAAAATAATCTTGGGAAAGGCATGAACCACCTTATTCCCCCAGCAATAGGTTAAATAGCACTAATACTGTTCATCTACAAGAATGGTTTCGACATTTAATAATCCAAGAAGGTTGTTATGCTTTTAAATAGAGAAACCAAACCAAGTCAATGATTATTATTATTAGTTACTTGAAGCCAGGCTAATTAAAACTTAGTAAATAACAATTGCATAGACACAGAAAGCATAGATAACGATGCAATTTTTCTAGGTGCAGGGTCTGGGTGCAACTGGTTTTCCCTCGTTACTGAATTCAGTGAAATTAAGTGAAGAGACAAGAAACCGGATGGCATTACTGTTTTTTTTTTTTCCATTTCGAGGTGGCAAGTTTCCTATATAGGATGCCAACTGCAGTAATACTTTCTCTGGGAAGAACCTGATTAAATCAACAATGAAATCCTTGCCAGACAGACTGAGGATTGCAAACTGTCTCGGTACCAATCGCTTTCGAGCGTATTTCCTTTTGTACCAATTGCAGTTGAAACACTGTCCTGCTGTCCCAGCTCCTTGAACAGCTACTATACTCTACCATCAATGGTTTCAATGGCTGTTTCAAAGAGTTTCCTCTGCCATTCTTCGGGGCAATGCTATTTTCAATTCTTTTGGCTGTGAAAGTGGACCAGAGATAACTGACCCTCCTTCATTTAAATTGTGTGATCATTTTTAAAACTTCCGGTTTTCTTAAATAAAACCTTGAGAAGTTTTTTTAAACCAAAAAATGACGTGATATATGATATTGTACTGGACATCGGCATGATGGTTAGAGTGTTCGCCAATGGTCTAGGAGATCTGGGTTCAATTCCAGGTCTAGTCATACCAAAGACTCAAAAAATGGTATTTGATGCCTCCTTGCATAACGCTCAGCATTATAAGGTACGGATCAAGCGTAAAGTGGAGCAATCCAGGGAAAGGAGTAGTGCCTTCCCCTACACCCTGGTGTAGTAGCCATCGAAAAGGGAGCATTCGGGTCACCCTCGACTACGGTCGCCAACTTTACTTATTTCATATATAATACTAAACTATTAGACAATGAATTTTAAATCTTTTTTTCACTATTTATTAGATATTTTATAAAGAGAAACACGCAATCAAAAAGATTGCTTACTGCGATTAGTGTTACATATTAGCTTGCAGATCTTAAACTTTTAGATCAAAT
>OY757905.1:53592706-53597706 GCA_963585895.1 Sepioteuthis lessoniana | reverse complement strand
ACTGACGGTTATATGTAATCAAGAATTTCCATTGAATGCGAATGAGTATAAACAGATATATTTGAGCCACTGATGGAATCCGAACGAATACTACCATTTTGGTTCAGAGTGTACATGGGAGTAATGGCAATGAATGAGTCCCCCACAGATCCCAGATCTTCAGAAATGGAGCCTCACCATCAGATGCAGTTTAGTGTCATACCTAATATCCCCTTTTTGGGGGGTGTCTTACTTCTCGGCAGGAGATAGAGTCAGTATATTTTCAGTCCCGAAGGATATTCTATTTATGATGTCATTCAGTAATTTTCGGTGTCTCAGAATTTAAATATAAAAATACCAAAATAAATACATGAAAGAAAACGTGTTTTTTGTTGGAGATCGGTTGAATCGAAGCTGTACAATTGTTTGATTTTCATTTAGGAATAAAATGTTGCTTCCCTGACTGATGGTCAAGAAGTTAGAGTAGAATATGATTTTTGGCGTAGACATTTGCTTTAGATTCTATTATCATATATATATATATATATATATATATATATATATATATATATATATATATACGTGGTTATATATATATATATATATATATATATATATATATATATATATATATATACTCTTTAAGAAAAAACAACGAAACCGGTCACATAGGATTATAAATTTATTTCCATCCTGTTACGCATTTTTAAAATTTCCAAAAACACGAAAAAAATTAACAGGATTTCTTCAGATCTTAATCAAAAAATTAATTAATAATTCATACACTTATACATACCATGATATGTATATATATATATATATATACTTATATATACATATATAATTCATACATATATATACGATAATATATATACATATATATATGTGTGTGTGTGTGTGTGTGTGTGTGTGTGTATGTGAGCGAGTGCGTGTGTGTCTATATAAGTTCGTTACCGGACACGTAGTTAATAGTTGAAATTTGAATCCACACTGCTATTATTTAATATTTGATCTCTATCCAATCTAAAGAGAAGATATCACGGGGAAGGAGATTATGTAGAAAATGAAACATTTTTTCTCTAATTCACAGAATTATTCTGCCATTTACGTATGAATAATGCAATTGTATCGCTAATTACATACATACATACATACATACATACATACATACATCTAAAATTGTCTCAACAAAAAACTGAACCACCTGAAAACATTACCTTTTAAACCACAAATATTCATAAAAATATTACAAAATTTATAATTAAAAAAGTCATTTTTTTTTTTACTAATCTTCCTGATCTTTGAGAAAAAATTCTATTTATTAGCATGTGCAAAGTAGTATTTTAAATCGTTAAATTTTAAAGTTCAGCGGCCCGGTCGGTTAGGGCTGTAGAATATACTGACAACATCTCTGCGGAGGAGTAAGACCCCAACAAGTGTCCTGGACATGACACTAAACTGCATCTGATGGTGAGGTTTCTGAGCTGGAGCTTTAGGAAATATTGAGTATCGCTGGTCCACTCTAACCCAGTGTGGTAGTACCTTTTGGAGTCCCTTCTAATGGCCAAATAGAAGTGTTTAATCATTTACTATAGTTAAAATCATCTAACTGTGTGCAAATAAATGAATAATGTTAAATTGACTTATTACTATTACATAGCAAAACTTGAAACCATTTAACAGTGTGCAAACAAATCAACAATGTTGAATAGAATAGTGTTAAATTGCAATACTGGAAAACATTTAACTGTGTACAAATAAAACTATCAGTGTTAGATTGCAATACTCAAAAGCATTTAACTATGTGCAAACAAATGAACTCTGGCTCGTTTAAAAATGGTTAACAAAAAACTACTCGTTTACAAATCATATATATAACAGGATTTGGTATTGAATAACCAACATAGGTTGATGTGCCATAAAACACAACCAACCAATTCAAGTTCAAGTTTCATTCATACGTGAATGCCCTGACCGATAAGGTTAATGAATTGTTGATTTACTTCGAAACCAAAGGAACCAGGTTTTTATTATTGCCAATGGAACATTGTATAGTCAAAATGAACATTATTAGATATTATGTTTTAAAGTATTGAAACTCAGTAACCAAAAATAAAATTGCATAAATATGTATAAAGGAATATTCTTATTTTTTGGACTCCATCATATTCATAGATTTTTTTCCAGAGTTTCATTGATGTAGAATTTGGAAAGTTGAATGTTTAAATCATTAAGCTTTTATTTAAAAATGAAGTCAATCCTGTGACATTGGTAAGACGTTTTGTCTTAAAATTTAAATTGTCATGAAATAAACATGCTCTGATGTTCGAAGACCGAGAAAGGTCAGGAATAATAAATTGATATATATATATATATATATATATATATATATATAATATGATATTTATATGTAAATTCTTTCGTTTACAAACAATATATATGTATATATATATATATATATATATATATATACATACATGCACAACAATGAATCGTCAATATATATATAGAGAGAGAGAGAGAGACGATACAGTGACAAAAGAAGAGGTTGTGTTGAAGAACAGATATTTGTTGTGCATAGTAAACACTTTTTATCCTTAGGTTGCAGACTTATTGATGTCCATGCATACGTATATATATATACATATATATATAAAAGTGTGTGTATATAGAAGATGCTCCAAAAGTCCCCTTTTTAGTTTCTTGCATATAATTTTTGTAATCTTTTTTTAATGAATGTAATATTCTGTATTCAAATATTAAATAAAATCGACAAATTTAAAATTAGAGAATGATTTATACCCCATATGTGTGTGCCTGCATGCGGGTCTCGCATACGTGCCCTCGCGAGCGTGTGTGCGTAAGTCAAAGATTATTTTTACTTGACATTTTCATTTTTATATCCCAAAGTAAAACACGAAAAAGAAATAGTAAAGTCTACGTCAGTATTAAAATCAACTGATTGTGATGCAATATATATTTTCTTTGGTTAATTAAACGCTAATTTGATTAATCAAAGTCTGTTATATTTCGAATGGTCGTATTTCTATTCCTGAGTCTGCATTAAAAATTTCGTAATTTCTAATTCATATGCAAACTGAGTTACGTACTTTTTAACGTACGAATAATAATATTACAATTAAAGATGGCGTTTTCGTTGTACGTCGTAAAAAGATTTATCAAATGACTATCGAATTTTGATTGCTCCCTTTAAAAAGTCAAAAGCGCTTCATTTTTATTTCTTCTAAAAGTCCCTGCCAAATAATAATAATAATAATAATAATAATAATAATAATGATAATAAATGAAAAACTATGAAATATGAAGATGACGGTGATACCAATTGTAATTGGCGCGCTCTGTACGGTCATCAAAGGACTAGAGGACTTAGAAATAAGAGGACGAATGGAGACCATCCAAACTACAGGATTGTTGAGATCGGCCAGAATACTAAGACGAGTCCTGGAGACTTAAGGAGACTTGCTGTCACTCAGACTCCATTGGAAAACCATCAGCTAACGCTGATGAGAAGAACTCTCAAATGAGTAAAATAAATATAATAATAATAATAATAATAATAATAATAATAATAATAATAATAATAATAGTCTCATTTAATTCAGTAAAGATAATTTTGTTGTATAGTCAAATAAAACGTAGCTAAACGATATTTTACGTTCAAGTGTTTTCTTTTAAAATCAAGACGGATAAAAAAATATTCGATGTATTATTATTATTTACACCTTGAAAGTTTTTCACATTGCAGCATTTGTTTCTATTATTTCTCTGACAAAATTTTGCGTCATGATGTATCTCGCGAAGAAAAAAAAAATCTCTAGCTCCCTATGTTGTTACAGAAAAAAATAATTTCATTCTTTTTTCCCCTGTGTGTGTCTAAGAGGAATAGATTTTGTGAATAACACAAGTGACGTTGAACTTTATTGGTTATATTTAAACCTATTAAAACCATCTTTAAATAAAATGAAACATGACGTATCTGGAAATGCTTCATTTAAGAGATTTGAATAACTTAAATCTCTCTCCTTTATTTTTGATTGATGTTTTCAGTGGAATTATTTTTAATTTTTAATGTTTATTTTTCCTTTTTTTTTTTTTTAATACCCTATCTTTGTTTTTTTTTTTTATATATTCCATTTATTTTTATATTTTTACATTTCTTCGATCTTTGAGTGAAATCTTGGCCAGATTATAGTCTGTTACCATTTGTCAGTTTTTCATATGAAAGAATTGATGTAATTAAACACTTTAAAAGGTAAAGTAACATTTACTCTATTTTAATTGTCGTCTGTTTGTCTCTCTGTTTAAACTTACTTAAAATATTTTTAATCATATTGAAAATTTTGCCAAATAATTTTCATCATATTGATAATGTCTATCCACAAATTGATAGACCAGCTGACTGATTGACAAATAGATAGACATACATAGATGGAGATCGATATAGGCTAACAGAAATAGAAAAATTGATTGAAGGTTAAAAAAAAAAATTAGATAGATAGATAGATATAAGCATGTATGTATAGACATTATATATAGCTATATAAACATATTTAGATTAATATAATTTTTAGATAGATTAGAAATAGATTTTTATGATTTCCAATGATTTTCCTTGTATAGTAAATTTGCCAAATAATTTTCACCATTGCAGTAATATCTTTCCACAAAAGTTAATTTTTATTCATTTCAGAAATTCGCAAGTTGGTAACAGACAGACAGACAAGCAGACAGACGAACAGGTACATAGATGGAGCTAGATATGGGTTAACAGAAATAGAGGAATTGATAAGAGGTCAAAAAGAAAAGATAGATAGATAGATAGATAGATTTAGACATCATATGAATATAATATAATATAATATAGATTAGATATAGATTTTAGGATCTCTTTTAATCTAATGTAATTCAGCGAATTTTGTAAGAAAAAAAGGAAGAAAGAAAGAAAGAAATCGCCCTCCTGTTAAGATAGATAGATAGATAGATAGATATAGACATCTTGT
>OY757905.1:53570206-53587706 GCA_963585895.1 Sepioteuthis lessoniana | reverse complement strand
TTGATTGTCATATCTGGCCTATTAACTGTTACATCTCGACAGAGTGTCTCTTTTCCTTTTGGTAAGTTTCTTTATTTGTGTGGAATTTCCATCCCCACTTTTTTTTTAGCTAAAATTAAGTATCAAAATTATTTGGAGATTTATTGAGGGTTTTCTTTAATTTTCAGCTGCACAACTTTTATCAATTCTTAAAAACACTTAAAATGATCAACACAGACATAAAAATGACATGTGAGTGGTGAGGACCCATAAAGAAATATTATTTCAATATATATATATATGTGTGTGTGTGTGTGTGTGTGTATCTGTTTGTTCTATGCGTTTAAACGTTTTCATTAAAAGATTGAGTAAATTCATTGGCTTTTTAACTTAAAGGAGATGGATGCACATACACAGATCGATGGAGTAAGCGTAGAAGATAAAAAGAAGAAACAGAAGCGAATGTTAAATAAAGAGAGAAAAAGAAAAGAAGAAAAGGGAAAGAATAGAGGGGAAAGAATATATATATATATATATATATATAGAGAGAGAGAGAGAGAGAGAGAAAGAGAGGAGAGAGAGAGAGAGAGAGAGAGAGAGAGAGAGAGAGAGAGAGAATGGTATTTACGAATTATGTGTACTCCTTCCACTTGCTTATCACGATATATATATATATATATATAGGGCTAAGTACCTCATTTGTTATTTCATTGTTTTTCTGTCTATTTATATAAGTACTTTATATATATATATATATATATATATATATATATATATATATATATATATATATAATCCGAGGAGAAAATACAAGGGTAGGAGTATCCAATTTGAGTGCTAAAAAAGAATTATATATATATATATATATATATATATATATATATATATATATATATATATATATATATATATATACGTGAGTGTGTGTTCCTGTAATGTAAGCATTTGTTGATTTCTGCCTGTGTACATACGCGAGTATTTGAGTCTCTGTGTGTGTGTGTGTGTGTGTGTGTGTGTGTGTGTGTGTGTGTGTGTGTGTGTGTGTGTGATTTCCATATACTATCCATTCATCTGCTTTACTGTTCTTTCTTCCATCTGGTCTCCTGTGTCAGTCTTTCATCGTCTCCATTGAATATCTGCCATTTCTTTTCGTCTGAATACATCCGCTCTCCTCATCTCTTAAAAAAAATCAATGCTGTCAGCTGGTCTTTCTACTAATGCTTGGTCAGTTGAAGCAGCTATTAATAAATAAGTAAATAAATAAATATCAAAAAGATTTAAAAAAAACTTGAAATGAAGGTAAAAACCTGTTGTATCAAGTCTGAATCTGCACGAACTGGACTTTTGCCAATGTTCGCTCCTAAAAAAAGAAAAAAAAAGTAAATATATTGAAGACGCCATCTTTTTTTCTTCTCTTATTTTTTTTGTATTCACTCTCTTCGTTGTTTATTTATTTATTTATTTATTTGTTTTACTTTCTTAATTCGTTTCTTCTTTTTTAAATATTTGTCTTGCTGTCAGCACGTGCCATAGATTACAAATATTTGGAAACAAAGTAAAAAAAAGAAAAAAAAAAGAAAAAAAAAAGAAAAGAAAAAAAAGGAACGAAGACGAGTATGCACCATCTTTTTAAAAATCTTTTTGTTGCATTCATGGTTTAAACACTCACGCATGCGCAAATTCACAAATATGCACATGTGCACATACGTACACGCGCATATACACGAATACTCATTCTTCGCTACCCGCTATGAATCGTTGCATATCTATATATAAGATGTCGTCGTTAGTGTTTTCAGGAAACAAACGTTTAAAATCTAAAGATATGTCAAACATTTATGAAAAATTATATATATATATATATATATATATTTATTAAATTGATATATATACATATATATATAATGTAATGATATAAATGTAATGATATTCATATATATGCGTATAATCTAAAGAAATACGATATATGTGTGTGCGTGTAATCTTACGAAATGATATGTATACACACACACACACATATGCACACACGCACACACACACACACACACACACACATATATATATATATATATGTAATCTTATGAAATAATATATATATGTATATATTATCTGATGAAATGATATATATATTTATATTTGTATATTTAATCAAATGAAGCAATATATATATATATATATATATATATATATATATATATATATATATGCTTAAAAAAACAGAAATTTAGAAATAATATTCTATTTCCATAATAGATCTATTTCGCTTATTCAAGCTCGTCTGGTGGAATCCAAATCAATATATAAATACATATATATATATAATTTATATATCTGTATATGTAATCTAGGTATATTTTGTTAAAGCTGGCAGTCAAGGATTTGGATTTTTTTTTTTATTAGCTTTTCCTTTTTCGTGAGTGGGATGTCGCAAATGAGGACCGAGGCTGCTTAGTAATTGTCCAAAACCTCAGATATTACGACCTGAGTACATGTACATTTGACCTTAGTTGGCCACTGTTGAGGAGATGGATTCGACTACGTCATAGATAATGGAATTATAAACAATCTTAATCCTCTTTTGTGAGATCTCATTCGGCAATAGAAAACTCTGTTCCAACGTTTCTTTAATAGAATATGACTACAAAAAATTTGGTACCTAAATACCCACCAACAATATATATATATATATATATATATATATATATATTAATCGATTCATGTGTATTTTGGTGGACAAACGTCGGACAAAAGGGTCCCTCCAATTAGATTTATTATTTTAATAAATAACTTATAATTCCCGTACTATCAAAATTTGCTTGTACCAATTACACACAAACACACACACGTGTGTGTGTGTGTGTGTGTGTGTGTGTGTGCATAACACAATTTATCAGATTTATAGATAAAGGGTGCTCGATATCAGCGATAAGCAAACGTCGATTTCATGTCGGGTAGTGTAAACACTAAATCAACATATCTCTCTCTCTCTCTCTATATATATATATATATACTCAGCCCTTTCACCACGGGCAGGATATGACACAAGGTCAATATTTTTTAGCGGATACTACTGATTTGAATTTAAACTTTTCTTTCTCCTAAAATTTTTGACGAATAAAGGCCAAAGTGCATAGTCTGCCCTACTATTTACCCATTGTTAGAAGAGATCGAAAAGATGGATAAATGATTTTCCCCTGAGCCTTTGCGCCAAGTAAAACGCAAAAAGTCTCGTCCAGGATTTTAACTTGGGTCTGTATCTTCATTTTTTTTTATCGAGGATTTAAATGTTTAAAAAATGTTGGTGTGAACACTGACCCCACAAAAAAGAAAAAAAAATCATTTAGATTGCAAATTGCTTTATTCACTAAGTTAGAACATTTTTAGAGTATTACTCTAAAAAAATCAAATAAAATTGCTCTAATAAAGATCTCTTTGTTTCTCGTGCCGTTGTTGCTGGGTTACACACTCACATATACACAATTTATACGTTTAATGAGATTTTATTTTTTATATACATTGGAAATTACTTACGGTTTGATGTTATTGTTTGTGAGTTCGATTCTTAGGGGTATTCTATTCTCTCAGCCATGTGTCCCAACTAAGCTTTTCACAGTAAAAAAAACTATAGGTCAAAGAAGTTCATTTGTAATTAGCAATACGAATAGGAGAGAATCCCCGGAGCGTATTGGCTAATATGCTGGACTGTGACATCGTAGTAAGCGAGATAAAACTATTGTTGCGTTCCATTTCTGACTAATACTTTAAAGAAAGGTTTGGCTTTTGAATTAAATAACCTATGAAGGTTGATATACCGTTAAACCAAGAAACCAAACAAAACTCGGAATAAATAGACAGTTTTGAAGTAACAAAGATAGAGTGCTATAAACCTCTCAGGATAATGGTCATTGTTATATTGTCCATTATTGGTGCTTAGTGCTCGAAAAAAAAAAAGATTCTGAATAGATTAACAGATATTTGATCGCAAGAGCGTGCTGTCATGTTCTTTGTATATTGACAGGACGCTGTTACATGTTAAATTTCAGATACATTCATGATATTGATTAAACTTTGAATGCTTCACCTGGAATTTCTCTCAGATTGATCTTGATTTTTGATACTTAATTATACATATAAGCCCTTCGTCTTTATTCACGTAAAGGGAAATAGTTTCTCATATATGAAAAAAGAGGGGGATGGGGTATTTTATTAATCATCAATCGACTATGATTAATTTATTACAATTTTTATCCATCTTATGGCTGTTGCTTTTTATCGCAACACTTTACATTGATAGACTCTTTGTATTTTATCTCATTATTTTTGCATTTTATCACAACTTTCTGAGCCAATGTCAGTGACGTTTGTTAGTTTCCAAGCACCAAAGATACACCCCTGGGTTTGGTTGATTGACTAACTGATTTTAACGGCCTGTCAACTTATCTAGGGTTATGCTATGCCTAGAGGTTAGGGAATTGCGTTCATACTTATATTAATTGGGTAGTTGTTTCTTAAGAGTTTTTAAAAAAAAATATAGTTATATGATATCTAATGCTAATAATCGTATGGTTTCAAGTAATTATCTCTATTTAATAATAATCATTATTAATCAGTTATGTTTTCAAATAACTAATCCTAAGTAAACAATTATAGTTTTAAGTAACTATTCTTAATACAAATAATTAGCAATTATATGGCCTCAAGTATTTTTTTCGAATATTAATAATTTTTAAACTGACCTATCAATGGAACTCTAACAAGTTGCCCAGTCAGCTTGGGTGGAGGCTGTAGAATACACCGACTGCATCTCTATAGAGGGGTAAGACACCCCCCAGCAAGTGTCCTGAATACGACATTAAACAATCTGATGGTAAGGTTCCAGTAATGCTGGAGTTTTGAGGAATGCGGAGTACCCCTTCATTCCTATCGCTCCCAATTCAACTCTGGTCCTGAGTGGTTGCACATGATAGGGTCCTATCTATAGATCAAATAGAACTGTTTGGCTTTTAAACTAAGGGCAAACAAATGACTTATGCTAAATTGAATTTTTGAAATAGAACACTTTGATCATTTAACTATGTGTAAGCGAATGATTGATGTTTAATTGAATTGTTAGTGATTCATAGCAATACTTGGAACCATTCGACTTTGTTGACTAATGCTAAATTGAATTGTTAAAAATAGAACTGTTTGAGCATTTAAGTGTATGTATCTAAAAACTGTGTTTACAAATCATACATTTAATATATATGTAAAAACAGGATTTGGTATTAAATAACCTACAAATGTTGATATGCCATAAAACCAAACCAAACCAAACCTAACAGGTACTACCACTCCACACACCTCAGAGCTCATGAATTACAGCCTTACCATCAGATGCAGTTTAGCGTCAAACTTGGGTTACTCATCTTTTTGACGGTGGGGTCTTGCCTCTCAGTAGAAGATACAAGTAGCCTCACCGACAGGGTGTACCTGAATTTATCCCAAACCTGGGTAAGGTTGTACGGAAAATCACCCGGTGACCATGCACAAAATCTCTTTTCTCTCCCCCGAGGTTTTTTAAGAGTAAGGTAAGAGACAATAAAGCTGGGAACTACTACATTGGCGGCCAAACTGGGTTACTAAATTTCGTTGAACCCCCACTCAAGAAGTATCTGAAACCTAAGGAAGCCCAGTGCTGTTTTCTATCTCATTCTGACAACACTTGGGTCCATTTTAATTGTTTCTTACTCATAGCTATGTCAATTATTTTCAGTTTTACTTCATCTTATTTAATAAGATGAAGTAAAACTGAAAATAATTAATGTTAGAAATAGAATATCTATCTATCTATCTATCTATCTATCTATCAAATGATCGATCAAATTTTCTTGCATCAATCAATTTATGACGTATGTATATTTGATAAATTAGGTATAAATTAATTATTTTTAATTTCATAAGAATTGATCTTTCATCTTATTTTTGTTGCATTTTTATTACAACGTTCGGGTCGTTTTTACATTCTATTACCGTTAGACACGATGGTACGTTAACAAAGAAGTAACCTCCGAAGAAATGTGAACCCACATTCCGTATCTCAGGGGAGAAAAATGAAGACTTATTGGTTTAACCACAGAGATCCATCTGTGTGTGATGTTGAAATTTAGCTATATAGCCATATAGCCATGCCATCCCTCATTCAATTTTATTCTTGCCATATTGTTTGAACTGAATTAAAAACTGGGTTGTAAAATTTTTACTTAACACATTCAACAGACATGTTCTTCCTCATTCCATATTGCATCGTCATAATCCTCATCTTTTAGGCATACCGACGGCATCGATTCCTCTGACTCTCTTTCGCTATCCATCCCTATCGGTCATTTGGTTTGGTTTGGTTTGGTTTTATGGCATACCAACTGTTTTAGGTTATTTAATGTCAAATCTTTTTTATACATATATATATTAAATATACAATTTCTAAAAGCGTTTTGTGAATAACATTTTTAAACGAGCCTGAGCTCATTTTTTCACACAGTAAAATGGTTTCATTTATTTCTATCTAATATGAATAATTTTATTTATTATAAATCATTTGTTTGCACACAGTTTAATAATTTCAAGCATTGCTATGAATCACTAACAATTCAATTAAACATCAGTAATTTGTTTACACACAGTTAAATGATCAAACAATTATATTTCAAACAATTCCGTTTACGTTAAGTACACAGTTTAAATGTCAAACAGTTCTATTTGACCTATAGGTAAGACCCTATCAGGTGCTACCACTCTGGCCAAGAGTAGACCTGGGAGCAATGGCAATGCGGGGGTACTCTGCATTCCCCAAAGCTCCAGCATTACTAGAGCCTTACCATCAGATTGTTTAGTGTCATATCAGGACACTCGTTAGGGGAGTCTTACCTCTTTGCAGAGATGCAGTCGGTGTATACTACAGCCTCAGACGACTTGACCACCTTTCGATCATCGCGCTTGGTAAGTTCTCAAGACGACATCCAGTGTTCGCTCGTAGATTTTTCTTCCGTCGTTTTATCAAAGTCCTTGTTGTGCAACCATACAGTAATACTGACTCGGCTACAGCTAGGGAGGATTCCCGTTTTATTTCATCCAAGAGAAAAAATTTATATATGGTCGATAACCCGTGGTGTAATGGTTATCGTCGTAGGAAATGGACACGGCGATACGAGTTCAAATCCTGGACGAGGCTGATTGCATTTCACATAGCACTAATACCCTTGGGAAAGGTATGATTCCAATTGTTCTCCCTCCAGCTATGGGTAAATTGTAGGGCAGACTAGGTTCTTCAGCCTTGGTTAGGCAACTCGTCTAGAAGGAAAACACTGAATTCAAACCTGATAAACTCTGCTTAAAAATTGACCTTGTGTCATATCCTGCCCGAGCGGAGGGGTTGATAGATATTGATAACCTGTCAAAAATATTTCACACTTTACTTATACATCTCTTTCAGTTGGTAAGGTATTGTTACCAAGGTATGTGAAGTGGTCTACTTATTTCAGCGGCTTGCCATTTAATGAGATGGCACCATCTTGATTAAAACACATGAAATTACATAAGTAATAATAAGTTATATACAATTGTTTAAGAGACTTGGTATCTATTCCTTTATACCACGAGGTAACCATCCATTACCGATTGACGATATGCCATCAGTATTTGTATCACATATCATCCAGTATCTTGTATGCAGTACCTCTGTATCGGCCAGAGCTTATGTTTAAAAGCACTGCAATCATCTCGTAGACTATTATCAGTGTAACTAGTTCGATCCTTACAGGTCTCATGTTCGAAGGGCTCTATGTTCGACTATTCTAAGCTTATTAAATCTTTAAATGGACACGGCGACACGAGTTCAAATCCTGGACGAGACTGATTGCATATCACATAGCACTAATACCCTTGGGAAAGGTATGAATCCAATTATTTCTCCCTTCAGTTATGGGTAAATAGTAGGACAGACTAGGTTCTTCAGCCTTAGTGAGACAACTAGTCTAGGAGAAGGAAAACTCTGAATTCAAACCTGTTAAAATCCGCTTTAAAATTGACCTTGTGTCGTATCCTGCCCGAGCGGACGGGTTAGTAAATATGATTAAATCTTTATATCAATCCACTTCGTGCACCACAAGGGGAATGCGATGGTTTGCAAGATCAATCTAAGAAACTGGTTTAATAACCTCAACTTCCATTATCGTGGCTTTGTGTCAAGTTAAGTTTGTAACCCTTACATTTTCATAGTTCAGTGTGTTTAGCATTCTTTTCGCAACCCCTGAACGACTTTTCAAGACTTCTGTCCATTTTTTTTTAGTTATAAAGAAAATGTACGATTTTTCTTTTTCGTACACTTTTTTTCTTTCACCGAGAAATTGCAAAGAATGTTGCTTTTTTGAATTCAGCATGACAGGTGCTCAGTATATTTGATCAGACATAAGATACGCAATTTCTTTCATAAGCTCTGATCCATAGAAAGTAAAGAGAACTCATCCTGATGCCAGTCAAGCATATATATATATATATATATATATGTGTGTGTGTGTGTGTGTGTGTGTGTGCTCATCAATGCAGAGCGAAGATATTTCTGCGAAATTTCTAGCTGTTCAGACTTTTAAAAAATTATTATTATTATCATTATTATATTACTCCATGCGAGGTTTTCAAACCAGCGTTAGCTGATGGTCTTTCACGGGAGTTTGAGTGACAATAAGTCTCCTCAGGTTTCCAGGACTCTTCTCTGTATTCTGGTCGACCCCAAAAATACTGTAGTTTAGATGGTCTCGGCTCGTCCTCCGATTTCTAACTTCCCCAGCCCCCTAACCAAAGTCTTTAAAGACCGTTCCAAGCGCACCAGTTACATTGGTATCACCGTAACCTTTATGTTCCATAGTTATCATCATTATTATTATTATTATTATTATTATTATTATTATTATTGCTGTTGTTATCTATATTCCTTTGAAAGTTTTTCACACCAGCGTTAAATATACGATTTAACAGTCCTTTAGTGACGGTATCGAACACAACAATTTCAGTTGGTATCACCGTCACCTTCATGTTCTATAATTTATTTTTGTTCCTTAGCAAGGTCTTGGTATTTTCTTTTCGCTTTCTTTCATTTTTACTCTGTAGTTTGCCGGGACGGCAAAGTCCACTATTCTGCATGTTTTCTTTTTATTAGCTGACTATCACAAGGTCTGTTCGTCAGTCTGAGTATTATTATTATTACTATTTAATATTCGGTTTCATTTTCGTTTTCTGACAGTCCTTCACCGGGTCTTTAGCCAAGACTTATGGCGAGGGAAGTTAATGATTCTATATATTTATATTTTTGCTGCCTCTTTTGGGTGATATTTTCCAGTCGCATTGACACTTCTCTCTTAAGGAGTCGAGCAGTTCCATAAAGTGCAGTTTTTTTTATCCTATTTCATATAGGCTGAGACTGACAGGTATTTGGTAAATGTGATTATCTGTTCCTTTTTTGATCATACCCTGGGCTCCCACAATTACTGGTGCGGTGGTAATTTTAAGGCGCCACATTTTTTCAGTTTCTCGTTCCAAGTCTTTGTATTTATTTATTTTATTATACTCTTTGATATATAATTATCTGTTGGCACTGCCATATCAATTAGAAGGTATGTTTTTTTTATAGTCCTTAAAGTTCCCGTACGAAAAAAGTCTGGGAACTTATTGTGTGCTCCTTGTATATCTGATCTATTACTCTTTATTTGTCAATCAATTTGGATTACAAAGTCCCAGAGAATTGTTGCTCCTTTTACTTTTGTTATAGGTTCTGATTGGTGCTTATACCATTTTTCACCATCCAATATTCCATAGTATTTATTTACTTTCCAATGAATGTAGTGTCCTATCTCATCATACCTTTCTTTATATTTTACAGGTGTTGGGATTGAGCAACCGGTCACTCCGTGATCAATTAATTCAGATTATTATTATTATTATTATTATTATTATTATTATTATTATTATTCAATGCGAGTTTTTCACACCAGCATTAGCTGATGATCTTTCACTAGAGTCTGAGTGACAGCAAATCCTCATTGGTCTTCAGGACACTTCTCAATATTCTGGCCGATCTTAGTAATACGGTAATCTGGGTGGTCTCAATTCGTCCTCCAATTTCCAACTCACCCAACTTACCTAGCATTTGGGGATCGTTCCAAGTACACCAATTACAATTGATATCACCGTCACATTATTATTATCATTATTTAATTTTCAGCTTTACTTTCTGATTCTTACAATTCTTAACTGGGTCTTTACCCAAGACCTAGGGTTAGGGAAGGTAATTATTATATTGTCTGTTTTGTTTTTTTGTTTCTCTGGTTGCTACTTTCGTGATTTATTTTTCCTTCTCATTGATTGTACTCTCCAAAGGATATGAGCAGTTCTACGAAGAGCAATTCTTCTTCTTCTTCTTCTTCTTCTTCTTCTTCTTCTTCTTCTTCTTCTTCTTCTTCTTCTTCTTCTTCTTCTTATTATTATTATTATTATTATTATTATTATTATTCATTGTAAGTTTTTCATACCAGCGTTAGCTAATAGTCTTTCGCCGGAGTCTCAATGACGGCGAGTTTTCTCAATTGTCCAGGACTCTTCTCAGTATTTTGGCCGATCTTAAAAATGCTGTTATTATTATCATTTTTACTAGTTTTTCACACCCTTAGCAACTGGTGGTCTTTTCTGAAATCCGAGATACAGCAAGTCTCCTCAGTTATCCAGGACTTTGCTAAGTATTCTAACCAATCTCAGTAGTACTGTGGTCTGGTCAGTCTCAGTTCTTCCTCGAATATCCAGTTGCACCAATCTCTTTTCCAGGTTCTTTGGAACTGTTTCATGGCCTCATTCTCTTTCTATTATTATTATTGGTATATTAAATTGAATATTTTTCTCCTTTCTTTTTTCTTTCTTTCCCTCTCTCTTGCTACGAATATATATATATATATATATATATATATATATATATATATATATATATATATAATGTGTGTTTGTGTGTATGTGTGTGTGTGTGTGTGTGTGTATAAAAACATTCATACACACAAACATACACATACAAAGGTTTTTTTTTTTCTGGCAAAGAGTAACTTTCTTAAAGCTATAATTTAATTAATACTCTTCTGATCATACACGAATAATAATTAGCCACAGCTATGCTACCGGTTGCTGACACCTTTACTCTTGCACAATTTATTCCTATTTATTTTGTACAATACTTGTACTTGATTATTCTTGAACAAACCATAAGGAAGCTGCTAATAATCTAGAGGGCGCAGTCTCGAGTTAAAGAACACCTGTTTATACTTTTTGTTTTTAGCGGAGCCTTTCTTTCAATTCCTAGCAACCAAGGTTTCTGTATTTACGTTACGATTAAATTCACGAAATCCCGATAATAATAACAGCAGGTCTCGTCCACATCATCATATGATGTGCGAACGGCACATTCGATTTCAAAAGCGCCTGACAAAATCTAGGACAAGAGTGGGCGTGGTCGGGTTTGATTGGTAAGAGGGGGTAAATGGGTGGAGTCTATCAGTTGACCGTTCAAAAGTGGGCGGACTCTGAATTTTGAACGGAAGAGGAATTCGAGGCGGGATGTACCAAGCAAATTGAAGACTTGTTCGAGCAAGTTCTACATTGATTTCGGATTTAAGTTCTTTACGTATTATAAGAGACAAGCCGACAGCACTAGACTTTGACACTACTACTACTACTACAACTACTACTACAAACAATTATAATTATACTTTTATGATTATTTCTGCCACTTGCATTATTATTATTATTATTTGCTCCTTTTGAGAGTTTTTCCCACCAACTGATGGTTTCTCACTGGACTTTGAGTGACAACAAATCTCCTCAAGTCTTCAAGACTCTTCTTAATATTGTATTCGATCTTAATATCGCTGTAGTCTGGATGGTCTTTTCTTATTTCCTCTTAGATCCAAGTCTTCCAGTCCCTTTGGGGATTGTTCCAAGTGCACCAAGTATAATTAGTATCACTGTCACCGTCATGTTCCATAGTTTTTTTTTGTTCTCTAGCATGGTCTAAGTACTTATCTCTCTTCGCTTTCTGTCTTCTTCTTCTTCTTCTTCTTCTTCTTCTTCTTCTTCTTCTTCTTCTTCTTCTTATTATTATTATTATTATTATTATTATTATTATTATTATTATTATTATTAGTAGTAGTAGTAGTAGTAGTAGTAGTGATAGGAATGGCATTGTCTTCACTTTTTAATTCAATCATAATTAAGATAATAATAATAATAATAATAATAATAATAATAATAATAATAATAATGTGATAATTAACAAAAAATGTCATGTAGTGGATTTTGCTGTTTAAGCTGACCACAAAATGAAACCAAAAGAAAAAAGAAAGATAGATAAATACTTGGATCTTGCCAGAGAACTAAAAAGTTGTGAAACATGAGGGTGATGGTAATACTAATAATAGTTGGTATCACCCAGGAACAATCCTCAGTCTTGGAAAGGAGATTGGAGAAACTGGAGGTTAGAGGAAGAATCCAGATCATCAGATTAGCTAGAACACTTAAAACAGTCCTGGAGACCTGAGGGGACTTGATGTTACTTCGGACTTCAGTGGAAAACCATCAATTAAAACCGGTGTGAGAAATAAGGTGTAAAATAATTATCCGTTTTTTGTTCTGTATTTCTATTCTCGTTATTAGCAATGATATTTTTTCTAAAATTCCTCTTTCTCTGTCTATCTATTGAATTTACTTTCTGTCACTGACTATGTATATATATCTATATCTGTTTCTGTCTCTCTTTATATTAAAAAAAATCTAGATATATACATGCATGCATGCATGTATGTATTTATGTGTGTGTTGGGGGTAATGTGCATGTATGCGCATGAAGTGTGTGCATGTACATGATTGTATGTGATGGGATGTATGTGTGTGTGCGATTTGTGTGTATGTGATGTATATGAATATATATGTGCGTTATGTGTATGTACGTGAGTGTGTGTGTATGTGCTTGCGTAATAGTACGTATGTGTATGATAAGTGTTTAAGTGCATGTATGTGTGCGTGCGTGATGTGTATGTGTATCTAACCAAAATTTTCATTATCTTTTTATACATATGTGACTGTAAAAGTTGGCGACCATTGTCGAGGGTGACCCGAAAGCTCCCTTTTCGATAGCTACTACACCGAGGAGTAAGGGAGGGCGCTACTCCATTCCTTGGATTGCTCCACTTTATCTTATAATGCTGAGTGTTAAACAAGGAGGTATCAAGTACCATTTTTTGAGTCTTTGGTATGACTTGACCTGGGATTGAACCGCAGTCTCCCGGACCATTGACGAACACTCTACTCATAAAGCCAATACCAGCAACAAAAAGAAAAAAACCCGAAACAACAACAACAACAACAACAACAAAAACGATTTTTAGCGGAGCAATACTCTTATAACGCTCTCCGTGAATAAACCAATTTCCAGTCCAATTTGCGACTGAATGATGAATTTTTGTGGTCTTCATTCTCGCTACATGTCTCTTTCTAAAAATCTTAATACTCGATATAATGGAAATGAAATGTTTATTAAAACCATTCACTCCTCCCTAAATAGAAACACCAATGTCATCAGGGACCGCTGTTAAACCTCAACGAGTTGAAACGTCGGCAAGTAGTATCGATGTATATTTACGAGGGACTGCCGAAAAGTTTATAGGCTGACCAAGATACTCTCATGGAATGCGACCAAACGAGGTTCACTTTTTAGCATAGCCCCGTTGTAGTTCACACACTTCTTCTATCTGTGTAGTAGTGATTGGGTCCCATTGGTAAAAATTCATCAACAGCAGATATGACATCATTTTCAGCCTATGAACTTTTCACCCTCGTATATATATATATATATATATATATATATACATATATATATATATATATATATATATATATATATATATATATATATATTAGCTTTTACTGATTCTCGTGTAGGGTCATATGAAAAACTCAGCTTTAGTAAGCCACCCTCTAATCTTGTTTCCCTGTTCTGTACTTCGTTGAACAGAATGAAGTAATGTATCACTTCAAATATTTTACAAATTTGGAGTCTAATTTAAAAAGCAAAATACTATTTGTAAAATTCTAAATAAGGATTATATTTCTGTTTAAATGATGAAACATCCTCCAAAATACAAAATGCTAACGTGTACACTCAATTAAATTTTTTTTTGTCTTAAGCCCCTTTTTTTCAGATCAGTAATCTTAAGCCGACAATTCAGTAGTTTAGCTGAGGTCGAGACTAGGGAGCGGTCCGCTCCAGGCGACACTTTTATTGGACGGCACTTTTTGGTCTATTGTATAAGCCTGAACAGGCTTATTTAACAATGGGTGGGGCAGCAAACTCATCAGTTTGAAAATTATACGTATTAGATAAGAATACTGGAAATCATATACCTGTGTATAAATTATTACTATTTGATAGAGACACTTGCAACCGTATAACCGTGTGCAAAGAAATGATTATTATTGACAAATAAAAAATGATTGCAATTAATCAAATTACGCCAAAGGGGTTTATATGCCGTTAAATAAAGCAAAACCAAGTCAAACTTATACAGGCGGCTCATAAAAAACTGATACATGAAAAAAAAAAAGCAACTTTAAAAAACGAAAAAAATATGATCACGTGGTCATCTACAATATATCATTCTTCACAAATGGCTAAAAATATTTCCTCCAACTATATTTGGACTCGTCGGCAGGGGTTGTAGAATACACCGACCGCATCTCTGCAGTCCCACAACGAGTGTCCTGGAATTGACACTAAACAATCTGATGGTGAGGCTTCAGTAATGCTGGAGCTTTGGGGAATGCGGAGTACCCCTTTATTGCCATCGATCCCAGGTTCACTTTGATTCAGAGTGGTAGCACCTGATAGGGTCCTATCTATGGGTTAAATAGAACTAAACTGTGTACTTATGCTAAACTGAATTGTTTGAAATAGAACTGTTTATATATGCCGGCTCATTGGCCAAGTGGGTAGAGTGTTCGCCTATGGTCTAGGAGACCTGGGTTCAATCCCAGGTCGAGTCATACCAAAGACTTGATATCTCCTTGCTTAACACTCAGCAATATAAGGTACGTATCAAGGGTAAATTGGAGCAATCCAGGGAAAGGAATAGCGCCCCCATTACACCTCGGTGTTGTAGCTATCGAAAAGGGAGCCTTCTGGTCTCCCTCGACTACGGTCGCCAACTTTACTTTACTATATGTATAAAAATGGATTTGGCATTCAATCTGCAATGGTTAATATGCCATGAAAACCAACCAACCAACCAACCAACCAACTTCAACTATATTCTATCATTCGAATGGCTAAATGATAAATTATTTTCATTTTTAAAAGTCATTTATTAACTTTAGCTATTATAATCATAATATTGTAATCATTACTATTCCCAAGTTGCACCCTAATTCTAACATTTTGCATTACTTTGATCTAGGTTTCCTGGGTCAATCCTCTTATAGATGCAAGAATATTATTCTTGAGCTTTTGCAATGCTTTAGGATTATTCACTTCTTCGCGCTCCTTCAAACAACCCTCCAAAAAGAATCAGGGAGAGACAAATCGGACAAACGGGGGAGCCATTTGAATTCTGAATTTCTTGAAATTATTCTGCAACGAAAAATTTTGCCCCGATGTGCCACGTTTTTCGGGCGGTTTGAGCAGTGGTTCCCGTCTCGTTGAAACCACATGTGGGAGTTATTATCGTCATGGTTTTTCTCCTTCCTGGGTCTATCCTTCCTGGGTCTCAGAAAAAAAATGAAGACCAATCAACTTGCAGGTCATTACTCATCATCATCATCATCATCAAGGCGTACCGACAGCATGCATACATTTAACTCTTTTTCACCATCTCTTCCTATCAATCATCGCTTTTGGCAAGTCCTCTAGACGGCATTCAATGTCCGACAGTACATTTAACTGGACGTAATGGTTGTTCATGCATTTTTTGGTATTTGTTGTGCCCTCAAAATCTATTTAGACAAAAAATGAGCTTTTATCATTAGGAGTTTATCTAAAAATTGCAATTGGCTGAACTGTCTCCTCGAAGTGAACGAGTTTGAACTCACATCATGCCATTACGTTTAATTTTCGATTAATACCCTTGAGAAAGTCATGAACTCCATTATCTCTCCTACTACGGGTTAAATAGTATCACTGCTTTTCTTCTGCAAGGATGACTTTGGCATTAAATGACCTACGAAAGTTGATGTGCCGTTAAACCAAGAAATCACGAGTCAAATCAAAGTGAAAACTTCAGACGCTGCTGACAATTAGGTTGCTGCAACTATTGAGCGAATTGGATTTCGTTGGGGTAAAGCCAAAGGCCAAACTTTAAAATCTGTTGCCTCATTGTCCTGGAAATTCCAAACTGAGTTGATCAACGACAAGTTAACACAGACGGTTTTCAATAACACTCTGTTTTACAACTTCCATTGTTGCCTCTATGCAAGTACTTCTGCAACGAACCACTTATAGAAATTCTGCCACTGTCCTATGAGTATCAAATCGGGAAACTAAACTCTTTACTATGTTCATACTTGGAAGATTCTTCACATAAAAATGAGCATAGTTCTTTCTTTTTGTAGAAATTGTTGGCTTCTCGGTTTAATAGCAAAATTGTATGATTTTAATTCGTTCTTTCAAGGTGTAAATTGATATTTTCAATTTCCAATGGTTACTTTTATCCGAAAAATAAGTCAATAAAAAAGTAAGTTGTGAAAAAATATGCCAGTCTTTTGTGAGCCAACCTGTAAGTGATTCTGTGTAGAAATCTCGAGATAATAAATAAATAAATAAAAAGATAAATAAAACAAAACAAAATAAATAAATAAATGAATAAAACTAAATCAGTCTCGATATTTTCTGAACAGCAGTTTTTGGTGAAACACAGGATTGTATAAGTGCAGCACCTTCTATACTGACCAAACATAGTTCCGTGTATTTTCCTCTAGAATACAAAGTACTTAAGAAATGTTCCTCTTCGTCATCCACACCACCAACATCCGCCTCAGATTTTGTAGAATACCGTAATGAAATAAAGGACATTACTTTTATAGTGACCTTCTGATGAACGTGGAATGAAAGCTCGTGCTCCTCGCTGCTGTAAATACATAGCCAGTGGCGGTGTCTGTGTTGGAAAATAGTATTCCGTAGCTGAAAGTATCTTCTAAGTAACGGTTTAATTATGTTTCCTTTATCTGTTTTAGTTTTCGTGGAAATGTTTTGTCAGTACTGCTGTATGGATGCACCACATGAACGCTAAAAATTCATAGAGAAAAAGTTTGATGGGAACTGTACAAGAATACTGCGAGCTATATCAAACAAATCTTGGAAGCTACACCCACCAAAATAGCTGCTGTCCAGCCACTTACCTCCCATCTCAAAAACCGTCCAAGTAAGATGAACAAAAAATGCGGGACACTGCTGGAGAAGGAAGGA
>OY757905.1:53452706-53567706 GCA_963585895.1 Sepioteuthis lessoniana | reverse complement strand
TCTTCTTCTTCTTCTTCTTCTTCTTCTTCTTCTTCTTCTTCTTCTTCTTCTTCCCTTTAACTTTCTACATTCTTTCTTTCTTTCTTTCTTTCTTTTTTTCTTTCTTTCTTTTTGAAATGTTTTTCTTTAGTTCCTTTTCTTCCTGTTATTTTCCTTCTTTTTTTTCTTTCTTGCTCTCTCTTTTTCATCCCCTCTTTTTCCTTTTTTCTCACTTCAATTCCTCCACTTTCTTTCTTTCTTTCTTTCTTTCTTTATCTTTCTCGTACTTTCGCTTGCCTTTTTTGACTCTCAAGCTTTTTATTCATCACTTTTCTATTTTTTTTCCACCCATTTGCTGTCTTTCTGCTATTTTTTTCAAACGAATTATAAAAGAGGCAGAAAGAAGAAAAAAACAAAACAAAAAAAAAAACAACAAAATATTTCTTTTTAAAATGAAACAAAATGCATGTCGAAATATTTATTATTTATCTAATTTTCAGCTTTTCCTTTCGATTTCTTACAATCCTTCACCGCGTCTTTACCCAAGACCTACGATGAGGGAAGATGGTAGTTATATGCATTTTATGTATTCATGTTTTTTGCTGCCTTTTTTGGGAGATATTTTTCAGTCATATTCATAGTACTTTCCAAAGGAGATGAGCAGTTCCGCAAAGAGCAATTTTTAAATATTTCATACTGACTGGGACTGCCAGATATCTTGTTAATGTACTTACCTCTCCCTTTCTTTAGTATGCCCAGGGCTCCTACTGTTGGCACTGCCATGTCAATTTGAAGGCAAGTTTTATAGAACTCAAATATTATATCTAGTCTTTTGCTCTCTGTTTTTCTATCAGTTTGAATAACAAAGTCCCGGAGAACACTATCTCTTTCAGATTCTTAATTGGATTATTATTTTACTCTTATTTGAGGGATTTTCACAGCAGTGTTAGCTGATGGTTTTCTACTTGAGTCCGAGTGACAACAAGTCTCCTCAAGTCTCCAGGATTCTTCCCAGGATTCTGGTCTATCTCGACAATGCTGTAGTTTGGATAGACTCAAATCGTCCCCTTATTTCCATGTCCTCCAGTCCCTATACCAAACCTTTAGTGATTGTACGGAGCGAACCTATTACAATTGGTTTTATCATCACTTTCATGTTCTATAGTCTTTTCAGTTCGCGAATTTATCTCTTTTCGCTTTCCTACAGTTTTACTCTGCAGTCAGTCGGAATGACGAAGTCCATTGTTCGGCAGGTTCTGGTTTGTTTTTGTTTTTTTGTTTTGTTTTTTTGACTATCACAAGGTCTGATCGTCTGGCCGAGATTAGATGATCCATGTGTATCGCAAAAACCTAATGAATTTTGTGCACCTCATTTTCTAGGACGAATTCTGGGTTGTGCATATAACATTTGTTCGTATGGTTAAATTCAAACTTCTCGCACAATTCCCAGTGAATCACCTTCCCCACCCAGTCGTGTCTAGTCGTATACTCTTTCTGTGCTAATTTACCGCATTCACTTATTATGTGATTGATCGTTTCGTCTTTATCACCACATAACCAGCATTTGCTATTTTGTTGTATACTACGCGTATACATATACAAACAGAAACAAGCAGAAACATAGTCAACAATAAGGACGGCTTCAATGAACGAACGAACACGCTTCTTTATAAAAATATACCTCTCAGACTTTATTCTCGACAGGGTTGATGTTGGTTGTGTGTGAGAGGAGAGTTGGAGACGGGGACAGACTGCTACATATTGACCCCAAGTTCTTCTGACCATAGCAGCACTTCTTTCGCATTCTGGCTGGGCTGCTCAACTGTGGGTCACTGAGGGCCCAAGCCCTCTGTCTGGAGCTGGTTCTCACTCTGCTGGCATCCCTCTCCAACTGGAACTCTAACTGACTCAAGCCGTCTGTGGCACCTGGTTATATTTTTGTTTGACGTCCACCTGCATCCTGTGGGCGTACGCATTTGCCACCATCACCGAATTCAACCACGTCCACAGGTCAAAGTGATATTCCGATATCTTCGACTTAATTACTATGCACAAAGCACTGTGTCCGAGAGATGACATGGACGTACTGTAAGTGTCAAGAAAAGAAGAAAGAGGAGTCGCTAGCATTGAGGATTTCGTGGATGCATCAATACAAAGACTCAAGGGCTATATAAAAAATAAAGATTAATTACAGCGGCCAATTGCAGCCGCAGCAACTTAAGTACAGACAGAAAAACAAAAACTTGGAAGTAGAAATAGGAAGAAAAACAAATGTATGAATATTTCAAGCGACAAACTGGTGATATTGTGAAAGACTTGGACATGGCGACGAAATGGAAATCTCAAGAGACGGACTGAATCACTTCCAATTGTAGTTCAAAACAACGTCATAAGGATCAATAATCGATAATAAGCCGCACAAAAGCAAGTGTAGGTTATGCAGCGAAGGAGATGAAACAATTACTCACATAGCAAACTAGCACGGAAGGTGTACAAGACTAGCATGACTTGGTGGGAAAGGTGAACTATTGGAAATCGTGCAAATGATTGAAATTTGATCATCCTAGCAAATGGTATATGCACAAACCAGAATATGTCCTAAAAATGCGACGCGTAAAATTCTTTGGAGTTTTGAGGTATAAACGGATTACCAAATCCTGGTTAGAAGACCAGAACATTAATTTAGAGTTTCTTTCTTCTAGATTGGTTGCCTATTGAAGGATATAGAATCAAGTTTGCTCTACTAGGGATAACAAATGGATTCGTGCCTTTTCTAAGGTCATTAGTGTGAAGTTAAACGCAACCACCTTTGTCTAATATTTTAACTCGGGACACCAATTGCAGTTCCTACGACGAAAACCGTAACACTAAACGCGCTTCTACATAACCATGAAAATCAATGGTATAACCACAAACCAAAAACTATTAGAAAATAAAAGGAATATGATATTCAGGACGTTTGAGATTCAGACCGCCCACCCCATCGCAGAAAAAAGGATCTGTCCGATCGTAGATGCGCTTTTGGCGGGGTAAAGACGACAGAAAGCAAAAAATTTGAAACATACAATGCATTTTCCAGGAGCTAAAGAAAAAGTAAACGTTACAGTCGTGTCTATAATATGTGGCGCTCTTGGAACTGTGCGAAAAGACTAGCAGTATTAGAAATACTCGTAAGGAGACATTTTTGTCGGACAATCTCTATAGATAACTGCTTGACATTTAACCTGAATATAAAAAAGCATTAGGAAATAATAATAATAATAATAATAATAATAATAATCAATGTTCCCAAAGTAAAACTTATATTCAGACCGCCGACGTCATCATAGATGTAGTAGTAGTAATAACAACAACAAGAACAATGATAATAATAATAATAATAATGTTGTGTGTGTTATACATAGACAAGGATAAAAGCAACAATAAATTTGATGGTTGGTTGGTTGGTTTTTATGGCATATCAACCCTTGTAAGTTATTTATTGCCTAATCTTGTTTATAAATACATATCAAATATATATGATTTATAAATGAATAGTTTGTTGGTAACGTTTTAAACAAGCCAGAGCTCATTTTTTGCACACCGTTAAATGATTTCAAGCACTTCTATCTAACTTCTGTCTATAGAACCAAGTTTGCTCTACTAGGGAGAACAAATGGATTCATGCCTTTTCTAAGGTCATTAGTGTGAAGTTAAACGCAACCACCTTTGTCCAATATATCAATTTGATATTAATCGTTTGTTTGCACACAGTTGAATGGTTTCAAGTATTCCTGTGTAATACCAGTAATTCAATTTTTGCACACGGTTGAATAGTTTTAAGTATTCTTATCTGATACGAATAATTCTATTTAATCATTTCTTTGCACACAGCGGCGACACGAGTTCAAATTCTGGAAGAGGCTGATTGCATTCCGCATAGCACTAATACCCTTGGGAAAGGTATGAACCCAATTATTCTCCCTCCAGCTCTGGGTAAATAGTAGGGCAAATTGAGTTCTTTAGCCTTGGTTAGGCAACCAGTCTAGGAGAAGGAAAACTCCTAAATCCAACGTTTTAATCTACGCTTAAAATTGACCTTGTGTCATATCCTGCCTGTGCGCAGCGGTTGGTAAATACATATATCTATGTACATAGACACTTATACGCTACCAATATGCCCACACTTACCCGTACTGATACGCTTACACCTACGTGAATATACATACATATATCCTACACTTATACGGATGTAAACTCATATAGACACGCTTGTATCGACATGCATATGCATTATTGCATCTAAATATGTGCACTCAGATGCAGAAGTGCTCATAGTGTCACGTCTGTACTTAGTTCCTTTGATAATAATTTAGAATTTTTTTCTAGTTTTTGGAAAAAATTATTTGAGAACATTACAGCTGTCTTCGAGGATGTCATGGCAATGCATATAGAAATGCCAATCGTCATGTAAGTCATTGTCATGACCTCGGAAAAGGACATAAAAGAAATAAGACAAACACGTACTTAGAGAGAAGAATAAAAGTTATATACTACAGTAAATAAGTAAAACAATACCACCAGTGTAGATTTTGCTACCTTCTCCCTGAGTGGATTACAGTCAAATGTCAAATGGTATATCTTTATTGAAAGAGTCAATTGTGTATCGAAAATAGGGATGATACCACAACAGTTATGCTTCCAATCGTTAAGTTAAAAGATTTGAAAATATTACTGTTGTTTGTGAAGGGGAATATTTTTGTCAAAGAATTTTAATTTCGATTGTACATTAACAATTCATATGTTTTTCTTTTCGTTTGTGTTTCCATCTTTCTTTTCATACTTTTTTTTGCCCTAACTTCTTTGTTACCTCTTCTTAGCTTTTCCCTATCCCTTCTCACTTAATCATCATCATCGTCATCATCATCATCATCATCATCAAGTCTCACTGCCTGCGTGCGTTTTGTTGACGCTCTCTCCCTATCCGTCTCTAACATCCATCTCTCCCGGCAGGTCCTCCAAATTACATCTTGCGTCCGCCCAGACCTGATGTAAATCAATTCTTTCTGGTCGGCCAACACTAGCACATCTTTGCATAGGAGTCCATAGAAGGACGTCACTTACGAGTTCATCTTTGCTTTTCCAGCAGTGTCCTGCATGTCATGTTCGTCTTCCTTCGACAGTTTTTGAGATGAGAGGTAAGTGGCGATAAAGCTGTTGCTTCGCGTGATCTTGCATCCAGGATTTGTTCAAGATACCTCATAGTATTCTGATGTATTTCCCGTCTAGTTTTTTCTCAATGCATTTTGTTAGCGTCCATGTAGTGCATCCATACAGTAGTATTGACACAGTCACAGCTTGGAAGAAATCCCGTTTAATTTTATCGGATAGATGAGACTTAATCCGTAGAATTATCGAATATATTATATAGACTTCTCTAATCTATAACAAAGAGATAAAACCGTCGTACATTAAAAAGAAAAAAAAAACAACAGAATAATAAATTGGAATAGCAGAAGTACCTGACGTTGCCCGAAGATAAAAGTAGTGTCCTATTGGTTGGCTTGAAGCCAAGGAAAATATTTTGTCGTATCTTCACTCACTAAGAACCAATATAAGCATTAGTATACCCACAACGAGAAAAAAAACAAGATGAATTTATTTACCTATACATGAACATTAAACTTTTTACATACATAATATACATACCAAAGGTATTAAGAAAAAAGAATGTACAGATTTATTCCAACAACTAGAAATATATACTTATTTTTCCATGAAAAAGGTAGAAAATAAAAAAAAAGCTTATTTGATGAGGTAAGATAGCCACGTGGTTTTACTTGGCACAGTCAGAGACAAGTCTCTCCTGTTTAAACAACAGAGGCAAAAGAGGTCGAAAATGGGTTTTTGACTGTCATGTGACACCTCACGATGTACCCAAACTGACAAGCCTATTATCTAAGGAAGATGATTATTGTCTACTTACAACTCAAAAGCTCATTTGATGTTTTCGACCAGAGATTTGGATTTTTGTTTACTGAGCATGCACGATTTTTTAAGGATATATTGTACTAATACAATGAAACCGTACTTTTAAAAGAAAAAGTTATCATGAATAAAATTCAAATACGAGGATCATGAAATAAGTTTCCAGACTTTTTTCGTGTGGGCACTTTTATTGATAGTACACACATGAACCTCTAGTCCCCTTCGAAGTAATCTCCTCCGGCATGCAATGCACTTGTACCGTTCCAACAACTTCTGGAAGGCCTCCATGGAAGTCCTCTTATGTGAGCGTGTCAATGACCTTCATCACAGCCTCTTTCATCTCCTCAAGTGTCTCATAACGACAGCCTCTGAGCTTAGGGAATAACCAAAAGTCAAAGGGAGCAAGATCTGGACTATAGGGACGGTGAGGAACTGTCTTGATGTTCATCTTGGTCAAATAGTCTGTGACAAGGATGGAGTTGTAGACTGGTGCATTGTCCTGGTGGAAATGCCACACCTCTCATCATCCCTCACAGACTCCCTGCCTTCCTTGAATCTCTTATGCCTCTGAGAAACTGATACTCAATTCATACAAGATGGTCGAAAAGCAGTCTGAAGCATTCCATACGTTTCTGTGGCATTTTTCCCAAGTTTAAAACAGAATTTTATTGCATATCGTTCTTCCAAAGTGTCCTCACGTCCAGATTGGATTTTTGAAAATCACCAGCTGTGACAATGAGGCTTTAGTAGGGTGTATTCCAATTGCTGCTGTAGCTGTTGATTTGAACCTGAAATCATAAAAATTGGTCTGTCATCTCATAAGATGTATAGCAATAACATAGTGAGTGTTCAAGAGTCTACGACAATTTTAAATGCCTGTTCAAAAAAGTTTGGAAACTTCTAGAATGCACCACGTATATAAATTAAAAAATGCCGAGCCCATCAAGCACAGTAATATCCCGCTTTTAAAGAAAATATTTCAGTTTAGCGAACTTCATTACATCCGATGTTATGTCACCTACATCATAATAAAAGAATGTGAAATAAATAAATTTTCTCCATAAAAATATATTCAAAATAAATAAAACGCATAAAAATTGACAATACGAACTAAAAAGAATTTAAAATACTATAAAACACTTTAAATCTGCAGAAGCGACATCAAGTTTATAAATTTTATTTGTCATTTTTCATGAATTAAGACTAAAATATTCTTTAAATTCTTTAATGCCTCAACAAGAGTTATTTACTCCCCCGCGTGTTATTTACACAACCCATAAAGTGTTTATCGCCATTTTAAGGGCAAATCACAAGGTAAATAATGCAATTTTATTGTTTATTATTCTTTAAAAAATATGACTAAGGTTTTTTATGGTCTTTAAAGTTTTGCGATAGTTATATTTTTTCACGAATTATTTACGCTAGTTTTACAATGTTCATTCTTATTTCAAGCATTTTTAGGCTTTGTGTCCAGGTTACGTCCAAAAATGGTTTACGTTATTGCTTTTGGAAACAATTTATGACGCAGAGTGGTTTATTCAGTATTTAAGCAGCAGTCTTTCATTAATACAAGTTTTAATAGTTATGATTGAGAAATTTAAAAAAACCACACACCATAAAACAACCACACCCAAAACAACTAAACAAATATCCATTTTATTAAGTATAGTGGCTATGTTCCATTTGGTAATTATATCTATCTATCTATCTATTATGATACAAAAGGCTATTAAAAATTTAATATTTTCTCTTAGATGCATAGTGGTCTGCCCGAGGCGTTTAAAAGTCGTTTCCTGTCGGAATAAAATATCATTTTCTATATTAATCTAGTCTTCCGTACGTGCAGATATCAATGTTATTAACTTTATGCTTCAATGAAAACTTAAGATTGATTTTACTCCAAAATATTCCGGGGCTACCTTCCACACTTCGGGTGCTTTTCTGAATGATAAGCTCCCGCTGATGCGAATTTTTGCGATCTGAAGGAATTAGACCTTCCGAATATATTTTAACCAAAACATTTCAGGCACTCCTTTAGGTCAAGGGGGCTCAAATGCCAAATCTTTTCAAAAGTTTTATCGATAACTCCCAAGCAAGCAAATGAAGAGAATTATATATTCGATGATGGTCAGAAGAATTAAATATAAGAAAAAGAAATGAGATAATTCAAACCACAGCAGTATTTAAGTTGGTGTGAATTGTGAAGATAGTCTTGCAGTTTTAAGTAGTAATTTATTCTAATAACTACTTCAAACTTCTGGTGTGAAGAAGGATAAGTACCTGGACATTTCAAGAGAATTGAAAAACCTCTAGAACATGAAAGTGACGATGATACCAATTATAATTGGTGCTCATGGTACAGTCATCAAAGGATTGGTAGAGGGACTGGAGGACTTGGAAATAAGAGGACGAGTGGAGACCATCCACACTACAGATCGGCCAGAATACTGAGAAGAGTCCTGGAGACTTTGGGAGACTTGCTTTCTCTCAAGACCTTGTGAGAAGTCATCGGCTAATACTGGTGTGAAAAACTCTCAAAATAATAATAATAATAATAATAATAATAATAATAATAATATGTAGTAAACTACCGCATTAAGAGTATAAGACTAGACACGATTAGGTGGGAAAGGTGATCCATCGGGAATTGTGTAAGAAATTAAAATTTGACCATTCTAGCAAATGGTATATGCACAAACCATAATATGTCTGGAGAATTTGATGCAGAAAATTTTCTTTGGGATTTTGAGATACAAACAGATCACCTAATCCTACGAGAAGACCAGACCTCGTGATAGTTAACCAAAAAAAAGTTAAGCTGTTGAATAGTGATATTTGCCGACCCGGTGGACCACAGAGTGAAAATCAAAGTACTTCGACCTTGCTAGAGAACTAAAAAATCTATGGAACTTGAGAAAAACAGTGATACCTATGGTGCACTCAGAACGACCCCAAAAGCTTGAAAAGTGGACTGGAAGAGTTGGAAATCGGAGTACGAGAAGAGACCATCCGAATTACAGAATATCTAAGATCGGCCAGAATACTCGAGAAGAGTTCTGGTGACTTGACGAGACTCCAATGAAAAACCAAATAGGTAATGCTGATATGAAAAACTCGCCATATGGTAGGTTTTCTTAAAAATGTTTTGAACTAGTAAGAAACTATCACACACACACACACACACACACACACACACACACACACACACACACACACACACACACACACACACACACACACACACAAAGTAATGGAAAAGAAGCAGAAAAGTTAAAATGAATTGTTCTTCTAACGAATTATTGGTGCCACACTCGGTTAAGTAATGATTAAACTTAGTTTGATGCGATAGTCTGATTCACCAATCTAGAATTCTCAACACGAAGATATAGACCGCCCCACAAAGCCCGATTTGAAGAGAAAATGACAGGTGGACTTATACTAAGTTAAAACTTACATTCGTTTAAAAGGTGAGGAAATTTTCTGTGACCTGCTGACAATAACTCTCTGTCGAAAAGTACCAGGAATATTCTGCGACAGGAGCACAGCTTATAATCAACCATTGGGTTTGGTATAGCCACAATATACTACCCATGATGAAAAATGACAAATATAAAAATATAATTGAACGCAGTACTCAAATGACAAATGTGAGTGTCATGATGGGCAGGTGCTCCCTTAATAGCCAACAAAGGGAACCTGAACGGCATCATACGAATATCTGCTGTTCTAATTTCAGGTACATGATGTCCAAAACGATACATAAGAGAGATTCTTCACCCCAACAGAATGGAGTAGCAAAGAAAACAAAAATGTAATCCACAGCTATTTAAAAAGTAATCCAACACTAAGAAGCCCGAGGAAAAGAACTTTTGGAAGAACCTGTTAATTTCAGTACAACAAACGAAAAACTTGCAGACCAAGTGAAGAGGTTTTTCAAGAAAGGCTGGTTTTCTGACCACGAGATCATGGGAATATATGGTAAATCATGAGGAGTATGACCAACTAGAGTTACCAAAAAAGATGAAACACAAAATACGGAAAACCAAACTTTAAAGGAACCCAGCATCTCAACATCAATGTTAACACAAGATGAATGAAACAATGTAGAATAAATTAAAAAAAAAAACATGACCGAAAAGAAAGGGACATTTTAGGGAATCAAGTCTTGAAAAAAATCGAAGTTGAAACCGAAAAGATAAATAAATTATTAAAAATTTACAAACCAACAACATCACTGAACTAATCGATTTAATTCATCCTGGAGCAAAGCTAGTCAATTGTTTGGTTTCTTTGGTTTCTTTGTTTTTAATTGCATATCAACCTTTGTAGGCTATTTAATGCCAAAGCCATTCTCCTAGAAGAACAGTAGTGGTACTATTTAACCCATAGCTGGAGGATAAGGGGGGTTCATACCTTTCCTAAGAGTATTTGCCCGAAAGTGAACGTAATAGCGCGACTGGAGTACGAACTCACATACTACGATTCCGAAGCCCATCGCCTTAACCATTACCCCGCGAATAGATAAATAATGTGACAAAAGATTTGGAAGGATTTAAAGAAGGCTCAGAAGCGGACTTACACCTGAACTTACAAAGAGCAACACTTGAGAAAGTTGCAAATTGGAAAACAACAGGGTATGATGGCAAATATGGATTCTGGTTTTAAAAATTCAAGTTCATCCACGACAGCAAATGAGTAAATGACAAGAAGTAGCATAGAATACCCGAAAAGATGACGAAAAGGAAAACTACTTTAATCCAGATATAACCACCAAAGTTCTCCAGCAACTACATACCCATAACGTATTTACCTATAATGGAGAAAAATCCTAACCGCACAGATAAGAGAAGAAATGTATTTCTCGCTTGAATGTTACGTATTATTTACAGAAGAATAGAATGGATGGCGAAGGGAAACAAATGGAACAGATTACCTACGATATATAGGTCAGCACATTTTTAAGGAGGTAAAACAAGTTGGAAAATGTAACCATGGTTTTTGAATAAATGATATGGTCCCACAAACTTTGATAATAGAATGTCTTAAAATTGTTTGAAACATCCGAAAGTCTTAAACTTCACGAAATCCATGGAAAACTGGAAAGTGTAATCAACAGCAGGAGAAAAAAACTTAGCTGGGGGAATCCAAAGCAGCATCTTCCAAGTAAGCTCTCTCTCGCTACTTTTATTTGTTATTGCAATGATGCCATTCAGTTATATACTTAATAAATGCACAAACGGCTACAAATTTTCAAAATTACCGGAAAAAATAAACCACATTAAGTATATGAGTGATATTTGCCTCAAATGAAAAAGAACTGAAAATGCTGATGAAAATGATAAGAATTTACAGCCAGGATATAGGAATGGAATTTAGCATTGAAAAATGTGCCATGCTGGTTATTAAATGAAGGAAAAGAGAAGAAATAGAAGGAATAGAACTACCAAATCCGGAAAGCACCAGAATATTTGGAGAAAAAGAAAATAACAAGGTTACGAGTGCTTGGGAATATCTGAAGCAGATATCAGCAAACAAACAAAAATGAAAGAAGAACTAAGAAAAGAGTTCCTCAAAAGAACAAGGAAACTTCTTGAAAGCAAGCTCTGCTGCAGGAATCTCATCAAAAGAATGAACACTTGGGCAGTGATCTTTGAACGCCAGGGCAGATGTTCTCGACCATTCTTTAAATGTACTAAGGATGACGTCAGACAAATGAACCAAAGGATGAAGGAATTGATGACGATGCACAAGGTCTTACACCCGAGAGATGACATGGATTGTCTGTATGTATCAAGAAAAGAAGGGAAAAGATGACTCGCCAGCATTGAGTACTGGACAGATGCAAAAATTCGAGGTCTCGCAGAATACACTAAAAAGAGCAAAGAAAAACTAATTACAACAGCTAATAGTAGCAATGTCAACCAATGAACAAACAGTAAAACAAAAAATCTATTGATACTTCAAGTGACAATCTGAGTAGATTGCACCTGAGATGTTCTGAAAACTGCTAAGAAGCGGAAACTCCTTGAGAGAAAAGGAATCCAGTGAAATACCACCAGCCGAAGCTAATGTGAAAAACTCACAAAGAGTAAAATAATAATTATGTGGGTGACAGTGATACCAACGATATTCGGAGTCCTTGGAATAGCCTCCAAAATCTAGGAGAATCGGAGATCCGGAGTTCCCTTCCTCTCTCGTTCCTTTTTGTCTTTCCCTCTGTCTCTCTTGAGTTCAATTCTCGTTCTCTCCTTTTCTCGTCTTTTCTCTCTTTCCCTCACTTGAGTTACCTTCTTCTTTCTCTCTCTTTCTTTTTTGTCTTTCTTTTGTTCTCTGCCTCTCTCTTTCCTCTTTTTGTCTGTCCTTCTCTTGCTTTTTATAGTTACCTTCCTCTTTCTTTGTCCTATTCTTGTATTTTCTCACTCTATCTCTCTTTAGTTTTCTTCCTCTCTCTTTCGTTTTTTTGGTCTTTCCTCTCTCTCTCTCTCACTTCAGTTCTGTTCTTCACTCTTTCCTTTTCTTGTCTTTTCTATCAATGATACTCTTCTTCTTCTTCTTCTTCTTCTTCTTCTTCTTCTTCTTCTTCTTCTTTCCCCGGTTCTCGTTAATTCTATTCGCTCACTCTCTCTTTCCTCTTTGTATTTACTCTCACCCCGTCTCCATTTAGTTCCCTTTTTCTCTCTTTTCTCGTCTTTCCTCTTGGTTTTCTTAAGGTATCTTCTCTCTTTTCTTTTTCTAGTATTTCCTCTCTCTGGCTCTGTCCGGTTCTTTTTCTGGTCAATATCATCAACTTCCTATCTTAATCTTTTTGTTTTCCCTCCTCTTCCATTTCTACTGATTTCTTTCTTTCTTTCTTTCTTTCTTTCTTTCTTTTACCACGACTTGACCTCTCCGAATTCGCCAGTGCAAAAAAAAAAAAAAAAAAAAAAAATTAAAAGGAAAAAGGTTGTATCTGGAACTTTTTCTGTCGACTGGAAACTAGAAGCAGCCAATTGAAAACATTTTCTTGGCTGACCTTCCGACGTCGGCCCCTTGCGTCTGCTACGGCCTTCCAGCCAATTTATTTTTATTTTTTATTCATTTTATTTATTTATCTTTTTTTTTTCAGATTCATTTTAAGTTGGTTGGCTTGCTGTCATGGTTACAGTCAGCTTTCAATGGCTGCATCTTTCACCAGCAACAAGCACACCTACACAGACAACGATTTTCTCTTATTTTGTTCGAGAACAGTCCACCCTTTCGTCTCTCTCTCTCTCTCTCTCTCTCTCTCTCTCTCTCACACACACACTTCATACACATATACATTACATGCGGAACATATTCAATAAAAGAACTATACATATACACACATCTAATCCAATATCCAATAATTTCACGATACTACAAAGTGAAAGACAGGCAAGAATGATAATAATTTAACAATAGTGACGTTGGCAAAAAAAAAAAAAAAAAATATTGTGATAATAAAAACAAAACAAACTCCTAAAAAACAAATGCATGAGAAAAAAAGCTTCGTTGCTATTTTATAACGGTCGTAGGGTGATTGTCTGAGAAGTTGTGATAAAAAACAACGAAAATTTGGATGAAAGGAACACTCATAAAAAAATAATCGATACTGCTTCATCTATTTATTAATCTATCATTAAAATTCTCATTTTGCTTGCATATATGTGACTGGCATATCATAGAGATGTTGTTTTTTTTTATTAGAGAAATTTACATAAAAATCGGGGAGTCCCCGTGGGGGCTGGACTGTAATATCATAGAAAGCGAGTTCGAACTCCAGTTGCGCTTTTATATTCGTTTTCGAACTAATACCTTTGGGAAAGGTATAAACCCCTTATCCCTTCTTGCTTCTGATCTTCAAGGAATACTTTGGCATTAAATAACCCATAAAGTCTGTGTTATATAATTACGGAATGATTTTTTTATTAATCATTTTCGTTAATTATATTTTATCATTCGGTTTGGTTGGGCTTTGAACTATTCGGCTTAGTGCAGGTGCACACATTGAGTACAGTTCACGCTCGTGTGCTGAGGATGGGACAATCACAAATGTCATAATAAAAACCCCAGATAGGAAATAGGACTGGGGTGTGTGTGAATGACGTCATGCCCGGAAGCGAGAATTTGGTGATTTCGAAAAAGACGTCAATTGAGATTTGACTCTGAGCGAGGTCAGTCCAGCTGGGGGCTACAGGATGCGTGGCGCGTTTGTTGGGTCAGTGAGTTGAGATTTTGACTCTGGGCCGAGCAGTCCAGCTGGGGGTTGGCTGTGGGAGATGTAGGAACAGTCAGCATAGTAAAAATTGTGTCTCTTTCTCCTCGTGTCGAATAACTAAACTCAAGAAGTTAATAAACGTTTCGTACCTGAGTCGTCAGTGTTTCGGGATTTCTCTGCATCTGAATATTTTACATATTCGTATTTTGGTGACAATGCTACATCTGATATGCTTTTAAACAAAGAAACTGAAACTGACTTAAAAAAAAAACACATTATAGAATGAAACACTTTTCGGTGTATTTTGCAATCGTATGATACTTTTGGAGAACTGATCATAATTTTTAAAAATCATCACATTTCTCGATATAATAGAGAGAAGCATGAAATGCTAATGAAAATCCTTCACTCCTTCCTAAATAGAAGCATTATTATCATTATGGATGGCAGTTACTATGGAAACTCAACAGATCCAGTAGTCGTCTCATCTCGCCAAAAGGATTCCTGGTTGTGACATCTCACCATACTACTGGAAGAAAACAAGCATAGAGTGAAACAGTTGAACCCCCCCTCCATGGAATGATGATTCTCCCATTTAAAAAAAAAAACATTCTTTTATAGATTGACATTTAGATTTCCTTTGCTTTCAGGCAACAATCATAGTGATAATAATATTTGGCCAAGAGAAGTAAGTTTTATGGAGTACAGGTGATAATACAAATCTATCATAAATATAGTTCAGTTGCTGTGATATTTTCTTAGAGTCTTTATTTTTGCTCATTTGTTTCCTAAAATTTTCTGTGACAAAATCAGAAGATTTAACAAAATTATATATCAATGAAATCCACGTCAAAATTTCATAGTGACTCCTTTAGGAATAAAATATACAGTAAATTTTTAAATATAATACCATATTTTCTCATGTATAACAAAGAATTTAAAATAAAAAAGATCAGGGTTTCAGATGTAGAGAAAGTAGAGTTATACGTCTATTAATGAATTTAAGACAATATCACAGGAGAAATAATTAAACAATTTTCAACAGAAACTCTAGGTCTGGTAGTAGATAACATCTTTTTATTTATTTTTAATTCACTTAAATGCCAATACCAGCGGTCAAGGCGCCTCTGGTGGTGTAATGGTTAGCAAGCTGGGCTAGCAAACCTACACGAGTGAGTTCGAGTTTCATTGGGTGCCCCTTTCATATGGCCTTGTGCCACATCTAAGCAAAAAGCTTAGTAAATTACCACTACCAGCGATCATTAAACATAATGTCAAGTCACATTCTATTTATTGAATATCATGGATTGGCTTCGTGAAACGAAAATCAAGAATGGAACGGTCCACGCCGATTGCAAGCACGTTCATGACTGATAGGTTAATGCAAATAGGCACAGTCGCCGCAGCCACAGGTGAACGTTAGGACTTGATAGCATACTGCTGCGGTTCCTCCTTCTGTGCCTTTGTTTTTGAGAGCGGCCCTGCAAGTGTTTTCAAAGGTTGGTGGTAAAACGCCAGGTGTCACAGTTCTCAGCTAGGGCGAATCATTGGCAATGGTCCATGTAACAGGCACCAAAGGATTTTTCAAGCCGTTCTTTAATCGCTTTTTTGGTGCCGATTAGTTACGATGGCCAGCAGAGCTCATCGCACAATATGATTCTCGGCAGGTGATGATTACCCTTCCTGGAGACATGTCCAGTCCAGCGTTGCTGGAACTTTAGTTGCATGGTCTCAATGCTGATCTTCGCCTTTTCAAGAATTTCAATATTGGTCACCAAGTCACTTCAGGGGATGTTAAGGATGGTTCGGAAGCAGTGTTGGTGGAAACGTTCGAAGAGTCGTAGGTGTAATTACAGAATATACATTGTAATTATTTTGAGATGAGGTGTTATTTGTACGATTCAGACTATTGTCCTAATCTTGTTTGCAATACTCACAAGGTTTCGGCCGCTTTATCCCCGGCCTTCTTTAAGTGTTTTTTATTGTCTAAAAGATTTTGTGGGCCACCTATATTTTTCTTTTTTTTTTCAAGGGAAAAGGTAGGAAAATGATCTTACCACTCTTTTGGGGCATTGTCAACATATTCTAAGCTCTGTCGACATGGTAAGCAAAAATTAAATGTTACTGTAGTATGCGGGTGACCGAAATGTACGTGTTCTATCAAAGCATGTACGTGTTCTACCAACAAAATGTACGTGTTCTACCAACGAAATGTGCGTGTTCTAACAAGGAAAAATACGTGTTCTACCCACGAAATGTACGTGTTCTATCAAGGCATGTACGTGTTCTAACAAGGAAAAATACGTGTTCTACACACGAAATGTACGTGTTCTATCAAGGCATGTACGTGTTCTAACAAGGAAAAATACGTGTTCTACTAACGAAATGTACGTGTTCTAACAAGGAAATGCACGTGTTCTACTTACGCATGACAAACTAGACTAGGAATCAAATGATATGCTAAAAAGGCTGTTTCGATATAGTTGGTACTCAGATGTGATAAGGGGGAGTGGCTAACGTGCTAGATTCTGACATTGCAATGAATAAAATAGAACTCTAGTCGTACTATTACGTTCACTTTCGGATTAATACCCCTTATCCCTTTCAACTATTGATTAAATAGTACCACTAATTTTCTTCTATAAGAATAGTTTTGGCATTAAATAACTCGCAAAAGTTGATATGCCGTTAAACAAAGACCAAAAAAAAAAAACAGACAAACGTTACATTTTTCTTTGTTCTTTGGCTTGGTTTCTTTATGTTTATGGACATATCAAGTAATGGTACTATTTAACCCATAGCTGAGGAGGGTTCCTAACTTTTCTTCGGGTATTAGTCCGAAAATGGACGAGCTTATTGCGATAGTCGAGCTTATTAGCCCCTATGCCTTAGAGACTCTCCCTATACCGTGTTCGTTTATTGTTAATGATTATAAGTAAGTAAAGTTAGCGACCATAGTCGAGGGTGACCCGAAGGCTCCCTTTTCGATAGCTACTACACCAAGGTGTAGGGGAGGGCGCTACTCCATTCCCAGGATTGCTCCACTTTACCCTTGAACCGTACCTTATAATGCTGAGTGTTAAGCAAGGTGGTATCAAGTACCATTTTTAAAGTCTTTGTAGCATAGCCATGATACGACTATACAAATATACGGATACGTAAAATGTTCACATGCATAGGAATCCAGAAACACTGACGACTTTCTTTAGTTCAAGTACGAAATGTTTATTTACTTTTTTGACTTTTAGTTTTTCGATACAAGGAGAGAGAGAGACACACACACAATTTTTACTATGCTGACTGTTTCTACATCGCCCTTCAGTCAACTCCCTTGCTGAACTCTCCGCCCAGAGTCAGGATCTCAACTCACTGACCCAACAAACGCGCGCGTATCCCGTAGCCCACAAACTGGACTCGCCTCGCCCAGCTTCAAATCTCAACTAGCCTCGCCCAGAGACAAATCTCAACTAACTGCTTTTTTCAAAAATCACCAAAATTCCCAGCCCCTTGCTTCCGGGCATGACGTCATTCATACACCAGTCTCATTTTCTATCAGGGGTTTTTATCATGACATTTGTGATTGTCCCATCCTCCGTGCGCGAGCGTGAACTGCACTCAATGTGTGCACTTGCATGTGCACTAAGCCGAATAGTTTTAAGCCTAACCAAACCGAATGATAAGATATAACCAACGAAAAATGATAATATAAAAAAATCCTTCTGCAATTATATTGCAATAACACAACTTCATATTTCCAATCTAGTCTTTAACTTTACTATATTTCTGTTGATACAATAGAACTGTGAATCAAAATATGAAATCTCCTAACAACTTGAGTACATAATAGAGGCGCTCATGGTGTAATGGTTATCGTCGTAGAAAAGGAACACGGTGACCTAAGTTCATATCCTGGACTAGACTGTTTACATTTCACAGAGCATTAATCAATCACTTGAGAAAGGTTTGCATTCGACTATTCTCACTCAAGCTATGGGTAAAAGTTAGACAGTCTGGATCCTTTAACTGGTTGGGTCGGCAGAAATCACCGACTACATCTCTGGAGAAGGGTAAGATTCGTCTAACAATCTGTTGGTAAGGCTCCTGTAATGCTGGAGCTTTGGGGAATGCGGAGTACCCCTTTATTAGCATCGTTCTCTGGTCCACTCTGTCCCAGAGTGGTAGCACTTGATTGGGTCCTACCTATGGGTCAAACAGAACTGAACAATATACTTATGCTTAACTGAATTGTTTGAAATAGAAGTGTTTTTACATTTAACTGTGTGTAAGCAAAAAATTGTATTTATGCTAAACTGAATTGTTTGAAATAGAACTGTTTTTACATTTAAACTGCGTACTTACGTTAAACTGAATAGTTTGAAACAGAACTGTTTTTATGTATAAAAATTAATTTGACATTGAATAACCTACAATGGTTGATATGCCATATAAAAAACCAAACCAAGCCAAGCCAAATGGGCTTCTATAGCATGTTAACCGGTAGAATTCAAACCTGTTAAACTCCCCTTAAAGATTGACCTTGAGTCATATCCAGCTCGTGTGTAGGGGTTGGTATATACATATGTGTATAACTTAAATTTTTAATCAGGTCGACCCTGTTGGTGGAACCTAAAATACACCGATTGTATCCTCTGCAGAATGACATGGATATGACTCTAAACTGTATCCAGTGGTAAGAATCCTAGTTCTGGAACTCTAGAGAGTATGGAGTCCCAATTTCGTTACCATTACTTTCATGTTCATTCTAGACTTATCTCTTAATCAATCTGTCGACTTATCCACTAAGTATTAGGCAAAGGCTTTAACTTCTGGCTTTGAATTCAGACTTGTCAAGACTAGCAGCTCACAGGATAAAAAAAGGAAGAGATTCTTGCCTTTCCAAAGCGCAATTGTGCCTCATCCAGAATTTGAACGTATTTTCATATCAATTAGACCATTAGCATTTCCTTTAATCAGGACACTACAGTAGAAACGTAATGGTGGACAGCAATGGAATCAAACACAATAAATAGATAAATAAATAAATTTGTAAATAAACTGTTGAAAAAATAAGTGTCAGAATTTTGGAATAAAGTCTAGATTTTTTCGTTTGAGTGTGTTTAGATAGTTGGGGGTTTTTTGTCAGAAGGAATGGAGAAATTCAATTTACCGTGGAAAAAAATTCAATATTAATGACTTCTCAAAGTTGAAAACATTTCTAATAGAGTGTGATAATACAAGGGACATAATTAGAAAACTACGAATTAAGGATTATCTCCCTTGAAACCTAAGTTATTGCATCTTCATACATACCTACTAAAAATGTAACAATTTAGTGTTATTATATTCATTCCCTTATGTTAATTACTGTATAAAAATCAAATTTAAAAACGAACAAAAATAATCCTTAATTATAAAAATTTCATGCATTTTAAAAAAGTTTACGTTTTGATTCAGCGAAATTGCAGTTAATACCAGATGAATAATTGTAAACTTTTAAAAGATTATCTTTTATATTAAATGTTATCAAAAAGAGTAGCCCAGCCAATATATATATATATATATATATATATATATATATATATATATATATATATATATCAGTTGGACATTAAACCTCACTGAGCGGCATGTGATTTATGAATTTTTAAAAAAATGTGCTTAGAATATATGAATTAAAACTTGACTTTGCAAGGGAAATAACCCTGATCTCTATAGTACGAGAGAGTTTTTTCCCTTAGAATGTCATCTCTTGTCAACTAGTAAGCGCAATAAAATCAGTAGATATATGAATTTATTTATATATTTTTGGGTTTGTTGTTTGGATTTAGATTCAGATTGATTGATTTTAATAGCATATAAACCCGTACAGGTTTATTTTACGCTTAGAGGTCTGGGAATTGCGTTAGTTTTACTTTCATATTTATATATTTTCTGTAGCTCTTTTTTTGTAAACAAATCATTTTTTAAAAGATCGATTTGACCGATAGATGGAGCCCTAATTGGTACTACCATTCTGGTTCAGTGTGGATTTTGGTGTAATAGCAATAAAGTGATATTCCATATTCTCTACAGGGCCAGAACTAGAGCCTTACTGTCAGATGCAGGACACCTCCTTTTTTGGTGGTCGGAGGGGGGAGTCTTACTCCTCTGAAGGGGATACTGTTGACGACTGAGTAATTAGTCAGTTTAATAATGTATCTTCATAATCACTTTAAACATTGTAATCACTTCATACTTAGTTTCAATGTAAATGTTTTGAGCAAATGTTTTAAGCATCTGTATAATTAACATTCGGTTTAGCATTATTTTGAAAAGATCTATTTGAACCATTAGTAGAACCTTAACAGGTTCTATTGCTTCAGTCATAGTAGAACTTGGAGTAATAGAAACGAAGGGCTGATTGATTTATTGGTTGATTTTTAATGTCTAAATGTTAGAAAATCGCATAAATCTTACGTTTATATCTACATTTTTGTGCAGTTGTTTCTAAAGAGGTTTTTTTTTTGCACACAAATCTGATATCAAGATTTCCATTCTAATACCACTAATTTGCATGGTTTGAAGTATTCTTACTGTAGCGAACGGGGTATCTCTTGTAGTAGTAATGCCACGAACAATCTTACCTCGAAGAAACAGAAGGTCTGCTCTCTCTGCTACCGGCACGCAGAAACCAGAAGAAGAAAAGGACGCAAGAGGTACGACTTGTTTTATGGAGGAGAACGAGATAAGCCTACGTGAAGTGGTGAGATTTGATGAAACCAAAAGACTAAGTTTGAAGTGGAAAACAGCAGCATTTTACTGATGTCTGATTGGTGAACATCCATCAGTTCATTTTGCAAGTTAAGTGAGTTGACTTGCGCCCAATTGGTTGATTCCTCTTCAACTAGACTTCTGAAACCAACTAGAAGCTATTTCGGCGTACGTGTAACCAGTTGCAAATGGCAGGCAAAGCATTTGACATTCGGCTGATTCCCGAATTTCATGGCGTCTCATCCGACCGCACAGTGTCAGAATAGTTGGAACAGGTGGAGCTGGTGTGCGAAATATGTGGTGTTGACAACGTTGAACGTATTCTATCACTCAGGCTGAGAGGCGGGGCTCTGTCCGTATACCGACGGTTAACCCGTGACCAAAGGGAGGATTTACAGGAGGTAAAACAAACTCTCCTCGTGGCTTTTGCGCCGGACCCTTTTGTTACATTTGACACATTTTTCTCGCGTCGTTTGCGCCCCGGCGAAACTGTGGACGAATATTTGGGTGACCTACAGGACCTAGCACGTCTAATCGAAGAAAACACCTCTGATCGATGGCTCAGTTGCGCTTTCATGTCAGGATTCCCCGGTCCGGTTAGAAGACAATTGCGTGGGTCGTCAAGGATGGATTCTTGCCAGGGCTCCATCTCTTATGATGGAAGAGCGCTCCCGGAGATACGCTGTTATCAGTGCCAACAACAAGGATATGTCGCATCGAGGTGTCCGGAAAACGAGGCAAGGGGCGAGAGGCCGGCACTACTCTGTCCCCACATAAACTAGAAGAAGTGCTTTCTGTAATGAAGGTGAAAGAATAAGCGCTGTCGATGAATGTTTCCTTGGTCAAATCTAGCCAAAACAAGGCAGATCGATTGACTAGAGTGCTTCAGAGGTGGCTTGATGCAATCAAAAGGAACACTGGGCCTGTGCAACCTGCCTGCATTGCGCCCGTGAGCTCAGTTGGGCTTGACCAGATCAAGATTGTTCACCAACAAAGCGGTCATCCTAGTGTGCGGCGGACACTTTATTTTGTGAAACAGATTGCCCTTGGGGTTTCTAAGGCCGCAGTAAAAACCGTCGTCAGAGAATGTGAAGAGTGTCAGGCGATCGATCCAGTACCCGTGCACTGGTCAAAGGGGGCTTTGAATGTTAAATAAACATGGAACCGGGTAGCGATGGATATTACCCATTGTAGCGGGGCCCATTTTTTGACGGTGATCGACTGCGGCCCCGCTTGGTTTGCCATCTGGAGGTGTCTTCCTTGACAAGATGCGACAAGTGTAATCAACCAGCTGAAGGCTCTCTTCTATGAGCGGGGTCCGCCGACAGAGATTTAAGCAGCCGGCTTAAAAACCTTTTATAGATGAGTGGAGAGTCCGACTTCGATTCCGCTGTGCATACGTCCCCTCTAGTAACGGCATCATCGAGCGATGTCACAGAATTGTAAAAAAGATCGCCGCCAGAAAACGTTGTACTATACCAGAAGCAGTATACTGGTACAACGTCACGCCAAAGGATGACGTATCCTCAGCTACAACACCAGCCAATATGGTCTATCGGTACCGCATACGGCTGAAAGGAATCAATGGAACACCGGCGCCGACGCACAATCAACAGCAGGCCGTCTTCAAACCGGGTGACCGAGTGTGGGTAAAGACTCCACATGGACGATGTACCACAAAATATAAAGTGGGATGTGGTACCGGAATTACTAGTGTACAGAACATAACAGTCGATGGAATGCCACGCCATGTGAAAGATATGCGACCCATAGTGGGATCAACCCAGCCGACGGTTTGTTCTGACATGGTTTCAGAGAATGCGAGTGAAAGTTTTATAACCATTACAGAAAGACCGTGTGAACAGGCACCCAGCACAAATGCAGGTGATTCCTCTTCTAATAACACTTCTAATGAAGACCAAGTGACTATACTGCCACGAAGAAGCACACGGCGCAAAAGACCACCTACCGAATGTTTCATGTGTGATCATAGGATCAGGGGGGAGTGTAGTAGTAATGCCACGAACAATCTTACCTCGAAGAAACAGAAGGTCTGCTCTATCGCGGAAACCAGAAAAAGAAAAGGACGCAAAAGGTACGACTTGTTTTATGGAGGAGAACGAGATAAACCTACGTGAAGTGGCGAGATTTGATGAAACCAAAAGACTAAGTTTGAAGTGGAAAACAGCAGCATTTTACTGATGTCTGATTGGTGAACATCCATCAGTTCATTTTGCAAGTTAAGTGAGTTGACTAGCGCCCAATAGGTTGATTCCTCTTCTACTAGACTTCTGAAACATACTTTGTTTGAAGTATTCTTATCTAATACTGTAGCGAACGGGGTATCTCTAAACTAGAATTACTTCTATAATAAACAGGGTTAGAGATATAGTTACCGCTAACAGTAGTCCTAATACAATAAAATAAGTATTTACAAAAGTAGAAAAGAACGTAAAATAGAATAATACAAATTATTAGGCTTTTGATAGACATGCAAAACAACAAATTAAACACATAAAAAAAGAACAAACAACAATAAAAATAATTGGTAGGTCTATATACATATATGAGTTTTATGTGAAGAGGTTATAAATTGTACGTTTACAATAAAATATTTTACGGACAGAGATAAGTGGTTTTCCTTTTGGTCTCTTCAAGTAAGAAATTTTATATCTAAAAGAATATTTTAAAGGGTTTGCATCTAGTAAATATTGTTACTTACAAAGTCCTGTAATGGGTTTATAATCTTGTGGATTTATGTTTTAATCGTTCAAGGTTATTTTCATTAAAGATCCTTCGTTCTTTGTTTTATAGTTCTTTCCAAATTTACTTGTCCTGAGTTCAACTAACTTTTCTTTTTTTGGAAAGGAGAATATCTAAGCTAGAAACAGGAAGTGACAAGGGGTCATTATTCAAATTTTTTTCAGACAACTGGGTGTTCTTTGGACTTACTGGTGCTAATTTTGTTACATTTGCTATCACATGTTAAAAAATTATCGGCTTTTTTTGAGAACAAGTGATAGCAAGACTCGTTGTTCAAACTTTATTATTATTATTATTATTATTATTATTATTATTATTATTATTATTATTATTCCATACATATCAATATTTATTTTAAAAAAGTTTTGAATTTGGGGTCCCATAATACTAATAATTTTTAAACAGCTTTATTTTACCAATAGAAGGAGCCCTAACAGATACTACAATGGGTCAAAGAGATCCTGGGAGTATGACACTGAAGGCGTACTCCACATTCCTTAGAACTCCTGAAGTGGAGCTTCTCCATCATATGCTATTTTGGCAGGGTGTCCTCCTTTTTTGTTTTTTTTATCCCTCTACAGGAGATACAGTCTGCGTATGATAAGCTCTGTCGACTTGGGTGAGTAACGAATCTCTAGGGAATGTGGAGTACTATTTAACACTCCACACTCCACTGAGACTGTGTCGTGAAGCTTCACCATTAGATGTAGTTTAGTTTCACACTCAGGACACTAAATTATCAAATTATACATCGAGTGAAAGTTCCCTTTTTGTATACCCGTTTAAATAACGATTATTTATATAACAGTAATATTTGTTTTTGTAAGAAATATGTTTTTAGGGAAGATTTTAACTTTTTAGGAGATTGTTTAAAATAAAATTAAAGATGGAATTTGATTCTAAAAACGGCATGCTAAAAGATAATTATTTGCATCATAATCCTAATCTGAAATTCTTTATCCAGTCTCTGGTTCTATAAAGAATAGGGGTGAGTCCTTGAAGCGAAGCGGCTAACGTGCTGGACTGCAACATTTTAGTAAGCGAGTTCGAACTCCAGTCGAGGTAATTCATTTATTTCGGACGAATAACCTTGAGAAAAGTATAGACCCCCTTATCCCTCTTTTGCTATGTGTTAAATAGTACCACTATTGTTCTTCTACAAGGATGGTTTTGGCATTAAATAACCCACGAAGGTTCTTATGCTATTAAACAAAGAAACTGAAACTGTCACGAACAAGGTCAAAAGACTTGGATGGTTTGTGAGATTGAAGGTAAGTGGCCGTGCAGTTGCTGTTTTGTAGGGTGCTGCTTTCAGGATTTGTTCAAAACAGCACGCATGATCCTTATATAGCTACCATCCATCTTGCACTTTGTATGTGTGTGTGTATGTGTGTTGGTGGGTGGGTTTTTTTTTTTGAGAGAGAGAGAGAGAGAGAGAGAGAGAGAGAGAGAGAGAGAGAGAGAGAAATAGGAACGTACAATGAACGCGATTCCCTAACCTGCAGGCGTAAAATAAACCTATACAAGTTTACATGTCATTAAAAGCAATCAGTCTGAATTTGAATACAACCAACTAACCAAAAAATATAAGTATATTCATATATCTACCGCAAGTCACATACTTCAGATTGTTACTTGCTTTCGTTTTCCTCTCATCGACGAAGTCAGACGGAACTCTTTTTATTCTTCTCTCTTCTCTCTCTCTCTCTCTCTCTCTCTCTCTCTTTCACCCACTAAGTGCTTGATGGTAACTAAATTAGGACCATGCATGCTGCTTTGAACAAATCCAGGAAAGAAATACCCTACACAACAGCAGGTGTACGGCCACTTACCTCTCATCTTACGAACCATCCGAGTGAGACGAGCAAGATATTCGAGGCACTGCTGATTAGACAAAGACGAGCTCATCAGTGACGTTCTCCAATGGACTCCTACACATGGACACACGAGTGCTGGATGACTAGCAAAAATGTACGTTCATCAACTCTGTCCGGACATTGGATACCGTCTTGTAGATTTACCAGGTGCAATGGCCGATTGGGATGGATGATGAGAGAGACTCAAAGGAATATGTACTGTCGGTGATGACGATGAAGTGTCAATCTTGTTCTGGTTCTCTTCCAACGGCCATTGACGAATTACCTGTTATCGCTATAAACGAGTCCTTTATGAACGCTATAAATTATGCTTATTTATAGGCGATTGTAATATTAAGGATTCGAACCTGCACATGTGCACAAATCCCATTACAAATAGCTACTTACGCGAAAGACTCATGAATCAGCGCGTTCTTTTTGCTTCACGTAAGTTAAAGTTGTCAAATGTTCTCCATTTTCAATGCGCAACGAATAGACTAAATGCTCAAATTTTTTCCAGGGGCAAGATGCGATACAAAGCGTTGTAACCAAATAAAAGGTTATTGAATGAGAAATAACCAAAATGGAGGTTGGAAATAAAATAGAAATCTTTATAACATTAACAAAATACCCTACTAGCCAGCGGCGTGGAGAAGATAACCCACAGCTAGTAGTGAACTTCTTAGTCAGCATATTACCTTCTCTTTCGTATTTATGAGGATTGGGGCATACTAATTTATGTCGATAGGTACGGTATATAACACTAAATTAATTTTCAGCGGAGTATGGCTGGTTTGAATTCAAGTTTTGTAGATCAGAGGCCAAATAGCCTAATCTGGCCTGCTATCTACCCATAGTAAGAATAGGGTTAAAACAGATAGTTTAAGCCTTTTCCAAAAGCATTAAGAGAATGTGCGACGCAAACTACTTCATCCAGAATTTGAAGTTGTTCATTTCCAACGACATTACTTCATATGTATCTGTTCTAACAGAAGTATATACTTTTTTACTCGTATTTTTTACATTTTGATTTTAGTTGCTTTTCATCGCAACAACTCATGGTAATTATATATAAAAAAAAACGATTTGGAAATTTAGAATGTTGTATTTTAAAAGTGTTGGCAATCAGAAATTCTAGTTAAGAAAAATGATGTTATAAAGAAGATAGAAAAACTGAGAACAACATTGATTCGTTCGAATTTAGATGAATTATTAGAGTGTTCGCCAAAGGTCCTGGAGACCTGGGTTCAATCCCAGATCGAGTCTTACCAAAGAATCTAAAAATGGTACTTGATGCCGCCTTGCTTAACACTCAGTATTATAAGGTACAGATCAAGGGTAAAGCGGAGCAATCCAGCGAAAGGAGTAACGCCCTCCCCTACACCTCGGTGTAGTAGCAATTGAAAAGGGAGCCTTCGGGTTACCCTCGACTAAGGTCGCCAACTTTACTTACTTTATTATCATTATTATCATTACTCCTTTGAGAGTTTTTCACATCAGTGTTAGCTGATGGTCTTTCTCTGGAGTTTAAGTGACGGCAAATCTTCTTCGGTTTCTTGAACACTTCTCAGTATTCTGGGCGATCTTAGTAATGCTGTAGTTAGGGTGGTCTTAGTTGGTCAACCGATTTCCTACTCTTCTATTGTCTCTACTAGGCCTTTGGAGACCGCTCCGAGTGCACCGATTATAATTGGTATCACCGTCATTTTCACATTCTATAACTTTTTTTAGTTCTCTGTCAAGGTCTTTGTACTGGTCTCTTTTTTCGTTTTCTTTGGTTTTCACACAGTAGTCAACCGTGTGGGCAAAGTCCACTATTCGGCAGGTTCTCTTTTTTTTTGTTAATTACACTAGATCTGGTCTTCAGGCCGAGATGAAGTGATCTGTTTGTATCTCAAGGTCCCAGAGAATTTTGTATGTCTCATTCTTCCGGACGGATTCGGGTTTGTGCATATACCATATAGTAGTATAGTCAAATTTCAATCTCTTGCACTATTCCCAGTGGATCACTTTTCCCACCTAGTTGTGCCTAGTCTTGTACTCTTTTTGTGCTAATTTGCTGCATTCACTTATGTGGTTAATCGTTAACGAACACTTGCTATTCTATCGCGTCTTATCGATTTTTCCTTTCACATAGTTGGTTCTTATGGCGTTGTTTAGTGTTGCTATTTGCAGAGCTTTTGTTTCTATCTTAAGGTTTCCCTTCCTTACTGATTTCCAGATCTTCTCGTGTAAGATTTTGTCAGTTTGTCGCTTGAAATATCCATACAGTTTTTTTTCTTCCGATTTCTGTTTCCCAGTGTTGTTCTGTTGATCTGAGCTGTTTCAGGTCACTAAAATTAGTCTTTCTTAGTCATTATTATTATTATCATTATTATTAATTTTTGATTAAAGTTTTCTTTCATCTGTTGTTTTGATCTTAGCTGCCATTGAATGTAAAAAATGATAAATGAACTGGACACTGTGATTAAAAGCAACAAACATTACGCGAAAGAAAACTCAAAAAATTGTAATAATTGTTATTTGTCACATCTTGTTTGCAAACCAAATAACAGAAAGCCAGTTCGTATACCAGAGTAGTGGGGTGTCCTCGTGGTGTAATGGTTAAAAGCGATGGACTGCGGAATTATAGTAAGCGAGTTCGTATTCCAGTCGCGCTATTACGTTCACTTTCGGGCAAATACCCTTGGGAAAGGTATGAACCCCCTAATCCTCCCAGCTATGGGTTAAATAGTACCACTAGTGTTTTTCGTGGAGAATAGCTTTGGCATTCAATAACCTACAAAGAAATGAATCAATCAATCAAACCAGAGCAGTCGCCGCGGGGAAGTGTTTAAAGTGCTGGAGTGACCCAATTATGTTCACTTTCGGACTAATATTCTTGAGAAAGGGATGGATACCCTTATCCTTCGCACCCATGGGCTACATAGTACCACTACTTTTCTTCTACACGAATGTATTTCCCATTAAATAAACCATGAAGGTTGATATGCCATTAAAGCAAAGATACCGAAAGAAAACCGAATTCATTAAGAAAATAGCATACAGTAAGTTTATAGGAAGATGGTACACAGCCAATTCGAAATAAGATGAGTTGCGCTTGGCTTCGCTTGGCCAATTCGTCTCTCACAAAAATCTCTCATTCTTCTTATCAGTAGGGATTTTTATAATCTTGTAAACGTACATTCTTGTCACTTCTAGAGCCGATCCTTTGAGTAAGACGTGATACCCAGCAATATATATATATACATTGTTGGGTATCACTTCTTACTTATATATATATATATATAGAGAGAGAGAGAGAGAAATTTTGGGAATTGTTAGAGTTTTGCCTGGAAAGACTGATGTTTTGATAAGATCTGTTTTTCATCCTTGATGTCTTACTGTACCTTTCACTGTAAAAGAATGTTTGTCTCTTAGCACTTATCCACTTTCTTGGCAATCGCGGCGAGAGGCAGATGGCTCTTTCCTTCTCAACGTATCTTTGAGACTCACTGCATTATCAAGGTGTCAAGCCACTGAGAGGGAATTCATTTCATCTCAACGATTGGTTGGTATTTAAAAAATGCATTCGAATAAAATTGGAAATTGATTTGGAAATTGCTTTTTTTTGTTCTTAAAAAGCATTTAATGCCATTGCGCTGGCAGATATCTCGTTACTATGACTCTTTTTTGTTGTGTTACATGCACAGATATACACACAAGAATTGAAATATGATCAAGAAAATGTTACTAAAATAATAGTTTGTGTTTATTTGTTTTGAGTGTGCGAAATTTAAAATGAATTATACTGAAATACAAACATAAAAATCGGACCATTGTAATATATATATATATATATATACGCATAGCTTTGTTTTTTCTTCAACAAAAAATTATTAGAATAGAATTTAGGATTATTTATTTAAACCTGAAATCGGGAGTTTTATTTCAGTGATTATATGTTCAAATTGCTGCTGATTCATATTTTTCAATGTTGAGGCCACCACTCCTAGGAATAAAATGTAGGACTCGACTGACAGTCCTATTTGAAACCCACTTGGGAATAAGAGATTTCGTGTTACGTTCTCATTAGTCACTTCTGGTGTTGATTCATGAAAAGTTAGACCAGTTAAAGAATCAGTAGTCAGAGCATAGTTAGTGAGATGGGAAGATTGAGAATTGAAAAGTAGCAGTTTTGGACACAGGACGAAAGGATGTCGGCCTCTTCTCACTAGCAGATGAATACGCTTTTGTCTATAGATCTTTAAATAGTCTTTACTCTCTTTTGTGAACAGTTTTACAGTTATATATAAACTAAAGGAGGCGTACATAATTATCGTAACGGTTATAGATTGATAGGTACGAACAGACTGGGATACATACATACATATGTAGGGGTTATGAAGATTTGTTGTTGGTTATTTGGTTTTTAGCGTTTTTGGGGTTAGATATCTGACTCCGTTGGTTTTCTTCTAACCCCATCTTAATTCATTGGCGTCTTCTTGTTAGTGAAGTCTGCAAAGGAGGAAAAGGAAAAAGCCGAAGATAGGAGATACCATTTGAATTTCAACTTTATTTTTAGACTTTTAGACTTTTTATACTCTGTAGCGAGGAATGTCTTCCTGAACTATAAGGTGTTATAAGGCACTTGTAATTTTCGGTGGATGATACATTCAAAGTCGGTGTTTTTATATTGTTAGTTTCGGCAGTGTCGCCTCGCTAGTAGTAGACATGGTGTCAGGCTACTAAACCTAATCAGCAGTGTGTTCGCTGCAAGAGGCTGCGTGAAAGAGATTCCGTTCTGTGAGGTGGAATTTCTCCTTTTTGCCGGGACGGTTCTTTTACCGGACATTCGTTACCCCTACTTCCTGTCAGGGTCTTCTGGGAATTTCTGCACTTTTTAAATGTATTTTATTCTATTTTATTTATTTTGTTTTTCTTTTTTCTTTCTATCCCCTACATATGAATACATAGTAACAGCCTGGGATAGCTAGCGAGATAGATAGATCCATCCATCACATACATGCATATTAACAAATTGAGATTGATACTATTTACCAACCCCTCCGCTCGGGCAGGATATGACACAAGGTCAATTTTTTAGCGGAGTTTAACAGGTTTGAATTCAGAGTTTTCCTTCTCCTAGACTAGTTGCCTAACCAAGGCCGAAGAACCTAGTCTGTCCTACTATTTACCCATAGCTGGAGGGAGACTAATTGGATTCATACCTTTCCCAAGGGTATTAGTGCTATGTGAAATGCAATCAGTCTCGTCCAGGATTTGAACTCGTATCGCCGTGTCCATTATCCTACGACGATAACGACTACACCACGGGCACCTCCAGATTGAGATTGATACACAGATACATATGAACAGCTTGAGACAGACTGATAGATTCATCCATCCATTCATACGTGCATACATACATCCGTACATATAAACAGATTGAGATAGATAGATAGATAGATAGATAGGAAGGAAAGAATGAGATAGGTACATATAAACAGAATGAAATAAATAGATAGCTGGATAGATAGATAGATAGATAGATAGATATGAACAAACTGAGATTGATAAATAGATAGATAGATAGGTAGGTAGGTTGGTAAGGTTTGTTTTCTTTGTTTAGTGAAATATTAACTTTCGTGGGTTATCTAATGTCAAAGCCACCCCTGCAGAAAAAACATCAGTGATACTATTTAACTCATAGTTGAGGGGGTTCGTACCTTTCCCCGGGGTATTAGTCTGAAAGGGAACGTATAGCGCAACTGGAGTTTGGACTTACTTTGAGGTCGCAATCAAGAACTTTAGCCATTACGTGTCGGAGACCCTAACACATACATACATACATACGTTAAGCTTAACAGTAATCTTCAAAGGAATTGGAAACGGTGACCCGAGTTCAAATCTTGGACGAAGCTGTTTGCATTTTACTTTCGCCCTAATGCATTTATTTGTCAAAGACATGAATCTAACTTTAACGCACAATATAATATTCATCAGAAAATTTCTGCCTTTTGTTAAACATTTTTTAGATTCAGAAATTTGGATTGAATTTTGAAATTTTTTAAATCTGAAAATTTAGAATTTAAATGAAGATATGCTGGAAAACTTCTATGATAAAATGATGATATATAGATGTCTAAGCTTCGTCTTGTCGAGTCAATGCCTATTAAAAAATTTGAAGCTATGGGTAAATAGTAGGGTAGACTAGGTTCTTCAGCCTTGGTGAGGCAACTTGTCTAGGAGAAGGAAAACTCTGAATTCAAACCTGTTAAATTCCGCTTAAAAATTGACCTTGTGTCACATCCTGTCCGAGCGGAGGGGTTGGTAAATAGGATTAAAAAAATTGAAGCCGGTCTAAATAACTTTTTTGAACGAAATAGTTTTATATTTTTATCAAAAACTTTTTGGAGAGCTAGAATTATCAAAGGATACCATAGGAAGAGCATTACATAAATCCCTATAAAAGAAACAAGTTAACATGATGTTACCCATGAATTCTTATTTGATTTAAAAATGATGTAAGTTTCGACATACTCCAATATGTATGATATTTTGAAAAAGATCTTTTCCTCGATACAGGTCTGTTTAAACGTATAAGGTTTCCAGACTTTTTTTGTACTGGCGTTTAAAATTGTCGTAGACTCTTGAAAGTTCAGTATGCTAACAGCGCGAAAGGAAGATGATGTTGTATAAGTATCCTCCTTTTATTCTTGCTCCAACATATCCCATTTTCTTTTTTGTCAAAACAAAAAAAAAAAAAAAAAAAAAAAAAAAAGGGGAGGGGAGAAAAATTCTGCCATCTATCGTATTTCCTGTGAAACGGTCATTTGAACATTGTTTTCAGAATTTCTTTTTAATTCATCACTGCCCAAAGCAAGAGGATCATTTTTCTAATTGTCCATCGCTCAATTTCAAAAGTCGATGTATGTTTAATATTTTGTTGTGGTTTTCACTGTTTAATGATTGGATGCAGTATTTGATCCTAGGTTTCAGATATGCGATCCTTCGTTTTTGATTACCATGTTTCTCGATCTTCATTTTTTTTCTTTCTCTTTATCTTATAGTGAAAAAAAAAAAACAACAAGCAGAAAATTTTGAAATACTAAAGCTAATTTTCCTTTATCGTATAAAAATATTTTCTGCGATTTTTGAAAAAAGGTTTATATATCATATCGTCTGTAATACTAAGTACTAAATATTCGGCCAGTGGTTTATATATATATATATATATATATATATATATATATATATATATATATATATATATATATACGTTGTGCTTTCAGTGAGTTTCCAGACTTTTTTTGTACAGGCGTTTAAAATTGTCGTAGACTCTTGAAAATTCAGTATGCTATACATCGTATGAGATGACTGACTAAGTTTTATGATTTCAAGTTCAAATGAACAGCTACAGCAGCAATTGGAATACACCCTACTAAAGCCTGATGAATCGAGCATCAGTATTTGAGTGGTATAAGAGATTCAAGAAAGGCAGGGAGTTTGTGAGGGATGATGAGAGGTGTAGGAGGAGTAAGGGAGTCAATATACCAGAGTTGATTGGCCAAAGGGTTAGGGTTTGGGTTACTACGTTGAGGTTTTAAGGGAGTTCAGCAAGAGATTCAGTCGGAAGAGGCCAGCACTCTTCAAATCGGGTCAGTGGCATTTCCACCAGGACAATGCACCAGTCCACAACTTCATCCTTGTCACAGACTATTTGACCAAAATGGGCATCAAGACAGTTCGTCACCGTCCCTATAGTCCAGACCTTGCTCCCTGTGACTTTTGGTTATTCCCTAAGCTCAGAGGCTGTCGTTATGAGAGAATTGAGGAGATGAAAGAGGTTGTGACGAAGGTCATTGACACGTTGACACAAGAGGACTTCCATGGGACTTTCCAGAAGTTGTTGGAACGGTACAACAAGTGAATTGCAGCTGGAGGAGATTACTTCGAAGGGGACTAGAGTTTCATGTGTGGTAAAGTGCCCATACGATAAAAGTCTGAAAATTATTTAATAATCCTCGTATATATATACATATATATATATATATATATATATATATATATATATATATATATATATAGAGAGAGAGAGAGAGAGAGAGAGAGAGAGAGAGAGAGAGAAATAGATTGATATATATATATATATATATATATATATATATATATATATATATATATATATATATATATATAGGGAGAGAGATAGAAAGACGAACAGAGAGAAGATAGATAGATAGGTTTGGACAAACCAAGATTGATAAGGATATAAATAGACTTGGAAGGCAATGTAGATATGAATAGATGAAGATTCATAAATATGTACATGCATGTATATGTAGAGTAAAAAAGAATATGAAAGATATATATTTGGACAGGCTGAGAAAAATTTGAAAAGAACTGATATATATATATATATATATATATATATATATATATATATATATATATATATATATATATATATATATATATATATATATATATATATAAAACAAACTGGGATTGATTGATAGATTGATAGATAGATAGAATTAAACAGAAACATAGATTCGAACGGACTGAGATGTATACATAGATATGAACAGGCTAAGACTGATAATGATATAAATAGACTTAGAAGGCAATGCAAATATAAACAGATTTAGAAACATATATTGGTACATCAGTCAGAGTGAGGTATGGAGAGAAAGAAAGAGAGAGAGAGAGAGAGAGAGTGAGAGAGAGAGAGAGATACGATACATACATAGATTGATAGGTAGATAGATAAATCGGGAGAGAGACTGTGATACCTTTGTTTGCAGATGGAATAAATGCATTTGTTTTGTAAATGTTTAACTTACAAGGATATCGGATATTTGACAAGTACACAAACATGCTGCTTTTACACTCTTTGATGTTTGAGAACGGGCGTTCTTTTGAACGAAAGGAAACATTTTAACTACATTACGGATAAACGAACTTCTCTCTTTCTCTTTCTCTCTTTCTCTTTATATATATATATATATATATATATATATATATATATATATATATATATATATATATATATATATATATATATATATTTAAAGAATGTGAGCAGACACATATATTTTTCCATTGGAATATAGGCTCATATACGTGTAATTTTTAAATATATATTAAATAATATATCAAAATAAAACCACTATTTGATAGCATTGAATTTATGAATAAAACTTGGTAACTCTTTTCGACAGAAATAGTGTAAAGTGAACATTTTTTCCTGAATGGTATTGCTCGGATTTTGCTTTGGAAATTAAAAACAAAAATATTAGTCTACAACCCCGGGCCAAAAATATAAACTTCTTTTGTTGCTTTTAATCCATGCAAAAATAAACTAAGAACAAATCTGAGACAAAATCTAATTTATTTCATACCCAACATCGTGGAATATTCATCAAATTAATTAAGACAATTTATTTTAATTGATAACCGAGATTTTTTAAACGTAAGGTAGAAGAACAAATTATTGAATCACAAAATTTTGAAGACAAAATTATGGAATCACCAACGAAAACTAAAACAAAATTCATCTGTAATTTCACACAACTATTACTGGAAAAACAATATTTATGTCTAAAAAAGCCTTCATTAGTTGATGACTTAAAGGTTAGCTTTGGTATGAGAATTTCTCTTTCTCTCTCTCTTTCTCCCTCTCTCTCTCTCTTTCTCCACACACACACACACACACACACACACACACACACACACATATATATATATGTACGAGTGTCTTTCAAAACGTTGTAAGCCCCACTCTGAAAGAACCACAGCAAAACGTTTTTAACTCGGATATTGGCGATAAGTAAGCTATCTGCAAGATGGTCTCCAAAGCACAAGCTGAAAAGGGTTGACATTTACAGCACACTTCTTACACTGCAACTCCTTTTGGGTAAAGCTTAGAACTTTTTGAACGAACCTCGTGTACATATATATATATATATATATATATATATATATATATATATATATTTGTAGAAAAATTGATAATAAGGCAATCCAAGTGGAAGGAGAGATTTATCATATTTGAGGAGAGATTTATTAAGAAGTCGACACTATAGCGTTTCGGTTCTACTGAACCATCATCAGGCCATGACGGGGATATTAGCGATGTTAAGTCAACGATAGATGTTTAAAAATTCAAAATACAAAAACCTTGGCGAAAGTTTGTATAATAAGAAAAAGTTGGCCGTTATATATATATATATATATATATATATATATATATATAGACTGCTTTATCGAAATACTTCTGGGGCCTGAAGGATCAGGGGCTATCTCCACAAATTAAGTGGAAAATATTAAGGCACTCATCTGCCGCCAACAGCTTCAACGGTAGATGTAACCTATGCTTAGACGAAAAAATTAGCATAATCAATTTCAAGAATAGAAAACTTTTATTGAACAAGAGAAATAAACTTGTGTTTAAATGTAGACATAGAGGAAAATTTAAATTATCTTAAATAATAAAGAAACATTAGTAAATAGTAGAGATCAACACAACAGCAGATATCACCGAGACAAGGAAAGACAAAGGTAGATAAGGGCCAGATGAACAAGGAAGATTAATCCAAAATAAGGCCTGGGATTCTAGAGTGGTTTATTCCCCTTGACCAATTTTAGGGTAATTTTTTTAAAGAAATACACTTGACGACTATAATGAATGTCCCCACCTTATCTGGTTCATGTATCTCGATCCTAATTGAAACTAGAGAAACACCTAAGATGACAACAGCTGGGCTGATTAACAGACATATCAGAAATAAATATATATCATATATGAGATAGCCATTAGTTAAACGATCTGAGTCTGTTTAGAATAGCACACCTGCCAAGTAGTAGAACACACAGGCAGAACATAGAATCAAAGAGACTGACCAGTAGATTAATTCCACTCCTGTTTCTTAATCGTTCTAACATATAATATGTTCACACCCTCTGCTCGCGCCTAGGAACGAATGGTTTTTTGTTTTTTATTTTTATGTTTTTTATTTTTGTTTTATTCTTATCTCTATCCTTGTTTTTTGATTTTTAATTTATTTTTTAATTTCTTTAATTTTCCTATTTATCTTCTGAATACGAACTGTAACTCCTCATTCGCATCATATCTCTGGGACAATACAGAGCATGTAAAGAGTCATCCGACGAGACGGAGAATATACCAACAATATTCTCCGCCGAAATAAATTTATTATGACGGCTTAACCGAGTTTGAGTCTCCATTTAATTGCACTATATATATATATATATATATATATATATATATATATAGAGAGAGAGAGAGAGAGAGAATTCAAATCCAAGAAAAAGAATTTAAAGTGAAAGAAAGTCAGTCGACACTATAACATTTCGGTTTTGATGAACCATCATCAGAACAAGGATGGATGATATATAATGATGTTGAATCATCGATGGATATTTGATAAAAAATTTATTTATCAAATATCCATCGATGAATAATTCCAGATCATTTTCTTATTCTTTACATTGAGGAAAAGTTTTGGGATAATGAATTCATCTCCCAATCATGATCTTACTCCACCCCATACAGCGAAATCTACAAAAAAAGTAGTTAAGTTGTTAAGTGAGAAGAGGATACTTGTCCTTGATTGGCCAGCAAATAGCCCAGATGCAAATCTAATAGAAAATCCACGGGGAATCCTTAAAAGGGGTTTAAGAAAATACTATTCATTAAATCTTTAATAATTGAGGTAAGTCATTACTGAAGTGTCGGCATCACTGGAGACTTATCAGGATTCAATCGATTCATTACCAGAACGAATCAAAGAAGAATTAAATGCAAAGATTCTTACAATAAAATATTAAGCGTACTAATAAAGTTTTTCAGAAATGGGTTCATTAATAAATACTTTTATTTTGATAAAAAAAAACCCCATCTTTTTTGTAACTAGATATAACAATGTTAGAATTTCAAAAAATTTACATTTAAAAGAAAACCTGGTTTGTCTGTGAAATACTGCCAAATTATTTTCCTATATCGAAATGGTATGCTGTTAAGAGCAAACAGTCAAAGTTTAAACAAATTCCAACAAGAAATATGAAAGTTATTCACCAAACCTGAATATTCCATTTAAATGAATATATATATATATATATATATATATATATATATATATATATATATATATATATATATATATTTATAAATAAAGAGTGTTCAATGTTTTGGTTTTGGAATCTCTCTCTGTCACTTTGTCTCTCTCTGTCTCTATCTGCATGCACACACACGCGCGCATACACACATATATAATAGAGTCATATGGTTTGCTATATTAAAGTAAAGAATGCTCAATATTGGTGAGAGAACATACGTAAATCTAAGTTTGGATAGCGTAGATGAAACAAAATATTTTGTTACTCCTCCCCTGGTTTTTATGGCAGACTCAATTCTTTGAGGCATTGACTTAAAAAAGCAAAACAATATAACACTTTCAATCTATCATTCTTCTCTTTCCATATTCTATCTCCGTTTTTAAACAATATTATCTAAACTACTCATTCCTTCGGGTTTTTTTTTATTGTTTTAGTAAATAATGAAGGAGTTCTCTTAGATTGGCTCTTTAACGAAGGCTAAAAAACCTAGTGTACGTGTATATTTTAGTGGTTTGAATTATGAGAATTCCTTTTAGACTAGTTTTCTAGAGAAGGCTAAGGAACCCAGTGTATATGTGTGTGTATGTGTGCGTCGATGCATGAGTGTGTGGAAGACACTGTGTGTACGCGTTTGTGTTGTGTGTGTGCGCGCATTTGGTGTGGGTATTTGACTGTGTTTATGGTGCCATCTCCTCATGAAATGGTAAAACCCTGAAATCAGTTGACCAGTTCATATACCTCGGAAGCTATATCTCGGCTACCGAAAGCGATGTCAACATATGCATTGGCTGTTATTGATGATTTATTGGCCATAAAAAATCTGATCTCTCGGATAAGATAAAACGGAACATCTATCAAGTAATAGCTATGTCAGTATTTCTGTATGGCTGCAACTCATGGACCCAAAGGAAATGTATCGAAACCATCCAAGTTAGAGGAACAAAACATGTTGGACCCTGCTGGAGAAGTAAAGACGAACTCATAAGCGACGTTCTCTATCGACTCCTACATTCATCAGCGCTGTGTAGACACTTGTTACCGCTTAGAGGACTTGGTGAGAGTGATGACCGGTAGGAACGGAGAGAAAGAGAGAGAGAGAGAGAGAGAGAGAGAGAGAGAGAGAGAGAGAGAGTCAAGTGAATCCGTGCAATCTGCACGATTTGATCATATATAAAAGTAAGTAAAGTTGGCGACCATAGTCGAGGGTGAGGTGAAGGCTCCCTTTTCGATAGCTACTACACCAAGGTGTTGGGAAGGGCGCTACTCCTTTCTCTGGATTGCTCCACTTTACCCTTGATCCTTATCTTATAATGCTGAATGTTAAGCAAGGAGGCATCGAGTACTATTTTTTGAATCTTTGGAATGACTTGACCTGGGATTGAACCCAGGTCTCCAGGGCCATTGGCGAACACTCTACTTATCATATATATATATATATATATATATATATATATATATATATATATATATATATATATATATATATATATATATATATATATATATATATATATATATATATAAAACACTACATTTTAACCCTAAAACACTTTCAATCTCATCCATATTGAAAATAAAAAGATGTTAAAAAATTAATTATTCAAAAATTCATAACATTTTATTGGTTGCTCTTCCGAATTTCATTTCTCTGGTAACATGAAACATGTTGACGTCTAGTAATGCTTCGTGTTACCATAACAATGGAATACCACGTTATCCTCAAGTGAGATCAGATTACATGATCCACACACACACTCACACACACACATATATATATATATAGAGAGAGAGAGAGAGAGAGGCAAAAATAAAAACAAAAAGAAAACAGCATTTGTGCTGCTTGCCAACAAAATTTTCATCAAATGATGATTTCGGGAAATTAGGCATGGTTTCAGGACCAAAGCATCTTCCGACTTAACGATATCTTTGAGAGAAATCCTCATTTAAAATTATCTATAAACACCTGCCAAGTCGGATAGTAAAGTCGTTAAGCTAAATTCAAGTTTCATCCACAGGTAAGGTTAATCCTTTGGCATTCATAAACCTGATACGCTTGACGATGGCTTTCGCCTCCCCACTGTCTACTTAGCTATGGTCCAGATGTTCCAAAAATGAATCACACTCACAGCTAATAACTTGTTGCCATCACTCTGATATATATATCTATCTTTCCCTTACTTTCTCTTCTATCTCTCCTTCTTATAATCCTTCCTTCTTTTATTTTTTATTTATCTATTTCCTCCAATGCTGAACATTAGAGAAACGCGTCATTCTGAAGAAGTCTTTTTTTTTTAAATAAAGACGAAATATCATTTTTGAATCCGTTGTCAGTGTTTTGGTTTTTCCACTTTTTCTCTTATATATTCATATATATATTGTCATCCACAGACAGACTGTTTCGTTGTATCATAACTCTTCAGTGTGGCTAGACACGTAGGACGCTTGAAGATGGGATCGAAACCTGACTAACTTTACGTTAGACTTAGTATCATACCGCTCAGCCAACAAGCGTACCACGTCCCCTCAGGAATTATAAGGTATTAAATAGTAGCGTTCATTTGTTTACATTTTATACCTTACCGGATACCAGAGTGCTCAATTTGTTCGAAGAGCTTTGCATTATGCGAGCGGCAGCCGTAAATTCCTTCGCCAGAGTGCTCAACCCCCTTGGGGGAGCGTATGAAATCATGAAATTATAAAAATAAGAAAAAGTTATAAAACTATAATTATGTTTACATACACATCCAAATCCCCAAAATTGGACCAAGGATTAAAAGTGAATCAACTAATGAAAAATCAAAGAAATATTGAAATAAAGATTTGTCTGATTGCTATATTTATTATATTAATGTGAATATTTAGTCCAGATTTTATCATCTTTGAAATTGAATACGGAGCCAGCGACTTAGTATCACTATTGAGTAATGAGAAATTTCATTTCTCTGGTAACATGAAACATGTTGACGTCTAGTAATGCTTCGTGTTACCATAACAATGGAATACCACGTTATCCTCAAGTGAGATCAGATTACATGATCCACACACACACTCACACACACACACACACACACACACACACATATATATATATATAGAGAGAGAGAGGCAAAAATAAAAACAAAAAGAAAACAGCATTTGTGCTGCTTGCCAACAAAATTTTCATCAGATGATGACTTCGGGAAATTAGGCATGGTTTCGGGACCGAAGCATCATTACCACTAAACAAGAGTGCGTCAGGAGTAACTTACTATACCACCAGACTTTGTCGGCTTTCCGTCACATCGTGTGAATGCCAGATCAAAATGCAGCCAATTCGTATAATCGTTTGCTGTAATTACAACTTTCTAATATTAATTCAGTGATGTAAAACTTGAATTGAGTGACAGTATGACACTGAATGTGAACGAGAAGAGAATTTCTATGAAATTCCTGTGGGAAGTCAGTGTACAAGAGGTCAATAATGAATTATTAGTTGAGCAATGTTCATTTGAATTGTATGACAAGATGTTAATGTCATTGGAAAGTCGAGATAGTGTTCTCTGTAGTACAACTTCAAACGACTAATTAAAAAAAAAAATTGATAACTCATACCGATAACCAAAGGAATTCTGAGTATTTTTAGGTATGTGTGCGTGTGTGCGTGTGTGTGTGTGTGTGTGGGGAAACTGTTGATTCCGAATCCCTTCAATCAATTTATAATCTCGGTATAAAATTTACACTTTCACAGGCGACCAATTTAAATCAAATCCTTTATTATATTCCCAACTTTCAATTGATGAAACGTTTAGAGATGTAAGACTTCAATAAAGTGACTAGATGACACGTCGCTAAGATAAACGAGAAGAGAATTTCTATGAAATCCACGTGCGAAGTCAGTGTACAAGATCTCAATGATTGTTTTGCTTTGTTTTCTTTGTTTAATGGCATATAAACTTTTGTGGGTGATTTAATGCCAAAGCCATCCTTTGGTAGTAGTGGTACTATTTAACCCATAACTGAGAATATATTATGTGTATTGAGGTGACCTATTGATATGGGATCCCTTCAATCGATTTCCATATATATATATATATATAATTATACATATATATATATTGCTGTGTTCGATGAATTTATTTTTCGTCGGTGCCAGGGGCCGGTGTTCGAAACCAGATAAAGACTAATTTATTCAAATTTTTCTAACTTTTGGGTACAACTCATATCTTCGCAAAATATTGCATCAATATTTCCCAAACTCTTTTTATCGCGACCCAGAAAACAGAACTTTCTTCTACCTAGATGATCTAATAAATTTTGCTAAATTTTACCTTAATTTAATAATCAATAAATCTTGACATTTCTTATATTGATTAAAAAACGAAAAATATACAACTTTATGCAAATACATCAGGCGCGTATCCACAGCAGGTCAATCGACAAAAGCCACAATAACTTTTTCCTATGACCGGGTAGTACTGACATTTTTAATACAAGCAATAGCTACCAGAGGCCACAAACGTTAATCTATCGACATCGTTTATTAATCCATAGTCACCACAAAAATAGTTCAGTGTTATATCTGTGTTTATTGCTGAAATAAAAATTAGGACCGCTAAATTTATTGATGGTATACATAATGATAAATCCTGATCATATGAAGGGTTTTCAGCTGCTTTAAAAAAATCCCTTAAAAACTTTTTCCTTTACTGTAAGAATCATGAGGGAAATGCCAGACAAGACACAGAAAACATAAAGTAACTTGACAAGAGGTTATTTTCTTCAAATTCCTTAAACTTTTTGGTCACGACGCGAAAATTGATCTGATAACAAATGAAATTAACTTTCATTATTACTTATCAATATATAAGTCCATACAAAATCTAATTTCGGTGTAATGTCCTGCTTTATTGTTACACTAAAAAAAAAAAAAAAAAAGAAAGAAAAAAGATGTATAAGTTTGTGCTCAATTGACAATTTAATTAGAAGTACATAAACCAGAACGGCTTGAATTCCAGCCAAGGATTATCTATGTGTTGGTATTTGTAATGGCGATCAGGAGTTGGGGAGATCATAAATACGGACCTTTTGAGACCATTTATCAACTCATAAATCGTCACAAAATTCGATTTCGGTGCCTATGTTTATTGCTGCAATAAAAATAATTAATAGTCAGTTTACATAGCTTTAAATCATGGTCATACGGCAGATTTTCAGCTTTTTTTTTCTTTTTTTTCCCCCAGTTTTTGCAAGTACACTAAGAAATGAAATCAAGTTTCAAAATCATTTACTAACTTATAAGTCTTCACAAAACCTGAGTTCGGTATTATGTCTTTGTTTATTGCTGAAATAAGATTCGAGCCCGATAAATTTATAGAATGTTTACGGAAATTGAAATCTTGCTCATTGGGCGGGTTTTCGCTTAGTTTCCTTTTATTATTTTTGCAGCTTTTTCCAGGGCAAATATAACCCATTCTCGAATTTCAAAGTTCCCGCATTTCTCCAACCAAAATTTAAAATCTATTTTTTTTATCATCTCTTTAAAGTTTCTTCGGTTTCACTCGTGTCTCATATTTCGTTTCATCTGATTATTTAAAGAAACCCAGATTCACTTTATTTTATATTTGTTTAACAATTGCACTGTGTTAGCACTACATTGTCATTCTCTTGAGAAATGATTAATACGTTTTCTTTTAATTAACAATATCAAATTTGTGTTGACGTACAAGCATCATCAAACCAAGATTGTTTGATATTCTGTATCTTGAATCAAGACGTAATAATCACTCGTGCATGTGTCATTGTCTTCTATAGATGCATATGTCATTTATCTATATAGGGTGTGTCCAGGGTATCATACTAAACTGGAACTGATGCTGAGGCATCAGGCCTGGGATTTGGGGAATGTCAAGTACCCCTTCTTTATCATTACTTTCAGGTCCACTCTGATCCTGAGTGGTTGAACCTGTTAGGGTCCCATCTATGGGTCAAAAAAAATTGTTCAATCATTTTGTAAGATTTACTATTAGTTATTTGAAACCATACAGATGTATGCAAATTGTTCGTATTAGATAGGAATACTTGATAAATGATATAATTAGTGTTAGATAGCAATACTTGAAACCATTTGACTGCACACAAACAAATGATTAATATCATATAGAATTATTTGTGTTTCATAGCAGTATTTGAAATCATTTAATGGTGTGCTCACGATTTGGCTTTAAATAACACACAAAGGTCGATATCCCATAAAAGATAAACGAACCAACTATATACGTTATCGACAAAAGAAATCGACAGTTTCAAAGATTTACTCAAAAAAATTTATTTAAGATATTGATAGTTGAAAATTATTATTATAAAGGGTTTCAATAGCTCCAGGGGTTACACTGTCAGTCAGCATGCAAAAATGCTATGGCTGTTGAGAAGGCAATTTGTGCATTTGAATTCAGCAAAACAACATTTTAGAACACACCTGGTATAAGAAATTTGAAACAATAGAATGTTTGTGCACTGTAAACGTCCGGTGAGATCATCAGTATTCGAAAAAAGCGATTAGTCGACTGTCGTAGTTATAAACTTTAAGTGTTTCTTCACAAAACTGTGTACAATGTCAATGTCTTGAATAATTCTAAATACATTCTAAAACTACTTTTTATAGGTAACCTGCATTGCAAAAATTCCCGTTATGATTGTATACAAACTCGAGCCAGCAAAAAACGGCACATGATAGCGTGGTTTTTAGTAGAGCATACGCATAAAATGCTTTAATTTAGAGAAGAAAGCAATTTCTACTTGCTATATGATAATCCTGCGTAGTCTATATCTGCGATAAACGTTATTTTTTAATTGTCCAAATTCTTGATACAACGGAGTTATAATATTACTTACAATATATACTACTTCCTAAAAAGCATCAATACCATAATGGGTTACTGTAATAACGAGAACCCAACGGGTTCATGGCTCATCTTGTAGATTTTAAGTATATCACAACAATCCCAGTAAGAGGAAGATTCTTCTTCTTCTTCTTCTTCTTCTTCTTCTTCTTCTTCTTCTTCTTCTTCTTCTTCTTCTTCTTCTTTAAGCACTTCTTAATGAGTGTTACCAATTATATCAAGCCCAAACCTTTTAACTTTCAGGATTCTACTGTAATGACTGAGCTGTTACTGCAAATGTCAAATCCTGTGTTTTTTTTTTTGCATTCTTCGCTGTGGGTTCCGGGTGCATGTCTTATATCTACCCGCCCAGTTCTCGTATTTCCGATTCGGGTGTCAGGTTTCTTTTAGGAAACCATAATCGACTTCACAAAATCTAATTTGAAGTTGGCCCAGACTGATGAGAAATCCACAAAAGGGGAAAAAGTTATGGCGTTTAGAAAAAAAAAAAGTCGTTGATGAAGAAGATAAAGGGGTAGCAGTCTTTGATTGGACGAACGGCTTGCTCTTCCGATGACGAAATATCACATGCAGCTATTGTTTTGTGCGAGTCAACAGACTTTGGGCGCCAGAAAAAAAACATGAAGGAACATTCTAGAAAAAAAAAGAAAAGAAAAAAGAAAAAGAAAAGAAAAAAGAAAAAGAAAAAATAAAGAAAAGGACAAAGAAAAAAACGTGGGTTTTCGTCAGCTGGGTGGGATTTCTCGTGATGCCGGGTAAATTTGTGTTTGCTTCAAAATATTTAATAGTCCACGCTCTTTCAAATCGCTTTACTCAGAGAGAAAAATGCAGACTTGTTTTCGATGAAAAGCTAAAAACTTACATTAGCTAGAGGGGCGATCAGGGAATACTTTTTGCTATTATCCCAACTCGACTATATTCAAGAATGCTATTACCTAGGAGATTTGGAAAACATTTTACTTGGGGTTACAAGAAGAAAATAAAGAAATTTAGGAATATTTTGTTTTTTTTTAATGGATTTGAAAAAGACGTAATTTTAAAAACAATTTTAATCCAGGGTAATTTACTCTTATTACATAACCGCCCGACTAGAAAAAGACAAAATTTATTTAAGAAGCAATTATATTGATGATAATGCTTTAAAATACAAAGCAACCTTTAAACATAGAGGATGCGGTCGTAGCGTCACGGTTATCCTCTTGGGAAATGAGCCGGTTCAAATCCTGGAGAAAGCTGCTCACGTTTTATTTTGGAAAGGCAAGAACCTATCTCTTCCCTGAGCTATCAGTAAATACTAGGGAAGACTGGGCTCTCAAGCTTTTATAAGATCAACCATTCTAAGATAAGGTAGAGTCTGAATTTAAACCAGCTACATTCCGCTTAAAAATCGTCATTGGAAATGGAATCGGTGACCAGAGTTCAAATCATAGTCAAGGCTGTTTGCGTTTCACTTCGCGCTAATGCCCCTGGGAAAGGCATGAATTAATCAATTCTGCATTCCACAGAGTAAATGGTTGGGTAGACTGTTTATAGCCTAGCTTAGGAAACCAGTCTTGGGAAAGGAAACTCTGAATTTAAACCAGCTTTACTCCGCTTAACAAAGTGACCTTGTGTCACATCCTGCTTCTAGTGGAGTGGTTGGATATGTGACAACCCCTCCTGGTTATATAAAATGTATGGTTTAAGGTTTCTTTGTTTTAATGGAATATCAACCTTTGAAAGTTATCTAATGCCAAAGTTATTCTCCTAGAAGAACGGTAGCGGTGCTATTTAACCCATAGCTGGGAGGATAAGGGGGTTCATACCTTTCCCAAGGGTATTTGCGCGAAAGTGAACGTTATAGCGCGACTGAAGTACGAACTCGCATAGTCCATCGCTTTAACCATTACACCACGAGGACACCCCCATAATATGTATGGTATTATTCTTAGATAAATGCACCACTAACAATTAAAAAAAAAGACTGAATTTTTTCCAGAATTCAAGATACCAGAATTATATTATTTTTAGTGGAATATAGTACAATAAAAATATTATTTGGTATTATTTATTACCAGAAACTTGAATATTGAAATGAATCTCTTCTCGTTTTATAATCATATATTTTAACCTAAAGTAAAATTGCAACATCTCTGTAATCAAGGATAAAAGATATGTAAGGAGTATAACTATTTTTGGACTGCTACATATTCATATTTTTGGTTACAGAGTTTCTGTAATTGATTTTCGTTATAAATGATACCTAAAACATTCATTTTCATTACATAATGTTCCACAAGAAATTATAACATTTCTTTGGTTCATAAGTAAATTATCTTTTTATCAAAAAGTTCCTTAAAATCGGAAAAATAAAAAGAGAAAACGATTTCTTAAAAGCCATCAGTCTGGATGTATTCATAGACGAATGAATATATGGATTGTATATTAGAATGTCGCCTGTTTGATTATAATCGAACAGGCGGCATTTCCACACTAGACGGAACCTCTCTGAAACTGGTAGACAAATTCACCTACCTAGGAAGCAGTGTCTTATCAACCGAAAAAGACATCGACACGCGGCTAACGAAGGCATGGACAGCTATCGATAGGCTATCGATCAAATGGAAATCTGACCTGACCGATAAAATGAAACGCAGTTTCTTCCAGGCAGCGGTCGTATCGATACTGCTGTATGGATGCACTACTTTGACGCTAACTAAACGGCTGGAGAAGAAGCTGGACGGTAATTACACAAGAATTTTGCGAGCAATATTGAACAAGTCCTGGCGGCAACACCCCACAAGGCATCAACTATACGACCACCTGCCTCCCATCACGAAAACTATCCAAGTTAGACGAACCAGACATGCGGGACACGGCTGGAGAAGCAGGGACGAGCTCATAAGTGATGTACTCCAATGGACCCCCACATATGGCCGGGAAAAAGCAGGACGACCAGCTAGAACATACATACAGCAGCTATGTGAGGATACGGGATGTAGCCCTGAAGACCTGCCGCAGGCGATGAACGATTGGGAGAAGTGGCGAGAGAGGATCAGGAATAACCGTGCTAGCGGCACGACGTGATGATGATGATGATATTAGAATGTATGGATAGATGGATTGATAAAAGGATTGTGTCTAGATGGATGGATTGGTTGATGAATAAATGGATTGTGTGTTTTGATGGATAGATAGATGAATTGATGGATGGTGTGTTTGTTTTGATGGATAGATAAATGGAATGGTGGATTATGTAATTGGATATATGGATAAATGAATTGATGAATAGATTGTGTGCTTGAAAAGATAGATGAATTGATTGATGAATTGTGTATTTGGATGTCTGGATGCATGGATTGCGCGTCTGGATGTGAAGATAGATGAGTTGATAGATGAATTCTCAGTTTAGATTTCTGGATATATGGATTGATAGATGGATTCGGTTTGATTTCTTTTGTTTAATGGCATATCGACTCTTTTTAGGTTATTTAATGCCAAAGCCATTCTCCTAGAAGAACAGTAGTGGTACTATTTAACCCATAGCTGGGAGGATAAGGGGGTTCATACCTTTCCCAAGAGTATTTGCCCGAAAGTGAACGTAATAGCGCGACTGGAGTACGACCTCGCGTACTACGATTCCGCAGTCAAAGATGGATTGTGTTTGACTGTCTGAATTAATAGATTGAAGGATAGATGGGTGGGTAAATTGTGTGTCTACATATTTGCATAGATGAGTGGATAGATAATTTGTGTGACTAGAATTACGGATTGACAGATTATGTGTGTGGGTATATGGATCGATGGATGGATAGTCGGATTGTGTGCCTGAATGTATAGATTTATGTATTAAAAGAGATATGCGTCTGTATGTCTGGATAGATTGTGTATCTGTGTGTCTGGATGAATATATGCATAAATAGATTGTGCGTCTGTATATATACATTGATGTCTTGATAGATGGAATACAAAGATTGATAGATTGCGTGTTTGAATGTATGGACTGATGGATTGACTGATGGATTGTCTGTTTAAATGGATGGATAGATGGATTAATAGATAGATTGTGTGTCTGGATCTCTGGATTGATGGAGGGATTGTGTGTCTGGATGTATGGATAGATGAATTGTGTGTATGGATGCATATACATACGGATCAATAGATATATTATGTGTTTCGATGTATGGAGGGATGTATGAATAGATAGATTCAATGGCTGGATAGAGATAGATGTGGGGATAGAAAGAGTGCATTTCTGGTTGTCTATATAGATGTATTATGTATCTAGATCTCTTGATAGATGTATAATTAGATGGAATCTGTTTCAGGATGTATGGATAGATGCATGGATAGATAAATTGTTCGTGGATGTAAAGATCGATGTATTGATAGATTGATTTTGTGTCTGGATCTATGATTGATTGTAAATAGATCTATGGACAGATGGATTCATAGAAGGATGGTGTGTCTAAATGTATTGATAGATTGATGGTTAGATGTGTTGTGTGTCTGGATGTATGGATTGATGGATCGTATATTTGGACAGATGGATAGATTGATGAATAGATGCCTTTTGTGTCTATGGGTATGGATAGATCCAACACAAGATAAGTTTTAAGCGGAGTTTAACAGGTTTGAGTTCAGAGGTTTTCTTCTCCTAGACTAGTTTCTATACCAAGGTTAAAGAGCCCAGTCTGTCCGACTATTACCATATTGCAAGAGGGAAAATATCTCAAAGTTATAGCTATGGAAAATGAAAATAGCCTCGTCCAGGTTGGAACTCGGGTCGCTCTGCCCATTTCCTACGATGATATCAATTATATAACGAACGCCTTCAGTATGAATAGATGAATGGATAGATAAATTGTGTCTGGATAGATTGATTGATGGATTGTGTGCTTGGATGGATGGATAGATGGATGAATAGCTGTATTGTGCGTCTTATTGTATGGATAGATATATGGATAGTTGGATTGCGTGTCTGGATGTTTGCATTGATGGATTGAAAAATGTATTGTCTGTCTTGATGTATGGATCAATGTATAGATAGATAGATCGAGTGTCTGGATGTATAAATAGATTGTGTGGCTGGTTGTATAGATAGATGTCGACATGAAATTAATTGTGCGTCTGGATAGATCGATTGTATGTCTGGATTTCTGGATTGATAGATTGGTAGATGGATTGTACGTTTGGATGGATGGATTGATGGATGAATAAATGTGTTGGTTGCCTGGATATATGGATAGATATATGGATAGATGGATTATTTATCGAGACGCATAGGTAGATGTAATGACAGATAAGTTGTGTATACATATTTACCAACCTCTCCGCTCGGGCAGGATATGACACAAGGTCAATTTTTAAGCGGAGTTTAGCAGGTTTGAATTTAGAGTTTTCTTTCTCCTAGACTAGTTGCCTCACCAAGGCTGAAGAACCCAGTCTGCCCTACTAATTTACCCATAGCTGGAGGGAGAATAATTGGATTCATACCTTTCCCAAGGGTATTAGTGCTATGTGAAATGCAATCAGTCACGTCCAGTATTTGAATTCGTGTCACCGTGTCCATTTCCTACGACAATAACCATTACATCACGGGCACCTCCAAAGATAAGTTGTGTATATGGATGTGAAGATATATGGATTATGTCTGGATGTATAGAGAATTGTATGGATAGCTTAACTGTGTCAGTATGCCTGTATTCATAGATTGATAGATGGATATTGTGTTTGGATGAGTGGATAGAAGGATGAATTGATGGATTGTGTCTGGATGTATGGATAGACGTAAGGATAGATGGATTGTATCTGGATGTCTGGATAGATAGATTGATAGACGTATTGTGTGTATGGTTGGAGGGAGAAAAGGATGAACTGAGGGATTGTGTGTCTGGATGTCTTGCTAGATGAATATTTTTACCAACATCTAAGCACGAGCACAATGCGACAATGGGTCAATTTTTAAGCTGAATTTAACAGATTTGAGTTCAGAGTTTTCCTTCTAGACCGTTGCCATACCAAGTGCTCAGTCTATCTTATTATTTAACCATAGCTGGAGAGAGAGAGAGAGAGAGAGAGAGAGAGAGAGAGAGAGAGAGAGAGAAAGAGAGTAGTTGGATTCATGTCTTTCCTAAAGTCATGAGCGCAATGTAAAATGATAACAGCTCAGTCCAGAATTTGAACTCGGGTCGCCGTGCCCATTTTTAACGACGATATCCATTACAACTCGAACGCCTCCTGTATGGATCTTGATGTATGGATAGATGCATCGATATATTGATTGTGTGTTTGGATAGATGGATTGTGTGTCTGTATAGATCGATAGATGGATTGATGGATTGTAAGTTTGGATGTATAGATAGACGTCTGGATAGATAGATTGTCTACCTTGATGTATGTACAGATGGAGAGATAGATGAATTTTCTATCTGGCTGGTTGGATAGATGTATGGATAATAGGTGGATGGAGTTCTAATCCTGAATAAGGCTGTCTTTCACTTGGAGTAAATACTCTTGGGAAAGGCATGAGTCTATATATCTACTTTTCATAAGTATGGTTAAATACTATAGAAGACTGGCCTCTAAGGCCTTTGTACGGCAACCAGTCTTGGAGAAGAAAAACTCTGAATTCAAACCCCCTGTATTCCGTTTAGAAATTGAGCTTGTGTTGCATCTTACTCGTGGTGGAAGGATTGGATAAATTCAAATCATATAATTTTTTACTATTCATTTTCCGGGAGAAATCCAGAGGGTACTTCGAAATTTTGGATGGAAACTTGTAAATTGGCCAAGCGTTTAATTCTTTATCAGGAACTGGTACTGATGACTCTTTTGCCAACTTTTAAGTTCTACTGATGGTTAGACAAAATCAGGAAACTTGATTTCATTTCTTCTCAGAATGTGTTTTGAAAAATATGGTAAACAAAATTTGAAGAATTTGAACAAATTGATCCTTTTATTCACATGAAATTACCCAATATTTTCCGTATCTCGCTCGACATTTCACACAATATTGAAATCACAGGCACCTCGGGCAGTGTAATAGTTTGCCTTTGAGGACAATGGACCATTGTTAGACAATTTGATTCTCAATGGGTGCGTTATTCTTTTGTCTTTTTGCCAAACTAAGCTGAGCAAAGTAAATGACTACCTCGAAATCACTCCACCACACAAAAAAAAAAAAAAGAAAAAGAAAAGAAAAAGCACCCTCTCTCCCCACAAAAAACCCCAAAAACAAAAACAATCAAGCTATAATTATCTATCAATTTTTCTTTCTTTCTTTAAAGAAGCAATTTCCAGCCTTAAATTTCTCAAACTTTTAGGTAGAACCTAGTCTAGGAGAATATCGAACAAGTCGTCGAGGTCATCTTGACTTTATCCTTAAAAAAAGTTGATTAATTGTTGTACTGGTTGTCATATGGGAAGTATGGGAATACAAATTGTAAGTCTCTTTCATTAGAGAATATTCAAGAAATAAAGACATTTTATGGCAGGCAAGGATTACAAAAGCGTCTCACATCTGACGTGTAAATTTTTTTTTATCAAGAAAGTTTTCTTGAGTAAAGGTCGTCTTCCATGTCGACACTACAGTAATTATTTTAGTGAGGATTTTGGCAATTACTTAACTAATTAAACATATGACATACATATATATACATATATACACACACACACACACACACACACACACACACACACACACACACACATATATATATATATATATATTTGTGTATATATGCATGTACGCCTGCATATATATGGAATGTTCCCTAAAGTTCCATTTTTTTTAACTTTAAGGAGTATCTTTAAGGAAGCCATTGGCTGTCTCTAAATTTGGATAATATCTTGTATGCATTTACCTCTCTCTTCAACACAGACAAGATGTGACACAAGATCAGTTTTTAAGCAGAGTAAAGTAAAGTAAAGTTAGCGACCATAGTCGAGGGTGACCCGAAGGCTCCCTTTTCGATAGCTACTACACCAAAGTGTAGGGGAGGGCGCTACTCCATTCCCTGGATTGCTCCACTTTACCCTTGAACCGTACCTTATAATGCTGAGTGTTAAGCAAGGTGGTATCAAGTTCCATTTTTAAAGTCTTTGGTATGACTCGACCTGGGATTGAACCCAGGTCTCCCGGGCCATTGGCGAACACTCTAAGCAGAGTACAGTTGGTTTAAATTCAGAATATTCCTTCTCCTAGATGGGTTGCTCTACTAAGTTTAAAGAGCTGAGTCTTCCTTACTATCTATCTATAAGTGTGGGGAGAAGAAATGGATTCATACCTTTCACAAGGACATTAGCGCGAAGTGAAGAACAACAGCCTCGTCCAAGGTGTGAACTTAGCTCACTTAATCTATTTTGACGATAACCGTTACGCTATACACGCCTCTATAATATATATATAATAGCATCTTGAATCTAGATAGGCCATGTAGGGCATGTTAAGAAAAAGAGGTAGCATATTCAATTATCAATTGGGATAGAAACCAATATAGGTTCGGTTTCGGTTTCATTGTTTAATGGCATATCAACCTTCGTGGGTTATTTCAATGCCAAAGCCATTCTTACTGAAGAACAGTAATGGAACTATTTAAGAGGTTTCATACGTTTCCTAAGTGTATTAGTCCGAAAGTGAAACTAACAGCGTGAGTGGAGTTTGAACACTCTTACTACGATGTCGCAGTTCAGCACGTTAGCCACGACACAACGGGGACTCTTCCACAAGGCAAGAATAAAATTATGTAAAAGTCTCATCAATAATCGAAGACGTCCTCATTAGAGTAAAAAGCAATAACTTTTATAATTCTATACAGAGGAATTTGAAATAAACAATTCAAGTTGGAAAGACATTGATTTTTGGGACTCTTAAGAAAGGCGCTCATGGCGTAACGGTTATCGTAGTAAAAACGAGGAATCAGCTAAACGTGTTCAAATCCTGAACAGGCTGTTTACATTTCACATAGCCCGAACATCCTGAGCAAAAGTATGAATCCAACTATTCTCCCTCCAGTTATGAGTGAATAGTAGGGTAGATTGAACTCTATAATCTTGATATGCCAACCATCTTAAGAGAAGGAAAACTCTGGATTTAAACCAGTTGTAGAGCTGGAGAGGGATAGTCTCCACCAGGCTATTCCTTCCCAAGACATATTAAAAGAGTAGTGCCCCCACAACCAAACCAGCATAAAGGATCTATGACCAGTGACAAGTTTATTATGTTGTTTCGGCTGAGTTCAGCCTTTAGATTACTTACTCTACTTGCTGTTGATAAGTAGTCACCCATCTGAGAACTGAACAGGCTTATCGCTGCTCAACTTCTCGCAAGATATGGTATCTTAATCATGCAAACGAGCCTTTCTCGTTTTTCCTTTTTCCGTTGTCAAATATCGACTGTTTATGTGTAAATTGCTGACGAAAATTTTTTTTTTTTTTTGCAACAGAATGTCCCTTTCTAGGATGAAATGCCCCTACACCTATCATAGCATTAAAAAAAATCATTAATATTAAAATAAAAAAAACAATTAGTTAAAATCTGTTAAAAAATTAATAATCCTACTTGTAAAAATCTTGGAAAATGTTAATACAATCGTATAAGTCGCTATTAAAAACCAGCTGGTTAGATTTTTCAAACTGTTGCATCATTCTACAATATCTTGTCAAAAGCAACAAGATATTGTAGAATGATGCAACATTCACAAAATAAAAATTGAAAAATAAACAAACGATTAACAAAATGAAAGCAGACCTAATTATTTGCAAGGTTTGGTTTAGTCAGGCAGCTTACACTACTTGCTGTTTCTAAGTAATCACTCATCTTAGCAGTGAACAGCATCGTCGTTGATTTACTTTGGTAATCTCGAGGGTATATGATTACCAAACAAGGTCTTCACTGGTTTACTTTAATGATCTAGCAGGTATTTGAGTACTGAATAAGATAATTGAAGCTTAACTTCGGTAATCTAACGGTTATATGAGCACTGAACAAGGTCCTCACTGGTTTACTTTAGTGATCTAGCGGATATATGAATCCTAAATAAGATAATTGAGGCTTTACTTCGTTAATCTAACGGTTATATAAGTACTGAATAGCATCATCGTTGATTTACTTTTGTGATCTAGCAAGTATACGAGGTCCTTACTGTTTTACTTTCGTGATTTAACGGGTATATATATTTACCAACCTCTCCGCTCGGGCAGGATATAACACAAGGTCAATTTTTAAGAATATGAATAAATGTGTTGGTTGCCTGGATATATGGATAGATATATGGATAGATGGATTATTTATCGAGACGCATAGGTAGATGTAATGACAGATAAGTTGTGTATACATATTTACCAACCTCTCCGCTCGGGCAGGATATGACACAAGGTCAATTTTTAAGCGGAATTTAACGGGTTTGAATTCAGAGTTTTCCTTCTCCTAGACTAGTTGCCTCACCAAGGCTGAAGAACCTAGTCTGCCCTACTATTTACCCATAGCTGGAGGGAGAATAATTGGATTCATACCTTTCTCAAGGGTATAAGTGCTATGTGAAATGCAATCAGTCTCGTCCAGTATTTGAACTCGTGTCACCGTGTTCATTTCCTACGACAATAACCATTACAACACGGGCACCTCCTTTACGGGTATATGAAGACTGAATAAGATAATTGAAGCTTTACATCAGTAATCTAACGGTTATAAGAGTACAGAAGAGGATCAACACAACTTTACTTCGGTGATCTAGCGATAAACAGTGTTTGAAAAGTAGTCGAACACAAGTCCAGTGATGTAACACATCACTCAATAAGTCCCTGACCTAACTAATAAAAACAACTTTTAGGCAAAATTCGGCTTTATTCATCAACATCGTATCATTTTAGGGTGATACACTGATTCCAACGCTTCTCTAACAATTCAATGCCTTTTTTTGTAGAACGATTTGTTTTTGGCCTCAAAATACGCCGACATCTCCGATATCACTTCTTCATTGGAGCCAAATCTCTTTCCCTGGAACATTCTTTTGAGGTCTGCAAACAGCCAGTAGTCACTTGGGGGGGGGGCGCAGATCTGGTGTGGGTAGGTGTGGAAGAAATTTGAAGCGCAATTCATTTAGTTTTGCCATCGTTGCGATCGACTTGTGACATGGTGCATTGTCTTAGTGAAAAACACTTTTTTCTTCTTCATTTGTGGCCGTTTTTTGACGATTTCTTCCTTCAAATACACCAATAATGCAATATAATATTCGTTATTGATGGTTCTTCTTTTCTCAAGGTAATCGACGAACAAAACACCTTGCGTATCACAAAATACTGAGGCCAAAACCTTGCCTGGTGATGTTAGCGTCTTTGGTCGCTTTGGACGGTTTTCACTTGCTGCTATCTACTCAGCCGACTGACTGCCGATTTGCCTACGGAATAAAGTGGTGGATCCATGTTTCATCAATTGTCACATATTTATGCAAAAACTCCTTTTTGTTGCGTTGATACAGTTGCAAACAACGCTCTGAATCGTCGATACGTTGTTTTTTGATCGACTGTGAACAAACATGCACCCACTTTGAACACAGCTTTCTCAATGACAAATGTTCAAGCAAAATAGTGAATACATTGCGTTCTGATATCTTCAACTCCTTTACTATCTCACGCAACTTCAATTTACGATCGGCCAAACGAGTTTGTCGCGTTTTTTGGTGTTTTTCGGGACATTTGCCGAATTTGGGTGACCTGAGCGTTATGTATCATTTGTGTCTGTACGACCGCGTTTAAAGTCAGCATACCACCTCTTACCATTGTTTCCGAGGGAGCAGAGTCCGAATTACACTTTTCAAGCCGTTTCTTTGGTTGAACAGTATTTTTTCCTCATCAAAAAGCAATGCTTTATTAACACACAAAATTCAGATTTTTCCATTGTTTTGAAAATTTGCAACAGTAGCTTCACTTAAATAACTAATTAGTAAACTAATAATCCGATTGGGCTCAAATTTTGACTCGTGCCATTTGAAGGTTAGTACTTTGTGAAAATCACATGGATTTTTTTTTATTAGTGGCGCCATCTATATGTCAGGCCCGGGACTTATTGAGTGATGTGCTATCTTATTAGGTCATGTAGAAATTGTGACTTAAACGAACAATAAATTATAGTCGAAATATGAGAAACTAATAAAAGCGGATTATTTTCCCTTTAAATTTCATATTGTAACGATCAAATTCTTTTATGTATATATGCGACCATAAAATGGCAAAACTGGCTCCCTTAAGTGACATCTTTGTTAGCGTGAAAATGTTCTGAGAGAAAACAAAAAATATTTCTCAAAATTGTTTTATAGATCATACAAACGAAATATGAAATGTTCTCCGTCTACATTTTTCTAACACGTCGACAGTAAAATTGTTTATTCGATAAATTTTGTGAGATAGAGAGTGTACAGGATCGAAAGGACTCAGGCTGGTAATGTTAACATTTCTGAGAAAGCTATCTTCGCAGATTAGGTCATCTACAAAGCTGTAACTGTCTTTCTTTTCACGGTTACAAAGAAGTTAAAATAATTTGAATACGTGTTGTCAAAAATATAGTTGCATCCTTTTTAAATCCCACAATATATATATATATATATATATATATATATATATATATATATATATATATATATATATATGTGTGTGTGTGTGAGTACAATAGACATGCTTAACGGCTTGCTTAAGTTTTTTACCATCTGGATAGTGAAAGTTTGCTTTTGACATTAAATTAATATATATTTAAATGTGTGTACATGGGGAATGTGCGCGCGGGTATGTGCGTGCGTGTGTTTTCATGAGCAGTGAGGAGTGGAGGTAAAGCTAAATATTCTGAAGTTTTTTGTCGAAAATCTCTAGTTACGAAGATTTGTTTGGATAATTAAGTTTGGTCACAAAGTATTAAACATCACAAAGGGGACATTTTTCTACCAGAAAATAACAATAATAATAATAATAATGATAAATGAAAGACTTGGCACGTCTTGGTGGGAAAGATAATTCACAGGGAATCGTGCAAGAAATTAAAATTTGATCATACTATCAAATGCTATATGCATAAACCAGAATCTGTCCCTGAGAATTTGAGATATAAACGGATTACCAAATCCTGGCCAAAAGATCAGAACTAGCGATGATTAAGAAGAAAAGAACTTACCATCAAGTGGATTTTGCCGTTTTGGTGGATCACAAAGTAAAAATTAAAGAAAACGAAAAGATAGACAAATACTTAGACCTAACTAGAGAACTGAAAAAAGTTGCGGAACATTACAGTGACGGTGACGGTGATACCAATCGTAGTTGGTGCATTTGGAACGGTCCCCGAGGAGCAGGAAAAAACAAATCTGGAAGAACTGAAAATCAGAGTAAGGGGCCAACCAGACTATACAGCATTGATAATTTGCTGGAATACTTTGAAGAATCTTGAAGACTTACTGTCGCTCAGACTCTAGTAAAATACCACCAGCAAACGCTGATGTGAAAAAACTCACAAGGAGTGAAATAATAATAATAATAATAATTGATGCGTTAGGCACAATAACTAAAGGATTATTAAAAGGCCTGAAGGACTTGGAAGTTGGTGGACGGGTAGAAACTATCCAAACGACAACATTGCTAAGAACGGCCAGAATCCTGAGACGAGTCCTGGAGATTTGAGGAGACTTGCTGTCACTCAAACTCCAGTGAAAAACCATCAGCTAATACTGATGTGAAAAACTCTAAAGGAGTAAATAATAATAATGACAATAGCAACACCAACATAAAAGAAAGCAAAAAGATAAACAAATACTTGAACCTTGCCAAAGAAATAAAAAAAGCAGTGGAACGTGAACGTGACAATGATATCAGTTGTAATTGGTGCGCTTGGAACGACCCTAAAAGGCTTGAGATCGGCCAGAATACTGATAAATATCCCAGAGACCTGAGGAAACTTGATGTGACTCAGATTTAAGTGTATCCGTGAAAAACTCGCAAGGAGTAAAATGATAACATTGACCATTCAACCAAATGGTATATGCACAAACCATTATCCCACAAGGGAAATGAACACACAGAGTTCTCTGGGGTTTTGAGATACAAACAGATCACGTAATCCCGTCCAGGAGACCAGAACTAGTGATAATTTAAAAAAAAAGTGAACCTGCCGAATAGTGAATTTTGCTACTCCGTCTGACCACTGTGTGAAAATCAAAGAAAATGAAAAGAAAGACAACTACCAAGACCTTGCCACAGAACTAAAAAACGCTATGGAACATAAAGTGGATGGAGATACCAATTGTAATTGGTGCATTTAGAACAATCCCAAAAGACTTGGTAAGAGGGGCGGAAGAGTTAGAAATCGGAGGACGAACCGAGACCATCCAAACAACTGCATCGGCCAGAATACTGAGAAGAGTCCAGGACACGTGAGGAGACTTTCTGTCGCTCACACTCCAGTGAAAGACCCCCAGCTAACGCTAGTGTAAAATACTAGCAAGGAGTATGATAATAATAATAATAATAGTAAAAGAACTCGACGAATACATAAAAAAGAGAAGGAATCGAAGAATATATAAAAAAGAGCAAAGAAAGCTAATAGCGACCAGAAACAGCATAGACAGCATAATGATCAACAGAACGACAGCTAAAAAACAGAGACGAGAAGAAAAACAACTCTATGGATATTTCCAGCGACAAACAAGCGAAAACCTCGCACGAAAAGACAGAAAAGAAACTTTTAGAGAGCAGGTGAAGTTATTCTATTTGCAGCTCAGAACAACTCCATACTGACCAATTACATAAAAGTGAAAATAGATAATACGCAATAGAATAGCAAGTGTCGGTTATGTGGTGAGAAAGATGAAACGATTGATCACATAATAAGCGATTGCAGAAGACTAAAAGAGTACAAAACTAGATATGACTGGGTGGGGAAGGTTATTCACTGGGAACTATGCAAGAAGTTTAAATTTGGCCGTACTGCCAGATGGCATATGCACAATCTGCCCTGGAGAATGAAACGTTCAAACTTCTCTGGGATTTTGAAATACAAACAAATCACCTAATCACGGCTAGGAGTTGTTGGTTGGTTTCTTTGGTTTTATGGCATATCAACCCTTGTAGGTTATTTAACACCAAATCCATCTTTATGTAAATAATCTGTTCTTTTTAAAACAATCCAGTTTAGCATAAGTACACAGTTTAATGGTTAAAAACATTTCTATTTCAAACTATTCAAACAGTTATAGGTAACAATTTAGTTAAGTGTAAATACAGTTTTAATGTCGAAAAACTGTTCTATTTCAAATAATTTAGTTAAGCATAAGCATGCAGTTTAAATGTAAGCACGATTAAATTGTCAAAACATTTCTATTTCAAGCTATTCAGTTTATTCAAACAATTCAGTTTAGCATTAGTATGCTGTTAGTTCTATTTAACCCATAGATAGGGTCCTATCAGGTGCTACCACTCCGGGCCAGAGTGGACCTGGGAGCAATGGCAATAAAGAGGTACTCCGCATTCCCCAAAGCTCCAGCACTGCTGGAACCTCACCATCGTTAGGGGGTGGTCTTACTGGGTAAACGGCTAGGAGACCAGACCGGATGATTGTTAACAAAAAAGAAAGGAAAAAAAAAGGGAAAAAGAGAGCCTACATACCCGAGTGACCAGATAATCAAAGAAAACGAAAAAAAAGAGATAAATAATCAGATTTTGCCAAAGAACTAAAAAAGCTAAGGAATATGAAGGTGACAGTAATATCGATTGTAAACGTGCACTTGGAACGATCCCCAAAGGCTTTGTCAAAGGACTTGAGGAGTTGGAAATCAGAAGATGAGCGGAGAACATCCCAATTACAGCATTGTTGAGGTCGGCGAGAATACTGAGAAGAGTCCTGGAGACCAGAGAAGACTTGCTGGCACTCTGAATTCAATGAAAAACCATCAGCTAACGCTGGTGTAAAAAACTAGTAAGGAGTAGTATAATAATTAATTGTAGTTGGCGCCACTAAAACAGTCCCCAAAGTCCAGAAAAGAGATTTGATGAGTTGGAGATTAGAGGGAGAGTTAAGACTATCCTGGTTAAAGCTGGAATACTTGTAAGAGTCCTATAGACCTGACGAGACTTGCTGTCACCCAGATTTCAGTGACAAACCACACGTTAGGGGAAACAACATGTTGGGGAAAATCTTTTAAAAAGTTATGAGTAAAATAATAATGATTAACAATACTTGACAGTCCCAGCCTATTTAGAATATTAAAAAAATTCATTTTGTGGAACTGCTCACATCCATAGGAGAGTTCTATCAATGTGATTGGGAAAGTAACACCGGAATGTTTGGATGGAACATAGAATATATATCATCACTACCTTCTCTCAGCCAAGGTCTTAGGTAAAGACCAGGTGAAGGAATGTAAGAAATTGAAAGTAAAGCTGAAAATTATATGATAATAATGGTAATAATAATACCAATGATGAGCGAAGCAATCCCCAAGAAACTAAAAATCCGAGGAAGAAGAGAAAATATTCAGACCACAGCATAGCTGGGATCCACAAGAATACTTTGGAGAGTCTTGGGGAGCTGAGGAGACTTGCTCGGACTCCAGTGAAACCAACAGTTACTACTGTTGTAAAAAAACTCACGAGGGGTAAGAAGAAGAAGAAGAAGAAGAAGAAGAAGAAGAAGAAGAAGAAGAAGAAGAAACATGGATTATATAAAGATTTTTTTGCCAAGAATGTTAAAAGAATTAGAAAGTCTTATACAAACTATTTGAATCTTCAGCCATGATATAGGAATGGAATTTGAAACTGAAAAATGAACAATAAGTATCAGACCACTCGGAGAAAAAGAAAACTAGAAATATCAAGGGATATTTGAAGCGGATACCATCAAATAAACGGATATAAAAAAGAAGTATATCAGAAGAACAACAAAAAAATCTTCTTGAAACTAAAATTTGTTGCAGAAATGTAGTCAAAGGAATAATTATGAGATACACTCGATAAGAGAGAAACTAAGAAATATGTACCATAGAAGAAGGAAATTGATGTTAATGCACCAGGCCTTACACCCAACAAATGACACAGTAAGACTCTATATGGTTCGACAGTATTGAGGATAGTGTGAACGCAGTAATTCAGGAACTCAAAGAATGTACAAAAAGAGCAAAGGGGGATTGGTTACAGCAATAACAGTAAAAATAATTAAAAAACAAAAAACAAAACAAAAAACAAACCCCAAAAAACAATAAGTTTAATTAGTGCGATGTGAGATGCAAACTGCTTCATCCCGGATTTGAACTTGGATCGTCGTGCCCATTTCCAATAGCGATAACCATAACCCCATGTGTGCCTCCAAAAATATATATATAATCACTACCTTCCTTCACCGTATCTTGGGGTAAAGGTCTAGTGAAGGATTGCAAGAAATTGAAAGTAAAAAATAAATAAATGAATAAATAAATGTAAGAATGAAAAGGAATACATGAGTAGGCATGAGTGGTTAGGAAGAATGAGCCACTGGGAATTATGCAGCGGATCACAGGGTGAAAATCAAAGAGAACGAAAAGAGAAACATGTATCTAGACCTTTTAAGAGAACTAAAAAAAAGCTATGGAACATAAAGATTACGGTGATACTAACTGTAATTGGTGTGTTTGAAATAATTCCCAAAGACTTGATAAGGAGGCTGGAGATGTTGGAAATTGGAGGAGAGCAGAGACCATCCAAACTACAGGATTGTGAAGAATACTGAGAAGAATCCTGGAGACTTGAGGAAACTTGCGGTCTCATAGACTCCAGTGAAAGACCATCTGCTAACGCTGGTGTAAAAAACTCGCAAGGAATAATAATAATAATAAAAATGATAATAATAAACGATCAATCACATAAGAAATGATTAAATAAAAAACGATCAATAACACAATAAGCGAATGCTGCATATTAGCCCAGAAAGAGTATAAGACTAGACACGACTGGGTGGGCAAGGTGATCCATCGGGAATCATGCAAGAAATTTAAATTTGACCATACGAACAAAGGGTATATGCACAACCCAGCCTCTGTCCTGGAAAATGAGACGCATAAACTCTGGGATTTTGAGATTCAAACGGATCACCTAATTTCGGCCAGCTGACTAGACCTAGTAATAATCAACAACACCAAAAAAAAAAAAAAAAAGAAAAAAAAAAAGAAAAGAAAAAAAAAGAGAACTTGCTGAATTGTAGACTTTGCTGTCCCGGTTGATAACAGAGTAAAATTGAAAGAAAGTTAAAAGAAGAATAAGTGCCTCGACCTTGCTTGGGAATTGAAAAAAACAAACAAACCGTGGAACATGAAAGTGACGATTATATCAATTGTAATTGGTGTTCTTGGTACAGTCACCAAAGGATTGATACAAGGACTGGAGGACTTTGAAATGACAAGACGAGTGCAGACCATCCAAACTACTGCATTATTGAGATCAGCCAGAATACTGAGAAGAGTCCTGGAAACTTGAGGGGATTTGCTGTCACTCAAACTCCAGTGAAAGATAATCAGCGTTAGCTGATGTGAAAAACTCTCCAGGAATAAAATTATGAAAATAATAATGATATGGGTTTTGATGTATAAATAGATCCTCTAATTACGGCCAGAACACATGACCTAGCTTTAATAAATAAGAATAAAAGACCTTGTCATCTGGTAGATTTTGTTGTTCCAGCTGACTCCAAAGTGAAAATGAGTGAAAGTGAAAAGATAGATAAACCCTTGGCTCTCACCACAAAGCTGAAAAAAGCTTTAGAACATGAAGGTGATGGTGATAACAGTAATTGTTGGCATACCAATTGTTGGCACACCAAGAACAATCCGAAAGGGCTTGGAAAAGAGACGGGTGGAGTAGGAAACCAGATGAAGAATCAAGACCATACAGAACATAACATTGTTGAGATTGGCTGGAATACTCAGAAAAGTCCTGGAGACTTCTAGTGGACTTGCTGTCACTCAGACTCCAGCGAAAGACCACTAGCGTTTGCTGCCAGGAAAAATAAAAATAAAAATCTCGAAAGAAATGAGGCAACAGCAACATGATTATGATGATAATGATGATAATAATAATCTCAGAGACGACGTTGACAGACTATATGTATCAAGAAAGGAGGGAGGAAGAGGACTTGCCAGCACTGAAGATAGCGTTAACACATCGATACAACGACTCAAGGACAACAGAGAAAAACACAAAGGAGGACTGATTACAGCCATCAGAAACGATACTGACTACACGATGGCCAACAGAATGACAATAACAAGGAAACAAAAATGGGAAGAAAAACAATTCTATGGGCATTTTAAGCGACGAATAAGCAACATCTCACTCGAGAAAAACTGGACGTAGCCAAAAAAAGGAAACTTTAAGAGAGAAACAGAATCTCACATAATAGCAGCACAAAACAATGCCATAAGAACCAATTATATCAAAGCGAGAATAGATAAGACGCAACAAAATAGCAAATATATGTTATGTGGTGATAGAGACGAAACGATCTATCACATAATAAGCGAATGCAGCAAATTAGCACAGAAAGAGTATAAGACTAGACACGACTGAGAGGGCAAAATGATCCACTGGGAGATGTGCAAGAAATTTAAATTTGACCATATGAACAAATGGTATATGCCCTATCCATCATCTGTCATAGAAAATAATACACATAAACTTTTATGGGACTTTGACATACAAACAGATCACCTAATCTCGGCCAGAACATAAGACCTATAATAATCAACAACAAAAAAAAAACAGAGAACTTGGAAAATTGTGGACTTTGCTGTCCCGGCTGACGATAGAATAAAAATGAAAGAATGTGAAAAAAGGATAACTACCTCGACCTTGCTAGGGAAATGAAAATCTATGGGATGTGAAGGTGACAATTATACTAATCGTGATTGGTGCTTTCGGTACAGTAACTAAAGGATTATTAAAGGGACCAGAGGACTTGGAAGTTGGAGGACGAGTGGAGACCATCCAAACTACAGCATTATTGAGAACGGCCAGAATACTGAGAAGAGTCCTGAAGATTTGAGGAGACTTGCTGTCACTCAAACTCCAGTGAAAAACCATCAGCTAAAACTGATGTGAAAAATTCTCAAGGAATAGATAATAACGTGAAAAACTTGAAAAGAGTAAAATAAAAAAGTACATTCAAACTGAGAACCATATACACACAAGTTTAGAATTCGTTCCATATCTCAGTCTTCTCAGTTTTACATATATATCTCCATGTATACATGCATACATTCACACATAACTATACATACATACATACATAACGCACAGAAAACAAACACACACACACGGATACATACCTGCATAGATAATCACTTATACATATACGTACGCAAGCAAGCACATGTTCGTATGCACTCGCATATACAGACGTGGGTGCACACGGAGGAACATAGACATGCATTTACATAAACGAAAGTACGAATGTATGCATAAATGCAACCACACTCACATACCTATACTTCCAGACATGCATGTACAAATACAAATATACATACACGCTCGCACATGTGAATATATATATCTATTTATCTCTCTCTCTCTCTCTCTATATATATATATATATATACGCACATGTGTACATGCATACACGTACACACATATGCCGATACATACTGACTTGCGCATGCCCAGTAAACAATTGGTTGTTGAAAAATATCGGTCAATAGTTATTCAGAATCCGATGACGTGTATAGACTTGTTTATTTTCTATTCTGCCCAAAGAAAGACACCTTTTAAAGAATGTCATCGCTTCGAGGAAGAAAACAGGAAGAGAAAAATGAATAAAAGAAAGGGGAAGTAAAAAGTGGGATCGGAGGGAAGGAAGAGATAGAGAGATAGATAGGTAGGTAGGTAGGTAGGTAGGTAGATAGATAGATAGATAGAGAGAGAGAGAAGGGAGGGTAAATGGGAGGAAAAGAGAGTGAGATTAGGAGAGAGGAAGAGAGTAAATGAAGAAGAGAGTAGGAGAGAGGAAGAAAGAAGTTGGTGAGAAGAAGAAATTAAAGGAGACAGAGAGTGAAATGCTTTAGAGAGAGAGAGAGAGAGAGAGAGAGAGAGAGAGGGTAGAGGAAAACAAGCAAGGGAGAGAGGGAAAGAAAGAGGAAGGAAGCAAGAAAGAGATAGTGAGAGGAAGGAGAAAGAAAGAGGATGAATGAAAGAGAGAGAGAGAGAGAGAGAGAGAGAGAGAGATTGGGGAAAAGAATGATGGGAGGAAGAGAGTAGGAGAGTTGGGAGAAAAGAGTTAGAATGAGAGAGAGAGAGAGAGAGAGAGAGAGACGAGGTAATAAAGGGAGATTGAGGATGAGAATACATGTGTGTATGCGTGTGTGTGTGTCTGATATAGAGAGGCATATTGAGAATGTGGGTAGAGAAAGACAGAAAGAACGAGAGTGAGAGAGAAAAAAAGGAAGAAAGAGGGAGCGAGAAGAAAAAAGGGAGAGAGAGAGAGGGGGGAGGAAGACGAGAGAGAAGAGGAGAGAAAGGAGAGGAAGTGAAAAGTTGAGAATGTGTATGTGTGTATATGTATGTGCACATGTGTGTGTGTGTGTGTGTGTGTGTGTGAGAGAGAGAGAGAGAGAGAGAGAGAGAGAGAGAGAGAGAAGCAGTGTAACAGATACCCACAGTCGAAAAATTTACAGAATGACGCGACGAATAATTCAAATTTAAGTTAAGTGTTTTAAATAAGAAAGAAAAAAATTAAGCTAATTTTCTCGTTTTGTTTCTTTTGCTTTCGTCCAAATATGGCCGACACTGGCAAAGAGAACATTTCTTCTCAGATTGTGTTATAGGTACATAAACAAATGCCACATGCAAGTATTGCCAAGATATGCATTCATGATAAAGAGTCATCATCATCATCATGTCATACCACTAGCACGGATATCCCTGACTCTTTCTCGTCACTTCTCCCTATCGTTCATCGCCTCTGGCAGGTCTTCAGGGCTACATTCTGTATCCTCACATAGCTGCTGAATGTATGTTCGTGCTGGTCGTCCTGCTTTTGCCCGGCCATATGTGGGGGTCCATAAGAGTACATCACTTATGAGCTCGTCCCTGGTTCTCCAGCAGTGTCCTGCATGTCTGATTCGTCTAACTTGGATAGTTTTCGTGATGGGAGGCAGTTGGCCGTATAGTTGGTGTCCTGTGGGGTGTTGCCGCCAGGACTTGTTCAAGATTGCTCTCAGCATTCTTGTGTAATTGTCGTCTAGCTTCTTCTCCAGCCGTTTTGTTAGCGTCCATGTAGTGCATCCATACAGCAGTATCGATACGACAGCTGCCTGGAAGAAACTGCGTTTCATTTTATCGGTTAGGTCTGATTTCCATATGATCGATAGCCTATTGATGGCTGTCCATGCCTTTGTTAACCGCGTAAAGGCATGATAAAGAGGAAACATTGTATAATAAACATCAAATCACGAATCCCTCTTGTCTGAGTGAAATTTCTACTCGATTGCAATTTGTACATACAGTAATGATCATTATTTTTTGTCTTTACGAAAGTGAAGGATATTTTAATCTTTTAAAGTGACATCTATGCATAAACATTCTTTTTAAAAAAATATTTTTTATATATTTTATTATAAAACCTAATATAGATATTGGTGACATATTTTGCTATATTTGTAAATAAAGAGTGCTCAATATCAGTGATTTGTGGAATGGGGAGCACCCCTTCATTGCCATCGCTCCCAATTCCACTCTGGTCCGGAGTGGTAGCTCCTGATAGGGCCTTATGTATAGGTCAAATAGAACTAAACGGCGTACTTATACTAAACAGAATTACTTGAAATAGAACTGTTTTGATATCTAAACTGCGTACTTATACTAAACTGAATTATTTTGATTAGAATTGTTTGACTAAACTGAATAACTTGAAATATATTTTTTTGACAATTATACTGTGTACTTCAGCTAAACTGAATTGTTTGAAATAGAACTGAATTTTTGTATAAAAATGGATTTGGCATTAAATAACCTACAAATGTTGATATGCCTAAAAACCAACCAACCAACCAACCAACCAGTCAACCAACCAACCAATGACTCAAAAAATGGTACTTGATATCGTCTTCCTAAACACTAAGAACAATAGGGTACGAATCAAGGGTAAAGTGGAGCAATCCAGAGAAATGGGTAGCGGCCTCCCCAACACCTTGATGTAGTATCTCCTGAAAAGATAGCCTTTGGGTCGTCCTCGACTAAAGCCGTCAACTTTACTTATATAATTAGGATAGCGTAGAACATGCAATCATCAGGCCAAAGGTTTGTTCTAGTGATCACATTGGCGTGAAACTGGTGATCAAGTGCCGTTGACTCCTATGCTATTCTTAGTTCGTCAAGTTCATTTGGTTCTATTAAAATAATTACATCACTGCATTTTTTTGTTTTTAATATCCAATAAAGTAATGTTTTCTGGAGTGTTTAGTTTATAGTTAAAGCCATTTGGCAGCAGGATTTTAAGATACTCTGTCAAATTATCTTCATAGATATAAGACTTAGAATAATGTAAACTTTGTATCGACGCAATTTTAACTTATTACAAAGTATGCTCTGTCACCGATATTGAACACTTTTTATATGTCAATATAACCAGCTACACACACACACACACACTATACGCATATATATATATATATATATATATATATATATATATATATATATATATATATATATAAAGAAAATGGTAGTTAATCCGATTATATGAAAATGTGCAAATATGAAAAAACACTAGTTATTCAAAGAATGATTTTATTATTTATAGTTGAATTATTTGCCAACGTCAAACGTTTTGTTTTCTGCTTTTTGTTTTACATTAAACCTTCATTAGGTTATTTAAATATGCAATGTTGTATCTTATCTAATTTGAATAAAATTTAGAAGATACAACATTACATATCTAAACGCCCTGATGAAAGTTTAATGTAAAAATAACAAATAAAAAAAAAACGAAACGTTTTATGTTGGCAAATAATTCAACTATAAATAAAATCCTCCTCTGAACACCATGAGTTTTTTCATATATATATATATATATATATATATATATATATCAGTCCATTGGCCTAGTGTTCACCAATGTCCTGGAAAACCATGGTTCAATCCCAGGTCGAGTCTTATCAAAGACTCAAAAATTGTCCTTGATACTTCATTGCTTAACACTCAGCATTTTAAGGTGTGACCAAAGGTTGGTGGAGCAATCCAGGGAAAGAAGTAGCGCCCTTCGCTGCACCACGGTGAAGTAGCTATTGAAAATGGAAACTTCGGGTCGCCCTCGAATACGATCACCAACTTTATATATATATATATATATATATATATATATATATATATATATAAACCTTTTCACGTTGTCTAGCTTGTTAATAATTAGATAATACCACCATAAAAGCTCATATTAATCAGTATTGAATGCAAAGCCGTTTTATCCTTACCAATATTAAACAAGTACTTACAGACAGCAAAAACATACAATACAAAATTGCATTAAGAACTATAAATACTAGAATCCTTAATTATAAAAAGCAAATTTCTAAATTAATTATAATGAATTAATTAACAACTAAATCAATTACAATAACAATATAAATACGGGAAAAAGGGATTTTAACTGTTTCTGAAACGTTGTAGAAAAACACTAAAAATATCAAGATTTCGCTGAATTTATATCAAGCAAATTTGTGATATAATTGCCGAGGGATTTCGTTTTATATATCTTGCCTTTCGGTTTAGTTAGGCTGAGAACCTTTCGTTTAGCGCATGGGTTAGTTAGGTGCAACATTAACGCAGGTGTTCACGCGCACGCGGAGAGGATGTGTCATTCAGAGATGTAAAAGTAAAAATCCCAGATAGGAATTGAGACCAGGGTATTTGGGTGACGTCAATCACCGGAAGTGTGGGCTGAGATTTGAGAAAAAGCAGTTAGTTGAGTTCGCGCCTCGAAAGAAGGTTGATTTTCAGAGCTGGGCGAAGCAAGACGACTTTGTGTGCTACTGGCGCCGCGCGTTGGTTGGGTTGAGAGCTGACGATGTAAAAGCAGGCAGCATAGAAAGATTGCGTCTCTCTCTCCTCATGTCGAAAAACCTTTAAACTCAAAAAGGTGAATAAAAGTTTCGTACCTGAACCAATTTCGTAAAGTTTCGTGTTTTTAGATTCCTTATGTCCACTTCACATATCCGTATCATGGGTATGTTACAAATTGACAACGAGTAAATATCTCAACTTTAAGGGCCATTTACTTTAATTATCTGTTAATTAAAAAATAATAACATCTCAACTTCTTCCTTCATATAATCTGTGATGGTCTCGAGGGAAAAATCTGTACAATTTATACGTCGTCATCTGTGAAGACCAGGAAAATAATGACCCCCCCAAAAAAAACAAAAAACAAACAAAGAAACAAACAAATAAACAAACAAAAAAAAAACAACAATCAAAAATAAAAAGATAACAAACTTTGTAGTTCTTAACGAAACGTGTCTACATGAAAGATTGCTGCCGAAATATACCTCTCTCTCTCTCTCTATATATATATATATATATATACAAACCATTTACTTCCAGAAGATGACTTAAAATGTCAGAAACACGTTTTGAAGAAGAATAAATAGCCTAAAAGCAAATTCTCTGGTGGACCTGTTCATGTTAATATATATATATATATATATACCTCTTTGACATTTGGCAGCAGAGTTTCATGGCAGATTCAAAATTGTTTCAACTCATGGAAGTGCCATTATACATTTTTGACAAGACTAAATGCAGGGTCTATATATGGTACGCAACTGGGAGTACAAGTTAAAAAACACCACCATCAACAAAACAAACAAAAAAGCCCCAAAAGTAAAACAAATAAGAAGAAAGGGATATCAGACGGAAAATTTTCATTGCAGTTTTGTAAAGAACGTTGTTTAAGGTAACAATGTTGTCAGAAACAGTTATCTTTTCATGCACTCCCTGGTATTTTTGCACATAATCATTATATATATATATATATATAAAACCAAGCAGTGGTCGTGTCGATATTGCTATATGGATGCACCACATGGACGCTAACTAAACGTATGGAGAAAAAGCTTGACGACAATAACACAAGAATGCTGTGAGCTGTATTGAACAAGTCCTGGAGGCAACATCCCACAAAACAGCAGCTGTACAGCCACCAACCACCCATCCCAAAAATTATCCAAGTTAGACGAACCAGACATGCGGGGCACTGCTGGAGAAGTAAGGACGAAATCATAAGCGATGTACTCCAGTGGACCCCTTCACAAAGACGAGCAGCTAGAACCTATATACAACAGCTCTGTACAGATAAACAATGTGGCCTGGAAGACCTTCCGGGAGAGATGGACGATAGAGAAGGGTGGCAAGAGATGGTCAGGGAGATCCGTGCTGGAAGCGTGACACGATGATATATATATATATATATATATATATATATATACGAGGTGCATACGATAAGTTTCCAGATTTTTTTCGTATGGGCACTCTAGTCCCCTTCGAAGTAATCTCCTCCAGCTGCAATGCACTTGTTGTACCGTTTCAACAACTTCTGGAAGGCCCCATGGAAGTCCTCTTGTGTGAGTGTGTCAATGACCTTCGTCACAGCCTCTTTCATCTCCTCAATTGTCTCATGACGACAGCCTCTGAGCTTAGGGAATAACCAAAAGTCACAGGGAGCAGTCAGCCTTCTGTCACGCGAGCTGGTGACACTAATGAAATTGTCCTTTGCTCTTGTTACATTTAGTCTTGTTTTGTCCCGTTTCCTGATGTCTCCTAACAGCACAATCCACTGTAGTTAGTTGGAATTTTTATTTTTAGTACTAAAGAAGAAAAACGCCTTCAAATCAATTTTCAAAAGATGTCTGGTAATACTAAAGTCAAAGTTATTAAAGATAACTTGTATTTAGTATAACAAATAAAAGCATTGTGATGATTAACTTGTTTTATTAAAAATAACACTTTTAGGATGAGAAATAAAAAGTTTTGAGGGTGGCCAAATACTTTTGGCTGGTAGTGTATATATATGAAAATGAACAAAAATCATTCGTAAATTCTTGGCTTCGTTATATACGAAGATGTCAGTATTTGTTTTAGCCCCAATTCGCACAAACAATCTTTTCCAAATGTCTCCTCATTTTGCTTATTAACATTCCGATTCTCACCTAAGGATTATTGTGCCATTCTTCTTGAAGTGACTTCGCAAAATCTGCTGGACGTAAGGGGAACTTACCTCGCATTTTATAGCTCCTAATTCCCCACCAATCTTCTTTACAGTTAAGGTCTCAGCTTCTCGTAGGGCAGGGAAGAGTGTCAATGACATTATGCTGCAAATATTCCCTAGATGCACGTGTTCTATGATGCCAGAGAATGTGATTCATAAAGATGGGTCGTGATGCCAGTGAGTGATCATTAAAATCAGACGCGAAAATTCTTTCAAAGACTTGATCTTAGTATCTTTGACTGTTGAGGTTACCTTTCAGTTTCATAAGATCGATCAGTTGCCCCAAATCTTAACTGAAACACCTTCTTAGATGCTGAGTAGATTATGTGGATTTCTTCTTTTATATCACATTTGTGCTCATCAGATACATACAATAGAATCGACACAAGTCTGTACAGTACACCCTCTCCCACAAAGGATATTCCAATGAATTCTGGCATTGCACGACTTGTAGTGAAGAATTATCATCAGATAGGACATTGCATGCAAGATAATCAGACTTTACCGTCCTTTTAATGGATCTGAGGGATGACTATGAAGTTAATGTTCTCGAAGAAAGCGACTTGCTAAACTGGGTTATTTTCTGGCAAGTCTCACAAGCATCCTGTCTCTACGAGCATTAGTTTTTTTTTTTGCCTTCCGGTCTCCAGCATATCCTTTATATCATCTGTTGTCGTATGCTTTTTGGACCAGACGACTGATTATTGTATGGTTTATGTAAATCTATCTTTCAATTTGTCTACAGGGCAATCTAGTATCATGCCTCTCCATTATATACCACCCTTGATAGTTACTAATTCTTTAAATGTTTGAGTTGATATTATAAAAAAGCTTTGTCAAGGCGGAGTCGCTCTCACCATGAAAAGCTTTCTTAAGACAGAGTATTCAATGTATAAGTATCCATCACGACGTATGAGCAAAGAATGGTAGTGTATTGAATTGGACACGATAGCAAACTTTGTGTTGTTATATATATATATATATATATATATATACATTCCAACCTAATCATTTCCAATAACTCTTCCCCCAACACCGAACTTCTTGAAAGGAAAAGCATCGTGTATATGTTCAAATGTTCCTTGGGAGACTGTGTCTCCAACGAAGATAATACGTACGTTTGTCTTACGACTACGACCACTTCAAGACGTCATACAATGCACCTTAATGACTCTAGATTTATAGCTCCACATCTTAAAAGGTACTCCCTCCCCAAATCCAAATTTCGAAAGATTTTAGTTGAAAACTACTATAATAGCGCATGAAAGTAATAAACGACAACTACAAATCCTAGAAGCCCAACATATGATTAATAGACAACGTTTTGAAATACCTTTTGTTTTTTGTTTTTTTTACTATATAAGGATATGATTATGTCCTCTTTCAACATTATTCTATACAAAACTACATTCATGCAAATTACATCCCGCTCTACTAGTTTTTTTTTTTTAAAAAAAGACTTCATCACGTTTTAGCAATTAAAAAAACCCAACAATTCTTTGCTTTTGTAAACCCCCTGATGATGACCTACGAAGGCTCTCGAAGCGCTTGGGAAGGAAAATGTAATGAATTTATCTACCAATTCAAACCTGATATCAGAAAATCTGACAGGATCTTGACAACATGCTTCTACATCATCTAATCAAACTTGTTTGAACGAGGAATTGCAGCCTAATTACACACACACACACACACACACACACACACACACACACACATATATATATATATATATATATATATATATTGGATGAAACATGATGGAAAATTTTGAAAAGTCTGAAAATTCGCCACTTGATAGAACAGCAGTTTTCGTATCTCAATAATGACCTTGAGCATTTCGCCTAGAATGCTATTTCTTGAGGACCTTTCTGAAAACGTCTCTGTTGACCATGTTGAAACCCTTGCTCATATCAGCAAAAACATGTATAGTGCTTCATTTTTTTCCACAAAGAGAGATTATCATGTCTATAGTAGCATAAACTGATCGAACAGCGCATTGTGATTCTAGGTAAACATCATTAATAAGATGCTTTACGATCCGGTTAAGAATAAATCTTGGAAAGATCTTCCTTTCAATAGAAAGAACAGAGAATTGTTAGAGATAACCATATTTCCTTTGTTTTTCCAAAGATGCTTGATGGAGGCATTTTTGAAGTCAGACTTCCCAGATGGCTTTAAAATGTTCTAGTTGCCTCTTAATTAACTACGTATTATTATTACCATAACAAACACACATGTTTGTGTGTGTGTGTGTGTGTGTGTGTTATGAATGAAAGAATAGACACATACACATTGGTAGAAAAATTTATCTATATATATATATAGATAAATTTACTAATCCCGACCGGTTTAAGCCTTTGATCCTCATCATAGAATATTTATTTCATGACTGTTTATATTTCAAGACTGAAAGGTTTATGAATTCCACAGGATTGGTTTGTCGTGTCATTGAAACTTGAACTTTTACACTTAATGATATAAACGTATGATTTTACACGTGTTTATAAGAAAATTCCAATGTTTTTTTTTCTATGGAAGATGGTGATAAGCAGAAAAATCAGGATAAGAAATAATGAATTCCAAAATTTTTAAAAACATGTTTTAAGAAAAATCTCGGCTTGAAGCATCTCGCGAGACTAGCCTAACTGAAGAGTTGTGGTACAACAAAACAGTCTCTCTGGGGATGACAGTATATATACCCCCTGGCCCTGTGATTGAGTACTCGAGTGGAGAATTTGCTGGCTGCACATACTCTGAAATGCACTAGTTCTTCTTATGAATGGAACAGTTCGGTGGCCGGTAACGTATATGTAAACAAATATATGTAAAAACTTTCTTCAGATGCACTGAGAATGACGATGGTTCTGGGGTAAGATATCCGATTGACGTAAAGTAAACCTGATTTCGATTTCGGCTTGAAGCAACTGGCAGGTGTAGCTACATCGAAGAGTTGTAATACAACGAAACAATATGTATATATAACTAATACACATTGATACACCACTCTTTTATTATCAACTTATGTAAGGAATGTGCCGGTTGTACATTAACCTTCACCACTATAAACATATTACCTTCCTTGATAATCCAGCAGTTTATATCTTTGAGTAAACTGTTGGGCCCTTATACGTCAAGTTCGACGAAAGAGCCCATTATATATATATATATATATACTATTGTTCCAACGAGAGAAAAGTAAATATTTTGAAAGGAGTAAGTCGGCAAATGATTTCAACATTAGTATTTAGGTTTTTATCATTTCATATGTACTAGTGCTCTACACGTGTTTCGGACGTTACGTTCCCTTCCGGAGATTTTGAATGGTTAAATTAAGTTTCGTTTGTGGTTTTTATAGTAACAACATACGCATGTAAGTACATTCATGTATATACACACTATATAGGTTTTGTTTAATTTTGTTTTATTCTAGATTAGTGCACAAATATAAGAAATATTGAAAACTTTCGTTAGAATATTATCTTTAATTCCAGGATTTGTGAATAATCCATTGGAGTTTATTGTTCGTGATGACCTTTGGTCTCGGCTGATGTTTTTGTATATATAAGTGTAGTCTGGTCTAGTCTAGTTTGGTTGAATAGCAAATCGAACATTGTCGGTTATTTTATTTTTATACACATAAACGGTTCCATTTAAACTAATTCAGTTTAGCGCAGGAACAGTTTTTTCTTTACACACAGTTAAATGTAAAAACAGTTCTATTTCAAATAGTTCAGTTTAACATAAGTACATAGTCTAGTTCTATTTGACCCATAGATTGAACCCTATCAGGTGCTACCGCTCCGGACCAGAGTGGAACTGGGAACGATGGCAATAAAGGGGTACTCTGCATTCACCAAAGCTCCAGTACTACTGGAGCCTCACGATCAGATTGTTTAATGTCAAATCCAGAAGACTTGTAAGGGGAGTCTTAATCCTTTGTAGAGATAAAGTTGATATATTCTGCAGCCCCAGCCGACTGGGCCAGTATATATATAAGTAAAAGTTCTTTGTATCAATAAGAACGCATTTTATGTGCGTGTGTGTATGTATGTGTGCTTTGGTATATGTCTGTGCGTGAGTGTGTACACATGTGGACGTGTAAGTACATTCATATATGTATATACAAAAAAGGTTTTGCTTAATTTTGTTAAATTCCAGATTTGTGTCTGAGAATGTCCTATTGGAGTTAAGTGTCCGTGAAGACCTCTGATCTCTGCCGATGTTCTCGGTATATATAAGCAAATGTTCTTTATATCAATAAGTATGTATTCTTTGTGTGTGTGTGTGCGTGTGTGTGTGTGTGTGTGTGTGTGTACATACGTAAACATGTAAGTATATTCCTGTATATACACACTATATAGGTTTTGTTTAATTTTGTTTTATTCTAGATTAGTGCACAAATATATGAAATATTCAAAACTTAAATATCAAATTTGAAATCATTTGCCGACCTAAATATTTTAAAATGATTTACTTTTCTCTCGTTGGAACAACAAACATCTTTTTATATATCCACTAAAACGAAACAATGCAGCAAGAGGAAAAACTCACACAGGAAGAAATACTCACAACCTTTAAAAGAAAAAAAATGAAAAACAGATTTTTCGAAGAGGAAACCCAACTGAATACAAAAATTGGCACCATCACTGACCGACTAACACCCTAACAAATGGAATTCCATCGGAGACTATTTTGAAACACATTATGGATATCTACCATATATAATTGTCATAAAAGAAGAAGACTACAAAATGAAAAAAACAAACACTCAAAATGTTGCATATTGACGTTTGACAGAGCCGTCAATCAGGGATTTCTTGGACAGAATGCTCTAGCTGTTTAAACAAAATGATTACCGGAAAACAAGCGATGGGTGGATGTAGACAGCTTACGTAGGTTGACAGGCGGAAGCAGATCACGTGAATCACAGGCCGGAAGAATGCTTTGCCGTTATGAAATTATATATACACGAGTACTAACACACAGTAAGTTTTGGTCAGGCAGTTGGAGTCACAACCAAGCCAGGACAGAAGGTGCGCTGGATGCTACCCGTGGCGAGAGGGGTCGGTAGCCCACAGCAGACCTCAGTTGAGAACCTCTCGTCAAGAAAGCAAAGACGTAAGGCCCTGAATATGGAATCACTACGTGGGTTAAGAAAAGGACAATATAGCAATCTGCCGCCAGTCTATCTCTGCATCCTTCGTCTACTTGTCTTTGTCTCTCTCTCACACACCAGTTTCGATCCTTTCGAGAAATAAAGATGAGATACTTATATTTATTCCTTCATCATACTATACTACAAAAATTTGAAGAAGCCTCCATAATCAAAGGAAGATAGGATTCTTCAATCTTATTAAAAGTAAAGAAACATCAATAATTTATAAATAGTTCGTAGAAATGGATGAAATCGTCATCTCAAGAAAATTTAAGGAAAAAATTTCACCAAAAGACAAAGAAGAATAGAGAAAAATAAAAACGAAACTAAACCTTATAAACTTAAAAGCTCAGATAAAACTATTAGAAGTCAGAGCTATTCATTACACAGCAAAACATCAGGAAATAGACCAGGAACTATTAACGGAAATCAAAGAATTTTGCCCCGCAATAACACGACAGTTTCTATTGGAACTATGAGAAAAAGAATGCAAAAAGGAAGAAGAAAAAATCCTGCATTTGTTGAGAAATGTAGCTCCAAAAGAAAAAGAAAAAGAAATAATTACAGGGGAACGGTTGAAAAACTAAAGCGAAGAAAACAACACACACACACACACACACGCAAAAAGAGACCATACACATAAACATTACAAAATAAACACTCTCCACATAACAACAACCACACACACCATTATCATATACATAGTGTGACGTGGCCTAAAATATTTATCCCAAGACGGGAGTTTAATTTTCGCACGTGTGAAGACGGGGCAGCCTGGCACTTGATCCCTCGCAAAATAAGTTCCAGTTAAGATTCCCTTTTTGGGCGTAGGGAAACTGGCAGATTATGTTGGGGTTAATTTGGGGCTAGACTGACCGCCGCTGGCAAGAGGTTTCCAAATTTCCCGTTAACACACCCATCCACCAGGCCACTGCCTCTTCCTACCCCTAGGATAATGGAAGATATGGGCCTCTAGGTTAAGATATAATAGTACTAATTATCGTAGTCGACAATTCCAATTTCCCGTGTGATATTTTTAAAGGCGAATAGGACAATTTAGCGAGAATAACATGAGGCGAATGAAGCTGAAAAGGGAGCATGCAAAAGACAACTTGATAGACAGACAACACAATGAATAAATTTCAACACGTGGGGACATTAAAATATAACAAGGTTTTTAATACACGCAGACACACATATTTAACGTGTCGGCTATATTATCAGCGGATAATACATAAATACAAATGTCTTTCTTCCTTATTCTTTTCTTTCTTCCTCCTTGAAATCGAGAGAGAGAGAGAGAGAGAGAGAGAGAGAGAGAGAGTGTGTGTGTAATTGCAGTACTTAGGAAGGATGTCGGGAGAAACAGTCTTAATGTATACTTACCTTTTTGGCGGGTCCCTTCTGAGAGTATTTTCTCTTTTACGGGCTAGCAGGATTTTTTTACAGCTTTGGCTTGAAGGCACCAGTTACTCTTGTCCAAGATTCTTTCCGCTTTTTCACCCGGAGTCTTGGCCACAGTGTTCACACATCTTGTCACCCCAACTGCTGTCCTAAAACTGATTTCCTTATCCCTATTTCCGCCGACGAAAAAGGGTGCTACTTCCGCTTTCGGATTCTGGCCAATCATTTAGCCTCTTTCTTCTGTCGGCGATTCGTTCTGACTACTATCTCTTTCACCCGGTCACAAAGTGCAAACATCTGCTGGATTTCATTCTGACCTGGATTTGTTACTTCGGCAGCGAGGAATTGACCTACATTCCTATTCCTCTTTTTAATGATCAGTCTTTGGCAGCCTCTTAATTCAAACACGGAGGGGTAGGGGAGATTCCTTATTTCTGTCCTCTCAGTGGAAGACCACGTGACAATAGAAAACCCACCAAAATACACTACCGCACACATTCATATCCACAAAACATGGAATTTTAAAAAACAAACAACTTCACACACGAACTACCCTATATAAAGAAAAATTGATCCTCATACATACCATCACACATAAAAGATTAATCCCCAAACATACTATCACAAAGCACTAATACCCTTAGGAAATGTATGAATCCTCTTATTCTCCCTTCGGCTATGACTAAATAAATAGTAGGGCAGACTGGGTTCTTCAGCCTTGATTAGGCAACCAGTCTAGGGGAAGGAAAACTCTGAATCCAAACATGTTAAACTACGCTGTATCACATCCTGCTTGTGCGGAGAAATTGGAAAATACACACATACCACCAAACACAAAAATAGTCCATTTAGCCTAAAACAATAACCACTTCGAAAAAAACACTTTTTTGGAAAAGATAAGAATAAAAATAGAATTATTTTTTAAACATACCATTACATACAAAAGAGCTGCCCCAACCACCATACGTACCAACGAATGTAAAATGGGTTAAGTAATATCCACTCTAATTTACTCTATAACGGGACAAGAAACCACACAGACTACCAAAGATATAATAGCAACAAGGTAAAAAATATTTTCTTAAGTAACCTGAATTACCCAAGAAATAATTACAACACAATAAGAAAATATTTTAGGCAACACAAACCGAACAAAAAGACCAGTCTAAGTAACTGTTGTGGTCTTCAGATAAGACCGGTGGAAGAACAATTCAAACCACGGGTGATAGGTGAACGTTATTGTATTAGCAGAAAAAGGAAGTCATACAAAAGAAGTACTAGCCGTTCTCGGCTTGCAGTCGGTCTGTCAAATGTTTCATAAGAAACGAGAAGTTGTCTTCCCCGAGCGAGCTAGCTCGGAGAATATGTTTAGGTTGGACGAGTCCATCTTTGGGGTATGGTAGGATATGTCCCCATAACAGTAACATACATAACAAAACCAACAACATGAAATCTCAAATAACAAATCCATCAACATATGAATTAGACAAAAGTCAGATTGATAAATATAGAACTTTGCCTCACTCCAAAAATCAATCAAGGAGAATGTTGTGAGACCGAAACTTACCTGCATCATGGACTCTTCCTGCTCTATATTACTAGAGTGTAGTATCCCAATACCATGGATTTAGCAGGAGTACTAGTAATACGACTACCAATATTGGACACCACCGGATAGTGAGCTCCGCTTACCCTTACACTATCCTTTGTAACTTTTGTTAATATATCTTTCTTACCTCTAATCCGTGTTTCGTGTTTTCCTTCCGGGGTACCAACTTTGGGTCCACATCAGAGAATTAAAAAGAGGCCTAAAAAAATTCAAACGAAAATTTTAATTGATAGAGAAATTCTATAACAAAGAAAAAGAATCCCGAGTAAAAAATAAATCAAAATTTCCCTCAGATAAAGATAATAACAATGAATTAAACACATTCTTCGAAAAGCTCTGGAACAGTAATTTAATAGAAGAAACTACACATAACAAACTCTACCCTAAACAAAGATAAGCCTAAGAATTATAAAGGAAAACAAGGAGAAAATTATAAAAGTAGCAGTGAAGTCATTTTAAATAAAACATATTACAGAACGAAAATTCCAGAAATACTAAGGGATGAAACAAACTACAAATTAATCAAAGAAACTTAGACAATATCATATAAAAAATTAAAAAATTCTGCTGAATGCACAATAAAACATAAACTAAAAAAGAAAATGACTCCCTAACTAACCACATTCCAAAAAGTAGCAATTTTACCGATTACCAAAAATTCACAAGTCCGAGACAGTAAATACAGCTGTAGAAATTCCAAACGGAATTCGACTTCAAATTTAGATCCATAGTAGAAGGCTCATCATATCCCACCAACAGCAACAATATACAAACAGAATTTATTAGATCATGGAAAAGATACCTAGATGACTGTTTTCTATTTTGGAAATCCTCATGGGGCAACATTAATGATTTACATAACTTAAATACATAAAATTCACCATAAAACATAATTCTAAAGAACTACTAAGTTTAGACATCCTCATTAAAAATCAAAATGGCCACATTATCTCAGATATTTACCACAAATCCACAGACATCCAACAATACCCCCATTTCAAGTGTCATAGCCCCAAAACTTCAGAGAATGTGCACCATTGTCACTAACAAAAACCTCCGACAAAATCGCCGAGAAGAATTACACGTAAACCTTCTTCAGATGGGATATCCTACAAAGGATTTAAATTAGCAGAAAAATGCCATTAGAACTATGAAATCCTGAAATTATAACAATTAAGAAGCCTTAGCATATGTCTGAACCAGTGGCGACTCTAGCCTATTTTTGCTACTCGTGCCCCCCCCTCTGTCAACTTCAGTTCTCAACCCGTGGTCCGTGGACCCAAAGTAAGTCATCATAGTTGCTATTGCGTGATTCTCCATTGTATAGAACAGATTGACAAACGTACCTTGCACGGTGTTTTTTTTGTAAACAATCAAGATACTATATAATTTGTAGATAAGATAATTTTTTTCCTTTCAAAAGTATAGAAGAAAAGAGAAGATGTTCATTACTATGACGAGAAAAATATGTTTATTAGAATAAAGAAACTGATGACAATATACACAGACACAGCTAGTAGTTTCAATTTCGCTTAAAATAAAGATTATTTGTTGAAAATGTATTCAAATAAACAAATTTTAGTTACAGAATGTAATATATGCAACATTCATTAAAGAAATAGAGATCTGTTAGTGAAAAAACAAATTAAAACACGCCGTTTAACCAACATTTACCATAGCGATGATGATGACGTCGGCGACGGCTCTAATCTGCTATCCCCCCCTCTTTCTCTCTCTCGGTCCCTCTCCCTCTTCCCAAGACATCTATCAGCAGTCAGAATGTGCTAAGATTTTTGAGCACGTATTTAGGGTTGCTCTTGTTATTGGCTACAGCCAAAAGCGTATTTCTCTAACATTACTGTTATTATAAGGGTCTAGTGCCTGGCACGGATTGCGCGTTCAACATTATAGCCGATTTTATGGGATGTTCAATGAATCTGACGGTGGCCGGATAAAGACCATCCGTTCAAAACAGCATCGTTGTATTATTCCCAGATTTATTTATGAACTTTTGGCTACTTAGTTATCGAAACTTGAATAGATACGTAATTTAATTGAGATCAGACTAAGTATGTTTGCTTGAAATTAATGGATGATTTTTAATCCATTTTGAATAACATTGACCGAGTTATTGGTCGTGCCGGGAACGAGTAGCACTACTCCCGTCTCCGCCCCTGGTCTGAACATATAAAAAAACAACCCGGAGCTATTTACTGAAATATCAAAGAATCTAGATCAACTTAAAAACAACTATAGAATTAAAAACATACTGAACAAAACCAAAAATTATTAAAAGCAAATGACAAATAAAAACTTAAAGTACTCTATAACCTCACCAAAATTTGGGGCACACACAACGCATGGAACTTCAAGATGCAAAAATAAAAGATGTGGTATATGTAATACAATCAACGAGGGAAAATCCTACACCTTTGAAAACCCCGAAAAAAAAAAAAACATTCTTAATGGATAGAAACTTAAGTTAAAATAAAAAAAAAGTAATCTACATGATCAAATCGGCCAACCGCAAAGGGATATACATTGGTTGCACTCAAGCACTGAATGCGAGAGTCTCTTTACGTAAAAGCAACACTGAATTATCGAAAATAGGAAACTTTATATATCAAAACACCTTTATGAATACAGGAAAGGAGACTTTAAAATGCCAATATACCAGTACTACTCATTACTCTAAATAAAAGAAAAACTTCATAGATTTTAACCAATATTAAACAGAGCCTAACCATAAACACACACGCACCCACAAAGACGCAAACATATGTGCACACACATATTATTAAAATACACACACACACACACACACACACACACACACACACACACACACACACACACACACACACACACACATATATATATATATTCATTGACTAGAGGTCTTTGTGGACAATTAACTCCGATAGGACATTCAAAAACACAAATTTGGAATTAAACAAAATTAAACAAAACCTATCTAGTGTATATATACATGAATAACTTACAGGCTTACGTATATACACACACACACACACATATATACACACATACAAACACACGAAATGCATTCCTATTGATACAAAGAAATTTACTTATATTTACAAAGAACATCGGCAGAGACCAGAAGTCTTCACGGATAATTAACTCTCATGGGACATTCACTGACACAAATCCAGGAATAAAAAAGATCACATCCTATCAAAACAATCTTTACTATAAAAACCACAACCGAAAGTTAATCATTCAAAATCTCCCGAAAAAGACATAATGCCCGAAACACGTGTAGAGCGCTTGTACATATGAAATAAAAAACTTAAATACCAAATTTGAAATCATTTGCCGAATTTAAATTTGCCGAATTTAAAAATCAAATATTTTTTCTTTAAATCGAAAGTATACAATAAAAGTAATATCTTATTTAAGAATATTTTTTAATGTATACTTTTTTGCCGAGTTATTTATTCTAACATATATATTGCAAAATCTTAAATATCTTTCAATTTACTCAATATTAAATGATCGGGTAATACATTTGGATTATAGTAAATGATTACACATTATTCATAGATATTAAACAACAAAAAACTTATAAAAAAAGAGGTAGTTAGTAAATAGGAGGCGTTACTTTCAGGGCACCCTTCATAGAATATTTACAATAAATCATTAAACAGATTGGTCGTAAAAAAAAAAAAAACAAGAAAAAAATTTGTTCGCAACTGCGCTGCATATACAACAGGTGTTGTTCCCATGTGGCCAGTGACAAGAGGAAATATACTTTTCTTCTCTCTGTTTTTTTTTTCCAGCGTTTATTTTGTTCTGTTTTTTAAATTTCCTGTATTTTTTCGTCCTAAGAAACGAGGCTAAGCACCTTTGCTTAAAAACCAAAACAAGATACTAAAAGACAAAACAAAAAACTTGTTCACACGAAATCTTGTTCCTAAAGAAAGCCAAAAAGTTGAATTTGAATTGCTATCTTAGCAATGTTTGCTTGTGTGGTCTAATGGAGTCTGGTTATGTCGTCACGGCACGATCAGGAAAGAAATATTCTGTTCGTTGGGGCGGCCATATTTGAACAGAAGACAAAGAAAAAAAATGAGATAAAGTCGCAGACATTTTTGTAAAAAACGAAAAAGTTATGTAGAGAAAAAAATGATTAATGAGTGAGTTGCAAAATTAGGTGCAGTGGCGGTAAAGAATATTAAAGAAACAACACAACAAAACATAGATATTTCAAAGGAGGGAGTCAATTTAAACTTACAGCACCTAACAATCCGTACACACACACACACACACACACACACACACACACACACACACACACACACACACACACATTGTGGTGTAGTTGCTATCGCGCTCGACTGCGACATTGTCTAAAGCGAGTTCGATATCCAGTTGCTTTATTACATTCACTTAGAACAAATACTCTCAGGAAAGGTATGAGTTCTCTCATCTTCCTTATAGCTATGGGCTAAATAGTCCCACTACTGTTCTTTTACAAGGATGGTTTTGGCTTTAAATAACCTACGAAAGTTGATATACGATCAAAGGAACCAGATCTAAACAAGCAATTGCATCATACTACCCTGTAGACACAGGACTGTACAACTTCCAACATGTTCTCCATATTCGTGGAGGGCATTAAAAGGAAAAGGACGGTGCAAAATAAGAAAAAGAAATTTCAAAATATGAAAAAAAAATTTTTTTAATCTTTTGTGAAATGTTTTATATAAAAAACAAACAAACAAAAAACAAAAAAAGGAAAAACAAAAAAAAAACATTCAGTTCATTTGTTCGATATTGATCATCGATTCTCTTTGTATTCATTTGACCAAGCAAAAGGGTTAGATGAAAAAAGAATTCAGTTTGTGATAGTATAAAAGGTATTTTTGTATTGTGTAATTTTATTGTCTGTTCTATATCCGCAGTTCCACCGTATGTGTAAACACACACACACACACACACGTATATGTGTGTGTATGTGTTTTGTGTGTCCGTGTGTGTGTGTGAGAAAGAGAGAGAAAGAGTGACCATATATATATATATATATATATATATATATTATTAATATTGAGTAAAACTTACTAGATTTAAACCATTATAAATTTATTCCAACAACTACTTTTATGAGGACGTATCTTAAGTTGGTAAAATAATTTTTTATGGGGCTTTTAGCATTATACCGGGAATACATCATATATTTAAATCTTTAAGGGAATTACAATCAAATATTTTTTTAAAAAAAGAAGGTATACATTAAAAGTAATATTTTATTAAAGAATATTTTTTAATGTATTATTTTTTTTAAATATTTGATTATAATTCCCTCAAAGATTTAACTTAATATATTATGTTTTCCCTGGTATAACGGTAAAAATTCCATAAAGAATTGTTTTACCATCTGAAGATACATCCTCATAAAAGTGATTGTTGAAATAAATTTATAATGGATTATATATGTTGAGTTTTATTTGATATTAATAATATTATTGCTCTGCATGTGAGTTTTTTATATATATATATATCTATATATTTTTATATACTAATAGCCATGCATTGCGCACTCTATTAGAATATATTAATATTATAAATGCTGTATGTATACTTCCTTTTAAGTCTCTTCCTAGATTTAATTCATACTATATATATATATATATATATATACTCCTCTAACCCTGTAGGGTTGAGCTCTCTAGCGACTGAAGTAATTGTGTTGCCATTAGCGTATATGCAAGGCTCTTCATATAAGAATTGTGATTCATAACCGTTTAAATTTCCTCCGCTTGCGCTGGTTTCTTCGTGGCTGAATGGTAGAATCTTGAATTGGCGTTTAAGTCAACCGGGTTTCGATCCCAGCTTCGGGAATCTAGCCACACAGATGAGTTCTGATAGAACGAAACAGATCTGTCTGTGGATGACTATATATATATATTGAGAAGAGACAGAGTGAACGTAGAATGAATTACCCAACTCAACTTTAAATATTTCCAAATTTTTAAATCAGGGAAGTGTTAGCGATTTTCTTGATTATAAAAAATTGGTTTCGATTCTTTATCTTTAATAGCATATCAATTTCTGTGGGTTATTTAATACCAAAGCCATCCAGAAGAACAGTAGAGCTACTATTTAAAGCATAGCTTGGTGGTTCATACCGATAACACACGTATTACTCCAAAAGTGATTGTAATAGCGCGACTGGAGTTGGAACTTGCATTGCTACAATCTCATAGTCCAGCTTATTAGTCAATGCATCACTGGGACTGCCACTAAAAATGTGATATTTAGATTTGGGCGTTGGGTAATTGTTTTCTTTTTAATATTATATGGGCTCTACAAGCCTTAGTATACTTGAATAATGAATTAAGTAAAGTTGGCGACAGCAGTCGAGGATAACCAGAAGGCTCCCTTTACAATAGCTACTACATCGAGATGTAGGGAAGGGCGCTACTCCATTCCCTGGATAACTCAGTTTTACCCTTGATCCGTACCTTATAATGCAAAGTATTGAATTAAAAAAAAAACAAAATATTAGATTTCTTTTTTGAAGCCCCATAACACAAAATATATGATCACGTCTTCAATAAAACATCCACAATCGAAAAGGAGTTGATACAAAAAAAAAAAAAAAAAAAAAAATGATAGAAACATATGGTTCTGAATCGAGAAAAATATTTTTTTATTTGGAAGAAAAATTTAGAATTATTACTTTTCCCGACCAAGATCATCAACAAAATAAGAAAACTGAATTGATAAGCAGATGTACGCATATAAGTAAATGTCTTTTATGCTTATTGGTACCTTATTGAAATAGTGAGTTGTTCAGTACATTCAACTCAATAGGCGCACTTTGAGCAACGGTTATCATCATAAGAAATGAAATCGGCAACCCAAGTTAAAATCTTGAATAAGTCTGTTTGCATTTCACTTAAAAGTAATGCCTTTGGGAAAGGCATGAATCAATCTCTTCTGTCTCCAGCTATGGGTAAATGGTTGGGAAAATTGGGCTCTTGCAACGGCAACCGATTTATGAGAAGGAAAAGTCCGAATTGAAACCAGCCGTACCCTGTTTAAAAAATTGCTTTATGTTATATCCTGCTCGTGGCTGAAGGGATAGGTAAATGCATACGTTCTATTTGATATATTTAATAATATCTATTCAGATTTGAATTTTGACAGTGCTGACTATGATTGGAGAAGTGACCGGATCAGCATTTGCATTTTTATCATCATCATCACCATAAAGACGTACCGATAAGACAGATTTTCTTAATTCTTTCTCACCATCCGTCCCTATTGGCCATAGATCTTGGAAAGTCCTCAAGACGGCATCCAGTGTCCGAAAAGAACTGATGAATGTTTTTGCTGATCAGCCCACACTATTGTGTCCATGCTTAGGAGTCCATAGGAGGAGGTCGCTTATAAGTTTGTCTTTACTTCACCAGTAGTATACAACATGTCTTTCTCGTCTTTCTTGGATGGTTTGTTGGATGGGAGGTAAATGGCTGAACAGCTGCTGTTTTGTCGGGTGCTGCTTCCAGAATCTGTTCAAAACAACACGCAGTATTCTTGTGAAGTATAGTTTGGTTTGGTTTTTATGTTTAATGACATATCAACTTTCGTTGGTTATTTAATGCTAAAGCATCCTTGTAGAAAAACAGAAGTGGTACTATTTGATTCATAGCTTGAGGGTAGATAAGAAGGTTCATATTTTCCCCTAGGGTATTAGTTCGAAAATGAACTCAAAAGCGCGGCTGGAGTTCAAACTTGCTCGTTACGATGTCACAGTCCAGCACGTAAGCAACTACATCAAGGGGACTCCCTCCTTGTGTAGTTCCCATCTAGCTTCTTCTCAAGGCGTTTTGTGAAATTCCAAATAGTGCAACTATACAAAAGTACTGACACGGCAACACCTAGGAAGAAAGCCTGTTTTATATTATTAGAGAGATCAGATTTCCATACGATCATTCACCTGTTAGTAGCAGTCAATCATTTATCTATGAGTAAGTTGACATCACTTTCAGTAGACGAGATATTGCTATCGAGGTACGTGAACTGGTCTCTTAATTTCAGAAGCTTTCCATCAGCTCAACTTTTGAAAAGAATCACATTACACACCTGATGATTGATTGAGTACGAAGTTCTCTTTTAGTTCGTTTTCATCGACAGTTTTTTTTTTATCGGGAATTTTACGGTTTTACAGTGTATAGATCTCACAATCTTTGATATTGACCTCCATGTCAAGGGAAATTATTAGTTTATTTAACGTTTTAGCTTTTCTTTTAAATCTTTAGCAATTTACTTGTAAACATTATATATATATATATATATATATATATATATATATATATATATATATATATATATATATATATATATATTGAAGTTTCAGCAGTCTTAGATGTAAGTTTAAAACGTTTTCTTTGTGTTATTAGCATTATTTCCATATATATACCATATCATTTTTAACACACACACACACACACACACACACATATATATATATATATATATATACAAACCTACATCTATCTCACTCATGAATCATATCTCTTTTTTTTTTTCATTCATTCATCATATAGACTCTCTTGAGAGAATTTTCGTTTGAATTGTTGCGCAGAAGAGAACACAAAAACACGAAATCGGGATAGTGAGACGATAATGAGAGACTGAGTTTTCAAACTGTCATCTGCATCGTTCATTTCTTTTCTTTTCCAGTTTTCTTTTTTAATTTTTTCAATTTTTTTTTTTTTTTTTGCAACGCGTATTCTTTTATTATTTCGTCCAGGGACTTAATGGTAAGTCGAAAAAAAAAAAAAAAATCGAAATAAGCAAGTATTTTAATGATTTCTCCTTCCGCATTTCTAAGTCTTTCTACTCCAACATCTATCAACCCGTTTTTTTTTTCTTTTTGCAAAGAACCGTATGAACCATCCGGTTTGTCTAGAGAAAGATTAAAAAAAATTGGACAAAAACAATAAACAAAACTCGAGCACAAGACATGAAAGTCGGCCTCTTTAGTGACAATACAATGGGGTCGGTGCATTCTTAGGTGCGGAGAGAAAGGAGGCTGTCTAATTAGTCCATATTAACCGATTCTTGTAGAATTTAAGACACCAGTTGACTGAATAATCAAAGAGAGACGGGATAGGGTGTCTGTCATTGAGTTATGATTAACAAGACAAATTTGTTAGTTGAGAATTCAGGTTAAGAGAAAAGAAAATATAGCATCCTGGGATAGCAGAACATCACCGAATTCTCCCCAACTACCCCAAAAAAATAAATAAAATAAATAAAAAAAATTCAATGTTTGATAATAATGATAATAATAGTAGTTATGGGGAAGGTGATCCACTGGGAACTGCGCAAGAAACTAAAATTTTACCATACTGACTAATAGTCTATGCACAAACCAGAATCTGTCCTAGAGAGTGAGACGCATAAGATTCTTTGGGACTTTGAGATATAAACGGATCATCCAATCCAGACCAGAAAGTCAGACCTAATTTTAATGAACATGAAGAAAAGAATTTTTCAACAAGTGGATTTTGCCGTGCATGCAAGATGTCAGAATGAAAGTGAAAGAAGGCAAAAAACTGAATAAATATCCAGACCTTGCCAGAAGACAGAAAAAGTTGTGGAAGATGAAAGTAAGTGTGATATCAATTGTACTTGGAGCCCTTGAAATAGCATCTAAGAACCTGGGAAAGACACAAGAGGAATTAGAGATAAGAGGGTGAAACAATCCAGACCATAGCATTATTAAAATCGGCAAGGATTCTTGGAAGAGTCCCGAAGACCTGAAGAGACTTACTGTTACTCAGACTCCAGTGAAAAAACAAAAAACAAAACAAAAACACCTATTAGAGAGGGGAAATCTCCTTGGCGTAGTGAATTGCGACATCGTAGTTAGCGAGTTCGAACTCCAGTCGCGCTATTATATTCCCTTTCGGACCTTGGGAAAAGTATGAAGTCCTGTAGTTGTAATGCCAAGAACAATCTTACCTCGAAGAAACAGAAGGTGTGCTCTCTCTGCTACCGGCACGCGCAAACCAGAAGAAGAAAAGGACGCAAGAGGTGTGACTTATTTTATGGAGGAGAATGTGATAAGCCCACGTGAAGTGGAGAGATTTAATGAACACATAAGAAACTAAGTTTGAGGTGGAAAAAGCAGAGCAGTATTTTGTTTATGTCGGATTGGTAAACACCCATCAGTTTATTTTGCGTGTTAAATAATTTGACTACCCACTAATAGGTTGATTCCACTTCGATTAGACTTCTAAAACCATCAACAAGTCCATATTATTCCCCAAAAGCTATAAGTTAAATAGTACCACTACTGTTCTTCTGCAAGGTGACTTTAGCATTAAATAACTCCTGATAGTTGATATGCCATTTAATCCATTGCTGAGGAATAAGGGAGTTCATATCTTTCCCTAGGGCATTTGTGCAAAAGTGAACGTAATAACGCAACCAGAGTTCGAACTCACTCTGCTATGTCGAAGTCCAGTATATGAGCCACTACGCCACGGCGAATTTCCCTTTTAGCTCTAATCAAACCATGAAGCATTTTTTAGCTCGTCAAAGTTTGGAAATTTTAAAAGTTTCTAGTGAGGGGCTCGTTTTACAATGCCAGTATATATATTTACCAACCCCTCCGCTCGGGCAGGATATGACACAAGGTCAATTTTTAAGCGGAGTTTAACAGGTTTGAACTCAGTTTTCCTTCTCCTAGACTAGTTGCCTCACCAAGGCTGAAAAACACAGTCTGCCCTACTATTTTCCCATAGCTGGAGAGAGAATAATTGGATTCATACCTTTCTCAAGGGTATTAGTGCTATGTGAAATGCAATCAGTCTCGCCCAGGATTTGAACTCGTATGCCAGTATATATTCACAAACTCCTTCGTACGAGTAGGATGAGATATAAGGTCAATTTTTAAGCGGAGTTTAAAAGGTTTCAAATCAGAGTTTTCCTTCTCCTAGAACGGTTGCCTTATCAAGTGTAAAGAACCCAGTCTGCCAAACTGTTCACCCATAAATTGAGGGAGAAGAGGTGGATTTATGCCTTTCCCAAGAGTATAAGCATTATGTGAAATACATACAGGATTTGAACTTTTATTACTGTGGTTATTTTCTACGACAGTAACCATTACACCACGAATTCCTCCGACTGCAAAGTGGATACTAAAGAGGATTCTTACATCTTGCAAGAATTCACCTAATTCTTTTTTTTTTTTTTGTTAGTCTCTCACGGTATAATTCAAAGATGGTCAATGTTATCATCACCAAATTTTTTGTGCTTCGTTTTGGGATACCGGTGAAGTTCATTTCTGAATATTCCAAAACTTTAAAAAAATTTGGCCGAAGGATTAATTTTGCCATGTGATCTCTCTCTCTCTCTCTCTCTCTCTCTCTCTCTATATATATATATATATATATATATATATATATATATATATATATGCTACTATTTCATATTTATGGCTACAGAGTAATCAAGAAATACAAAATAAATCAAAACTTCACAGTACGAAACAATAAAACAACGACACGGATTCTTTGATATAACTCCTTTTTGGACCAAAATATCACAACAAAATAGAATATCAATAAATAGATAGAAATGGGATAGATTTGTTTAAAGAGCACTGAGAAACTACCATATTTTTCCTCAATAATAATCTTCGGTTACATTTTTACAGCATTATTAAATGAATCAAAAACTATATTAAATGAATCAAAAACTATATTAGTCTTAATAAATATCTATATTACCCAACAATAATCTTCCAGTATATATGGCTCAGTCGGCTGTGGCTGTAGAATACACCGACAGCAGAGGAGTAAGACTCCTCTAACGAGGGTCCTGTATATGATGGTGATGGTGAGGTTCCAGTAATGCTGGAGTTTTGGGGAAGGCGGAGTAACTCTTCATTGCCATTACTCCCAGGTTCACACTGGCCCGAAGTGGTACAACCTGATAGTCTGCTATCTATGGGTCAAATAGAATGGTTTGACATTCAAACTGTGTGCAAACAAATGATTTATGCAAAATTGAATTGCTTGAAATAGAACTGTTCTTACATTTAATTGTATGTAAACAAATTACTGATGTTTAATTGATTTGTTTGTAATAAATAGTAAAACTTAAAGACATTCAACTGTGTACAAACAAATGATTAATAGTAAAAAAAATTATTAGAAATAAGTGAAACCATTTAATTGTGTGCAAAAATGAGCTCAGGTTCGTTTAAAAAAGTTATCAACAAAATGTGTTTAGAAATCATATTCAATATATATATATATATATATATATATATATATATATATATATTGAAAATTTAGGAACAAACATCACCTTTAGTTATATTTTATGATAATAATAATTACACAACCGATCTTTTGATAATTTTCAACTGTTGAAAAAAGATATAATGTACTTACATCAAAAGTTGTTAGAGTAGAAGTATCTAAAAAATAAATGAGTTTTTATGATCAGAAGAAGAGGAAAGGTTTTCTCAAAATATTTCCTCCGTGCGCGCGCGCGCACACACACACACACACACACACACACACACACACACACACAAAGAAAAACAAAATAAATGCAAACAAAATAAAACAAAACACTTATCTGTTTTTAAATACTTTTATTCCAACGGTCTTAGATGTAAGTACATTATATTTTTCGACATTTTCTTTGAGTTAGGATCCTTGTTTTTATATTGATATGTCATTTTAACACACACACACACACACACACCCTTATATTATCCAAAGGCAAGTCAGCCAATGGTGGGAAGGATTCTATTTTAGGATTTTCTTTATTCAAATACATGTAATTCAAAATCCAATAGAGAGCTCAATGCAAAGTAATAAGAGAATAAATTAAAATACAGAGCAAATAATTCCAAGGTTTTTCTTATATATATATATACTTGTAATTCTAAATCCAATAAAGAGCTCAATGTAAAATATCAATAAATCAAAATATAGAGCAAATAATTCCTAGTTTTTTCTATAATACCGACGCCGACTACGCCGATGACATAACGATACTGGCAAATACACCCAACCAAGCCGAAACACTACTGCATAGTTTGGAACGAGCAGCCGCAGGCATAGTCCTCTATGTCAATGCACACAAAACGGAATATATGTGCGAAAATCAAACGGGTGACATCTCCACTCTAGACGAAACCCCTCTTAAACTAGTAGACAAATTCACTTACCTAGGAAGCAGCGTCGAATCAACCGAAAAGGACATCGACACGAGGTTAACGAAAGCATGGACAGCTATCAATAGGCTATCGATTATATGGAAATCAGACCTAACCGATAAAATGAAACGCAGTTTCTTCCAGGCAGCGGTCGTGTCGATACTGCTCTATGGATGCACAACATGGACTCTAACAAAACGGCTGGAGAAGAAGCTAGACGGCAATTACACAAGAATGCTGCGAGCAATCTTGAACAAGTCCTGGCAGCAACACCCCACAAGACACCAACTGTACGGCCACCTGCCTCCCATCACGAAAACTATCCAAGTTAGACGAACCAGACATGCAGGACACTGCTGGAGAAGCAGGGACGAACTCATAAGTGATGTACTCTTATGGACCCCCACACATGGCCGTGCAAAAGCAGGACGACCAGCACGAACATACATTCAGCAACTATGTGAGGATACGGGATGTTGTCCAGAAGACCTACCTGAGGCGATGAACGATAGGGAAAAGTGGCGAGAGAGGGTCAGGGATATCTGTGCTACCAGCACGACATGATGATATATATATATATATATATATATATATATATATATATATATATATATATATATATATATATATATACTTGTATTTCTAAATCCAATAGAGAGCTCAATGTAAAATATCAATAAATCAAAATATAGAGCAAATAATTCCTAGTTTTTTCTTTTATATATATATATATATATATATATATATATATATATATATATATATATATATACAATTTGTATATCAGTATCTATTTATCTATCTATCTAAATACATATATAAATATCTATATCAGTCTGTTCCTATCTATCTGTCTATCTATTTATCTATCTGTCTATCTGTTTAATTATCGAAGAAATTGTTGTTAATTTACCTTCAATGTCGCTATTAAATGTTTGAACTCCAATTTTGATTTTCAATAATATCAAGTCTTCTCCAATGGGAATATTTTCTGCACTCATCCGGAAATATGAACACCCTTACTCTTGGAAAACCTGTAACGCCGGTTGCTTCAATAAATTAGCACCCCCCCTCAAAATCAACACAAAAAATGCAACAGAAAATAACAAAACCTAAAAAGGCAAAACAAGCATAATTTCCTCGTATCTGATGAAGCTGTATGCTATAACTATTAATTGTTCATTTCAATAAGTCGGGTTCTCATGTTTTAGTCATATTTATTAACAGCATGGTCAGATATCCTTATGAGCCGGAACGCCTCTGGCGTAGTTGCAATCGTCCTGTGTTGCAACATCGTAAGCGAGTTGACACCTTAGTCATGCTTTAATGTTCCCGTTAAGGTTTTTTGCTTCTTTGTTTAATGGCACGTCAAGCCTCATGGGTTTTAATGCAAATACATTCTTGTTGAAGAATATTAGAGTTATTATTTAACCCATAGCTGGAAGATAAAGGGGCTTAATATTGTCCCCAGGGTATTAGTCCGAAAATGAACATAATAGCACAACTGAAGTTCGAACTCGCTTATTACGATGCGAAATCCTGCACATTATCCACTACGCCATCGGGACTCTTCGTTCACTTCGGACTAATACACTTAGGAAAGGCGTGAACTCCCTTATTTCCTCCAGCAATAGATTAAAAAGTACAATTACTGTTCTTCTACAAGAATGGCTTTGACATTAAATAATCCACAAAAATTGATATGCCATTAAACTAAGAAACTAACCAAACGAAGATTAGCTCAGTCAGTTGGTGGGGGTGCGTAGAATATACCGACTGCACCTATGCAGTGAGGTAAGACTCACCCAACGAGTGTCCTAGATATGATACTAAACAATCTGATGGTGAGGTTCCAGTAATGTTGGAGCTTTGGGGAATGCGGAGTATCCCTTCGTTGCCATCGCTCCCCGGTCCCCTCCGGCTCGGAGTGGTAGGGTTCTATCTATTGGTAAAATAAAACTGTTTGACATTAAACCTGTACTTATGCTAAACTGACTTGCTTGAAATAGAACTGTTTTTACATTTAACAGTATGTAAACAAATGATTGATGTTTAATTGAATTGTTAGTGATACATAGCAATACTTGAAAATATTAAACTGCGTGCAAACAAATGATTAATAGTAAATAGTATTATTTGTTTTAGATAGAAATAACTGAAAGCATTTACCTGTGTACAAAAGAGATGAGCTCAGAATCGTTTAAAAATGTTATCTACAAAATGTTTTAAGAAATCATATATTTGGTATATATGTATAAAATGAATGTGGCATTGAATAACCTACAATAGTTGATATGCCATAAAGCCAAGCCAACCCAACCAAACCAAACCAAGCAATCATTATCCAAATTATTTATCATATTTCTATATAAATTAATGTTTGTGGTTACCCCTAAAGCTATTCTAAACCAGGCAACCTTTTTCTGTTAATTGATAAAATATGGAGTCCAATTTATTTGCAGCAATTTAGTCAAAAATATTCCCCAAAGTTATAACAGTTTTATAAGATACAATAATCTCCTGGTGGCCTTAATTCATTTGACATTTGTTTACATATCTAATATACAATTGTACGCTTTAATAAGTCGTCGAAAAATAATTTGATATACATGTGTTTATTGTTGCAACATGCTGTTAATGTATTTACAAGTGTTCAAGATGGTGTCGATGATAAAATGCGCTATGAAAAACAAGAATCTTTTTAGTCTAGACACTGAAATATAATTGTTCCTGCATAAGCGACATCAGTTCAATTCAATGTTTCGTATAACGTGTTGAGTGACCAAAGATCAATGAACTTGTTGATTCCGGGATTATGGCACCTCGAGGTTGGCCGAGAAATTAAAATAGATTATCCATCCCGATTAGAAATCTGCTGATCAATCTTAACCATGGTCTCGTGTGAAAAAATGCTGTTCAAGTTTAACTCTCAGAATTATTACGAGTGAGTTTAGTAAAACGTATCACGAAAATGAAATGCATGATCGAATTTTGAGTAAAACTTCAAGACAATATGACAGAACTCGTTAAAAAGTTAACACAGGCTTATGAAGATCAAATAGAGTTACTCGTGGCGTAACGGTTAATGTTGTAGAAAGTGGATTCGGCTACCAGAACGAAGCTGTTTGCATTTCCCATTATGCTAATGACCTTCAGAAAGGTATGAATCCAACTATTCTCCTTCTACCAATATGTAAATAATAGGGCAAACTAGGCACTTCAACCTTAGCATGGCAACCGGCCTGGGAGATGGAAAACTCTGATGTCAAACCAGACCTGGTGATGCCCAAGACACACAATATGTTTAGCGTTTCCACGATCAAACCAAGTAACGGGTTAAGTCTTTTTTTTAAAATGGAAATCAAGTCCTATCATAAGTGCTGTTTTTATGTAGCAAAATACATTTTCCGATGGTCAAGGAACTGTTGAACATTAACCTTATTGTAGTCGACTGATTACTTCACGAAATGAAGAATATGCAACAGAGACTTTTAACAAGTTGATGCAGGCTTATAGAGATCAAGTTCTATCCCTGTTACTGATCTTTAGGTTGCATAATGCTTTTTCGGATAGTCAAGGGACTGTTGAATATGAACCCCGTTCAGGTCAACCAGAAATTTCATTTAGAAATGTTTGTAATTATAACTATTTTTCTATGTTTCATTGCATTTTTAAAATTTGTTTTTTTTTTGTCTATGGTCATTCGTTTGCACACAATAACCATATCAAGCATTCTTATCTAATACAAATCATTTATACATAATTTTATAGTTCAAAGTGACTATTACTATTTGATAATAATTATAATATGTTTGCACACAATTATATGATTCCATGTATTTCTTGTTAACACGAGTAATTTACAAGCAATTTTATGGTTTCAAGAAACTAACAATTGTAAACAATCATAGCTTCAAGTAACTATTCTTAAAATAGGTAAATAGTTTCAAGTCTTCCTAATAATAATAATTTTTATCAAATAATAATTATATGGCTTCACTATTCCTATCTAACACAAATAACTTTTGAACAGTTCTATCTGGCTCATTGGTCGGATCCTAACAGGTACTGCCACTTGAGGTCAGAGTTGATCTGGGATTAATGGCAATGAAGAGCTATTCAGCACTTCCTAGAGCTCTTGAATTAGACTCTTACTACCAGACGCAGTTTAGTATTATACACAGGACATTGCTTTTTATGGGGCGGGTTCTTACCCTCTACAGAGGATGTAGTCATTGTATTCTAGGCCTCGCCGACCTGGAGAGTTTGAGTTAAAGGTGCATAAGTGCATAACCATCGTTTTAAATTTTGACACTTCAAGATATGATTCTCTCGGTGTTACTTGATTTGATTTTTGGAAAACCTCAGTTATCTGTTGAAATGGAAAACGTCATTTGATTGGATGAATTAAATACGTTATTTAATTGGTTGAGTGGAAAATACGATGTCATAGTTGATTAATCACTGGAAAACATGAACAGAGTTATATTGTGGTACAAGGATTAGAGTTGATGGAAGAACCACCGATCTACAAAGACGATGCTGTATAGTGTCATATCCAGGATACCTCCTTTTCAGGAGTGGGGGTTTAACCCTCTGCAGGAGATGCAGTTTGCATATTCTATACATCATCGACAGGAAATTTCAAGAAGTGAGAAAAAATGCGAAAAAATGTTTTCTTTGTTTTTAAATGCGGACCTTTGTGAAGGTGAGGGTAAATCATAGATAACGTGAAGAATGTGTCTGAGACATTTTATGTTTGGTGATCTCATTCCTTTTCCTGATTAGTTCGAAAAATTTCCTACAGCATATAGTCGATCATTATGGGCCTTGGAAAAATAGGGTGCTTTTCTTTGTTTAATGGCATATCAACCTTCATGGATTATTCGATGTCAAATTCATACTTACAGAAAAACAGTAGTGGTACTATTCAACCCATAGCTAGTAGGTATTAGGGAGTTCATACCTTTTCATAGTGTAATTAGAGTTCGAACTCGCTCACTACGATATCACAGTTCACCAATGTCATGGGGACTCCCCACTTGGAAACAAAGAGCCAGTCAGCTACTCGACAGAACCAAATTCTCTTACTTGTAAGACAGGATGATTTTTATCTGATCGTTTGAAATAATCGCGATTGATTTCAGTATAGCAGCGAGTTATGCATTAAAAATGGATCTGAATATAAGATCTGCCCTTATCAATCAATTACTGTTCATATCTATCTATCTATCTATCTATCTAAGTTTACATAATCTAGAGAAAATTATTGCGTACTTACCTCAGTGCTCGTGTTAGGTGTTTGAGCCCTAGTAAAGGCCTGGCTTTCTAACTTTGATTTTGAAAATTTGCAAGTCTTTTTTAATAGGAAGATTTTCTTCCCTCACCCAGCCATATGTACATTTTTACATTTGCAAAATATTCAATATCTATCTCGTGTGAATATCTCAGTTTGAATTGGAGGGAAATTATTTCATGCAGTTCGCCATAAAGCCTTTTCAAATGTTTAATATTAGAATGTATTTTATCTGCTTACGTAAGATTAATGCTATATCGTATCATTGTATAGAGTCACATTTCTCTATGAAATATAAAGTACGCTGACCCTAACCCTAACCCTTTGGCCAATCAAATTTTGGTGTATTGACTTCCTTACTCCTCCCACACCTCTCATCATCCCTCACAGACTCCCTGCGTTCGTTGAATCTCTTATGCCATTCGAAAACTGTTGCTCAATTCATCCAAGATGGTCGAAAAGCAGTCTGAAGCATTCCATACGTTTCTGTGGTATTTTTTCCAAGTTTAAAACAGAATTTTATTGCATGTCGTTCTTCTAAAGTGTCCTCACGTCCAGATTGCATTTTTGAAATTCACCAGCAGTGACAATCAGGCTTTAGTAGGGTGTATTCCAATTCTTGTTGTAGCTGTTCATTTAAACCTGAAATCATAAAATTGGTCAGTCATCTCATAAGATGTATAGCAATAACATAGTGAATTTTCAAGAGTCTACGACAATTTTAAATGCCTGTACAAAAAAGTCTGGAAACTTATTGCACGCATCACGTATCTGTATAAGCATGGATTTTGAATCCTTTTAAAAGTCAGATAGAAAAGAGCACACACACAGTGAGAGAGAGAGAGAGAGAGAGAGAGAGAGAGAGAGAGAGAGAGAGAGAGAGGAGGGTGGGGGTTAAATTTGATCAAAGCTCATTCACAGCATGATAACATTATTGACAATCTTGTAAGCAGGACTATTGATACCTAACTTAACATTACTGAACACTTAAAAAATACTAGCTGAACCTGTAGAAAATTCGACGGTTACATTAGTAACGAGGTGGAGTGTGTAGCAAATTAAAGTATCAAACGCTTTTCGTATTTGAACCTATTGCACCCCCCCAAATAATATTGGTAACTAATTTTGCATGCCCTTATCGGCTGGGGTAGTAGAATACACATCTGCAGAGGGGTAAGATTCTCCAAACAAGTGTATTGGATATGGCATTAAACAATCTGATGGTGAGGCTCCAGTAATGCTTGAGCTTTGGGAATGCAGAGTACACCTTCATTGCCATTATTCCCAGTTCCACGCTGGCTCGGAGTGGTAACACATGGTAGGGTTCTATTTATAAATTAAATGAAAGATGTTTAATTGAATTGTTAGTGAATTGTTAGCAATATTTGGAACCATTTAACTTTGTTGACTTATGCTGAATTGAATTGTTAGAAATAGAACTGTTTGGTCATTTAACTGTGTGTATCACAAAATGTGTTTAAAAATCCGATATTTAATATACATGTAAAAACAAGATTTGGCTTTGAATTAACAAAAATGGTTGAGATGCCATAAAATCAAACCAAACCAATTTTGCATCGTAATTTTGTGGACAATCCCCTGGTCAAATGTTTGGCTAATATTCCGATTGGTTGATTGATTTTAACGATTTCTTGTATTATTTTATGCTTTGAGATCTGGGAATCAAGTTCATTGTATTTTCATATTTACATCTTTTGTGTTGTTGTTTCTTAAGATTGATTGATTGATCTTAACGGCATGTCAATCTGTCCAGGGTTATTTTATGCCAAGAGTTTCGGGAATCGAGTTCATTGTATGTTCATATTTACATTTTTTTGTGTAGTTGTTTCTTAAGATTGATTGATTGATCTTAAGGGCATGTCAACCTGTCCAGTGTTATTTTATGCCAAGAGGTTCGGGAATAGCGTTCATTGTATGTTCATATTTACATTTTTTGTGTAGTTATTTCTTGAGGTAGATTGATTGATTGATTGATCTTAACGGCATGTCAATCTGTCCAGGGTAATTTTATGCCAAAAGGTTCGAGAACCCAGTTCATTGTATGTTCATATTTACATCTTTGTGCAATTGTTTCTCAAGAGTTTTTTTTGCATGATTTTTAAACATTTGACCCATAGATGAGATCCTAACAGGAACTACCACAGTTGAATAGTGACAGAAAGAAGATTTCTTTGACAGTTTGTGCAAGTTATGGGGGTGGTAAACCGGATGTACACCTGTGTCTTAAGGTAAACAAAACATGACGGAAATGCCACGGGAATTGCGTGGGTGGCATGCCGGAAGGCAGTGTGAAGAAAATGTTGCATACTATTGTAGCAGAGAAGTCTTCGGGTACTATGATAAAAGTTTAGTGCTAAAGTGAATTATAAATAAAACATTCCAACAGAAAATAAATAACAGGAGGTTGAACTGAACAAATGTTGTCTTTCTATGTATTTATAGATTTTTGGTAATAATCAATAATTTTCAAATATGTTTCATGCGTGTATTAATTTTGTACTGTGCACATAAATTTTCTTTAAGCTATTTTTTAAATTGCTTACTTGTGTGTCAGTCCTGAGTTCTTTTGAGACTTAGACTTTGTTATTGTTCACAAAATTTGAAACTGATATTTTGTTTTAACGATTTGAGAAGCAATAAAATATATTAGACCTGTTCTCTTTGAATACCAGACTTCTACTCTCAAGGCAGGGGACAGATGGTACCAGACCCACTGGATCTTGACGGCAAAAAAGGGAAAAGTTATACTTGTATGAACACATTCGGTTCTTTTTCAAGGAAAGGATAATTCTATTCTTAGGTGTGACGAAATACCCTGAAGTAGAGACTGTTACCAGTACTAGACGAGCTGTGAAACTGTTGGGTTCCTCTGATATCAACGTTGATATAGATACTTCCATTTCGAAAAGACTGAAGGATCTTAATTTTTCCAGTATTTTCCAGTTATTTTTCGTTGTATCAAGAATTTGAATAAAAATACATTCAGAGCAATATAGACCTCACAAAATTATTGTTCGGTTGCAAATTGAACTGGAAAGTATTTTATACTCACAGTTTGGGGATTTTAAGAATATATTTCTAAAAAGAAATCTCGCAATGATGTGTTGTTTTTGTTGCGTTATGGTTACGTTCAAACACATACTGGCGTATGTATACTGGCGTATACATACACATACAGATGTGTACATACACATACAGATGTGTACATACACATAGACAAACCGTCATAGGGTGTGAGTCGTGTAACAGTCATCATTGGAAATGGAATTGGTGTCCCGAGTTCAAACTCTTGGAGTAGCTGTTTGTATTCCATTTCACGCTAATTCTCTGGGCAAAGGCATGAATCCATCTTATCTCCCAACAGCCATGGGTAAATCGTTGGGCAGACGAGGCTCTTGGTATGGTAATTAGTATAGGAGAAGGAAAAACTCTGAATTCAAATCAGCTCTATTCTGCTTAAAAATTGGCGTTGTGTCACATCCTTTTCGTGGCGAAGGGTTTGGGTAAACACACACACACACACACACACACACACACACACACACACACACACACACACACATATATATATATTAGTACTAATGTGAATTTTAATAAATACTGCGAATATACAATTGATTGAAATTAATTTATTGTTAAAATACTCATGAATAAACTGTATTTTACTAAAACGGATTAAAACACAATATATATATATATATATATATATATATATATTGTGTGCGTGTGTGTATAAAGTAAGTGAAGTTGGCAACCGTAGTCGAGGGCAACCAGAAGGCTCTCTTTTCAATAGCTACTATACCAAGGTGTAGGAGAGGGCGCAACTCCTTTCTCTGGATTACTCCACTTTACCCTTGATACGTACCTTATAATGCCAAGTGTTAAGCAATGAGGTATCAAGTATCATTTTTTGAGTCTTTGTTATGACTCGACGCAGGACTGAATCCCGGTCTCTCGGGTTATTAACGAACTTACAAGATAAATGGGCCGTTGAAAACCCTTGTTTTTCACTTCGCGTTTATGCTATTGAGAAAGGCATGAACACTGGTATTGCATCCTGCTCATGATAGAAGTGTTGGGTAAACACACACACACACACACACACACACATATATATATATATATATTAGATTTAAGAGGTGTTCAGAGTTGTGTCCTTTTTCTAAAAGCAATATTCGTTTAAATTCGTCCCTATATTTTCATGTATCTATATGCATGTTTGTACGTGCGTGTGTCTGTGCATAAATGTACCATTTTTATTCTTCTTTTTTTTACTTCTCTTTCAAGCATTTCCTTCAATGCAACCAAAAGGCTCCGTATTCTCACGCCATCATTTTTGATTTTTCGGTGAACTAAAACCCTTCTTCTTTCCTGCTGTTTTTTTTAACTACCTCCGACATGCAATACAGATTTAGTCATTATCGCCTTTGTCGGTACATAATAGCAGCAAGTAGTGTATGTATGGGGGTTGTGGTTAAATATCTATAACTTGAGATTGAGGAGAAGGAGAAGTTGTGTGCGGACAGGAAGTAAACGCCTGTTTGTTGAGTTGTACGTGATAACGAGGCTCGAATCACAATGGGATCATAATGGCGGCTTTTCGGTTCTTCCGTTCCGACGCCATATCTTCTATTTACCCACTAACCTTTAATTTACGACTGCCAATTACTTAGTACCACTTAATCCTACCCTGCAATGAGCGGTTGTCTTGTGGAGGTGGTGGGTATGTTATATTTTTACTTTTTTGTTCTGGCCTTGCTTAGCATCTCGGACGGAACAACGAAATCTGTTTCTATGAAGTGGAGGCAACAAAGAAATGATATCATTAATAAAAATTTAACGCGCGGGCATACACACATACACACACACACCCGTACACCAACACACATGCACATACACACATGCATACACACACGTGCGCACGAAAGCACACACGCGCGCACACATACGCGCGCACACACACATACATAATTATAAACTCATACCGCCGCAGTTCTCCTGTTATTCTGAGTTTCATGTGCCACGACAATTAGCAAACGATATTTTTTTAAAAATTAGGCTTTGCATTGACTACTTTCTAACTCGCTTTCCGAATATATATATATATATATATATATATATATATATATATATATATATATATATATATATATATAGTGTAACTGGAAGAAAACTCAACCATAGTTAAAGTGTCATTATAAATTTATTTCGCGGTTAAGTTTTCTTGTATACGTCCGGAAAGGCATATATAAAATTAGCGATATATTCTATATACGAATATTCCCCACCTATAGCCTTTTCGACTCCTACTGGATATCACTGATATTACCGATATATATATATATATATATATATATATATATATATATATATATATATAAATCATCTAATGAGAAGCTGGATATATAACATGAAACTTGGGTAGTATATAAAGGAGTGGACTCTCTTTTAAATTTTTACATTCTATCTATTTATCTATGTGGATATTTATATGTGTGTGCTTCTTTATGTGTGTGTATGTGTGTATCGGTGTATGTGCATGCATGTATGTGTGCGTGTATGTGTAAAAAGCAGCAACTCAATCGATGTGGTTCCTTATCACTTTTTACCAATCCTTACTACATTTTATAAAAATTTTTAACGCCTTCCTGACAGACTGGCCACATCGTACCGGCCAAACATGTGCGTCTGTTTACAGTCAACTCTAATAATGCCAATTGACCGTAAAGGTTTATAAGCGATATAAATTTGCTCTCAATCTGTTTCAAATTTGTTTCCCATCTGTATTAAATTTAGATATGAGGTACATTAAAATTGGTAAAATTTGGAAATAACGTTAGGCTGGAAAGAGTTTATCTATCTATCTATCTATCTATCTATCTATCAATCTATTTAATCAATAAACCATATGCTTGAATATCGACCTAATCATACGCATCGTTCTTTGTGTGGGGAATATTTACTGGTAAATGTCGATTTCGACCAAACAGGATTAAAGGGACATTACTGACAAAAGATAGAAATGACTGAATTTTATTTGCATTTTACACGCGCGATCGTGCACACACACACGCACACACATATACACACAAGGGGGCACTCGTAACATAACGATTATCGTCGTAGGAATTAAACCCGGCGATCTGAGTTTAAATCTTGGACGTGTCTGATTGCATTTCTCATAACTTTAAGGAAAAGTATAAATCCATCTACTCTCCTCTTAGCTATAGATGAATAGTTTGACAGACTATGCATTTTAACCTTGGTATGTTAACCGATCTAGGAAAAGGAAAACTCTAAATTCAAACCGGCCATACTTCGCTTTAAGATTGGCCTTGTGTCGCATCCTACTCGTACGGAGGGGTTGGGTAATATATGCGGGTTAGTGCACACACACTCACACAAATTACACCCCCACATATTTATATCCCTTTTTAAACATTCGTTTCTGTTGTTTGGTTACACATCAGTAAAGTTGTTATGCTTTAATAATTGTATGTTGGATTTTCCTGAAATTAATATTTTTTTGAACGGGTATTATGAGATATGAAAAGCATAACCTTAATATTTATACAATTGGTAGTGAACGCAAATGGCCTCAACCAGAATCGGCTGGTTGATTCCATTTTCTGTGCTTTTAACAGTTAGACCACACCGCACCACCTTCTCTTCCAATACCTGTTAAATTGTCACGGAGAAATGAGTCATGATATTTTGATTGTTTCTACAATAGTAGATTTATTACCCAACTTCTACGGTCACCATTATCATAACAAGCGCTCGTGTTTCCTTCACAAATGCCAGGTAAAGAGGATGTGAAACAAAAAGGCAAAATATCGTACTAATGTTCTGAAAACAATTGCACGTCATGTGATTTGGCCAAGTTTTTCCTATTCTATTTTCCTGTTTTTTTTTTCTTTTCTTTTTTTAAAACTATTATCTGAATTTATTTATTTTTTTGCTCAGTTAAAGTTTTCTTCTATGTTAAATGTTTGTAGAATCGAAAGTCATGACCTCTTGAAAATGGCAGTCATTGACATTTGGAAGCCAATGAAGAATAAACATTTATCCTGAAAGAAAAATAATTTCAAAACAAAATTACCAACGGGGAAATCGACAAAATAGGGTTGGAATTAAAAGAACAAAAATTGAATTATCCTACAAAATCAAACCTTTATCTATCTATTTATGGATAATGATCTGTCAATTATTATTTATTTTTTTTTTACTGATATCTTTTATTTCTTTTTTAAAAATCGCAACTCGCCCGGTTCGTCATCTCTACAACAGTGAGCAAAAGTGTGTATCGGAAACAATAGTAGAGGTTAAGATAAAAACACACGTCCCGCTTTTTGTCACGGGGAAGTCTGTTATTTGGATGCCATTGCTCTAGTAGTTAAGTGGTAAAAGTAGCTGGTGCAGAAGAAATGACGTCCCCTACGAAAAAAGGCTGCCTAATTTCGAGTCTTACTGACACTTAATTCTTCAATATTGTTTTCGAGACGCGGGGTTCCTCTCTGTTGACGAGATAATGAATTAATTGTGAATAAAAAAGTAACCAAAATTAAGATAAAAACGAAAATATTAGATAAAATCTCGCGATAATTTTATCCACGTTTTTAACTTGCATATTTCTTTATCTTTTTAATTTTGGTTTAGTTTCTTAGTTAAACGGCATGTCAGCCTTCGTGGGTTTTTAATGCCAAAGCCCAACTTGTAAAAGAACAGCAGTGGTACTTATAAACCAATAGCTGGAAGGATCTGAAGGGTCATGACTTTCCAAAGGGTATTACTTAAAAAAGGAACGTAATATCACAGTCCAATACGTAAGCAACTACACTACGGGGACTCCCACCAACTGCAATTTACTCGGGTGATCATCTTTATGACAGCGAGGAATAGCACGTTACGGAAAATATAATAAAGAATAAATTCTTTCGGGATATTTGAGCTCGCACCCCCTTTTAAATTCAGAGAATATTCTGTTTTTCTGTACCGGCTTCTTTTAAACCTAAGCTACGGGAGCAATATCAGGAGTTACTGTCGTTCAAATAACACATTTATAAAACAAGTCAATATTCTTGTTTCTCAATTGTTGTTATAACTTTTTATAGACTATCTGTCGTAATATCCTTTATGTTTGTTTATTTTATTATTTTTAATGGCATATTAACCTTTTTAGGTTATTTAATGCCCAAGCCATCCTTCTAGAAGAACAGTACAGGGTGGAACGATAAAATTGTCGCCCTAGAAAAGACGACATGATTCCATTTCCGTTTAATGGAAACCGGTTTTCTTTTTTGTTGCAGACCATCTACTAGTTGGCCAACTGTGTACAAATCCCAAGAGCGATAGGAGCCTTCTATCATGTCTGAAAGTGACACAATGTTCAACGAGCGAGATCGGAGCTGCGCCGCTGTACAACTCACCCTCTCTAACGATCCAAGAGAACCATTGCCAGCACCCTCAAAATGCAAATCTGGATTGCTACCAATAACAGGGACGTGCCCAGGGTGATGAAAACAAAGTTACCGGCTACGGTTATGGTCTTTGGTGTGGTTTCAAGTGAGGGCCACATCATGCCACCTCACATCTTCGAAGTCGGCTTGAAAGTCAACACCAAAGTGTACCTGGATGTGCTGAAGAGTGTGGTGATCCCCTGGTGCAATCAGGTGGCCGGTGGCAGACCCTGGGTGTGGCAGCAGGACTCAGCACCGGCCCACAAGTTCAAAGAGACCCAGGCTTGGCTTCAGAAGGAGTGCTACGACTTTGTACCCTTCTCTCACTGGCCCCCACTCCTCCATCGACCTGAACCCGCTGGACAACTTCGTTTGGTCATACGTCGAGAATATCACTAACATGACCTCCCACAACACCAAAGCCAGCCTGATCGCCGCCATTCGCCGAATATTCACCGAGCACCCGCCGACGCTCGTGGAAAAGGCATGCTCCCTGTTCCGGATCCATATCGAGGCGGTGATTGAGGCTGAAGGCGGCTACATTGAATCGATGTCAGCTCTACTACATAATCAAGTTACCTGAATTGATTTTTTCAATAAAAGTTTTAAAATAAAGCTGTAGTGTTGTTTCCTTTAGGACGACAATTTTATCGTTCCACCCTGTAGTGGTACTATTTAACCCATAGCTGGGAGGATAAGGAGGTTCATTCATTTCCCCAGGGTATTTGTCCGAAAGTGAACGTAATAGCGTGACTGGAGTTCGAACTTGCTTACTTACGACTTTGCAGTCCAGCGTTTTAACCATTACACCACGATAACTCCCCCATAACATTTATTTTACTTATTTTGGCATGAATATTGAAATCATTATTACTAATTCTAATTGATATTTTCTTACTATCATTCATTGTGGTTGCTTTTTAATGGCGTCTTATTCTACGACAAAGTTTAAAAGTACTTGTTTGGGTTTTATGACATATCAACCTTTGTAGTTCATTTAATGCCAAATCCATTTTTAAACACATGAACAGTTCTATTTCAAACAATTCAGTTTAGCATAAGTACACAGTTTAATTATCAAAAACATTTCTATTTCAAGCTATTCAATTTAGTCAAACAGTTCTAATTCAAACAATTCAGTTTAGTATAAGAATAGTTTTTGTGTACACGCAGTTAAATATAAAAAATGTTCTAATTCAAACAATAATAAAGAAAAATATTTGCCATGTTTCTTTTTTGTTATTCTCTTCACAGAGTTTAGATATTATATCGTCAAAATAGTTGCTTTCATGAGCTATACACTCTTGAAGTCTCATCCGGAAGTTCTACAGCTCTCATCCAATCATTGCCTCTGGTATTGTTGCGATTTCATGACGAATAAAGTCTTTCAGTTAGTTTTCTGCAACCTACGTTCAAAGACTTAAACTTTCTGATATTTCCAGAGGAAGTAATCACAAGGGTATAGATCTTGTGAACGAACCACCCACAAAGTAAAAATTGCTTTGCAAGGATAGAGTCACCATTTAAAAAAAGTTTCAATTCCAAACGTACAATGTCAACCATTCAATGTCATGATGGCAACTGAAATGACATGAATGATGCAGCTCAAAGACATAACTCCCACCCACTCACGGCTACTAACACTTGCGCGGCATCTATTTTAAATCAGTGAAATCATTCTGTTAGACACTCGCTCTGTCTCTGTCTATCTGTCTGTCTGTCTGTCTGTCTCTATTTATATATTAGAAGCGTTCATGGTTACCGTCTTGGGAAATGAACACGACGATTCGAGTTCAAATCTTGGACGAAACTGTTTGCATTTCACAAAGCGCAAATACCCTTGGGAAACGTATTAATCCAGCTATTATCCCTACAGCTATGGGTAAATAATAGGAGAGAAGGGGCTCTTTAATCTTGGTATGGCAACCGGTCTAGGAGAAGGAAAACTGAATTCAAACCAGTTAAATTCAGCTTAAAACTGACCTTGTTCCGCATCCTGCCCATGCAGAGGAGTATATATATATATATATATATATATATATATATAACCACGTAAATAATGCACTAGAAAAAAAAACAAAAACAAAATGTCCTCGAAGACAGAAGTAAAAAATAAACCAAACCTCCTTTTCCAGAATGCTCCACAGTCTAGATCAGCCTTACCACCCCATACAACAGGATATGAAATGATAGCCATGTGAGAACCTTTTATTTGGATGGTCGCATAGGTGAGAAACTGTCACTCCTTAAATGCCAATGACTTTGTGTTTAAACTATTATATATATATATATATATATACTGGGTGGCGCTCGTTGTATAATGGTTATCATCACAGAAAATGTACACGGTGATCCAAGTTCAAATACTGGACAAGGCTGTTTGCATTTCACATAGTGCTAATGCCCTTTGAAAAGGTTAAAATCCAACTATTCTCGCTCCAAATTTGGGTAAATAATAGGACAGACTGAGCTATTTAACCTTTGTATGACAACTAGTCTAGGAGAAGGAAAACTCTGAATTCAAACCCATTAAACTCCGTTTAAAAATTGGCCTTATGTCACATTCTGTTCGTGCGAAGAGGTTGGTATATATATATATATATATATATATATATATATATATATATATTAATCTACACGGAACAGATCCGTCGTACTAAGATATATAATGTATTCTTTAGAATCCGTAAAAAATGACGTTGATGTTATACAATCAACTCTCAGAGGAGCGTACACCGGATTCTATGGAGCTTCGTAGTTGTCGATCAACAAGAGTATTATTATTGACACAACGGCATTGATGACTGCGTCTCACCAAATTCAGAGAACATCACCATTGGTCCGTGAAAGATTAACCCTTTGTCGGTAAGCTATAGGAATTAGATTTCCAGCTATTTTCGGTTGATGTTCGAGTGTTTGTGAGAAGGAAATCGTTTGAGGCAATGGATCAAGTCTGTCAAAAAAGCTGTTTGCAAGGTGGGGAAGCGGCTTTGGGGTGGTGTGTATTCTTCTGAAATTTGCCAGGACCACCGGTGGATCTGGAGTCTGTCTTGACAGATGTAGTCTACTCAGATCTTGTTGCAAGCTATTTGCACCTCTTTCTGTTCGCTATGTTTTTTTTCGGTGTGATAGTTTGTTCCAGCAACGCCCCATTGTGTGCGGATGATATGAAACAGGTTCCAATAATTCCATTAGCCTGAGTGCTCACCAGATTTCAACCTCATTCATTATTATGAAGTAGCAGACTTACCCGCCTTACATAAGAGTGTCCCTGTGGCGTAATGGCTAACATGCTCGATTGTAGTTAGTAGTTAGCGAGTTCGAACCCCAGTTGCCCTATTACGCCTGTTTTCGAACAAATACCCTGGCAAAAGGTATGAACCCCTTTATCCCCCTCGCTATGGGTTAAAAAGTATCTCTGCTATTCTTCTAAAAGTAGGGTTTAGCATTAAATAACCAATGGAGGTTGAAACGCCATCTAGCAAAGAAACTAAACTTCATTAAATATGGGTTTTAAGGTTATCACTAATATTCATAAAAGGCTTTGTGTTAAAACCTTTCATTTGTGTATATCTCACTTTCAAAGTTTCATATAAATATTTTCATCTTGAGAAAATCTTTCGAAAGACAACATTGTTTGTACTGCATTAGTTTTTCTTCTCTTTGCATATTTTGGTGAGGATCTGCATCCTCTCAGGATATCAGACATTTTATTGGCATAAGAAACATATATTTACCCAACTCTTCCTCCACAGGCAGGGTATTACACAGCTGGTTTTTAACTCACTTTTCCTTCTCTTACACTCGTTGCCTAATAGTAAGGGCATAATACCCTAGTCTACCCTACTATTTATCATTAGCTGGGGGAGAACACATGGATTTATGCCTTTCCTAAGGTCATTAGCGTGAAGTGAAACTCAAACAGACTCGTAAAGGACTTGAACTCGAGCCGCCAAATCAATTTCCAACCATAATAACCGTTACAATGAGCGCGTCTCCGAGCAGAAGAAGTAGTTTTATTTTGCGATTGAATAATACAATAACCTTTGAGGAATATAGTTAAAAACCTTTTCAGAGATGAGCCTAACATTTTCTGAAAGTTTAATAGTAATCAGGTAAAAAATTATTGTAAGATTTTAACTAACATTGTCTTCGTTTACTTAATTTTTGGAAATCACAACTCATTTGAATTATCCTTTTCAAAACTGCAAAGAACGCTGCGTACCGGAACTAGCATGAAAAAATAAACACTCGGTGAGATTCGAACTCATGTCTTCTTTTTTTCCGAGAGGAGGTCACTTTTTCCGTACCAGCTGCTTTTAGCACTCAACTACGAGAGCAATAGTATTGCGATCGTTCAAATAACAGACTTTTCCGAAGCAAAAAGGAGAGGCAAGTTCTAATTTCGCAGACTTCTTATCCTCTCCAATACGTTGTCGCACAGATATAGTGAAATGCGATAAAAAAAAAACAACCAAAATGAAGAAAAGTTCCCGTGGTGTAGTAGCTAACGTACTGGACTGTGACATCATAGTAAGCAAGTTCGAACTCCATTCACTCTATTACGTTCACTTTTAAGCTAATATTCTTGGGAAACATTGACTTCTTCTTATCCTTCCAACTATGGGTTAAATGATATCTCTACTGTTCTTCTATAAGAATAGCTTTGACATTTAATAACCCATGAAAGCTGATATGCAATAACTGGGAGGATAAGTTATTATTACAATTAAATGTGTCTGAGCAGATCTATTTACGTAAAGTTGTTTCATGTCACGTAGCCACTGTTATTTTATCGAAGAGAGGAACTATAAGTTACGAGGTAGATGTCTCTATTTTATTTTGCCACTTTAGTTGAATGCACTGAGAGTATTGATGAAAATAAAAATGAATTAAATAATGTATAATTATCACTTTAAAAATATGTATTTGAGACTATTACCCTTTCATCTTATTTCCTGATGTCTAGATTTAACAGTTTAGTGTTACAGGTATTTTTGCTTTAAGAGATGACGTATTTCAAATTTGGTGGAAAAGTAATTGAATGACATTGTAATTTCGCTGAATCACAGGGTACTAGTCTGATTTAGAAGACAGATGGAACAATGAATTTTCTTCGTCTAATGCCACCAAATATTTTAAATTTTCTATGGATCATGAAAGAGAGAGAGAGAGAGAGAGAGAGAGAGAGAGAGAGAGAGAGAGAGAGAGAGGGGGGGGCTTGTTTTATATATTTCATGGTATATCAATCTTCGTGGCTTATTTAATGGCATAATACCAAAACTATTCAACTTATTGCTCGGACGATAAGGAGGTTCATACCTTACCCAAGGATACAAGTTCGAAATTGAATCTTATGGCACGACTGGTTCGAACTCGCTTACTAAGATCTCACAGTTCAACTCGATATATATATATATATATATATATATATATATATATAGAGAGAGAGAGAGAGAGAGAGAGTGAGAGAGGATATTGTTTAGAAAAAAAAAGCTTCTAAACCAAAGATACAAAGATTTTATAATTTTTAGAAGAAAGTTATATAATCAAAACAGCTATTATTAGGTATTATATATAACCAAAATCTGCTGTATAGAAACTTAGTAACCAAAAATAAAATTGCATAAATTTCTATACGTGTTTTTTGGACGGGTATATATTCATATTTTTAGTTATAGAGTTTCAATGCTGTAGGGGTTGTAATGAATAATACCGAAGACTATCCGTTTTGATTATGAAATATTCCACGAGAAATAATTATATCCTTATACTTTTGGTTTGGTAAAAAATTAATTTTTTATAAGAAATCGTTTGGGATTAATGCATTTATTGGTAATGGTTCATTTATATTCAACTATACGTGCAGTTCTAAAAGCGCTGACTCTTCACCATCCTCAAGATTCGCTGGAGTGATTTCATCACAAACATTGAAGTCCTTGAAAAGGCATTTTGCCATGCCACGGAAGTCCCAGTTACGCTAGGCAGGACACCTCTCCTCGATGGGGAGCCATCTCCTCTCCAGGATCATAATCTACAGCGAGCTCTGTTGACCATCGCGACAGATGAGCACCAAAGAAGCGAATGAAGGACTACTTGAAAATATCCCTTAGTACCAGTCACATCGATCATCACTGATTGTCCACCCAAGCTGAGAACCACGACGCCAGGCGTTTCACCACCAACCATGTGGTTTCCTCCTTTGAAGACATCCCCAGGGCAGTTCTTAAAGACAATAGGCTCAGAAGGAGGAAGCGTAACACAACGCCATCAAACCCTGACTAGATCTTTAACTACGGCTGCTGTGACCGTGCCTGTCTGTACTGAATCAGCCTTATAAGCCACTATTTTCTTTATTTCTTTTCCTTGTAAATATATATATATATATACATTCTTACAACTATGACATTTTTACGTAGATTAATATGTCCTCTATCTGACAATAAAGCTATAAAACTGATATCAATCATCATAAATGCCAGACAATCATATTTCAAACCACATAACGAAAATATTCATCAACAAACACAAACATACCATATAAGATAAACTCTCCAAATTCTGTAAGCCATAACTATATATGTATATATATATATATATACAACAATATATATTTACCAACCCCTCCGCTCGGACAGGATATGACACAAGGTCAATTTTTAAGCGGAGTTTAACAGGTTTGAATTTAGAGTTTTCCTTCTCCTAGACTAATTGCCTCACCAAGGCTGAAGAACCTAGTCTTCCCAACTATTTACCCATAGCTGGAGGGATAATAATTGGATTCATATCTTTCCCAAGGGTATTAGTGCTATGTGAAATGCAATCAGTCTCGTCCAGGATTTGAACTCGTATCACCGTGTCCATTTCCTATAACAATAACCATTACACCACGGGCACCTCCAACTATATATATACAACAATTGATAAAATTGTATTCAGCCTGGCAAGCGGTCTACAATATGAATTTGATAACTAAAAATATAATTCTATTAACAATATGAAACACTTTTGTCTTAAGCAACATCGTGGATACGAGACAACCTAAACTTTAAAAAAAAATCTTATGTAACGAAACACCATCGGAAAAGTACATATATTTAAAATCTCTCTACAATCTGGACAGAAAGTTTCTCAGATAATAAAACAGTTTCACTGGTTTTTAAAGAAGAAGCTAATGACCAATGATAAAGAAAAGAGTCAGGAATCGAATCAAACATAAGACATATTGTAAGACAAGAAAAAAAAAGTCACAAAACCTTGTCTAGTTTTGAAGGAAATATGTTTAAGAGAAAGTGGACTGCACATATGTATACATATGTTTGGTTGATTTCTTTGTTTAATAACACATCAATTTTGTGGCTTATTTAACACCAAAGCCATCTTTGAATAAGGACACTCGTGGTACTATTTAACCAAAGCAGTGGGGATAAGGGGGTTTCAATATCTTTCCCTAGAATACTAGTCCGTAAATGAATGTAGTAGCGTGATTGGAGTTCGAACTGGCTTACAACGATATCACAGTTCGGCATGTTAACCATTACTTCACAAAAACTCCCAATATATAATGCAATTTGGTCGATTTATGAATGAAGAGTGCTTAGTATCGGTGATCCACAGTATAAACACCAATTAGTGACCGTCAGTTTCTCACCAATGCGATCTTCAACCCAGGGGCTTGGGGATTAATACACCTTACAAGAAAACGCATAAATGAATATATATATATATATATATATATATATAATATATATATATATATATATATATATATATATATATATGCGTTTTCATTTTAGAAACAAGACCCTGAGAAGCCTTATTTGTAACATAACAAAGGTAGCGATTTTTTTCAATTGGACTTAGGTAATTTGCATATTTTGCTTTAAACGTTATTCATTAAAAAAAAAAAAGAAAGAAAAGAAATAAGAATGAAAACAACGCTTTTGATAACCTGTTATATTTCTTTATTTACTTATTTTGAATAATCGGCTATTTTGTTAATAGCTTTTATAGTTATTTTCTACCGCGATAGTGTTGCTATGATTCTTGGTTTTCTCAAAAACTGTCA